>OY776117.1:33346800-34016800 GCA_963675035.1 Allygus modestus
TCAAATGTGTAAAATAACATTCATGACTTTAAGTTCGAAATCCAGAAAAATCGGATCATGGGAAGGGGGGTTTATGGGGGTTTTAAATTTTCCAAAAATCAGTTTTTTGTTTTTTTCACCCTAGAATTTTTAAATAACTTAATTTTGGTTTTGCCATGTTATAGAGCTTAAAAAAACAAATAATATAGTTTTTTGAATTATTAACCTAGGTTGAGTGGTTGCGGAGAAAATCCAAAAAAACCTACTCATAAAATCTCCCATGTTAATCTTATGGGAAAACGGTTTTTGGTTTTTCCTCAGTTCATTTTAATGTAAACCTCACATTTGCTTTTACCAATCTGTTCAGCTCCACAAAACAATCATTTTGATGTTTAAATTGTGATTCTACGCCCAACCTTTGCAGAGATATTCAAAGTACTAAACACAGTACGTTGTCCAATGTTATCCTTATGGAGAATAAATAAAATTTGATATCTCGATTATTTATGGATGTATGTTGATGAAACTTGGTATGTGGCTTCATGTAGTATTGGTATATTGATATTTGCACAAAAATTTGATTTTTTGTTGATTATTCCCGTAGCAGCAAACCTGCGTACTCAGCCCCCATGTTATTCTTATGGAGAATAACTAGAATGTTATATAGCGCTTATTTATGATTGAATATTGACGAAACTTGGTATGTGGCTTCACCTGGTTAAATTCTATTTATATTTGCATAAAAAACAATTGTTTGTGTTCCTTGTTTCAGCAAACCTACGTACTCATTACCAATGTTATTCTAATGGAGAATAATTAAAATCGCTTATATGTGAATATATTTTTATGAAACTTGGTATGCGGCTTTATGTGGTATTAAGACATATATTATGCATTGGAAATTCGCTGAGTACGCAGGTTTGCTGCGACGGGGGTATTTATTTTTGTATTCATGCTATAGTTCGGGCACGGTGCTTGGCATCTGTAAAAGGCGAGATACTACTCAAATGTCTTGTAAATAAAAGCAGACAATAAACAAAATAACCAAAACCAATGTTTTAAATTAAATAAATGTTTTAAATTGAATTTTGATTTCTGTTGACAAGAGTATACTGTAACACTAACGGTACTAAGCCAAATAGAGATGAAAAGTCACTCCAGAGCATACGCTAACCAGACGCCAAGCACTGTGTCCGAACTGTACCTAAGTTTAATTAGTTGTTTAGTTATTACTGTATAATTATAAATTCCTCCATAACCATGAATGAAAGGAATTTTATATTGTATCCGACTTAGAGCATTTTAAGACATCTGTAGTAGCATCGTTTGCGTCTTTTCACAGAGAGTTCAAAAATGGTACACAAATTCTCTAGAATTATGGAAACTGCTTAATCAAAACTTAAATTCAAATTTTCGGGAACAATATTTTTGTGTGTTCTAAAATGTTACAAACTGGAAAATTTACTATTTAGATGTAGAATTTAAAATAAAAAATAAAACAATACCTATTAAAAAACAGACAGGAAAAAATATACCGACAGCCTAGTAAAATCTAACGATAGTAAATCCGAATATTTGTTATTTCGAGTGTTAAAACACATTAAAAAAATTGTTAAACTGGATTTACGCAGCTAGGAACATATCTGACATGCCAAAAAGTCTTTTTCAAACTTTCATTCCTCCTATTGCTCGTCAGATACTCAATAGATTGCACGTAGATAGTGTTTTATCGTTAAATTATCTCTAATGTTTTTAAATTTCGTTTCTCAAACATATGAAAATAATTTATTTTTTATAATAAAAGTAGGGAAAATTTGTTAGGATTGGGAACAATGACATTAGCTTGGGTAGTACAAATTGTGGTGTACCTCAGGGATCTGTCTTGGGACCAATCTTGTTTTTAATCTACATTAATGATTTGAGTAATGGAAATTTTAATGGCCAACTATTTGCGTGTGCAGACGATACAGCATTCATAAATGAACATGGAAATATTAATGATCTCCATAATTTAATGTCAATGGATTTGTTTTTAGCGAATTTCCCCTATAGGGAAGAAGCTATTACCGTAGTCGGCATGGTAAGACCTAGGCCCGGGACCATAATAACTTTTCGTTTTGAGGTCCCCAGACCCCAAAAACACCATTCGTTCGAAACTGTATATATATATATATATATGTGTGTGTGTGTGTGTGTGTGTGTGTGTGTCCGTGAGCACGATAACTCTCGTAAAAATTATCCGATTTTGATCAAATTTGGTGTAATCGTGTAAAGCAACATTTATGACTTTAAGTTCGAAAACCAGCCAGATCGCTTTATCCGAAGGGGTATTTTGGGGGGGTTTTGTACCCCAAAAATGGGTTTTTCGAATTTTTTACATATAATTTTCGAAATAGTCAAATGTTAGTTTTCCCATTGGATCAGCTTAAAAAAACACACAATTTGGTATCTTGATCATTTCTCTACGTCAATTGGTTACCGAGATATTGAAAGTGCTAAACACAGTACGTTGTCTAATGTTATTCTTATGGAGGAAAATAAAAATTTTATATCTCGCTTATATATGAACGTATACTGATGAAAATTGGTATACGGCTTCATCTGGTTGTGGACCATTGATATTTGCTCAAAAAACAATTTTTTACCAAAGTCTCCCGTAGCAGCAAACCTGTGTACTCAGCCCCATGTTATTGTCATGGAGAATAAGTAACGTGTTATCTGCCTTCATTATGAAAATAAATTAATGAAATTTGGTATGTGGCTTTATCTACATGAGTTATATTGATATTAGTATAAAACCCCATTTGTTGTGTTCCTTGCTTCAGCAAACCTGCATACTCAGCCGCCATGTTATTCTTAAGGAGAATAATTAAAATGTCATAAATTGTTTATTTATGAATGTATATTGATGAAACTTGGTATGTGGCTTTATGTGGTATTAAGATACATATATATGCATTGGAAATTCGCTGAGTACGCAGGTTTGCTGCTACGGGGGTATTATTACGACTGTGGTTTGACCACAGCCCTATGATTCTAAGTGGTAAATTTATAAATTTTGGTTTGCGAGTACAAGTCTCTTTTAATTCCTTTAAAATACCATGAATATAAATGCACAAAAACAAATTTAACAGCTTGCACTTGTATAGTGATGGAAAAGGTTAGCTGTGCGAAGTATTTAGGGTTGCTGATTGATGAAAATCTGTCTTAAAAAAGTCATGTTAGTAAATTAAAAAGAGAACTATATATTAGTCTTAGAAAGATTTACATGTTACGTCAGTTTTGTCAACGAAAATTACTCTGTTGTATTTTCATGCTCTGGTAGGTTCTAGACTAATTTACGGAATTTCATGCTGGGGTGGTGCACATGCTTCAACTCTTTACTCAGGAATTACACTGCAAAAACGTTTTGTTAGGATAGTTGGAGGTAAAAAAATATTAGATCATGCCTGGCCAATTTTTCTTAGTTTAAACATCCTTCTTCTGCGAAATCTTTATGTATTTAAAGTACTGAAAATGTTTTACATTAAGAGTTCGAAATATTCTTCCAAACGTACACACATTTATAATTTAAGAAGTAATCCCATCATGCATGTTCCTAAATCTAATCTAACTTTGTATCAGAATTTTTATAGTTGTACAGCTCCAAAATCGTTTAAGACAGTAACCAGGGAAATTGGAGATTTTGTATCTTTCAGGCAGTTTTTACTGAAATTGAAATACTGGCTATATTTAAATGAAGATGTTTATGAATATGTAAGAGTAGTAAGTTAGATTTTTATTTGTTTGATATCACAGATTTTATAAAGACTGTTCTATATTTATTTTGGGGAAATTAAAAATTGTTCTACATGTTTGAGTACATTTACATACAATGTATGTTTATACATCGATTTTGTTGGGTTTATCATTCAATATTTTTAAATACACTAAAAATTGTATTAATTATTTTATATATATTTTTAAAGTTAGTTTTGTTATTTGCCGTATACCTTGTTTTTAATTTGTTTAAGTTACATGCTGGAAGTTCCAACACAGGGCAACCTACCTACTTATTCCATCCCCTATTGTAATTATTGGCTATGATTTTTTGTTTTCCTTTCTTTTGTCCTATGTATATTTGAACTATATGTAACATATGTATGTTATTGGTGGTTAAATAAACGATATTCATTATTATTTATTATTATTAAAATGTTAACAAATAAATAGCATGATATGCTTATTTTACGAAATTAATACGCATATATTCATAGTGTACAATATCAACACAATAGCAGAATGTTTAGGGCTGCTTAGATGAATGAAAAACGTCCTGAAGGAGAGAAACAATAGAAAGAGAAAGAACAAGAGGGGGAGGGAGAGAGAGAGAGAATAAAAGAGTAAACTCCGATCGCCAGCGACTCATCAACTATCGCGCTTTTTATCCAAGTATAAAGCTGAGTATTTTCCAGAAACGTCAACTTGTCTTGATTCTAGATGTTTTCAAGTGTAATTTTCGTATTTTTGTTATTCCTTTAACATTAAAATTCAAAAGATTCAAAAAATTATCTGTCACCAAGCAGAAACTCTTTTTCTTTAACTTATTTATGGAATTGATGTTTTAACAACTACAATATGACGAGTGAGTGGGCATACTTAAAATAAATCAAGTATTATTTTTGGTAAATACATAAAAGAATGGTCAATATTTAAACTATTTGGATAACCAAACAAAATGATTCTTTGCGTTGCGGCAAGTCATGGCTTGTGTAAACCATGACTTTATAGCAAAACTAATAAATCTTGTTGTCTTAGCGAATTTCTCTTATGGGGAAGAAGCTATTACCGTAGTCGGCATGGTAAGATCTAGGCCCGGGACCATGATAACTTTTCGTTTTGAGGTCCCCAGACCCCAAAAACACCATTCGTTCAAAACTGTATATATATATATGTGTGTGTGTGTGTGTGTGTGTGTGTGTGTGTGTGTGTGTGTGTGTGTGTGTGTGTGTGTGTGTGTGTGTGTGTGTGTGAGCACGATAACTCTTGGAAAAATTATCCAATTTTGATAAAAATTGGTATAAACATGTAAAGCAACATTTATGACTTTAAGTTCGAAAACCAGCCAGATCGCTCTATCCAAAGGGTTATTTTGGGGGTTTTGTATCCCAAAAATGGGTTTTTTGAATTTTTTACATATCATTTTTGAAATTTTCAAATTCTAGTTTTTACCATTGGATTCAGCTTAAAAAACACAAAATTTGGTATTTTGATCATTCCTCTACGTTAATTGGTTCCCAAGATATTAAAAGTGCTAAACACAGTACGTTGTCTAGTGTTATTCTTATGGAGGAAAAGAAAAATGTTATATCTTGCTTATTTATGAAAGTATACTGACGAAACTTGGTATACGGCTTCATCTCGTTGTGGTCTATTGATATTTGCTCAAAATAATAATTTGTTGCCAAATGCTCCCGTAGCAGCAAACCTGCATACTCAGCCCCATGTTATTCTTATGGATAATTACTAAATTCTATGACTCCCTTAATTATAAACATAAATGAATAAAAACTGGTATATGACTTCACCTAGTTGAGTTATATTTATATTAACATAAAAACCCATTTTTTGTGTTCCTTGATGCAGCAAACCTGCGCACTCAGCCCCAATGTTATTCTTATGGAGAATAATTAAAATTGTATATATCGCTTATTTGTGAATATATTTTTTATGAAACTTGGTAAGTGACTTTATGAAGTATTAAGACATTTATATATCCATTGGAAATTCGCTGAGTATGCAGGTTTGCTGCGATGGGGGTATTTAGTTATTCTAGAATCAGATTTATTGCAATCCCTACGATAAGCTATAAATTAATTATTTATTCGATTTTTCTAGGATTATATGAATTTTAAAACTGAATTAGCTTTTTTGTTTAGAAAATTTTAACACTATATTATATTTGCATGTAAAATATCATTCAATAGAACAGTATATAATTATTGGTTTAAAATTCATTGTTGGTGATAGGGAGTTTATTTTATCAAAAAATTGTTGTGGCCACTATAAAAGAATCAGAGATGGAAAATATCCGAAATAATTTCTTAAAGAACGGTATATAACAACAGTATGTGGGCTTGTTAAATGGTTTGACAATTGGAGATAAATAACATTATGAAAACCCATTTGTTCACCTCAACTGATGATCCCTACCACAGATTTATAATGACAAGAAAATACGCTTTTTTCGCTTATTTGTTTTGTCAGTTTGTACTATCATACTTTTTCCAAATTGAAATGAATTCCAATTACCGTAATTAAGATTGTATATTTAGATTTTCTCTTGCACAGCTTTTAAGCTTTTTTTTCTTTTGCATCATCTTTTTATTTATGTAATCTGATAGCTCCACTTTAGATAACGAGATTCCAGGCACTTACAGTTTATACCTTTACTTTAATTTGCCAGAAATGTATTACTAAATTGGTGTTCTAAAATTCTAGTACCATCAAACAAATTTGTTTTCTTCTAGCACGTATCTCAAAAACTATCTATAATTAGAAAACAATTTAATGTCAAAAGGTCTCAGTGAATAAAAGTTAAACGTGAATACGACATTGTGATAGATAGTCGTTTAGCGCAAAGTCCGATCGCCCTTTAGGAATAATGCATCTTAGTTCCGACTTAAGAGAGTTCAACATTTATCAAGTTTAAAAGTCGCTTTACAACAATATAATTGAGGGAATTGTAAAGTTTAGTGTTCATTTAATATTGAATTTAAAATAACACATCTTCAAAAATGGTGTGTTGTTTAACCAGCAATGTTTATTTTCCTTTTTTCGTTTGAAAACATTTAACCGAAGTTAATTTAAGCTGTTGACTGCTGAATAACTAAGTGACTGCTGAAGAACCCATGTGAGGTTTAGGTCAGTTTAAATCAATAGAAGATGAATCGACCATACTAAGGAATCAAATTCCGGTTTGTTGATCAAATCTGTAACATTTCTTTGCGAAAATAATAATAATCCTATATATTTAATTGATGATGGTGATCACTGGATTGATGAAGAAAGTTCAATGGCCGTGTATCGTGTGTGTGTGTGTGTGTGCGCGCGTGTGTGCGTGTGCGTGTGTGTGCGTGTGTGTGTTATTAAAATACTCAATAACGATAAAACATTTCGTGATGAAATTTAGAAGGAGACATTTTTTGGGAAACCTAAGGGATGTTTTAACACAGCACTTGTATTTTATATTGGGTTATTAATAATTATTAAAATTAATTTTAATGTATGTTATTCAGTCGTTTAATTGGTTTTCGTTGTGACGCATAGCGTCACGCTATTTTATATAGTACGCGCAAACTGCGTCGCGGAGCCACTGCCTGGAGCACTTCGCCTGTCGCGCCGTTGACAGAGCGAACCAAGGTTGGTAGAGCTTTCAGACAAGGTGTGCTGATTTACATAAGAGCAATGTTCGCAGCAAAGAGGTCTTACGAGGTCGTCCAGCTGATTCATAAATCCACAACATACCATAAAGTGTAGCCAACCTTACAGAGTATAATATTGGTACAGTTACAGTTAGTTTTAAATAGCCACTGGACAGTGGACTTTCGGTACATGACTTTTACGTATTTACTTGAATAATGTTAATTAGGTAATTGTTATTACAGTCGTAGAACAAATTGAATTAAAAGCCGTTGGTATTTAGAACTGTTTACAAGAATAAGTGTCCAAGAATTAAAAAATAACTAAGTTAACTAGTCAATCTTGTCTAAGTTTAATAATTTGAAGCCTTTATTGTAAATGGAATTCATCTTAAACTTGATACCTAATATTAAACAATACAATTTATTGTTCATGGACATCGGGTAGTAATAAAAAATAATATTATTGTTATTATTAAGCCTTCCTTATTGTTTTAATAAATTGAGCTTATTCATTTTTCAAACTAGATTAAAACACGTTTCTTTTCACTGTTAGGTTTTGTTTTTTATATGCAGTGTAAGTTAATAATCAGAATAAATCAAAGCGATATTAGTTTCATTAAATAACAGCTGATAAAAATATTCAAGCAGTTAAACAATGTCATTTTAACAACGGTGAGAAAAATATGGTACTCGTACGATAAATATCGTGTTTCCAGCAACACTGCAGATTGGATTGGTGATCACGTGACCTTCCACCTGTTTTTACGAGGTCTCTTCCGGTAAAGCAGAAATCCTTAAATAGATCGACTCAGCACACCTTGTCTGAAAGCTCTACCAACCTTGAGAGCGAACAACCTTTTTTCCGTCTTGTCAACGAAATCTAGCTCGGTTTCCTCTCCCCTTCCTGGTACCGGCGTCTGATCCTACGGACGTGTTCAACTCCAACTCTCCAACAAATTTGCACAACCGATAAGTTTTGATTTAAGTATAGGATATTTTAGAGACAGAATGGCTGGCTAAACAGCTTATAAAGGGGAAACCCATAAGGTTCGCCCCGATACAGGAATGTAGGAACCAATATTAGTGTTCGGGCCTGGCCCGAACACTTTGCAACAGCTTAAATTTTCACCACGTTGACACATAATTAATCAGACTCCCCAGAAGATTATCCATAGTTTTTGATTAGCTTGCAGTATTTCTATACATTCATTTACCTTAAGGATTAGTTACCATGCCTAGATCAGTATTGCAATAATCTCAGATCCCGATTTAGTTTATGTCAGTTTTGGAAGGATCGTTAGTTAGTTCATTTCAGTTATTTAGATTAAATCAAAGCTGGCTAAGTAGGCTTTCTGGTCTCCGGTAAAAGATCTCCGAGCCTCTGATCCCCCAAGCACGTTTTCCAGTTCAATTATATAGTTTGGTACCGGTATTTCAACACAGGTTTGCAAGACAGTCGTACTTCCATTTAGGTATTACAGCTCATTATTTCTAATTAGTAGCAGAGTCCACGACCCTCTGGTCCCCACCCTAGCAAATCATTCGCTACATATGGTAGCAGACATAAGCCTAGGACCAGAGAGCTTTAGGCAGCTTTGTTTTTGTTAGGTTAGAAAATTTAGGATTTAGTCGATGAATCTTCTGGGGAGGTTATGTCCCATATCAGATTTTTTAGAATGCTAGACTGACACCAGGAAGGTCGGGGCCTATCCCTCAATTTTTAAGGTTAAACCTTTTCTAAATTAGTCAAACTAGGGTGACCAAGGGAAAATAGTGTGTCTTAGGTAGGATTTTGTATTTGTTGGTCTGTTTTGTATTTCAGTGAGAATCCACAACTCATCAGGCCTTGGCAGCAGTAACAATGTTTCAGTGTTTCAGGGATTTATTCAGTGTTTATGATTTTAATTTGTAAGCCTAGCAAGAGGCACATCTGGTCTATAAAAAATATGTATTGGGTACAGGTCTCAGGTATGTAATGGCCATAACCCAATTTTTATTAGAGTTAGAATGGCATTTGGCCAAAGCCAAGGTGTTCTGTTTTGTTATACAAATAAAGACCAGTTTCTATAGTTAAAGCCAACACCTTGCTATGTGTAAATTCAGTGACTGTTTTTTATGTTATTTATTTATTCAATAAAATATATTTATCATGCTACAGCCTCATCTTTTACAACTGTTAGTCTGTGGCTACAATCTGTGCTGTTTGTCTGTCCAATGTTTAATTTATTCTTTGTACTATGTGATTTTGTCTTTAAAATTATGTGAATATATTTTCTCACAATATTGGTCATCCCTAGTAACAATAATATTCTTTTAGTTTAAGCATTTACTGGGCCAGCCATACAGGGCCAGAATCTGCCAATAGTAAATTTTTTAGGGCCTAGCGGTTTTTGCAGTAGGCATTTTTTTTTTGCTAATTTTGGATCAGTAAAACCCTTTAGGCTAGATTTTTATGGCATAAAATTGTAGAATGGGTTCTCAGAACATGTCTAACATAGGTAACCATAGTCAATTTAGTTTATATTTTGCATTTCAGTTGGTTTTTAACTCAGTTCACTTTTAGGCTAAGTCAGAAATCTGGCTTGGTACAGCTAGCATTTTACATCAAGGCATTAATGTAACATACTGTAGAATATATTTTTTCTTTTTCCTCGTGCCAAATGTATTTATAACTATGCATTTTGAGCAACAATGTGCCTCTAGTAATTCGGTCGGGGCTAGTGTTTATAAATTGGTCGATTCTCCGGCCGGTCACGCTACGTCACAACTACGTCACTCGCCACCAATTCTTGTGCTGAACTTAGCTTACCTACAGCTAACGTCTGGTTGGGCGGCCAATGGATTAGCGCTGCACCCACCTTTTTGCTAGTAAAATCTTTTTCAAGTAATTTAACTGAAGTTAAACCGGGACTTTGATCAATTTTATTTTTGCTTGTGTGCAGTTACTTGTTCAGGGAACCGAATCTTACATTTGGGGGAAAATTTAGGATAGCTCACCAGCATTTCTTTTCTTTTGTAGTTAGATACGGGACATTAGGGGCCGACCTTTTCATTTCACTTCACAAATAGACACATTCCAGTGTCGGTCGGCGTAGCTTGGGTTTTCCCTTCACTGCTAATTTATTTATGGCCCAAGCAAGTAATTTGATTAGTGTTCAGGTCCTTGGCGACTCATATGCCGCCCGTTTTTGCAATTTTTCTCGAGCAAATCCCGGCCTAACTGGGAGTTTACGGCCAATTTTAATTCGGAGCATCTCTGGAGCAAGAGTATCTGACCTTAAGACTTTTGTTAAGTTAAATCTTTCAGCCATACAGCCGCATATGCCCTTGTTATGTTTCTTAGGTACAAACGATTTTTTAGCAAACGTAGATATTACAGTTTTCAAGAATTATTTTTTGTCCTTTTTGAGACTGATACGGCGTTTATATCCTAGGATGGTCATCGTTTTTACAACATTGCCGAGTTATCCACGGATAGGAAACTACACCCCAGCAGTTACCATTTTACATAAAATTAATAGGTTTTTGCTCACATTACGTTCACACTTCGAGTGATAGACCTCCCCGACGAATTAAATCGCACCCGATTTTTTCATGCCTATTATGGGAAATCAATGCGTCGTGATGGAATACATTTCAACAACGATGCATTTATAGAGTTGATTCCTGTAATAGAAAATTCTTTATCACCAATGCCGACGTAGATTTTTATTTGTAAATGGTTTTCAACAAACAGCAATTTTATGCTCCAGGGAAAGTCTGTTACGGCCAATTGTTTTGCAATTGCTCAACCTCCAATCATTTAGGGATTTGTTTTTCCTTTCTGGAAATTAATGGGATTTTTTTGGGGGATTCCGGATTAAAAAAAAATAATAATAAATTAATACCTCTTTTCTTGTGTTGGGCGCGTTGCCTGGGTTACCCTTTTTTTGCGCAATTTGAATTTTTGAGCAACGACTCTTGATAAGGGATACCCATAGGCAGTAGGTGTTTTTTGTTACAATATTTTTTCTCACTTTGTAGTTTTCCTGGTTTTTAGACAAAATGCCCTCAAGGGTGTATTCGCCCGAGGAGTTGCCAGCAGGCACTTCCTGGGTTTTTACCCTAAACGCTCAGGACGCGACAGATCAATGTCACATTTTAGGGATTGCACCTTCAACGACCCTGTCAGTTAATAGGTCCCTCTTGAGTGAGTTTCTGAAAACTCTTCAGTTGAATGGCGGATCCGAGCCCTTGCCCCCCAATTCCAGGCCGGATCTGACCTGCCCAGTCACCGTCTCGCTAACCGAAACCGATGAAAAGACAATTCAGGACGGAATCACCACTACTGCACCCACTGTCCTAACAGTCACTGGTGCGGCCACGGTCACAACGTCCTCTCAGTCGACGCCGGTAATGACGCCCCGTGCGGGAAATCAGCAGTTCGGCGACGCAAACGCTAGTGCCCCTCACGACACCACGATCCAGAATACCGACAGTGGACGTTCACCTAAGGTGGATTGGGCCCAGTTGGTCCAGGATACCGCGATTGCCGTCGGGCAGCAAGTGGCTTCTGCCATGGCCAGCAGTCGTTCCCCTCCCCGCCCAATTCAAAGTAAGATGAAGGTCCTAGACGACCTTGTTAGGGCCTTGCCACTGACTACTGGCGCCGAGCCACGTAGGTTGGTGGAGTTCTTGATTTCGGCTGCCAAAATTGCCAAATTGGGTTTGTTTGCTGACGAGGATATTTTGTTGGCGGTTCTTCCCCGCACGGCGGAACAGCTAAGGGCCTTTTGGCTGAAGGGAATCGCCGATCGTGTCAGTTTAGAGCAGGTAGTTGTAGGTGTAAGGGATTTTTTTTCTCCCAGCACAGGTCAGGCACGCTATGGTGACCACGATGGTTTACAGGGCCAAGCAACATTTAGAGTCCCTTCCCGAATTTGTGGATAGCATTTCCGCCGTGACATCCCTTTTGATTTCCAACTTCTCAGAGCGCGATGTGCTTGACACCGTGCTGAATGGTCTGAATGCACCAACGCGGGCGGCTCTTGCTGCCTTTCCGGCCGCGTGTAGTTTATCAGACCTCCTGGCCTTGGCTCCCAGGGTTCAGGTGGTCCGCGCGCTGGAACAGGAGCAGGCCGTCTCGCGACCAGAGACCACGCAGCTTAGTGTCGGCTACCGTCAAAACCAGCATTCGGGCTTCACCCCCGGTAACAATCCAAATTATCGACAGGAAAATCAAAGATTTTCAGGATATGACAACCGCAACTTTTCAAATTTCTCTAATCAACTATCCACACCCCGCATCCCACAATTTCCATTTCACCGAAATCAACAGCGACCACCTAGGACATACCAGCCACAACAACAATTCAATTCAAACCGAGGCTTCGGTTCAAGAGGTCAGGGTCAGGGAAACGCCAGAGGGGGGCACCGTTAGGCGCCTCGGCCCCTCCCCTGGTACAATCTGTGCAGCAGGTGCCCGGTAAGCAAAACTTGCCTAATAAACCCAAAGGTTCCCCAAGCATTCCAACCAATGATCTGTGCCACGTCACACTGGATTTCAAGGGATTATTTAAAGACGAACTGATAGATACCGGATCTTCATTCTGTTTATTGTCCTCCGATACTTACAAGCTCTTAAAGCGTCATACCAAAGCAGTGGTCAGCAGACATCCGACATCTTTATCAGCCATCTCTGCCGCTGGCGAACCCATCAATTTCAATTTCTCAGTCAGGGTCCACTTTAAAATAAAACATCTTTCCTGGACTTTCCCATTTTTTGTTACCGATAATTTACCAGTCCCACTTTTAATAGGTTCTGACTTTTTAACAAAGACCAAGGCAGTAATTAACATGTTCACACACACTCTTAGCTTTCCCTATGGATCACCTGGTTCACCCACAGCTTTTCCAATCATTTGCTCCACGATTGTTGAGCAACCGGACCATCCAGTCAGTATGGGGGAGAACTTAAATCCCCAACAGAGTCAGTCAGTCACTCAGTTGCTTTCTCAATTCCCTGAAACGATAACTAGCAAGTTGGGCCGCACAAATCTTTTAAAATACCACATCAGGATCAAAGAAAGTAAAATTGTCCGCAATAAACCATATCATTACGCCCCTCCCAAACTCCAACTTATGAGACAACACATCGACGATCTGCTTCAGAAGGGAGTGATTAGACCCTCCACATCCCACTATGCCTCAGCTGCCTTTTTAGTTCCCAAAAAGGGTGGGAAAACACGCATGGTCGTCGACTACAGAAATCTTAATTCCATTTTAGAACTCGACGCTACACCCATGCCCACGATCGAAAGCGCTTTTCAACACTTAGGCCAAGCTCGGTGGTTCACGCTCCTTGACTTGAACTCGGCGTACAACCAGATCCCCCTTGATGAGGAGTCAAAGCAATTTACGTCATTTGTTGTTCCTTGGGCTCAATATGAGTTCAATTTTCTCCCTTTTGGACTTGCGTCTGGCAGTATGGTTCTCACCTCCTTAATAGATAAGATTTTTGGCGATATAAAGTTCCAGTATGTTTACAACTTTTTCGATGACTTGTGAGTCTACAGTGATTCAACCTTTGAAGACCACCTGGAAAAGGTCAGGTTAGTGATTCAACGCCTTCGTGACGCCGGACTCACCGTCAATCCGGAAAAGATCACTGTAGCGTCAAATAAGATTCAGTTTCTTGGTCATGTGTTTTCTAACCACACCATTTCAATCCACCCCGAGAAGACTCGACCCATAGATGAGTTTCCCACTCCCAAGAACATCAAGCAGTTTTCACGTTTCTTAGGCATGACAGCCTTTTATGCCCGCTTCATTAAGCCATTATTACCATTCCTTTAAATCATTTAAAGAAGAAAGGAGTTCCTTTTGTTTTCGGCCCCGACCAAGTAGCAGCATTTCAAACCTTAAAGAAAGCTTTAGTTTCCTCTACCATCCTCCGTATGCCCGATTTTAATAAACAATTCATTGTGCACACTGACGCATCCGGCTCTTCAATCGTAGCGGTCCTCCTTCAGCCCCACGGTGATCAGTTGTTCCCAGTGTCATACGCATCCCGGGCCCTCAGTAAGCATGAACTCAACTATTCCACATTACAGCTTGAATGCCTTGCAATAGTGTTTGCCCTACAGAAATACCAGCAATATTTGGAACACCGAGAGTTCGAGCTTCACTCGGACTGTTCGGCTCTCACTTGGCTTCTCAATCACCCCCGTCAGATGGGTAAAATTGCCCGTTGGATATCTTTCATTAACTCCTTCCAGTTTAAGATTTATCACATTCGCGGAAAAGACAATGTTATTGCTGATTGCTTGTCCAGACTTTTTGAAAATGTAGAACCAACAGTTGTAGCACCCCCGATCCAACAACCAACACTTTTGTCTCTATTTTCCCTGCCTGAGGCTTTCAAGGACATTTCAAAACATCAACTGGATGATCCTGACCTCAGGAAGATCATTAGGTCCGCAAACAAGCCTCCAAACTATTCAATAGACAGCAATACCCTTCTTTACCGTCAGCCTAACCAAACAAAGCCCAGAGTAGTTGTCCCCACCAAACTTTTTGATCTTTTATTTTCCTACTACCACGAGTCGCCCACTTCAGTTGGTTCGGACTTGCGTCCAGTGCCAACGGTGTAAGCAGGCCCCAAACACCAAGTTTGGGAAGCTGGCCTCTGAAATCGTGACCCAGCCGTGGGAAAAGATTTTTATTGATCATATTGGTCCTCTACCCCTTTCTTTAAACAGAAATAAATACATTTTGACCGTGGTCGATTCATTCTCCAAGTTTTGCCTCATGATACCAGTAAAAAATACCAAAACAGAGACCACAGCTTCAGTCCTCACCAAGCAAGTTTTTTCAATCTTTGGCCCCCCTAAATATTTAGTCTCCGACAATGTTTCAAATTTCAAATCAATAGAAATCAAGAATCTTTGTTTAGGCTTAGGCATCCAGCATATCTACACTAGTCCATACTACCCCAACCCCTCGCATGCCGAGAGGGTAAACAAACAAATAAAGATAGCCATCCGAATTTTTCACAACCAGCACCAAAAGCGCTGGGACCACGAGCTACACTGGTTCCAGATAGCCTTCAATTCCGCCCGTCATGATTCCACCAAAGTTTCTCCAGCCCGTTTGTTCCTTGGCCGGAACATTTCCCACCCTTTAGAACTCCATTGGAATTTAGACAGGCTAGTCGACGACCATGCTTCCCAACAATCTTCGAACGAGGAGTGGAGAAGGGCCGTCGAGAACCTCTCAAAGGCTAGGCAACGTAGGCAGCAAAAGTACGATCTGAACAGACTACCCAACCCCTACAAGACCGGTGATTGGGTAATGTTCAGAGAACACCACCTCAGCAAGGCTGCCGAATCAATCAACAAAAAGCTGCTGCCTGTCTGGTCCAAACCTTGTGTTATTGAGTCATTTTCTTCACCCGTCACCGCACGTTTGTTAAACCCCTCAACAGGCAAGTGCATTAGAAACGCTCATGTTTCACAGTTAAAAAGATTTTTTCAGCCAAAATATTAAAGACATCTTTTACCCAGACCAGAAACGCTCTACAAAAGTGATATTAGGTTAAGTCTTCTCTCTCTGTCGCTGTCCCCGCCAACGCCCGGGGGACTGTGAGTCTCAGGGTATCCTTCCCTAGGATGGGCTGCCCTACACGTCTTCCCCCGTGCGTTGTCGGCCAAGTCTTTCCCCTCCCCTTTTCGTCTCCGACACCCTCACTGGGTCTTGTAAAATTCTTTTTTTTCTGATTGAAATTAACCTTTCTGCGGATGGTTACCTTTTTTTTTGTTTTATTAATTTTTTCACCATCGCAGGAAGAGGCTCAGTGGTGGCACCTTCTGTGGCGACCTTTGTACTAGTCGAGTGTTTGGAAGACAAACTCTTTTACTGCTCTTTACTTTTCCCTTTGCTCTTTTCACACTTCTTAGCTTAATTAGTCACTAAAGTAGTAGTAGTTAGGTTTAGGAACAGTTTAGGGAAGATCAGAAGGTAGTTAAGTTAAAGATTTTCATGTTATAATAGATATGCCAAGACAAACGTCGATTGTAAGAACGAGTAGGAACAGGACTTTTCTCAACTAAGCAATACCCGGGCACTAGGAAGATTTGTTTCCCCCAAACAGTCCACAAGCACCTATCCTCACCTGAAATTACCGTTCACCACAGCGTAATTGCAAGCGCAATTCTTCTGCATGCGAAGCAAAAAGAAAAAAAAACACAAAAAGGGTTTTCAACAGTTTTTCAGATCCTTCCAAACTCCACAACTCTCACTCACTTCAGAAACAGTTTCCGCGGACCTCACCAGTCTGGCCTTGGTAACCCGGCGCCAAACATGGGACAATCCCACGGTACCCCAGTTAGGAAAAGACCAACCCGTCAGTTATCGGACCGCCGCCTTGCGACCAACCTTTCATCACCTTCACCACGACAGTTCATTTTAAAAAAAAAATTGTTTAGTAATCATCACCGATCAATACAATTAATACCCCCCAACTATTAAAATAACACCATGACATCTGCACAATCAAAAAATTTACATTAAACAGTACAATCGACAACCAAATGATATTATTTCAAGACAGAATAATAAAGTGATCTCAAGCAATATCAGTTACCAGTGCTCTATTTGGACAGTGTCAGTTACTTGGACAGTAAAATAGACATTTTCTCAACCGCAAGTTCACATCATCAGCTCCAAGTGACAGAAGTCATATTCCGACACCAAGTTCCGAGGGGATGGCAACATCTTCAAAGGCAGATCCAGCAGAGCCTCAGCATTGTCCACACCAACAGCAACGCGGTGATCCGGACCTGCTGGGAGCACATCTCACCCTGCTGCCTGAAATCCTCGGCTGTTCCAGTTTTCTCCATCACCTGTCAGCGGGGAACCAGCCAAGTCGATGCCTGAGCAAGACCTCCTCTCGGACCCCCCCACAAAAAACATCACCGAAGACCATGTAATCTTCTCCACCTCTGTGCAATTTTGAACTTATAAAAAAAAAAAAACATGTTTTTTGTGCGTGCAGTTGTCCGTCCCTTTTACTGTCGCTTTACGACTTTCTGTTTCACAACACAAGTTTCACAGTAGTCACAAGCACAGTAGTCACAAGCTTGCTAGGTTAGGTTAGGTTAATTTAGCTGACGCACCCAACATACCTTCCTCTATTCGCGAGGGGGGGGTGGATCCCGATCCCGATCCCTGCCGTGGTTAGTCAACCAAAACAATCAGCTGTTTCCCCAAACAAACGTTGCGAACGAGGTTCCAAGTCGAAGCCGGACTGGTCAGGGGTTTTCGCCTTTCCTCATCTGTTCTCGGCTTCCCTTGAGTTAAAACCGGGACCATGACATCTCGGGACCCAGAGCACGATAGAGGGAGGCAAATCGAACAAAAAACCACTCAAAACACTCAACAACCTCACACCCTTCAGCAAAACTGATTCTTTTTCTTTTTCTTTTGCCGTAAGGGGGGTGGTTGTGACGCATAGCGTCACGCTATTTTATATAGTACGCGCAAACTGCGTCGCGGAGCCACTGCCTGGAGCACTTCGCCTGTCGCGCCGTTGACAGAGTGAACAACCTTTTTTTCCGTCTTGTCAACGAAATCTAGCTCGGTTTCCTCTCCCCTTCCTGGTACCGGCGTCTGATCCTACGGACGTGTTCAACTCCAACTCTCCAACAAATTTGCACAACCGATAAGTTTTGATTTAAGTATAGGATATTTTAGAGACAGAATGGCTGGCTAAACAGCTTATAAAGGGGAAACCCATAAGGTTCGCCCCGATACAGGAATGTAGGAACCAATATTAGTGTTCGGGCCTGGCCCGAACACTTTGCAACAGCTTAAATTTTCACCACGTTGACACATAATTAATCAGACTCCCCAGAAGATTATCCATAGTTTTTGATTAGCTTGCAGTATTTCTATACATTCATTTACCTTAAGGATTAGTTACCATGCCTAGATCAGT
The DNA here is from genome assembly GCA_963675035.1 of Allygus modestus. Classification (NCBI taxonomy): domain Eukaryota; kingdom Metazoa; phylum Arthropoda; class Insecta; order Hemiptera; family Cicadellidae; genus Allygus; species Allygus modestus. Next base: position 33,365,158 of record OY776117.1, read on the forward strand.
ATTGCAATAATCTCAGATCCCGATTTAGTTTATGTCAGTTTTGGAAGGATCGTTAGTTAGTTCATTTCAGTTATTTAGATTAAATCAAAGCTGGCTAAGTAGGCTTTCTGGTCTCCGGTAAAAGATCTCCGAGCCTCTGATCCCCCAAGCACGTTTTCCAGTTCAATTATATAGTTTGGTACCGGTATTTCAACACAGGTTTGCAAGACAGTCGTACTTCCATTTAGGTATTACAGCTCATTATTTCTAATTAGTAGCAGAGTCCACGACCCTCTGGTCCCCACCCTAGCAAATCATTCGCTACATCGTAGTAAGCTGTTGACCGTTTGTCTTTAAAATGTCAGCTGAGACATATCTTTGTTTATTAAATCACGCAAATGTAAACTTTGTTTTTAAAGTTGGAGTAGGTTATGTTTTGTTTGATCGATTTCTTTATTTTGATAGTTTAAAAAGTGAGTTTTATGTAAATTAATGATGCCTTGTCGTGTGTTAAACAATCCTTATCTATTTCGATTTATTATTAGTTTATTTTTTACCGGAAAACATAGACTAAAAGCTAAGTGTTTGGACTAGTGATGATAAATTAATAGAATAAGTTTTGGAACTGGGACGGACAGTATAACTGCGTAACACGGATAATTATTTTATTGTTATTGATAGTCAAGAGTGTTTTAGACTTAAGAGTGGTTTCCTTTTTCATTGTGAACAGATAAATCGATGGCAGACTTACTAAATGATCATACGTGCAAATTAGTGTTATTACATGTAATGCACTAAAATAAGTCCCCACTGTCACCTATTTTCATGACATGAGACTTAGTTTTGTAATCTACCGGTCAGTAAAACAGTCCGGAAACAGTTTACCGTATATTTGTTTGCATTTTCTGTGGTAAATATTGATTTCACAAACAATCAAGACGTCCAAAACTCCGTAATCCTAATTGTCTATATTGTAAGACTAATTATGTTGTAGGCAGATTCAATTGAATACTTTTTTTAACTCAATGAGTTAAAAAAAGTATATTTCTATATGTTTAACCCCCTGATTTTGGAACAGTAAATTAATAATAATGATAAGTGGCAACTTTTCTCTCAGGTAATATATTAAAACTCGTCAAAAACTATCCGGTGCCAAAAATATATTGAAGTTATTAGCCGAATCATAAAAAAGCAAGAGTAGGCTTAGTGGTCATAATAGCTAGGGCCTGTGATAAAATAAACGCTATCACTTAATCTAATTTGCTAGGTACGCACAGTGGTTTTAAGAGGGTAAATTTCTCCACCTCCCTTTCCACTGTTAGATGGAAACATATTCCGAATATCCTCTATTGGTCGATGCTAACATACCAAGTTTTATTAAAATTAATCAGTATATAAGAGAGATATGTTCTTTTTTTTATTTCTTATAATAATAACATCGGACAATATACTTAGTTTACTGCTGAATAAAAATTTAATTTTTCTCCACAACCATTAGCCAAATAGCCAACCAATGAAATACTAATTTAGCCGTGTGTGGATTAGAGTGCTACTTTTCTCAGCTTTTTTATGGTGGTGAGTTTAAACTGTTGAATCTATTTAAAGTTTGTGGTATTAAGAAAGATAATAAACTGAATTTTGGGACCTCTTAAGCCCTATAATTTCTGAACCCGAATTTTTCTAAGAATTCAGATGGTATAGTTTTATAAGAGACCTAATATAAACCACCAAATAAAAAAATTAAAATATTTCGTAAGCGACTCCTCAAAACTGCTCCAGAACTATATACCACGTTGTTGGGAACAAAATATTGCAGATAAATCTTTTTTCTTACCTCAGGGCTCTGCCTTTTCTATCACTCCCGCAGTCGTCTAATTTTAACGTATGATTATTAGTTGGATTTGTTTTGTTAAAGCTGCCTCTCTTGAAAGATCTCCCCATGTTGGATACGCTGCCCCCCTCAACCATATACCTCCACCCCACCAGCAAAGTTGCTATGTTATTATTTACGTCTTTTTTAGTCATTTTAGTAAATTTTCAGTAGGGCCTATATCACAAATTGTTGTTACTTTTGATAACCTTATATTAGAGCTATACCTTAGAGCTCCGCCTCACTGGCTTTAAAAGTTGACATGTTAAATTTATGGAGAAAAGATGATCCTTGGACTGACGCAAGGAGTTTGGTTTAAGTACTTTAATGAAAATCACTTGATAATATCTTGCTATGACGACGATAATGTACACTATGCATCATTACGGATTTTGGCAATTTGAACTTTAAGTAATTACACAACGCCATTTGTAGGGCCTAATGTAAGCATAAGCTATACATACCCATAAAATAGGAAAGGTGGCCGATCCGGCAAGGGCCCACATTTATTGAGTAGGCTAGGGCCTACAGATCCTAAATCCAGCCCTGGCCGTCTGTATGCACAACTTCAAACATGCTAGAATCCAGAATCATTGTCCTTGTCTCTTGTACATCCTATGCGCCTAAGAGTAACTACTCAACTACTTGTAATGTAAACAACTAATTTCTGGGATAAAAGTAAGTTCTAGACATGTCCCATCCCCAGGAAAAATCGTATAATGTAAAAAGCTAACTATGAACATTTAAATATATTATTTACATTGAGCTGGAGATTAAAATTTAAAAAAAGAATTATAACAGCGGTTTATAATCAATCAGTAAACTCTAAACGTTATACTCATGTAGTTTAAGTAGAACCTGGTGGTCGAGCTTTGCTAGGGGAAGGTCAATCCGTTTGTTTAAATTACCTGGAGTCGATTTTCACCATGTTCCATACGAACGAGTATGTTTGAGGTCACTCAAGTTGTTATTATAGCTCAATGTACCTTTAATTAATTCTGAATATGACCGCTCTATATGTAATATTCATTCAAAGGTTTTGTTCTTTCCTCTTATAAAACCACATGTTAATATTCTATACCATTGACTATAAATACTGAAGTATATATAGTCAATGCCTGTACTCTAATATAAGTAAGGTTTGTTTTATTGGTTGGTTGCTTGCTTGCTTGCAACTCTGATCTCAAAAAGGGTCCAAATATTGCTTTCAAATGTTTGAAATAACTAATTTCTGGGATGAAAAAAGTTCTAAACAGGTCTCATTACCAGGAAAATCAGATAAGTAAGGTTTGTTTTGTTGGTTGGTTGCTTGCCTGCTTGCAACTCTGATCTTAAAAAGGGTCCAAAGATTGCCTTCAAATGTTTGAAATAACTAATTTCTGGGATGAGAAAGTTCTAAAAAGGTCTCATTACCAGGAAAATCAGATGTTTACAATCAAACTGACTTGACCAAAGTACAAATAACTACATCAGTAGTTCTTGGTATGACTGATCTGACCTGACTGGCTGAATTACCAACATTTTGAAAGTACTACAAAAAGATCGGACCTGGGTGGTGTGGCCCATCCGAGAGGTGGATTAGTTATACTTACTGTGTGTTGCTTGAAGGACGTTTTTCAGTGGTTTAAATGTTAAGGATTTGAAAACCAATTTAATACTTATTATTCTTCAAGTTCCTTATTTATATACATTTGAACAACAAAATAAAGCTACAATAACAATAGCGGGTCTGGGGGGCGTAGCCCCCCAGTAATAAAAAGTTCAAATGACTATGTCAATACCACCTGGGTTGGCAGCCCACATTGTTCTCTGTTGTATCTGTTTTTGGGGCGTTTGTCCCCCCTCCGCTTGAGCCCGAGGGGGCGAGTAACTACTCTGATTCTGCTTGGTCTGTCTGATTAACATGGGACGTTTAGTAGTCATTGGGGCTAAACCCCAAAGGAATTTTAAAACGTGAATAGACCTATATGTTACATTAGGATATTAGCCATCTTCCTACCAAATTTCAGCTGAATCGGATCATTAGTTGGAGCGTGATTGAGCTACAAACAAACAAATAAAATCACAAACTTTCAGCTTTATAATATTAGTATGGTTATTATGAATTCTGGTACTTCAAATTGTTTTGGGTGTCTCTTAAGTATCTCTTAAGGTTGTAACATATTTTAGTAAACACGTTAACGTTAACGTATGCTTGCGGTTTTCAAAGCTCCTTTGTTTTAGCGAATTTACTCTATAGGGAAGAAGCTATTACCGTAGGCGGCTAAAGACTTAAGCCCGAGACCATGATAACGTTTCGTTTTCAGGTTTCCAGATGCCAAAAACACTATTCGTTCAAATTTATATATATGTGTGTCCGTTACCGCGATAACTTTTGAAAGAAACACCCGATTTTGATTAAATTTGGCACAAATGTCTAGAGTAGCGTTTATGACTTTCGAAAACTAGATTGATCGGACTATGGGAAGGGGGTTTTATGGGGGTTTCCAATTTTCCAAAAATCAGATTTATGCAAATTTTACCTCAAAATGTTAAAACTCCTCAATTTTGGTTATATCCATTTTATAGAGCTTAAAAAACCAAATAATTTAGTATTTTTAATCGTTAAGTGGTTGCGGAGAAAATACAAAAAACGTGTCCCATGTTAATCATAAGGGGAAAGGTTTTCAGATTTTTCTAAGATGTTACTAAAAACTCCACATTTCTTTTTATCAATATGTTTAGCTCAACAACAACAAAATTTTGGTGTTTTAACTGTTCTACGTCCAACCGTTGCAGAAGTATTCAAAGTGCAAAATATTACGTTGCCAAATGTTATCCTTATGGAGAATAAATACAATTTTATATCTTGATTATTTATGAATGTATATTGATGAAACTTGGTATGTGGCTTCAACTAATCGTGGTATATTGGTATTAGCACAAAAAACAAGTTTTTTGTTGATAGTCCTCGTAGCAGCAAACCTGTATACTCGTCCCCGATGTTATTCATATGGAGAATAAGTAAAGTTGTATATCTCCCTTATTTCTTAACCTAAATTAATATAACTTGGTATGTAGCTTCACCTAGTTCAGTTATATTGATAATTACAAAAAACCCATTACTTATCTTCCTCGTTGCAGCAAACCTGCGTCCTCAACCCTAATGTTATTCTTCTCAACCCTAATGTTATTCTTATATTACCTAATTTTATTCTTATGGATAATAAAAATAATGATATATATCACTTGTTTATGAATGTATTTTTGTGAAACTTGGTAATTGGATTTATGTAGTAGTGAGACCCATATAAATGCATTGGAAATTCGCTAAGTACACAGGTTTGCTGCGACGGGGGTATTATAATATATCGATAACAATTTTCTCTAAGCATTTTTAAATACAAGTAAACTGTTGAAATCATTAGTAATTGTACTCGTACATACATACATATGTGATCTTTCTCTGTCAGATTACGATATAAACAAATCTATTTATTTAATTCCGTAAGCTAATCGGTCCCCACGAAATATCTCGAGCTAGGAAGAAGTTAAGTTAGGTTATGACGTTTCATTTTAAAGCTTAAGGGCCAAGGACGGTGGGAAAGTATCAGAATGTAATGTCAAAAATTACGTGGCCTACGCCCCACTGGATTTCAAAGATCCAATGATTTTCTTATGGAAAAATCACTACAGTGTTTTTATTTTATTAAAGACAAAATGAACTAATGATCAGCTGTGATTATTTACTTACACATAACCCTGTAAGCCACTTTAATTATTTATATATGTTGCATATGGTCTAGACATGTGTTTACCTATTGTAAAAGTGTTTGGCTTAAAAAGGTGTATGATAACAAAGTTAAATACGTAAAATTTGTATTCAAATTTATATCTATAAAAGAGGAAGTATGTATGTATATATATATATGTATGTATGTAGCCTATGGACTCCGAAACCGCTCGACAGATTGTAATGAAACTTTTAGGCATTATTAAGCATTATTCAAGGATGGTTTGTGTGAAGTTTAGTGCAAATCTGTCCAAAGGGCTCCGACCCAGAGGGCATACGTGTGCGCAGCAACGCGCGCCGGGTAACTGCTAGTACAACTTTAAAAATTCAATCTTCGTTCATCCTCTTACGGGAGGAATGAGCGTACACCTAGTACGCTAGGTTTTGTTTCTTCACAGTCATACCTCGATAACGGCTGGACGGATTTTAACGTTTGAGGTGTCAAATTAAAGGTATTTTTCAACATTGTAAGAAATTGCATCACTGAAATACAGTAAAGGCCTGAATTTTTAGAACAGCTATCTGACAGAGGAAGTTTAAACTACGCGTTGTTTGAAAGTACATTATCCGCATTATTCTCAGATGTTATCATCCGTTTTAATATCAGATGTTTTGTTATGTTTGTTTACAACTGAAGTAACCTTTCGTTGGGTACAAACTTGCTCAGATTTGAGCAACAGGACAACTACTAATAATTTATTGTCTTAGGTATTGGATACAATACATTACGACATTTCATTAAAATTTAAAATACATTTTATTTTTTTTAACAGCAGCAGCTGATAATAATGAACATCATTCTGTTTTATTATTAACAAATTGTCTTCTAATGAAAAATTCTTTTTATGACAGTAGTTTTATTAAATATTCGTTCTGTTTCAGTTGCAATTTTTATTATTGAAGGAATTTGGTTAAATAATTTAACTTCCGTGTCATTTAAAGTTGTTTGGCTCTTCGAGTAGTCGTAACTATTTAATTTGTATTTTTTATTGGTTCGAGTGTTACGTGAATAAACTTAACTGCTCTTACAATTTTACAACCCAAAAGACCCGGGTTCAATTACCGGTAAAATATCCATACGACTTTTGAAACTCAGACTGCCACCGTGCTTAGGAAGGCACGTTAAGCCGTTGGTCCCGGCTACATAAGTAGTCGACAGGTCATGTCAGAGGCACTAGTGCGACCTGAAAACTCTAACAGACCTTGGTCAGAAGGTTACACGAACTTTACTTTATAATTTCAGTAAAGGTAGTTTAAACGATATCCTGTCAGCAGTCGTAAGTGAGCTAGCAATTAGTGATTGGCAGTTTGAGGCGGAATGATCTGCCAAGCAATTAGTCACCTGTGATAGCTAAAGCAGCTTGTCACCTATCAACACACTCCCAGCTGAACTTGATATTTCTCACGACCATTCTTGGAACTGCTAATGCCATCAGTATAAATGGCTTGTTTACCAAATTTATATAGAAAAAAGGATGATTTACCTGTATTCAGTAATGTGGTTTTAAATCATCCAACTGGCTACTGCATAGTTTTGGTCTCAATAGACCACCTTCAGGCGAAGAATGGCGATTTATTTGTCAGCTAAAAATTCCTCAACTCAACCCACAGTACATTACCAGTTTACATTATCGGTTTGAAAAGCAAATATCGCAAGATTTAGCAAATTACCCAATTTAACCTTGAACTAACAAACAATATTACTTGTCATATTATTTGGCCTAAGTTAGTTATGAGTTATCAAGTATTTTCAGTAAATTATACCACAAGATTAAAACTGAACATTTAAACGCGTATGGGACTAAGCCACAATATTTAATATTACTCAAACAGTAAAGAGAAATTTTGATATTAGTTATACCAAAATGTTCATCCATGATTTTTGAAATTTAAGATATTATATTCGCTTTATAGTTTTTAACTAGTCACAATGCTAAAATTACTATTTTACTAAATATAAATTTGCTGTTCTGTTAAAAACGCAATAAAATGACAGCTAAATTATAACAAACCCTCATAAATGATTTTTTTAAATTATAAATCAGTAACGAAGTGATTTTGAGCCGTATGTTACTCACGTAGTTAGTCTACATCTGACAGAGCCATGCGAGTCAGCTACGACATTTTACCTACAGCTTTACCACCAGCTAATGCTAAGCTGCTTGGAGTAATTATCAAGTGATTTAAGGCTTCCATCTACCCTACAGAAAAATCTGTGCCGCTGCGTAAAAATGCATTGTTAAGACAGGGAAAAGGAGCAGTGTGGAGGTCCGCAGGATTCCTGTTTGCGATTGTGAAAATTATGTTATCAATATACTATAAACGGGATTTTATATGAGAAAATTAATTCTACTGACGTTCTTTTTTAGAATTCCAAAATAATGTTTCTGTCTTAGTTGTTGTGGTTTTGAAAAAGCTAATTTTAGCGAATTTCCCCTATAGGGAAGAAGCTATTACCGTAATCATGGTAAGACTTAAGCCCGAGACCATGATAACTTTTCATTTTGAGGTCCCCAGATCCCAAAAACACCATTCGTTCAAATTTGTATATATATATATATTTATATATATATATATGTGTGTGTGTGTGTGTGTGTGTGTGTGTGTGTGTGTGTGTCCGTAAGCACGATAACTCTCGTAAACAAAGTCCGATCTTAATGAAATTTGGTACAAATGTGTAAAGTACTATTAATTTGAACGAGTTCGAAAACCAGACAAATCGCACCATCCGAAGGGGGGTTTTGGGGGGGTTTTGTACCCCGAAAATGTGTTTTTTGGGGTTTTCACATATAATATTAATTTAAATCAAATTTTAATCTATACCATTGAATTCAGCTTACAAAAACAAACAATTTGGTATTTTTATCATTGCTCTACGTCAATTGGTTACCGAGATATTGAAAGTGCTAAACACAGTACGTTGTCTAATGTTATTCTTATGGCGAAAAAGAAAAATTGTATATCTTGCTTGTTTATGAACATAAACTGGCGAAATTTGGTATATGGCTTGATCTGGTTGTGGTTTATTGTTGTTTGTACAAAAAAATAATTTTTCGCCTAAGGTTCCTGTAGCAGCAAACCTAGGTACTTGGTCCCCATGTTATTCTCATCGAAAATACTTAAAATGTTATATATCGCTTATTTATGAATGTATACGGATGAAACTTGGTATGTGACTTCACTAAGATGAGTTCTATTGATATTTGCATAAAACCCCATTATTTTGTGTGCCTTGTTGCAGCAAACCTGCGTAATCATCCCCAATGTTATTCTTATGGAGAATAATTAATATTTTAAATATCGCTTGTTTATGAATATATTTCTTATGAATCCTGTTAGGTGTTTTTATGTGTTATGTTATATATTCATTGGAAATTCGCTGAGTATGTATTTAACATTTTGCTGTTACGGGGGTATTTAACATTTAAAAGGGCATCTTAGTAAAATAAATTAAAATAGTACATTTGTAGGTAATATTTTCCTCTTTAGTATCATACTTTAACGTTAATTAAAGGCTGTAGCTGAGTTTATGAAGCAGCTATAAAGAGGAATCCTGCAAACCACCTAGCGCTGCGCGGAAGGGATAGACCGGAGCCTTAATGACATTATTCTTAACTGGTTAGACAAATTACCAGTGACCATGTCATATGGCTGTCATACCGATCATAACCGATCATTTGGTTTGTTAAATTGTATTATTAAATTTACGAGAACATACTGGAAGCAATTTGGTTCCAAATGATCTGTAAAACCAACCATATCCTTACGTGTAAATGCACGTGTCTGTGTATGTTAGATTTCATATGCTAAGTGGACTAAGACACTGCATTTTATCGAATCGGGGTATTTTTTGGAAAGGAATAGATTGTTGGTAGTAGATATAGCAGAAGGATTGCAGTGATACCGTCACGGTAGCTAAGACCTGTCTCCCTCGACGTGGACAAAAGACAAATCACCTTGTCTTTTGAGCCAAGACTCCCAACCACTGTTGTCTATCTTGAAACTTAGTTGTATTTTAGATGTATAATGCTCGCGTTCCGTACATCTTTATACGTGTGTAGGTTATTACAATAGTTTGCCCTTGAGGTTAATTTCATAGTTCTTAAAGTATAAAAATGCTAAAATAACTTGTTAAATGTATTTATTAAAAAATGCCAAATATTCTTCATATTTCCAGTAAATATAACGTAGTTGATATCGTTAATACAGTTATTACCGAACATTTAAATTTGTTTTGTTCTGATTTCTGGTTATTTAACTCGAGCGCATAATACCAAGGCCCCACTAAAAAATAGTTTTTTTAGTGGGGCCTTGATAATACCATAATACCCACGCAGCGTTGGTTTGTATTTCGTGATCTATCAACTTAGCCATTGTATCTATAATATTATAAAGAAGAGGTGGTTTCTGTCTGTCTGTCTGTCTGTCTGTCTGTCTATCTGTCTATCTGTCTGTCTGTCTGTCTGATGTTCCGGGTGAACACAAAAACTACTGAACCAACTGGGCTGAAACTTTACACAAAGGTAGATCTTGAACCCATGCAACATATAGGCCTATTCACTTCCTTAAAATCCCCTCGGGCTACGCCCCGTGAACGTCCTAAGTTTCAATGTTTACATTTCAGAAGAAAGTAAACATTCAGAAACTGTAATGCGAGCAGCTGTGGATACTTACATTTGACAGCTTAAAGAGCAGTAGCAGAAGCAATATCAGCTGTTTCAAGCTAACTAAAATGCAAATTGCATTGACTAAAGAACGGGTAGAGAAAGCCCCTGTGCGAAGAACGGGTACGTCAAGTATATATATATATATTTATTTCAATCCATCATATAATTAATCTATAAAATAAAAATTAAAGTTTTGTCTGTACATTGCTCAGAATTATGAAATTGTTGCATATTTTCACGTTTTACACCCTAGGGAAACCAAAACAAGTCTTATCTCAATTTATGTCTGTCTGTCTGTCTGTCGGTAACGCTCAAGGACGGGTTTTTGTTCGCTTTTCACGGGGAAACGGGTGCACTGACATTAATGAAACTTTGTTTCTTTGTTATATATGCGTGAGAAGGTTTTAGGGCACTTTAAACTGGCATACGCCTTTTAACAAAATAATGGCGGCCGCTCAAAAACGTGATTTTGTACGGTTTTGGTCATGTTTTGTTCGCTTTTCACAGGAAAACGGGTCACCGATTTTTATGCAACTTTGTCTATGTTATATATGTGCGTTAGAAGGTTTTAGGCTAATTGGATTGTTTAAATTACCTTAGGACACTGCCCCATAGGGTTTTAAAGATCCTATGCTATTATTATGGACAAAGCATTTATTTATATTGAACCAGATGATGACATAGTTATTCTATAAACAGGTGCTGTAGTTCTTTTTTAAAACGTTGAGGGAAGATTGGCAATAAATAACCTAAGTATACAGAGTGGATATATGATCTAAATTCGTCAGACTCATGCACTCACTGACATAGTGATCACTTTATCTAAGAAACGACAATGTCTATTGAAGATAAAATTTTGGATGGTGGTTCCCCTTATGCTGCAGATTCACAATAAGAATACATGTAAAAAAGTCCAAAGGGTCTCTTCACTAATTTACTGTTATGGCAATTTTATGAGTATTAGTATTTACTGGACCTTTGTATGTTAAATTTCGGTATGAACATAACTAATTCATCAGAAAAAATGCAAGCCTATTCCTGTTACGAAAATGTTTAAGGGCTTCGCCCCCCGGAATTTCAAAATACAATATTTTAACAATCTTGCACATATTCTTTGACTGATGGATCTGAAATTCAGTAGGAATGTAGCTGATAGCTCAGTGCAGACATTTACCTACTCCTGATAAAAATATACTCAAGGACTCTGGCCCACTGGCCTTTAATATAAGCGTGTTAGTCATAACACACCAACTTCTCAACCAGGAGAGTTGAAATTTGATGCCTTAAAAGGAATAAGAAACAACATCATGGGGAGTCACGGTGTTGTTCTCTGGAGATTTCACACAGACCCTTTGTCGTAAGTGAGACATTATTGGAGGAGTCTACGCCTTTCTAAAAATATATTTTATGTAGCCGATCACTGAGCGTCTGAACTTAACAGTAAATATGAAAATGTATATTTGAGAAGATTAAGGGGTTGAGCAGTTTTCTTATGCGCTTTTAAAAGTTGAGATTGGGACATTGAAAAACAAATTAAGGTCTCAGAAACATCTGTCCTTCACTCGGTACTATCGATGAACCACAGGGTTTATTGATTGGCAGTTTGTTACACCGAGGTTCATAAACAGTTTAATCTGGAAAGTGCCTGGCTCTGTGGTTGTGCCATCCTCACGTCCACCAATGAACAAGCAACGGAGAACAACACAAATGTACGTCTATTCCAAAGGGAGGAACGAACTTAAACAATATTTAATACCGTTCATTTAACCATGACCACTGTTGGAACAGTTCGTATATATTGATTTAAATTTATTTAAATAAAATCAAGTAGGCATATCTTTTTAAAACATAGGATTTTTCCAAGTTTAAATTGTTTATTTACAATTTTAAAATGATTTTAAAAGTGGTTTGTCAATGTTTTTAAAGTTTAATGTTTCGTTACATTACTATTAATTTATTGGAATGTAAAGATTAATGTATCAAAGTATTTAAAATGTTAAATTAAACAGGGTTAATATTTTGTTGTACTTGAGTTCTTTTATTTCTAATCTCGAATCCAAAGTGTTACGTGTACCGATTTGGAGTCGCAAAAACCACACCGTTCACTACCCGACAGAATTCCTCGACTTGGCAATAGTACCCGAACTATCTGCCATAGTATATTTCGTTAACTTTAATTTAATTCTACTTTAAAAGTGTAAAATGTAATTTTGATATTGTAAAATTATTTTTAAATGCGTTGTTAATTTTTTTAGTTAATCTACCATTTATATACAACCCGTACGAAGGACGGGTACACAGCTAGTATTTTATATTTTCACTGTTACACATGATCTTAATTTCGATTATGACACAACAAGAAATAACAGTTTCTAAAACATGTGTAGCTACCAGAAAATCCCTAAAAGTTTTGCCGGACTTCTGTATATTATATACAGGAGTCATGTTTTATCAATAGATAAAACAAAGTGGTAAAGTTGTTTCCCTCAATAAAACATGAAAACTCGTTCAGATTTGTATTGCTTTTTCATTTGAAGAGTTTAAACAACAAAATTCTCTAGAGATACAAGTTTTTTTTAGCGAATTTCCCCTACAGGGAAGAAGCTATTACCGTAGGTCTCATGGTAAGACTTAAGCCCCAGACCATGATAACTTTTTGTTTTGAGGTCCCCAGATGCCAAAAACACAATTCGTTCAAATTTATATATATGTATATATATATATATGTGTCTGCTTTAAGCGTGTGTGTGTGTGTGTGTGTAAGCGTGTGTGTGTGTGTGTGTGTGTGTGTGTGTGTGTGTGTGTGTGTGTGTGTGTGTGTGTGTGTGTGTGTGTGTGTGTGTGTGTGTGTGTGTGTGTGTGTGTGTGTGTGTGTGTGTGTGTGTGTGTGTGTGTGTGTGTCCGTGAATGCAATAATTGAGTAAAAAGCGTCCAATTTCGATGAAATTTGGCTCAAATGTGTAAAATGACATTCATGACTTTAAGTTCGAAATCCAGAAAAATCGGATCATGGGAAGGGGGGTTTATGGGGTTTTAAATTTTCCAAAAATCATTTTTTTGCATTTTTCACCCTAAAATTTTTAAAAAACTTAATTTTGGTTTTGACCATGTTATAGAGCTTAAAAAACAAATAATATGGTATTTTGAATCATTAACCTAGGTTAAGTGGTTGCGGAGAAGTCCAAAAAACCTACTCATAAAATCTCCCATGTTAATCTTATGGGAAAACAGTTTTTGGCTTTTCCTCAGTTTATTTTAGTGTAAACTTCACATTTGCTTTTACTAATCTGTTCAGTTCCACAAACAATCATTTTGGTGTTTAAATTTTGATTCTACGCCCAACCGTTGCTGAGATATTCAAAGTGCTAAACACAGTACGTTGTCCAATGTTATCCTTATGGAGAATAAATAAAATTTGATATCTCGATTTTTTATGAATGTATGTTGATGAAACTTGGTATGTGGCTTTACGTAGTACTGGTATATTGATATTTGCACAAAAAATTGGGTTTTTGTTGATTATTCCTTTAGCAGCAAACCTGCGTACTCAGCCCCCATGTTATTCTAATGGAGAATAAGTCAAATGTATTTACTCCCTTAATTATGAACATACATTAATAAAACTTGGTATGTAGCTTCACTTGGTTGAGTTATATTGATAATTGCACAAAACCCCACTTTTTTTCCTTGTTGCAGCAAACCTGCTTACTCAGCCCCCATGTTATTCTTATGGAGAATCGCTAAAATGTTACATAGCGCTTATTTATGATTGAATATTGATGAAACTTGGTATGTGGCTTCGCCTAGTTACATTCTATTTATATTTGCATACAAACCAATTGTTTGTGTTCCTCATTTCAGCAAACCTACGTACTCATTACCAATGTTATTCTTATGGAGAATAATTAAAATCGCTTATATGTGAATATATTTTTATGGAACTTGGTATGCGGCTTTATGTGGTATTAAGACATATATTATGCATTGGAAATTCGCTGAGTATGCAGGTTTGCTGCGACGGGGGTATTTTATAATGACATATCTACTCATTTATATGTTTCCAAAGAACATATCACTATCACTAGTCTCATTAGGTGGATACTTATTTATAAATTGTTCGTGTCTTGCGACTAGCTTGGTCGGGCTGCCTACCAAGTAATAAAGACAGGCGTCTTCCTCGTGGGTAGCTTTGAGTAAGATCTTAATTTCCTAGCCATAAACTATATTCTTTAATTAACATTTATTTTATGATTTGACATTTACGGTGAAAGACGAGGAAATACAAACTATACAATGGGCAAGGAAATTATAGAAACGGAAAATATACTTTAAGGAATGCAATAAATACAATGTTTTAAATTACTAATTTCTCTTAAGATTTATGTCATTTGCAAAGTGCTTTATCTTAAAGGAATAAATATAAGACTGTTTCAAATGTGTAACTATAATCTCTACTAGTAGCTACCCGCAGGCTTCGCCCCGCAAATGATTTATAAAAACGATGACAGTACTGCATTCTGTGGTTAGCCCGTGGAACTACTACGAATCAAGATCGACTGTTTGTATTTTCATTAGTTCAAACAAAAATGAATGTCCATAAGGAATACATGGGAACTTTGAACCCCTATGGGGCAAAGCCCTATAGGATTTTCGCAACTTGAATATGCCTATATGTTACTCAGGACTATCAAGTACCTCTCTGCCAAATTTCAGCTCAATCAGTCCAGTGGTTGGAGCGTGATTGAGCCACAAATATCTAAACAAACATACAAACTTACAAACTCTCACATTCGTAATATTAGTAGGATAATTGATTATCATGGTCATTGGCTAACTAACATTTAAAAAAATAATTTAAAGACACGACATAAACAATCAACAATTATCTTCCGCTTCTTTCAGAACGCATGTTTTATACTCTAAGATAAAATTAATTATCTTAATGTTTTTAATGTTATTTTAATGCATTCTCATTCATAATTTGTAATGCTTAAAAGTGCTTTATCACGAAACGAGTGAGTGCTTCGAAGTCCCCACGAGGTGATTTTTCTTGTTTTGTTCCCTTTAGCTACAGAAATTTTGTAAACTACTTTGCCCCTATGATACCGAAGTACGCGCCTCGTACAGCGACATGCTTGTTTGGACCAAAGAATCAATTAAACTGGCGATTTTCTCATAACAATTTTATA
The DNA here is from genome assembly GCA_963675035.1 of Allygus modestus. Classification (NCBI taxonomy): domain Eukaryota; kingdom Metazoa; phylum Arthropoda; class Insecta; order Hemiptera; family Cicadellidae; genus Allygus; species Allygus modestus. The sequence goes on from OY776117.1 coordinate 33,380,635, forward strand.
CTTTAAATGCTAGATATATCATGAAATAATGTCTATCTGATTTTAGCAAGGAGTGAGGATTCGTATATACAAATCACTGAACGTTTACCAGTATAAAGCAATTTTTTTCAATCGACAGTTGTCCATGCTGTAATTCCTTAAGTTATATTCCCCCCTCCCCCCCCCTATAAAAGTTGACAATCGAATCCCACTCCAGGGATAGCCTGGAATACTCCAATATCCGGGCAGTCAGTCTCCGTTAATGTCAACCCCTTCCTTGATTACTTCCTGTCATGCCATGGGCTTGTATTTTTCCTATTTTTATTGGTCAATAATAATAGGACTAGTACATAATGATCCAATAATGATAGTACCATCCTTTTTGCTAATTTCCCCTCTTATAATAATCTATTATAATCACCTTTCGTGTTTATTTTTATTTGTTTAATATACTGTACTTGACTTTTACATCCTCAAAGAAAATGATTATGCTGATAAAGATTGTGTAATAATTTACAATCTGTCCAGCTATTAATAAGCCTTGTATTGGATTATCTCCTTCAATTCATTCTAGTTACATTACATTACAGTTATTTACATTTTTTAATTTAATACAACTGAAAATTCTAGATATTGTTAGCATTATATACGATATCCGTTTATTTAAGTATGTGTATCATAATGTTTAAAAGTGCCAAGGAAGTTCTCTTATATGTTAACGTATCACGCAACTTTGATCATTTTCTATGATAATTCATTGTTCGTAAAACTCAGTAGAAGTTTCCTAATTTCAAACCAACTTTATAAGACTACATTTTTGTTATATCCATATGAATAAATAGTTCATAGATCAGCTGATTATATTTCAATTCTTCATGTTTGTTTACTTTTACTTTTCTTATTGTATTTTGTTCAAATATCTAGAAAATGTAGCTTCAATTTATTAAAACTAGTTTATTAGATTAATCAAATGCGTGTAATTATTATTCAAATATAAATCAATTGGCGACGACTAAATACCACTTTAATCATTATTCAAAAAGTATGGATCCAGATCAGTTAAAAGAAATTATACAGGTAATTTCAGAGAGCCAACAAAATCTTATCGAAGGAGTTGTTACTAGGATGATGGAAAAACTACGAATTTCTCACTCAGAACCAACTGCAGTAAGTAACATTCCACCTTTTGAAGAATTCAATCCCAAAACAGAAAAGTTCAAAAACTACCTAGAAAGGTTTGAGAATTATCTTACTGTAAAGAATGTTAAAGATGTAGGGAAAAAAGCTCAGTTATTAAGTGTATCAATTGGATCAGTTCACTATAACAATCTATCTGCCTTGCTTGGACCAGATAAGAACTATTAAGAACCTGAATTATCAAACATTATGTCAATCTTTCGATGACATGCTATCACCACATAGGAATTCAGTAGTATCTCAGCATTATTTCTTGTGTAAATATCAGAAACACGATGAAACAATTCCAGAATATGTAGCTTCTCTTCCAAAAAATCTCACTGAATGTGAATTTAATGCACAATGTGAATGTTCAAAGTCAGTTTCAGTTGCAGACATTTTCCTGCAAGCACAGTTTATTAGAGGCTTAAAGGACGATTGGATTCCTGAGCAACTTCTTCAAATGGATGGTACTTCATTCAAAGAGGTATTAATAAAGGCAACTTCTCTTGAAGCTTCCCATCTTTTGGTACAAGCACTAAACTAGCGTCAGGTAACAAATACTTCACCTTGTGATGTGGATATCAATAAAGTCTCAAAACAACCTAGCATTAGTTATAGAAATCGATCACAAGCTAGGTTCAATCACAATCTAGTTCAAGGTTCTAATCATGTAAAACAAAGAACTAGACCTAAAGGTAGGATTAATTATGCACAATTGGGGATTGATAACCTATGCTTAAGATGTGGCCGCAATAATCATCATGCTTCTGATTGCCGAGCAGATAAATCATCATTACACTGCAAGGCTTGTTCTCGACAAGGTCATGTGTCCAAAGTTTGCATTACATCTTTACTTAGGGAAAAGTTTCCTAGAGACCATAATTCTAACATATCATCAGGCTCATCAACTAAATATGTAAATACTGGTACATCTGAGGACTAAGGTTTTAATTATGTAAATCATGACTCACAAGTAGTTGACATCTATGACAACACTCAATCTATGAAAAGCATTGATTCTCAAAAATATATTGTTACCGTACGTATCAATAACAAACCAATACAGTTTGAAGTAGATTCCGGAGCAGGGCATACTCTCATCTCAGAGACCGATTTCAAAAATTTGAATCTAAATACAGTTATGACACCTACAGATATTTTCTTTAGGGCTTAAACGAATGAAATTTTCCGTCCTAAAGGGAAAGTACACGTTCAAGTAGCTTACAAGGGGACTCAATCAGACGAAGAACTTTTCATAGTACCTGATGGTCATCCAGCTGTACTCGGTAGAATATGGATAAGACACTTAGGATTAAATCTCCAGGAAATCGACATACTTTTCAAAAATGATATATTTTCCAGTTCATCAAATCCTGTTCATTCAACTGATAATGTTTTTAACGAGTTTTCCAACGTTTTTGAACAGAAGATCGGTTGTCTTCCAAATCATAAAGTTACCTTGAAATTGCGTGACAATGCTACGCCTGTGTACACTAAGGAACAAAATGTTTCATTTGCACTTCGGTCCCAAGTCGAAGAACTCAATAATTTGGAATCTGCAGGAATAATTTCAAAAACAGAAGTAAGCGACTGGGGTTCGCCTCTTGTGGTAATCCCAAAAGATAACGGTACGGTTCGCTTATGTGTAGATTACAAAACCGGAGTAAATGATCGACTCATCTCAGCTAATTTTCCTATCAAACATATTCCAGACATTCTTCATAATTTACGAAACTCTAGTGTATTTTGTAAGTTAGATATATATAAGGCATACTTACACATACCAGTTGACGAAGAAAGTAGTAAGGTTCAAACAATTACTACCCACAGAGGAACTTACAAGATGCATAGATTAAGTTTTGGTATCAAAACGGCACCAGCGGAATTTAACCGTATCTTGAGTCAAATATTACAAGGACTTTCCAAAGTAGAAGTATACTATGACGATATAATTGTGCATGGTACGACAAAAGAAGAGTGTTTTCAAAATCTCAAAAACTGCCTTCAGCATCTTCAAGAAAATGACATACATCTAAACAAGGAAAAATGTGTATTCTTTTGTGAAACGATTGAATATCTAGGTCATGTTATCCAACATAACAAAGTATCCAAGTCTCCAAACAAGGTTCGAGCAGTCAATGAAATGCCCCGCCCAAGAAATGTAGATGAAGTTCGTAGATTGCTTGGCATGGCAACGTACTACGCCCGATTTATTCCAGACCTGTCTACTAAATCTGCAGCCCTTCGAGAACTTCTACAGAAGAACCGAAAATTTCATTGGTCAGCAAGATGCGAAAAAGCTTTCCAGTATCTCAAAGAAGAAATTACTTCCGACAGAGTTTTGGTTCCATATGATCCACATCAACCAATCGTACTGACGTGTGACGCTAGTCCAACCGGCATAGCCGCTGTTATGAGTCATATGATTGATGACAAAGAACGGCCGATCGCATATGCTTCAAGATCACTGACACCAGCAGAGAAAAACTATAGCCAGTTAGATCGAGAAGCCCTAGCAATTGTCTTTGGGGTAAGCCACTTCTACAATTATTTGTTTGGTTTTCATTTCGAACTAGTCACAGACAATGCCCCACTAACCAGGATTTTTCATGAAAATAAAACACTTCTTCCTATGACATCTAGTCGACTTCTGAGATATGCATCTTTCCTATCAGGTTTCGACTACTCTGTCCGCTTCAAGAAGGGAGAAGCTAATGAAAATGTAGACTGTCTATCCAGAGCACCAATTAACCAGAATTCAACACGATGGATGTACTAATCAACAACGAAGTCAATTTGCTTCACTCTAATACATTGTTTGGTATATCATCAGATATTCTGACACCTGAAGTTCTAGCTAGATAAACAGAAAGTGATGAAGAACTGAGGAAAGTTAAACAGGATCTTCTTACTAACCCTGATGAACCACCATACACACTTTCAGATGGACATCTTTTCAAAGATAACCGTGCTGTCATACCAAAATGTCTCCAAGCTCATATCCTTGAACAACTACATTTTACCCACATTGGAATTACCAAAATGAAACAACTGGCAAGGAGATATGTATACTGGTATGGAATTGATAAAGCTATCGAAAACATGGTTCAGTCCTGCGAACGCTGCGCACTTACCAAAAATCAACCTTCAAAAGCTCCATCACACCCATGGTCAGAGCCTGAAACCAACTGGGAACGTATCCATATTGATTATGCAGGACCATTCAACAACAGTTATTTTCTTGTGTGTGTTGATGCAAAATCAAAATGGTTAGATTTCAAAACAATTTCGAATCCACCTACGACTTCAACCACTATTGCACTTCTCGACAACATATTTTCGTTTCACGATTATCCCCAAGTTATGGTATCGGACAATGCTTCCATTTTCGTTAGTTCCGAATTTAAGAACTATTGTAAGAAGAATGGTATTTTTCAGAAACTAATTGCCCCAGGTCATGCTGCAACCAATGGGTTGGCTGAAAGAATGGTACAGACACTGAAAAAGCGGTTGAAAGCAATGGAGAAAGATCCAGGAAACATACTGACTAAGGTACAAGACTTTCTACTCCAGTACAGAGCCACACCACTCTCAAATGGACTATCTCCTGCAGAACGGTATCTTAACCGGAAGATTCGAATTCGATTAGATGCACTCAAACTTTATCACCCATCAGAAAACGAAAAGTCAAACTCTTGTGTAAGAACATTTAATGTGGGGGAGAGAGTTCTATGCCGTGATTACTCAAACAATAAATCCACCTGGATATTTGGGGAAATCGTCCATAAGTTGGGAGTTCTGCATTATGTTGTTAAACTTGAATCCGGCAGAACAATCAAACGACACATTGATCAGTTAAGATCAACTTAAGTCAAAAGAGTCAATTTCAAATCAGAGTCATCTTCACCGGCACAATCTGAAAATACAGCTTGTCAAAATCAAAGCATACCATTTAATATTCCCAACCTTCGACCTTCCTACTGTTCCAGCATCATCTGAAGGCAGACAGGACATCTTATCTGATGAACTAGATTCTTTACCATCAAAAGAACAAACTTCTGGTAATGAACAAGAACGACCTGTTAATAACGAAGAAACGATTGAGGATAGGTAAGAAATAATACCAGATGAATGCGAAATTCCTGAACCTCCACCTTTCCAATTACGACGATCGAAACGACAAAAGAAAGTACCAACTTACTTTCAGTCTTTTGTTTCAAAGTAAGTGATAATCAAGTGGGGAAGACTTTTATATCCATATGAATAAATAGTTCATAGATCAGCTGATTATATTACAATTCTTCATGTTTGTTTACTTTTACTTTTCTTATTGTATTTCTTCAAATATCTAGAAAATGTAGTTTCAATTTATTAAAACTAGTTTCTTACATTAATCAAATGCGTGTAATTATTATTCAAATATAAATCAATTTTACAAATTGTTAACTCCATATCCAAAAGGCTGATAGTTGCATATTCAGGCTTTCTACTGAAGAAACATTGCATACTCGCTCTTTGCCTTATATTTTGTAGTTTTATAATTCCATTAAATAAATTAATATTCCGCTACTTCTATCAAAGATTAACTTATTTCATAATTCAACTACGTGACACATTTTAAAACTCGCAAAGAAAATCGTACGTTGAAACTGTTTTATGAAGTAAGTTTTATGTAAGAAGACATCTCAGCGTCTTTTGTTTCTTAGGAGTTGAAGTAACAAAGAAGCACGAGAGCAAAATGGGGGTTCTTGACAATCTTTCTTATTCGAGTACAGAAACTGTGAACAATGTAAAAATGCTGACTTGTGAGTTCTTGTTATAATTATATTAATTATAAACGGGTTTTTTCTTAACAGAACTCCTATGTTATTCCTGAACCAAATTTTGCGATTATTATACCTAAACAGTTCAGCTAAGGAATTAACCTTAAATTTATCCTACAGATTTATTTATCTTGTATAATAGCCAAATGTATGATATCTAGAGATTTTACAAACTATACTACTACTTATGCTACTTTAAAATTCATTACGATCGGTACAATAAACTAAAGCCGTAGCCGAACTGTTAGCATATTGATGTTGGATCAAATGACGGTTCGGGCTAATATATTTGCGAACCCTCTTTGTTGTATTCCCTTTATAGAACACTAGCCACTGTTTTACTCGGTTTCTCCCGGGAAATACAAAAGTTGTGTGTGCTGCATTATGTGGGAAAACCTTATCAGCCATTTCGAATAATGGACACCTATTTATCGATTGTTAAAATAAAATAAACTAGTGGCTTGTAGGGGCAAATACCCAAAAAAATTGTAAAACAAATTATTGTACTATTATAAATCAAACGAACCAACAAACAAATTATCTATGTGTCACTATTTTCCCTGTACACTATATCTTTTATGTAGGAACAGTCTTTTGTAGGTTGCTTTGGTTGTTGTTATTTTCAATAAGTAATTTGATTCATTCCGAAGATTTAACTCTGCTAAAGTCAACAAATAATTGCCCGTGAGCAAATACCGGTTTACTTAGGTATATCGTAGCTTTGTCGAAGGTTTGGCCTTGTGACTTATTGATGGTAATACAAAAAGCTAGTCTGATTGTAAATTGTTTTCGTGACATATGGAAAGACATATTAGGGTCTGTTGAGATAAGCTTAATTCTTGGTAAAAATATCACATTACCTTTCCCAGACCCAGTTATTATTTCTAATTGTATGCACCTTTCGTAAAAGTAGGGGGCATTGGTTCCTTCTGAACCAGCACAGGCGTGTGAGGAGGAATGAGGAATCACCCCCCCCCCATGACGTCATCCCCCCCATGACGTCACCCCCCCCCCCATGACGTCATCCCCCCCATGACGTCATCCCCCCCGTCACGTGACCTGGCGGAAACCTAACATAGGCTGGTGAGCACAGGCGTGTGAGGAGTAATGAGGAACCCCCCCCCCGTCACGTAACCTGGCGGAAACCTAACATAGGCTGGTGAGGAGGCGTGTGAGGAGGAATGAGGAAACCTCCCCCCCCCGTCACGTGACCTGGCGGAAACCTAACATAGGCTTGTGAGCACAGGCGTGTGAGGAGGAATGAGGAAACCTCCCCCCCCCCGTCACGTGACCTGGCGGAAACCTAACATAGGCTGAGCACAGGCGTGTGAGGAGGAATGAGGACCCCCCCCCGGTCGTCTGCAGCACTTTTCGTGATGAGGAAAAAACTTTCGAAAATTAATAACTAGCCTATTTACCCACCGATTCCCACGGGACTTTTTCCAGAGTGTAGGCCTATCCTAGAGGAAGCGAATGACGTAAGAACCCCATAGATCCGCCATTAAACAAGGCCGCTATTAATTTTTAAACGCGTTTTCCTTATGGGATCTCAGCTGTTTACCGACCGATTTTGATGAAACTTCACCACATGTCGGGTGACGGCCTAAGTAAACCATCCCTTAAAGAAAATTGAAAATCAACCGTTAAACGGGCCCGCTATTAATTTTTAAACGCGTTTTCCTTATGGGATCTCAGCTGTTTACCGACCGATTTTGATGAAATTTCACCACATGTCAGGCAGCAGCCTAAGTAAACCATCCCTTAAAGAAAATTGAGAATCCACCGTTAAACAGGCCCACTATTAATTTTTAAACGCGTTTTCCTCATGGGATCTTGGCTGTTTTCCAGACCCCTCACGATGGTTCAAAACTAGCAAAGGCGCGGTGAGGATGCAAGTCCCCCCCCCCGTCACGTGACCTGGCGGAAACCTAACATAGGCTGGTGAGCACAGGCGTGTGAGGAGGAATAGGAAACCTCCCCCCCCGCGTCAGCGATAGACCACCTCTCACGTTTCTGGAAGCTTCTAGAAGGTTCGCTGAAGCGTGCAACCTGGGTATAAAACCGAGGCAAAGCCGCGCGCGCGACCTCAGTGTTGTTCGAGACGTCACCATGAACGGAAACGGAGTCAGTGCAGCCGAAGTGGACCAAACGATCCGCTCCTTCCTAGAGGAGCTGAACGCAATGAACGATGAGAACGCCAACGCACCGCCAGTACAGCAGGGATGTGCGTCAAAGAAGAAAAAGCTCGATGGGTGGACTGTAAAGAGGAAGGAAGTGCCTATCGATTCCCCGACACTGTGCTGGTCCGCTGGCGGATATCAGTACACTGTGAAGAACCCTACCAACAGCGGTAATGTACTGTTAAAGATGAACGTGTTCAAAGGAGGTCGCCCCACGTTCAGTTGCGGCTTGTACTTGGACGAGGAGCGAAACGATGAAATCTGCATATGTCTAGAGGACCTGCTATCCAGATTGCAAAACCTATGGCTGGCAAATAGCGAGACGGGAGAGTCAAGATACGACGGGATCACTAGGACCGCTATTCCTCTACCCACCTGGCGAAAGACCGATTGCGTCATCTCAGGGAAAACCAAGAGGAGCGTACACTCCAAGCGCACTACCCAGTAAACGAGAGAGCGTGGAAACTTCCACTAAGCAGTTGATAACCGAGATGCTTCTAGAACAATCCACTTGCACCATCACGCAGTATAACGTTGGCGTGAGGCCGAGGATGAGCCTTGTGAAGAGGAGCAGCTCTCCTGGCAGTAAAAGTCCTCTCCTAGAATTTGTATAAATAAATGGTATTCCTTATTCCCTTATTTCCTTCAATATTAAAAAAGAAATCAAATAAAAAAAAAGCGAGAAAAGAATTTAGTTTTAAGAGCCGAGGTGGCGGTGCATGGCAGTCAGTAGACGCCATGGACTTGAGGTGGAAACACCCGTTCACCGCCATCGTGGCCGGGCCTTCGGGCAGCGGCAAGTCGCACTTCGTGGCTCGCTTCATAGAGCACGCCGACCGCATGTGCGATACGCGGTTCGCCCGCATCACTTGGCACTATGGCAGTGGTGGTGGCGGTGGTAAGAGCCGTGCGGACTCTGCCGTGCGCTACGTAGCCGGCCTGCCAGACCTGGACGACTACGACGGTAGCGAGCCCGCCCTGGTCATCGTCGACGACATGATGCGCGAGGCCGGCCCCAGCGTGGCGGACCTGTTCACCAAGGGCTCGCACCACCGCAACATGAGCGTGTTCTTCATCACGCAAAACCTGTTTCACCAGGGCAGGGGCCAGCGCGACATATCGCTGAACGCTCACTACATAGTGTGCTTCAAGAATCCCAGGGACCGTGCTCAGATCAAACACCTGGCCCGTCAAGTATACCCGGAGAACCCCAAATTCGTGGAGGAGGCTTACGCGGACGCCACGCGTGATCCGCACGCCTACCTGCTCATAGACTTGAAACAGTCCACGCCTGAAGAGATGCGCGTACGTTCGGCCATTTTCCCAGACGACCCGGTGAACTACGTGTACCTGCCTAAGAAGAAGTGATAAATAGGCCGAGCGCGTGCCAGCGTCAGTCATCATGTCACACCGCGTGAAGAAGGACGCGGCGCTGCTGAGGGCCCTAATACACGCTACGCCCAAAGAACTCAAGGCCCTGTTAAAAGCGTGTGACAAGAGTCGCATCAAGTCATTGTGCGAGTGCGCGTATAACGTGCTACGCGGAAACGTACCGCTTTCCCCCTGTCTCAAACGCAAATTGAGCAAACACAAACAGGCGCTCAGACGGCTGGTGAAACGTGGTGAGGGTTGGGCCAAGAAGCGACACTACCTCGTCCAACGGGGCGGAGGGATCCTCCTACCTCTGCTGTTGAACGCTGTTCTGCCCGTTCTAGCGCAGAAGCTAATCGGACATGGAGTACGCTAGGAAAATGGTGGTTGTACCGCAGGAGCTCATCGAGAGATTGCGAGAAGGACCGGGACCAGGGCCGGGGCCAAGAGGAGGAGCAGGTAGCGCCAATAAGCCAGCCAGCCTGGACGCTGAGATGCATCGCATATTGAGTGACAAGCGGCTGGACGATACGGAGAAATGGAAACAATATCAGCAGGTGTTACAGCGGTTCCTGCACTTTTCCGCGGCTAAACGTCAACCCATAGGTCTGTCAATCATCGAGGGCGAGGAGAGGGAGGAGGAAGCGGCGGAGGGTCCGAGTCAGATGAAGCGCGAGTCTAGCGCCTCGGCGGAGGAGGACATTGTGGAATCGTTCTCAAAAATCTACAGGTCGGTGGCACGCAACTTGTTGCGATTCATGACCCGTCAAGGCAGCCCCATCGCCTGGGACGCCAGTGGGGCGGTGTACGTGAACAAGGTGAAGATCCCCGATTCCAATATAGTGGACATCGCGCACAGCATAGTGAGAGCGCGAAGGGCGGACCGATTGCCTACCGGCTGGCATCAAGTGATGGCCGCCTTGAAGGACATGAACGTGCCCAAAGAATACGTGAGCAATCCCACGGCGTTGCGTTACCTAGGCGTGGGACTGGACTCGGCATCGAGCCCCTGGGGAGACACGACAGCCTCGTCGACACCCCTCTCACCGAGGTTGACGCCGATGCTAGACCGCCTGAGACCGCGACCTCCAGCGGCCCGAAGAAGGATAATAACCGAGGAACCTGACCGGGAATCGTCATTGGACAACTGGGAGCCGTTCACACCGTACTGGAGAAGCTGTACTACGACCCAAGCCAGCCCGGTTCCCTTGGTGGGGTGGCCGCCCTGGCCAGAGCCACGCGCCTCCAAAAACGCAGAGCGGTGGAATGGCTGCGCGCTCAGGACACCTACACGCTGCACAAGCCCGCGCGCAAGAAGTTTCCCCGCAACCGCTACGCCGTGTTCGGGCCCCGGGAGCTGTGGCAGGCGGACCTGAACGACATGCGCGGCCTAAGCCGGTACAACGACGGAGTCAATTACCTGCTGACTGTGATAGACGTATTCAGTAAGCGGCTGTTCGCGGTACCACTGAAGAGGAAAAGCGGGCCTGAGGTGGCTGCAGCGTTCGAGAGGATATTCTCCGAGGCGACTCCTCGCTGCCTACAGACCGACAAGGGGACGGAGTTCACCGGGGCCGCGACCAAGAGAGTGTTCAAGAGTCACGGTGTCAACTACTTCACCACGCAGAACCCCGACGTGAAGGCGGCGGTGGTGGAGCGAGTCAACCGCACGCTCAAGACCCGCATGTGGCGCTACCTGACCTACAAAAACACGTATCGCTACGTGGACGTGTTGGACAGGCTTGTGGACGCCTACAACCACAGCCCGCACAGGAGCCTGGGTGGCGGTCTGCGACCCGCGGACGTGGACAGCGGTGATGGAAAAACGGTGTACAAGGCGTGGCGTCACATGTACGGAAAGGCGATCCGGCGGCGCAAGCCCAGGTTCGAGCCGGGTGACACGGTGCGCATAGCAAAGGAGAAGGGTACGTTCGCCAAAGGTTACGAGACCAATTGTAGTAAGGAGCTGTTCGTGGTGGACCACGTATACGGGTCGCATCCTCTGCCATTGTACGTGTTGCGCGACCTGAACGGGACGTCGCTGGAAGGGCGCTTCTACGAGCACGAGATGCAAAAGGTGACGATCGCCCCGGACCGCCTGTATCAAATAGATAAAATACTGGACACCGAGGGGCGAGGCTCCAGTAAGCGCTACCTAGTCAAGTGGGTCGGTTACGGAGAGGACTTCAACTCGTGGGTACCCGCAGCGGACGTGCAACAGCTGCGATGACGAGGCACGACCAGTTTTACCTGACGTTGCCCAGTAACAGTTCAATGAAGTACTACCCCAACAACATGGTGACAAACTACACGACCCATCTACCCTCGACCGTTGATCTGTCAGACGGCGAGTGGGAGGTCGCTCTGGCGGAGGCGCACTACCCCTTCTCTTTTCTGACCGTCGGTGAGGGAACCTACATCAAACTAGTGCTGGGAATGAGGGACTCGAAAGGCGGGTTGGCCGTGGTGGACAAGTTGTCAATCAAAGTGGAGCCGGGATATTACAGTAGTACCGAGGAACTCGTGCACGCAATCAACAACAACCCTCAAATGAAGAGTAACCTGTGCACCTTCTCGTATGACGAGAGGTCCTCCAGGGTGGAATTGCTGTCGACGTCTTCAGCCGTTCAGAGCCTCAAACTGAGCCCCAGTTTGGCGCTACAGTTTGGCTACGAGGTGGATACGGATATCGTCAAGCGTCACAGGTCCGTGAGGCCGGCTAACCTCTTTGCCGGTCTGCCATCACACATGTACGTGTATTGCGACCTGGTGGAACCCCAACTGGTGGGCGACGCTGTGGCGCCACTACTGAAGATCCTCAACATCGACATCAGGAATTACACTACGGTGCCAACACGACAGTGTATATAATAGACCCGCACTACGTGCCGGTGATTAAAACCTCATTCGAGAGCGTGGAAATCGATTTAAGGGACAACCAAGGGCGACACTTGCCATTCCACTTCGGGACCACGTGCATGAAGCTTCATTTCAGGAAAGAGAGTCAGCGGCAATGAATCCGAGCGATCCCTATCTGGCGTATTACCGCCACCAGCAGGCGGGCCATGGCGTATCCTCCGTATTCAGAGGAGCCGCTTTCCAACGCGGACACGGTATCGGCAGTTTCCTAGGCGGGCTGATGCGTACAGTGGTCCCTTTGATCAGATCCGGCGCATCGGCGCTGGGCAAGGAGGCGCTGAGGTCCGGTGTGGGCTTCTTGGGCGATGTGGCGGCGGGCACAGCCGACCCCCGAGTCGCGGCCAACACCCGGCTCAGACAGTTTACCGGGTCGCTGAAACGCAGGGCTGATGAAAAACTGGATCGCGTGCTGAGTGGTGGTGGCGCCTATAAGAGGAGGCGTGTACAGCAGGTTACTCCTCAGTCTCTAGCGAAACTCCTCGGAGCGAGGAAGAAGAGCGCTGCGCCCAAGAGGAAGCCCGCAAAACGTGTCGCTAAGAAGAGGAGAAGCAAGAAGAGTGAGAGTACCGTGAAGGACATTTTTGGATAATGGCGTTTCTACATCAGAAGTCGTGTGAGTGTGTCAAGACCGAGTTGGACCTGTTCTCACTACCGCCCACGCAGACCAGTATAGAGAGCGGTAAATGGGTGCAGTATAAGCCCATCTCCTCCCTGACAGACGACTCGCCCGTGGAGTTCATAGTTCCGGGTCACGGGGACGAGTACACGGACCTGTCACAGACGCTACTGCATGTGAAGGCTACCATTAGATCGGCTAATGGAGGCGCTGTAACGGGTGATCAAGCGATAAAAGAGGTGGGTCCGATTAACAACTGGCTGCACTCGCTGTTCAGTAAAGTGGACCTGTATCTGAACAACAAACTGGTGTCTCCTCAGAACATTACGTACGCCTATCGCGCCTACCTGGAGAACCTGTTGTCCTATGGTGGTGATGCCAAGACATCGCACCTCACCGCGGAGTTGTTCTACGAGGACTATGCCGGGTACATGGACAATACTGAGGAGGATAATGCCGGGCTCAAGAACCGGAGGGAGTTTGTCAAGGGCAGCCGGTACGCGGACATGGTCGGACATCTGCACGTCGACCTGTGCAACCAGGAGAAGTTCATGTTAAACGGCGTGGAGATGCGCTTTCGCCTGATCAGGTCAAAGAACTCATTCTCCATCATGTCCAAAACCGTGACAGACTACAAAGTGGACATCGCCGAAGTCAACCTGTTTATGCGCCGCTGTAAGATCAACCCGAGCGTGCTGTTGGCTCACAGCAAGACGCTGGAGTCGGGCACAGCCAAATATCCCATTACGCGCGTGGAAGTGAAATCCTTCACGCTACCCTCCGGTATCAGCAGCAAGACTCTGGACAGTGTGTTTCTAGGTCAACTGCCGAAACGCGTTATAGTTGGCCTGGTCAGCAATCAGGCGTTCAACGGGGACTACAAGAAGAACCCGTTCAACTTCACCCACAGCCACGTGAACTTCTTCGCGCTGTACATAGATGGTGAGCAAGTGCCATGTAAGCCGCTTCAACCGGATTACACGTTCGGTCAGGAGTTGTGCGTGCTCGCCTACCACACGCTGTACACCGGCACCGGCATCAATTTCTCAGACTGTGGTAATGAAGTCAGTCGCAACGAATACCCCTACGGATACTGCCTGATGGCATTTGATCTGACACCCGATATGGCGGCTTCTCAATCCAGCCACTGGAACCTGGTGCGCAACGGTAACCTGCGCATAGAGATTGGGTTCTCCGAAGCCTTGGCGGAGGCGTTCAACTGCATAGTGTACGCCGAGTTGGACAACGTCGTGGAGGTGGACCGTCATCGCAACGTCACAGTCGACTTTGGCGGGTAAACGAGTTGCCGCGCGCTCAAGGTCACCGCGCGCGGACCGTTAGGTGATGGCGGCGCGCGCACTCAAGGTTATCCCGCTAGGCGCGCTCCCGCCAGCGCTCAGTCGAGTTCAGTCAGCCGTACGGGATGGACGTGCCGCCACCGATCTATAACGAGCCGCCACCAGCGCGCTGTCATCACGGAAGCGTGGTGATGGAAATGCAGTGTTTTAAAGACAGTGATAATGACTTTTTACTGAAAGAGGTTTGCGTGGTGGACGTGACTACCGGCACGCTGCTCCTACATCACATCGCCCGCCCACCCTTCAGTAAGGACCTCCTGACTCCCGAGAAACAGCGCGAGAGCGTCTGGATCACTCGCCACTGCCACGGCTTGGAGTGGGACCAGGGGGACATCGCGTACATCGCCCTGCTGGACAAGCTGCGCTCCTGCCTCATCCACCGCCCCTTGGTCTACGTCAAAGGATCGCAGAAGAGGGACTTTGTACAACGCCACCTCATAACTGAGCCCGCCGCCACCACCGCTCAGGACATGGAGGATCTGGGCTGCGGGTCGCTCAACGGTCCGCCCACCTGCCGGACCCTGCGCTGTCGCCACCATAAGAGCTCCCACAACCGTTGCACCCTTCATAACTGCATAGTATTGCGGGACTGGCTCGTGGCTAACGACAGTCCAGACCCGTCCGTCTCAAGCTGCCTGTGCTGCTTCCGCCCACGATGAATACCGTCCAGATCAGAGAATGCCTGGTGAGGATCCCCGGACTGAGGAACGTTGCGGTCTACGCCTCTGACCAACTACCGGACGTGCCGGTCAAGCCTCTCACCGCCATCGTGTCCAACACAGTGGCACACACCGAGAGCGGTGAACACTGGGTGGCGTTTTACTGCTCGGAAGAGGACAGACTCGAGTACCTGGACAGCTACGGAAGGCCGCCATACCAGGCCGACTTTCAAAGGTTCCTGAGGCGCAATCCTCATCACCGCCACTACGTCTACAACAGGTATCGACTCCAGGGCTACGATACCTCTGTTTGCGGTTACTACTGCGTCACTTACCTGTACTGCCGGGCTGTTCTCCGCACGTCACTCAGCGACTACGTCCAGCTCTTCGACCCTGCCGCTCCCGCCACCAACGACGCTCTCGTCCGCAGGCTCTTTCACTCCATATTCGCTTAAAACTAGTTTGTAAGGTTTTTTGTAGTATGTGTATGTAACCTTATTACTGTACAATACATGCCTCATAATGATAAAGTTGTGTTTTCATTTCTCCTTTCTCCTTACTAAATTTAAAAAAATTAGCAAAACTGAGGCAGCGTGGCTGGACCTCAGGTTTATATACCAGCGGCGCGTGTCACTGGCTGAGCCCCCGCCAAGCGGCAGTGAAGGCCGCCAAAGAGGGCGCGCCACGAGACCCCTCGGACATCAGCAAACCGCTGAGTAATTCGAGGGTGCAACCTTGAGCGTCAGCAAACCACTTAGCAACTCCTTCCTGGGCAACTCCTTCAGGGTCGTCCCCGACACGCGCCGCCAACCGCTCCCGGTTGGCGGGGGCTTTTTAAGCTGCACGGCTCGGGCCAAACGGCCCATAACGCCTTTCCGAGCCTAACTGCTTGTGACTTTTGAGTGAGCAAAGGGAGGAAATAAACAACTCGGGTTCATGCTGTACATAAAGCTATTATATTTTCTTACAAATACTATTTACAATTTTTTTCTCTTATAACTAATATATACAACTAGACGGGGAATTCCTCTTCTTCCTCGTCTTCGTCCTGGCGCTGACCCTCCTCCTCCTCCTCACCGTCCACTTCCATCCGCTGCGGATGTTCTCCTCTCCTCCTGGCTGGCGGTAGTGGCGGGACGTCCTTGTGTCCCCATGGCAGAGTGTGGATGCCGTCGGGGAGGACGCACCGCTTGTCGTCAGCTGGACTGAGGCTCAGCTTGTTCACTTCCACGGTGTAGACCCGGTGCAAGTGGGACTGGAACCGGACGTTGGTGGTGTGTTTATGGACCCCGTCAAACAGACACTCTCTGTAGTCGTCGGGGGTGAGGACGTTCTTGACAACGCCCTTCGCAACCCCCTTGGCTCGCTTGAGAGCCTTGCTGCCGCCTGTCGCCGCGTCCTCGATGTCCATGAAGTACAGCTTGGACCGCAGGCCGAGGTACTCGTATAAGGACAGGCCGTTGCACTCGTCCTTAAACTTTCCGATGACCTTGGCGTTGACGGGGCTGTAGCAGGGGTGAGACCTTGGATAGCCGCTGGTGTCAAAGTCGTCCAGGTGTTCCTTCATCTCAGCATAGACGTCCTGGGACACGATGTCAAAGACGAAGCTGTCCGTGTCCATGTAGTCCACGGTGAGGCGGTCACCGTAGCGCTCCTTCATCTTGCGCAGGAACTCGTACATGAGCCACTTGCTCAGCTCCAGGACTGACATGCCTACGTAGACGGGCTTGTCTAACACAATGTTGACCTTGGACAGATGCACCAGGGCCACGTCCTCCGTGTAGTACGTCCGGTCCAGGAAGTTGGATCTGGCGACGTACTTGGAAAACTTCTCCGGGGTGCACACCAGCTTCACGTTGAGGCGCTTCCGTACATTCTCGATGGTCTTGCCAAAGACCGCGTTGTTCATGAGCTTGAAGAAGTCCTGTTCAAACTTCGTTTTGGCCTTCTTCCGCAGCTCCGTGTTCATCAGGATGTACGGTTCCAACCACCGCGACTGGTGAAACGAGATCGCCCGATGCACCGCGACCAGCTCCAATCCGTTTTGCAGCGCCTGCTGTAAGACCCTGTAGTGACAGATGTAGTGTGTCTTGTCGTCCAGGGTCGTCAACAGTTTGGGGAACTTCCCTGTTGGCAGACGCTTCGTCTCGCAGCAGTAGGGAAGGTCCTTGTGCAGGTCGTGTAGGCGCGCGGGGTAGTGGAGGTCCACTTCCAAGATGTAGCCTCGATCGGCCTCCGTGTCCAGTGCTGCAATGTCCAACGCCTGGATGTCCTCACGGCTGAGCCACTGGAAGTCTCCGGTCGGCAGGCACTGGGACATGGCCCAGCCGTACAAGTTGTTGGCGTCCAGGTACAGGAGGAAGCGCGTGGGCTCGTCCGGGCGGTGGTCTGGGCACCTGTCGTGGTTGGCCTTGGCGTAGCGGGTGATGGCCTGTGAGATCCCTCCCCGGATCCCCTGCTCCACGAACAGGTACATGTCGATGTCCTGCAGCGTGTCCAGCTCCACGCCGCAGGTCTTGAGCATGACGTCCCAGGCGTAAGAGGGCAGGGTGTAGTAGTGGGCGGGATCCAGCCCGTACTCGGCTAGCGAGGTGTCGCGGAACTGCTCAAAGACATCGGTGAGCAGGGCGATGTCGCACCGCAGGTACTTGTCGGCGTAGTCCTTGAGGTTGTGACACTCAAAGGCACGCCACACGTTGAGGGCGTGCTCGTACTCCTCCTCCTTGATATCCTCCAGGGTCATGGAGTTCCTGAACGCCTCCTTGGGAGGCAGCTCCCTGGTGGAGTACAACGTGTCGTACGACGTGACAAAGTCGTAGGGGAACACGCCCTTCCTGCGCACCAGGTCGAACAGCCGGTCGTCGGGGAAGCGCTTCCTCGTCTCGCGCATTCTGTCCGTGGGAAGTCCCGCCGCCAGGTTGGCCAGG
This sequence comes from Allygus modestus, assembly GCA_963675035.1. Classification (NCBI taxonomy): domain Eukaryota; kingdom Metazoa; phylum Arthropoda; class Insecta; order Hemiptera; family Cicadellidae; genus Allygus; species Allygus modestus. The sequence goes on from OY776117.1 coordinate 33,398,646, forward strand.
CTCATGGACAAGAACCTGTACGTGTTGAGGAACCGCACCGCGAAACTGCTCTGTCGTTGGTTGTCCCCGGGCTAACCAAAGTGAAACCGCTTGGTGAAGGCGATGTAGCGCTCTTCGGTGTGCGCCAGCACGTCCACATCACCGGGGTCGATGGCCAGCTCCCGCACTACGAAGTGGGCGTCGTAGTTGGACAGGTTGTGGAAGTAGCAGTTGATGTGTCGCTGCTCCCGGTACCTGAGGTTGCACGAGCGATGAGCGGCTCCTCGGAACTCGTAAGGCGGGGCGTGGTTGTGGTCCCGCACCTTGACGTCTTGGTCCGTGAACTCCTTCCCGCAGAGGTAGCAGTGAGTCGCCACCAGGTACTCGTCCATCTCCTGCCGGGTCAGAGCTCTCGTGCTGAACAGGAACTCCCACAGTGCCAGCACGTCCATCTTGAGCCTCTCCATGAAGACCTTGGACGCGTCAGCCCCGAAGTAGACGCGGGGCTCAAACTCCTCCAGGCCGAGCGAGTCCACGATCTGGTAGGCGAAGGCGTATGGGACGTGCAGTTGCAGGGGCCTCGTGCCGGGCGGCGCTTCCACCGGGTCAACAGCGACGGGCTGCAGAGCACACTCAAAGTCCGCGTAGATGCAGAACCTCTCCCGCCTAGTGTACTCAGGGTGGGTGAAGCGGATCTGCTGCTTCTTCGACAAGTCCAGGCGAAGGGGAGCCTTGGCGGTGCAGTATCGCATGTGCTCCTCCAGACGCTCAGCACCAGACAGTTGCAGCTTGTCAGGCCGGTTGTCAAAGTAAGCGAAGCATCGCTTACACACGTGGATAGTGCCGCGGTGGGACGTCAGCTGGGGTCGCACCAGCCTGCTGACGTTCGCGATGTAGGCGTAGTGACTGTCTCCGCCGGTGGTCACGTACAGCAGGTCCCGGTGATCCTCCAACTCCCGCTTGCATATCTTCAGCGGGAACACGCGGTCCTGGAACTTTGGCGATCCGTCGGGGCGTCTCCCCACCATGGCGCGCTCGATCCCGTACACGTTGACGCTGATGGGGTTCCTCCTCTTGAAGACTTTGATGTCCTTCACGGCCACGGGGAAGCGTAGGCCGACCCAGTCGTAGCGTGCCATGACGTCCGGTGTGTATGATGTGGGCCTCTCCGGGTGTCGCGCGACGAACTTGGCCAGGACGGCATACGCAAAGCACATGTCATCGACGTTTTGCACGTTGATAACGGCGTGCGTGTCGCAGATGGTCCTGGGAAGCTGGACGAACCGAGCTCCGCGTTCTCCCAACGGGGTGTAGAGGTTGACGCGGATCTCCAGGTCGCGTATCCGGAGATAGCTCCACCCGCTGCCCACTAGCAGGCACTGCTCCTTCTCTTCCTCCAGTTTGTGGAAGGACGCCGACAGGAAGTCCTCCAAGTTGGACGCGGCGGTGAGAGGCACGTTCTTTGTCTTGAAGGCCCACAGACAGGTGGCCCCGTGAACGTTGGCGAATTCGCACTCCAGGAACATGTTAACCTTGATGTTCGGGTGTCGGGTCCTGACGTCGGCCAGCAGTTCCAGGACGCTGTCGAACAGTAGCACCAGCGCGTCCTCCACGGTCAAGAAGTCCTCCATGGGCCGGGACAGGCCGAAGGTCAGGAGCCGTCCACGGAAACCCCGTTGGATGGCACGGAACGTGGGCAATCCGCCGTCGCCGCCACCACCCACCATCCCGTCGGGTGCCGTGCTGGGTCCGGGCTGGGGCTCGCGGCTGGGTCCGGGCTGGGGCTCGCGGCTGGGTCCGGGCTGGGGCTCGCGGCTGGGTCCGGGCTGGGGCTCGCGGCTGGGTCCGGGCTGGGGCTCGCGGCTGGGCCGGGGCTCGGGTGACAGGACGGGCAGGTGCGGCATCTCGTCCACAACGAGGTTCCTCACGACGGGGCAGTTGTGGGCCTCGTGCTGGTCCCGGTTGTAGCGCCGGGTGAAGCCTCGGTCGCAGTAGGCGCACGCGAACCTCATGCCGCGGTGGACGCTCGCCACGTGCTGCTGGAGATAAGCGGCCCTGCGGAAAAGGGCGCCGCAATCGGTGCAACGGGCCTCGTTGACGTGCACCAGCTGCACGTGACGCCGGAGCAGGTCCTCGCGGGCGAATCGCCGCCCACACGCGTCGCACTCGGGCCGTGGGTCTCTGACGGGTGGCGTTGCGGCGGAGGAGGAGGAGGAGGTCGAAGCTGACGGGCTCGCACCGTGGACCGCTTCCATGTGATGGCGCAGATCCTCAGGACTCGCCAGGGCAACGGAGCACAACGGGCACGGATGACATGCGAACAGGAAAACAAGTCCTATTAGTGACCCTGATAAACACGAGGGTGAGGAACTGGCGACCTCTTCCTCATCTCGATCGCCAGTTTGAGCCCAGTAAGTACAAGAGTGAGGAATTGCACATAAGACTGGCAACCTCTTCCTCATCTCGATCGCCAGTTTGAGCCCGGTAAATACAAGGGTGAGGAATTGTACAGAGGCCTGGCGACCTCTTCCTCATCTCGAGCGCCAGTTACCCGGGCCCGGTAATACAAGAGTGAGGAATTGCACAGAGGCTGGCAGCCCCTTGTTTACCTCTCGAGTCTGTTTACTCTCTCGAAAACAGGTCATTAGTACTGGCGGTTTCTTGTTTAACATAAAAACCATGCCTGGCGCTTAATCGTTAGAATGGGAGAGGAACTGTATAGAGGACTAGCGACCTCTTCCTCATCTCAATCGCCAGTTTACCTGGATCCAGTAAATACAAGGGTGAGGAATTACACAGAGGCTAGCAGCCCACCCTTTCTTGTTTAACATAAAAACCGTACCTGGCGCTTGGTCGTGAGGAGTGAGAAGATGAACTGTGGCGAGGTGGCGTCGTAGGTTATCGCTTCGTCCGAAGCGTCTGCCGCAGACGTTGCAGTTGAAATGGCGGTCGCTGTGAGCGGCTGTTGTGTGGCGAGTCAGGTTTCCGGCGTTTGCGAACACGCGGCCGCAGACCTCACACAGATGAACAGCCATCTACAAAAACATCGGGTATCTGTATTCACCGTCCGCTACAAAGGCACAGTTGTCGCAGCAGAAACACTTTGGTAGCGATACCCCTGGGAACGAGGCGAGTCTAACCCTTTTAATAATGTTGGATAGAAATTGATGGCATGAATCGCTCCTATGACATTCCCAACACTGGTACACGTCTTTGTCTTTGTTACGCTCACACATAGCGATTTCGCCCTCGTCTGTAATTCCGCTAGGCACTTGAAAGTTCGATTTAAAAGCGAAACCAAATTTTATTTCACTCAAAACGTTTTTAAAAAGGAGTGGAAGCGAGTCTATTTTACTTTTTAAATTTGGTTCATTAACTTTAATCGTTAGAAAACAAAACTGTTCCAAGGTCATTACGGTTTCACTCATCTCCATCTGAAAAGAGACAAGACTCAGTGTACTGAGATATGCAAAAATATTAAATATTAATTTTAGCTAATAAGATTTTAGAGCATTGGTAAACTTGCTGATGAAAAAGTAAATTACATGTTACTTACATTTTAAGATATTCAAAGAGAAAGTCGCAACAGTCGCACAAGTAATCACCGCGATAGTAACGAAAATTAAAAAATAACAAATAATTGAAATAGAAACGCTAATTGATAAATATGTTGTTACTTACGTTAACTTTTACGGGAATCCAAAGGCAATGACCAGCAAGTTGTGTAGATGTATCGCAGAGGCAGCACTACTTCGTCCGCACAGTAAGAGCTCCAAAGACAAACTGGCGAAACCTCTGAAGACGTGCTCATAAATAGCACTCCGGTCGGGAGGAGAAATCGGTCGTGGAATTTTCCACTGGAACCGCTAATGGGTAAACAGGCTGGGACAGTCACGTAGGCCCTAGCACGCGCCTCGACACGTGACTCCGCGGAGCCGCGGGGGGGGGCTTGCATCCTCACCGCGCCTTTGCTAGTTTTGAACCATCGTGAGGGGTCTGGAAAACAGCCAAGATCCCATGAGGAAAACGCGTTTAAAAATTAATAGTGGGCCTGTTTAACGGTGGATTCTCAATTTTCTTTAAGGGATGGTTTACTTAGGCTGCTGCCTGACATGTGGTGAAATTTCATCAAAATCGGTCGGTAAACAGCTGAGATCCCATAAGGAAAACGCGTTTAAAAATTAATAGCGGGCCCGTTTAACGGTTGATTTTCAATTTTCTTTAAGGGATGGTTTACTTAGGCCGTCACCCAACATGTGGTGAAGTTTCATCAAAATCGGTCGGTAAACAGCTGAGATCCCATAAGGAAAACGCGTTTAAAAATTAATAGCGGCCTTGTTTAATGGCGGATCTATGGGGTTCTTACGTCATTCGCTTCCTCTAGGATAGGCCTACACTCTGGAAAAAGTCCCGTGGGAATCGGTGGGTAAATAGGCTAGTTATTAATTTTCGAAAGTTTTTTCCTCATCACGAAAAGTGCTGCAGACGACCGGGGGGGGTCCTCATTCCTCCTCACACGCCTGTGCTCACCAGCCTATGTTAGGTTTCCGCCAGGTCACGTGACGGGGGGGGGTTCCTCATTCCTCCTCACACGCCTGTGCTCACCAGCCTATGTTAGGTTTCCGCCAGGTCACGTGACGGGGGGGGGTCCTCATTCCTCCTCACACGCCTGTGCTCACCAGCCTATGTTAGGTTTCCGCCAGGTCACGTGACGGGGGGGGGTCCTCATTCCTCCTCACACGCCTGTGCTCACCAGCCTATGTTAGGTTTCCGCCAGGTCACGTGACGGGGGGGGGTCCTCATTCCTCCTCACACGCCTGTGCTCACCAGCCTATGTTAGGTTTCCGCCAGGTCACGTGACGGGGGGGGGGTCCTCATTCCTCCTCACACGCCTGTGCTCACCAGCCTATGTTAGGTTTCCGCCAGGTCACGTGACGGGGGGGGTCCTCATTCCTCCTCACACGCCTGTGCTCACCAGCCTATGTTAGGTTTCCGCCAGGTCACGTGACGGAGGGGGATGACGTCATGGGGGGGATGACGTCATGGGGGGATGACGTCATGGGGGGATGACGTCATGGGGGGATGACGTCATGGGGGGGTGATGTCATGGGGGGGATGACGTCATGGGGGGGATGACGTCATGGGGGGGGTGATTCCTCATTCCTCCTCACACGCCTGTGCTGGTTCAGAAGGAACCAATGCCCCCTACTCGTAAAGGCCCAACACAATTAGTTATTTCTTATCAAAATCACAATAGCGCCAATGTTTAGTGTAAGGTTATGTGGTGGCATTCCTGATGGTGTGATTGAGTTTAGATTCAGTGATAAATTTCGTCCACACTGAAATATTCATTTTTTCCTCCATCCACATTTTCAAGTATTTCATTGTTAATAGTATGACAGTATTACGTTGTTTGATAACATTTTAACGTTGTTGATATTTATTTTTGTATTAAAAATAAAACTAATCATAGATTCATTTCTGAGCACAAACATTTCTGGAATATCTATTATATCAACTCCTCTTCATGATGTGGCGGCAGCAAATCAAAGATTGAACGATATATCTGCCCTTGAATTTTAAAACAATAGGGTCCATTTCCTGGAATGTCTTTCTTAGTGGATGAATAAGAAGCAAACGTCATTGCACTATTGTAATTGACTTATGCATTTAAATACTTGTGGGCTCCCTTCAAACAAATGTTTTAGTTCTTGAATAGTTCGTGGCTGAGGTAGGTAAATAAGTCCGTTATGACATGTCGTAAAATGGTTATTACTATTTAATTCTCGAAAATGAAGAGCACTACATTGCATGTACTCTTGGTCCATTAAACCTGCACAATGGGTATTTATATTTCTCTCATCTATTTTCGGTCTTCTGAATGGTGGTTATAATACATCTCCATTTAGTGCGACATTGACCACTCTTGCACGTCTTCGTACACTGTCATTCCTGTGAACGATTCCCCGCCTTTGCGGTCTTCACCTGGCGTTCATGGTAATTACGTAAAGAAGAAAATATATTGCCAGTACATATTTCATCTTCAATCGCTAATTATTTTCTAAATAGAATAACCAATGTGGTTGTTCCATGTTGGTTTAGTAAGCATATTCATTATACACTACAATACCTTAACATGTGAAGAAATGTAAACAAAACAAAATAATTTAGAATAAAGCTTGAACATTTGTTTTAAAATGTAAACAAAGCAGAAGTTTTTCAATCTCTATGCTTTCATTATAGAAAATATTTTACTTTATATTTCATTTCCTGTTAAAATTTTGGAAACCCCATTATTTTTCCCGCCGTCACAGGTTCAAGACCTTTAATTTGAGACATCTCCCATCATTCTACTACTTGTCATACGCTTATATTGACACAAAAATTCGCCTTGCACAGTTAAATAATTGATTTCAACATTCTAAGACGTAATTAAACTATTAGGAAAATAACATATTTACTGAGAAACCTGACTTAATTTTAGATTATACTATCCCTGGTTTTATTATAGTATACATTGCAGAGTTGACTGGCATATAAGTAACCCTCATGTTAATATTGAGCACTGACTTGAAGATAAAGCACGATCACATGTATTGATGTAAACAAATCAGGCGTTTTTGACTTCCAATGCTATACTTACGGAGAAAATGTTACGTTATATCTAATTTTATGTTAACATTTTGGAAATCCCACTATTTTTCCCACCCTCATGTAATAGAGACCTTTAATTTGAGCCTCTCCCATATTTCTACGACTTGTCAGACACCCACAATTTTGACGCAAAGAATCGCCTTATGAAATTTAATATATGATTCCCATAAGAATAATATTGGTATAATTTGACACCTCATGTGTTAGCAGAACTCCTTTAAATTTCCTATTTCATTGTACGAATTTCACCTCCCTAGCATATCGGGAGGTTGGCAAATCAGGTATAGCTTACAATGATGTTTATTATTAGCTGCCATGGTACCCGGTTTCACCGAGGCCTACATTAACTAACCTTTAACCCTTAACCTTTTAACTTTTTAACATTTAAAAAATATTTAATCTATCGAGATTAATATTTTGTGTATCTTGTTAATTATTTCATAATATAAGTCTGAAGGGATCGAAAATAAGTGAGGAGGTTCGTGTTACTACAATGTTATTTAATGAGATATTCGGCTTCTGACCGGCCGCAGAGTCACATTTTGGAAGGGGAAAGTATGCTAGTTATCGTAGGCCTCGATTTCACCTGGGAATAGATTTGTGGGTTCTGCATTATATTTCTAAGCTTTTGAACTATTTTAATAAGTAACATATGCTTAAATAAACGGAATTTCTACAAAATAACATTGGAACTTTGATGACCTGTGGGGTGAAGCCCTAAGGTCAGATCGGAAAGCCTTTCTTATCGCTCACCTACACGCACAAGACAGATAAGAAACTCTTGCGCAACCTTTTAAGCTTCTAGAACCACCGGTTAGTGATGAACAACCTAGCTTTTATAATAATTAAAGAAGATAAGATCGGTTATGCGGTAGATTTGAATGAACTCTTAACATTTATTTTACACTGGTAATAATTCTAACAAAGATCTAATAATCGATTGCTAATGTCACCTGCATGAGAAAGACTGTAAAAAAACTCTTTAAGTTCAATTAAAATTATCTCGACTCTATCAGTGGTAACATTCATTACAAATATTCATCACAGCGATCTCTGGTGTGACAGTTATCTTTTACCGGAATAACAAAACACCCCCTCGGACTCCTGGCCCCCCAACCTCCCCCCCCTTAGACCGCGCCTGCCACACAGAACTACCCATTCCCACGATGCGTTTTATATTTTCACCTCAGATATAACCTCGGTTATGTCGTATTATATTTTATACGTCTAGTAACTGAGATTAAATCTCCTAACCCCTTATTACATTCTACATTACCTGGCGGGCGAGTTTTGCCTTGGGAAGGCCAGTCAGTTTGTTTAGATGACTTGGAGTAATATTTCACTACTTCCCCCATCTGATTTCAGATTTGTATAGCTCATATGCTTCTTTTCTGCATTTTTAATGTAACTCCAGTTGTTATTTGTTATAGCTCAATGTCCCTTTGATTTATTTCGGATATAACCACTCTATATATTCAATCTTCACTCAACAGTTTTAGTCACTGCTAAACCACATGTTAATAATTATAAGCAACACGAGTACTACTAGTATTATGTACCAAAATATATCAGTCCAATTAAAAGTAAATAATAAAATAAGTTTTATTCGAGAACAACAAGCAAGGGGCTGCCTCAGGGATCAGCTCTCAGTCCGCTTCTATTTTTTGTCTACATCAAAGATATATCAAGAATCCTGATGTGTAGTCATTGGAATTTGCAGGTGATATAGTATACCGAGGAGCAATATTTGTTTAGGTGCGGAAATAAATTGAATCAATCCCTCAGACTCATTTAAAATTGGGCAATTCAAAGTGGACTCGAGTTATCGGCGGGTAAACCCTCAGCTATGATATTCTCCAGATCAAGGATTATTCCTCCAATTAATTTGAAGCCAGTGGCGAAACAGTAAATTTGAATGTGTACATTCATTTTTAGGTCTGACATTTGATAGCAGAAATTCATGCAAACATAACGTATAAAAAATACATAGAAAGTGCTTCAAGAGACAAAATTTTCTTAGAACAATTGTTGGACAAGGCTGGGGTGCAGAATTTTGAATTGATATAAATCTTTAATGAAATCAATCATTGATTATGGAAGTATCATTTATGGGAACACAAATAAAGTAAACCAAGAAAAGCTTGACAAAATCCAGTTCAGTTCTATTCGTATAAGCATGGGATATATGAATTCTTCCCCATGTCGAGCAATGTAATTATGCCGAGTGTGGAATTATGCCTTTGCACATTAGAAGACAACTTCTAGCTGACAAATACTTATATAAAGTTAATTCTTGAACAAGTCCCTCTCTGTTGAAAAGCCTTGAAAATTTGTACAATATTAATCAGTTAAGTCTTTACTGGACAAACAATAACACTCAGTTACTACTTTCCAGTTACACACAACACGTTCAAACGAACATTGCTATTAAAAAGTCTTATTTAAGTCCATGTTTATACATAAGTTTTAATAGTTTATTTACAACTATCCCAGTATATTTGATATCTTTTCTTAAGTTTTCTAAAATTGACAGATCCTCTTGTGGTTATTTTAAAAATTATATTGAGTCTGAAATTCAATTACAATGGTGTTCTTACATCCAACTCTATACTGATGGCTCTAACGCCGAAGGCCGAAGACTTGCAAGTTGTTGTGTGTATGATAAAACCAACAATAAGGTAATATCATTCAGATTAAATGAACACTATTCCAGTTATTCTGCTGAAGCACTAGCCATTCTTACTGCCATGAAGTACGTAGAAACGCTACCACCAAATAAAATAATAATTCTATCTGATTCCAAAAGTATTCTTATATCCCTCCAAAATTATAAATTTGATTCCAGATCATTGAATATGAAATCAGACAACAGTTTACAAAATTATTAAATTTGAAATATAAGGTAGTTTTATTTTGGATTCCTTCTCACATTGGTATTAAGGGAACGAGTTAGCGGATTCTTTTGCTAAGGAAGCGTTAAATTAAAACAATACTAACGATTCATTTTTGCCTAGCTACAATGACATGAATTCATTTGTCAACAAAAGAGCTAAATTACAGTGGCAAGAGGATTGGGTTGGCAGTATCAGTCACTAAGGGTAACTAAGAGTTTTTCGACTGAAGCCCCAAGTTGCAACTCCGACTTGGTTTTCAAAATTCAAATCATCAAGATCAACAATAAAAATCATTTCACGTCTTAGAATTGGCTATTGCATTGTTCCGGAACATCTACATAGAATCAAAATTGTAAATAACCCTCTATGTTATTGTCGAGAATAAAAATAGGTTCAATCGACCATGTACTACTTGGCTGCGGTAGACATGATACTAAACGGAAATACCTCTACAATTCACTCAAAAAAAGGAACATTACATCCCATGTAAATGTAATAGAACTCCTTCAAAAAAATTAGGACAACACAATTCATGCACTTTTGGACTTCATTCTATCTAGTGATATCAAATGTAATCAATTGTATTAAATTTTAGTTATATCTACCTGTACATAATGTAATTATAATCATGTAATTTTTTTATGTTTTATGGCTAGCCATGGGCATTTTTTGTAGGATAAAAAATTAAAAGGAATAAAGGATTAAAAAAACAACAACAAAAACACGAGTACTACTTTGACAGTTCCCTGGTTGATTATGAACAGCTGTTAAAAATATTTTGTTTTGATTTTTAACTCCATAAGCCCAATGTTATTTTTCTAACTTTTCATTTTCGTTTTTTTTTTCATTATTTGATTTTTCCTTGGGATGAGCCTAGTCCAGAACTTATTTTTATCCCAGAAATTAGTTGTTTCCAACATTTGAAGAAAATCGTTTGGTGCCGTTTTTAAGATCAGAGTTGCAAGCAAGCAAACACGCAAACCTTACTCATAGAGTATAGCATTAGGCTTGACGCGTGATTGCATTATCTCTTAAAAGGGGTGTTAACTGTATGTTCTAGATTACGTTATCTTCAGTAACATTATTATAAATATAATTAACCCCAATTGAGAGCTACTAAGCAGTTTAATTTTGACTAATCTGAGATTTCTAGTGTTACATGCCAGCATAATTGAGACGGACGGAGAGTCCCCTCGCACTATTGAACGTAAATATACGCTGATGTACCCGTTTTTCGCACTGGTTAAAAAGGTTGAGATCTTGAAACAGCTGTAAACTTTCAAATGGAAGTATGCACAGCTGTTCGCAATATAGTATCGGAATGTTTACTTTCTTCTGAAATGTAAACATTGAAACTTAAGACTTCACGGGGCGTAGCCCGGGGGGATTTTAAGGAAGTGAATAGCCTGTGTGTTGCACGAGTTCAAGATCTACCATTGTTTAAAGTTTCAGCTCAGTCGGTTCAGTAGTTTATGCGTTTACCCGGAACATCACAAACACACAGACAGACAGAAACCACTTCTTCTTTATAATATTACTAGTAGAATGTACCCGCTCTTCGCACGGGTTAGAAATGTAAGTTAGCTTGAAACAGCTGTTCTTGCTTCTGCTCTTTAAGCTGTCGAATGGAAGTAACCACAGCTGTTTGCATTACAGTTTCTGAATGTTTACTTTCTTCTGAAATGTAAACATTGAAAAGGAGTTCGCACGCAGCACGCTGACGTAAGGGAAGTGAATTTCCACATAAAAACTATAAAAACTCAAAATCAGTTAAAAACATACAATTATTCCAATTTGTATTCAAATAAGAAAATATTGATTTTTGGCTGTTCTGATACTCCTGGTTCTATTTACCTGCAATGCTGGGAATACAATTTTGCGCATTATAAGGTTAGGAAAAGGTCCAGTCAGGCTTTAAAGTAGGCGTGAGGTTGTTGGGGATGATAAAAGTACACCATGAAATGATTAACAGGCTTTTCTAATGTAAAACCCCCATAAGACAACGTACTGTGTTTGGTCAATACACATTTCCTTTAATAACTCGGTAAATATATATGCTAGAATGACGAGAGAGGGCTTAAAGGTTTCGCCACACTAATTCCCATGTTTTTACATTCGTTAATTTCACATCAGGGTCTTTTCTGACCCTTTTTGGGCCCAAAAACTCGAAATTTGAAAGATTAATCCCCAAAAAGGGTTTAGAGTTTTCCGATTGTTTTGCCCAACGAACTTGTCCAACTGGTTATAGAAAGGAACGTCCCTACCAAATTTGAAGTAAATCGGACAAAAAATGCGACCGCTAGAATGCCTACACATATATATATATAATTTATATATATACATATAAATATGTGTCTATATATATATATAAATATATATATATATATATATATAATTTTGAACGAACCCCCAAAACTTGTTCAGGGAGTCACGTTAGGAACTTCTATGGTGGTCCCGGGCTTAAGTTTCACCGTGCGGGTCATGCTAATAGTTCACTTTCCATAGGAAATTCACTAATAAGGACGTTCACAGGGCGTAGCCAGGGGGGATTTTAAGGAGGTGGATAGGCTGTGTTGCACGGGTTCAAGATCTACCTTTGTGTAAAGTCTCAGCCCAGTCAGTTCAGTAGTTTTTGCGTTTACCCAGAATATCAGACATACAGACACATAGACAGACAGACATGCAGAAACCACCTCTTCTTTATAATATTATAGATGAATTGTGCTTCTGTTTATGTTTTAACCAGAAAACTAGTTGAAATCTGTACACTACACGTACTTTAAAATGTTCAAAGGTATTCCACAGCTCTATATACATAGTTTGTTTATTGCGGATTTTATGTTTAACCAATTCATTCAAATTATTTCTAAACTTTTAAAATCAAAGTTAAATTATAAACATACAGCATATGCAATTATAAACTATATATCGTTCACAGAAATCGAATAATCAGCAATTTCAGCGGAACTGTACTTGCTAAGGGTTTAATTGATTTATGGATTACTGACTTTGGTTATTCGTGTTGTGGAAACATTGCCTGTTTTCATTAAGGAAGAAAAATGTATCATTTTCTGTGTATGAAGACAATAACGATCTGACGGTTTAGCCATATTATCTCAGCAACTTATGAGACAACGTTTATATGGAGGTAAACTCGGACTAACGATGGATGGAGTGAAACTTTTAAATGCATTAACAAAGGTTTGTTGGTTTGTCTTTAACTTACAACATGTAAAAATAATCATTATTATTACATCCATAACTATGATCAATATTTTACTATAAATAAATATGTAGAGAATATTTACATACATGAAATGAAAATAATCATCAGTATATCCAAAAGACCAATTATGGATATATCCTGATAAATCATAAAGTGTTGTACAGGGATTTTACTAACCAATTAGTTAATTTATTACGACTTTTTTCCGCCATACTCGAGCTTAAAAACGACAAAAAATCAGATTTCTTGACAAAAAATTTAAACTAACAAAATAAATAAATAAATTGATACTTTGCACTGATATTCGTAACTGGTCCTAGGTGTTAATTAATAATAATTACCTTTTTGACTTTGTATGAAAAGAATATCTCTTAAATAACATAACATAACATAACAGATAGGCCTTCTAGAGACTGAACCTTGCAGATAAAGCACGTGGAAAAATTACTCCGGTTGATTAGCCAGGCCCTGTATCATGTCATTTAACAGTCATTTAACTGTGTCACGTTGTGTCGTGTCAACTGTCTAATAAACTGTCATTGTACTAAGGTAATACTACAGACAGCGGCCTTGTACAGAATAAACCTTGCACATAAAGGAGGTGGAAAGATAACTCTGGTTGATTAGCCCGGCCCTGTATCATGTCACTTAACAGTCCCGCACTGTGTCACGTTGTATCGTGTCAACTGTGTAATAAACTGTCATTGTACTAAGGTAATACTACAGACAGCGGCCTTGTACAGAATAAACCTTGCACATAAAGGAGGTGGAAAGATAACTCTGGTTGATTAGCCCGGCCCTGTATCATGTCACTTAACAGTCCCGCACTGTGTCACGTTGTATCGTGTCAACTGTGTAATAAACTGTCATTGTACTAAGGTAATACTACAGACAGCGGCCTTGTACAGAATAAACCTTGCACATAAAGGAGGTGGAAAGATAACTCTGGTTGATTAGCCCGGCCCTGTATCATGTCACTTAACAGTCCCGCACTGCGTCACGTAGTGTCGTGTCAACTGTGTAATAAACTGTCATTGTACTAAGGTAATACTACAGACAGCGGCCTTGTACAGAATAAACCTTGCACATAAAGGAGGTGGAAAGATAACTCTGGTTGATTAGCCCGGCCCTGTATCATGTCACTTAACAGTCCCGCACTGTGTCACGTTGTATCGTGTCAACTGTGTAATAAACTGTCATTGTACTAAGGTAATACTACAGACAGCGGCCTTGTACAGAATAAACCTTGCACATAAAGGAGGTGGAAAGATAACTCTGGTTGATTAGCCCGGCCCTGTATCATGTCACTTAACAGTCCCGCACTGCGTCACGTAGTGTCGTGTCAACTGTGTAATAAACTGTCATTGTACTAAGGTAATACTACAGACAGCGGCCTTGTACAGAATAAACCTTGCACATAAAGGAGGTGGAAAGATAACTCTGGTTGATTAGCCCGGCCCTGTATCATGTCACTTAACAGTCCCGCACTGCGTCACGTAGTGTCGTGTCAACTGTGTAATAAACTGTCATTGTACTAAGGTAATACTACAGACAGCGGCCTTGTACAGAATAAACCTTGCACATAAAGGAGGTGGAAAGATAACTCTGGTTGATTAGCCCGGCCCTGTATCATGTCACTTAACAGTCCCGCACTGCGTCACGTAGTGTCGTGTCAACTGTGTAATAAACTGTCATTGTACTAAGGTAATACTACAGACAGCGGCCTTGTACAGAATAAACCTTGCACATAAAGGAGGTGGAAAGATAACTCTGGTTGATTAGCCCGGCCCTGTATCATGTCACTTAATAGTTCCGCACCGTGTCATGTTCTGTAACGTGGTCATGTGTGGATGGACAATTTTTTTTACAGTAACACAATGCATTGTACAAATTAGTTAACTGTACTAAACCATTTTAATATGAACCTTCAGAGACAAAAACTCTATACACATAAATCAGTTGAGATAAGTATTTAATTAGGTTACAAAACCACATCTTAATGTACGTGTTGTAATTATTTCCCGTAATTAGGTTATATACACTTTATTCCCTTTATAAATCAAACGTTTCCCAAATAACTATCAATAAAATTGTTTAACTAGAAATATTCACCTGGGCTGTATTATAATTTTATGTGAATTTTTTCATCACCAAGTGTTTGTATTTCTCACATATGGAGGATATGTGAATTTGTGACGGTTATGAACCTATTGTAATGAATATTTACGGTTAAACAACCCTCTGTACCATTTTAACAACCAAACCCATATTATAATCTTTATTCAATTCGGGACGTTATAAATTGTTTTATCGTAAAGCACTTTATAAGCTTTAGGAGTTCATATAAAAATCTGTACAAACCTTCAAAATCTGTATGACTAGGTGTAATACTGTACTGTTACCGTAAAAAATTATTTCATTTATGCATTTATTGAGCAGTACCTAGAGTTTTGGGACATCATCAATATGCGGATTTAGAATCGAGTCCATCTCATATTCGTTAATTTTGTGGTTAAAATAGTAAAATGGATAGTGATACTGTGAAAATATTGAATTACTTGTCATATGATTTGCCCGGTGAAAATATGTTTGATTCTTTAGTATAATAAAAAAGGTTCACCCACTTGTATTACACCAAAAATATAAAGCTCAAATTTTAATGGTCTTGCCATCTTTTTCCGAATCTAAAAATAAGTTTTGTCAACACATCTAGTTATCTATCAATTAAAAAATCAATCTTGTTTGACTATATTGGATCAGTATCGCGTGCGGCGGAATCTGAGGAGTACTGTATTAACTTCTGCTCAATATAGATTAGGTAAGCAATATTACATGTAAAGAGTGCAAAACGATATGCAAGGGGTGTATTCATTTTCCGCTATCTGTGTGACACAAAAACTCTTTTAATACTTCTAAAGTCAGAAGGCTTAGAGTCGATGAAAAAAAAATGGTTTCCCGATCTGTATCCAATATTGGTAATTTCATAATTCGTTTATGTAGGGAAAAGGTTCTTGAGTGAGTAAAACCTTTAATATTACTTTATAATTATAATATATTATTAATTTATTATAATTATAAGTTATACATAAAGAATACATTTTTGAGGAAAAACTCTTTGTTGAATAAAAGATGTTTTTCACAAATTTCCTTAAAATAGCAATGCAAGGTGTGATTGACAATTAAATAGTTTAACGCTATAATTTATTTTGTATCAGTCCATATATATGAAAGCTGGGAAATAATGATTGATTTTAAAGTAAAGGGATATATACTCGCAATATTTTAACAAGCAGCTGTCTTAATATAATATTCTGGATGTATTCCAGAGGAAAAACCCACTTTCAATCTCTTAGTATCTAGACAAAAATTGATTACTTTTATAACATAGCGTCGTTAGTTGTCAATGGACGTTAACTCTCTAATATTGATATCAGGAAAAGACACTATTTATATATTTTTGTTCTTCTGTTTATAAAACAAGTAATCCAACAGTAAAAAAATAACATTTACTATCACTCCTATCTTTAGTTTTGTTACCAATAGAGATAAGTAAATATACAATTGCAAAATTATAAACAACATTTCTGAAAAATTGCAAAACTAAAGTTTAGTTATAGTTTTAAGTTAAATTAATTGAGGTGTGTTTTACGACTTTCAATCACATGAATTAATTAAATCATACAATGTTTTACCAACTAAAACTTTTGTTATAATTTACATGGTGATTAAGGTAACAGAACAGTATCATTAATAGTAGTAGTAGTAATTAATTAAGGTACAAGAAACTACCATCAGGTCTGCCAACGCCTGCACTAACGTTAATTAGTTCCGGTGACTTGGCAACATTGTAGCCTTACGATCTTGACATTTTAAATCATATTTACATACGCCGTTTGGAGAAGAAAATAACCGTACGTTTATGTTTTTTTGTGAAAAAACAATAAATTTCTATGTTAGGGAGATAAACAACTTCCGACCGAAGAAGTACGATGATCAGATACGCTGACTTTTATATTCCCATGATTAAAACTTAACCTGACCGATTTTTATGGTAAAATATACCCTGATAGTAACTACACGCCATTTAATATTTTATACCGACGTGGATGAATTTTACTGATGATGATCCCGACATAGGTACCACGGGAATATAGTCAATCGGGAATTACAGAAAACCCATTGATCTTTTAAAATCTATTTATAAGTTAGGTACTAAGTAAGATTTCTTCAAATAAATACTGAAAGTTTCTAAAGGAATAGTTCGTAGTCTATTTATTCATTACACTTTAGATTGGTCCTTTTACGACTCTAATTTATCACCAAAGAACACTTTCGCCACAACTTTTCTCATCAAGAGACTTTTCAATTAGGACTTTTACTTTTTTTAAGTTAAAGATTTTACTGACCACTAAACAAATTCTTGCAACATATAATGTCAAAACTATTTACAAGATGCAGTTATGTACGTTGAAATGCAATCCAATATAGCCTGCATTACAATAACAAAATAATCAGGGATTTTGCTGAACTAAACTGTTACATGCTTCAAGGATGCATCCATAGCAGTCAAATAAAATAAAAATAATATGATCCGAATGAAAGTATTAATATTCGATTTAAAAATGCATGGCAGGGGCAAAAATGACTAGCATCTATACAGCAACACTTATTTAGCTTTTTACTACTGTAATGTCTTTCACACTAAAGTCCAAAAGGTTACAAAAATTGAGTGCCAATACAGAGCCACCGAGAATATGATTTTTCTCTATTACAATGTAACGTTGGTATCCGAGCTCTCTTTAAAGTGCAGATCTTAGTAAGCTTCGCACTATATTTATTTTCATATTTATATTTCTTAAAGATAAATAATAGGTCCAAAGTCCAAGTTATTTTCATTTAGTTATAAACTAAAACGCGTTCACAACTCGTACACGTATAGAACTACAAAAACGCCTGTTTTATTTTGTTCGTCAACTTTTGCAGCATCATTATTCAAAAGCTGTGATGTTTCAAGAAGATCACCAAGCTCAATATGTTTATATATAACATGCAGTATTAAGACATTTAAAACAGCTTATAAAAAACCCATTGTAGGTATTGTATTCAAAGCCCGACCACGTTATAGGTAATTCAACGCACGAACTCGATAACTGTATGCCATCGTATTGTACTAATGTTCGTGTACGCCGCTCTGGAGTTCGAGTTTGTTTTATCGACTAGCAATGCAATCGTGTCTGAACAACAACGAGCCCAACTGACGGAACTGGACTTTCAGTTTGTCTCTAATATTTGCAGACGTAACTCCCGTGGACATATCTTCTGACATTTATATTCAACAATATCACCATCTGAATGTTGTGACAGGTGTCCGAGTTCTCTTGTGTTTTGTCAACCCGCAATATAAACCGTTGTCATAGAAAGGTAGAGATATAGTTCCGTCCCTACCTGTTTGGTGTAAATATTGTATTGTTTTCTTCCTCATAGTTACAAATTCGTTTTTTTTTTCATTACGCTTAGACGTTTTCAAGCTTACATTTCATCTGTTATAAATCGCTAACTGCAAATAATTCCCAGTAGTTGCAGATTATGTTACTGATACCAATTAGGACACAAGTTAAATACACATATTTAATTATTTGTAAATTAGTTATGAAACCCCAAGAAAAAATACTACTAATAATACTACTAATAATAAGAATAAGAATAATAGTAATAATATTTATTCCGCGTCAATGTTAATCAATTACAAGAATAAGTTGTAAAAAGTGCCAAAAGCAACAAGACACATTTTGTGTCAATTATTTGTAGGTTTTACTTCAACCTCCTGGGTTGCAATAAAACGCCTAGAGTTTACAGGCCAAGGATTTGGAAATAACAACTAAATATTTTGTATATAACTAAAATGTGTAAATTTATTTTGACATATACTACAACTTCATGATCTAAAATCATTTTTACATTATGTGCTCAAAAAGATTACCTCATAATCTACGAGGTTTAAAATTGAAAAATAATGGACAATGCATAATGCCATAATGCATACCTTTATGTAAGACCGTCACACAATGTTGTTGTTGTGCAGTGAAGGTTGTTCAATTTGTTCAACTTAGATAACAGTAGCTACCGTCTACGAAAGTCACTTTCACTTAGCATACTAGAATTTCCTATGCGCAGCTTGCGCATCCCGAGTAAATAGTTAAATAGTAAACAAAACAGTCACAGTCTGTAGTTAGATTTAATCCTTATAACAGCTGTTTATTGACCTTAATTTAATTGAATTAACCCATTGAGGTAGTAATTTTATTCTATTTGTAGTAGCCTATAACGGGAATTGATTGGTGCTGCACTCTAGTAGCAAAATATGTAACTAATGACCGCGGGCGTCTACGGTTCTATCCGCTAGGGGCGCGGACTGACTGAAAACCCTTAATATCGCCGTCAGGCCTTTGGTCGTGTTAGCTGAGTTGGCTACGTCGTGGAAACACCTTGGCCAGGTGGCGATACGATGTTTCGTGGGTTCGATTCCAGCACACGACCAAAACTGACCAGTTGTGCAACTCTCAATGAGTTAACCGGTCTGTGGCAACGTTGGTGGGAGGGCCCAAGTAAAATTAACGGTGGC
This sequence comes from Allygus modestus, assembly GCA_963675035.1. Lineage (NCBI taxonomy): Eukaryota > Metazoa > Arthropoda > Insecta > Hemiptera > Cicadellidae > Allygus > Allygus modestus. Next base: position 33,418,021 of record OY776117.1, read on the forward strand.
AGGCTTGCTTGGAAGTTGACGGGATCGGTTAATTCTTTGAGACTTGCACATGGTCAACACTGATTTTGCTAATTTTTACTTATGTCTACTGTGTGTGTGCCAATGCGACTCTCTAAACTGAAAGAAAACAATATTTTAATTAAAATATGCCATTAATCCATTTAAAAACACCAATTTTATACTCCAATTCACACGTTAATAAAATTACAAGTAAGGAACGAGACCTGCTCGTATGTCTACGCCAATGGGTTAAGAAAAGACATGTGACATAAACCAAATAAAACTCTTCTCTGTTTGAATAACATGGAGCGGAGTTAGAAGTCCCGTGGGGCAGAGCCCTAACGCCTATATCAAAAATCTAAAGCCAGTTTGCACATGTGCACGCCTAGTCGCATGTTTTATTGTACAATATGTGGGGGTAAATCTTCAAAAAAAAGCCTTTTTGTTTACAAAGTTTGCATGTAGCGTATTAATAATATAAAATAGTTATCGGATGTAATGGCAGGACTTCTAAAGGATCGTCTCAATTATTTAAATCTACAACCCGAGAGAATAAATGTGCAAAAAATCATAAAGTTAAAACAATACAGAATCAGCCAACCTGCTAATACCGGTTGATCTTGTTGTGACAGCCAGTCTTATCGGCATAGGATTTTACAAAACAAGTGACAAATATTATGAAGGTGATGATGAACCTCGGTACTCGGTTGGAACTAAGACTCTTATTAAAGGGAGTCAGGTTTTCTCTTTAATCATCTTTTTTATCTCATTTTTCAACAAATGTTTATGTTCAGTTACCACCTTATAGTCCAGAAACCTATAAATATTTTAGCATTTACGAAAAGAAGAAATCCATTAGTTCATTAGAAGACAAAAAACTAGCTTATTCCATATAAGTGAAACACATTACCATCCCCTGAACACTAGCCAGTGTTTCAAATTAGGAGAAATAGAGCGGAATACAATCTTGTTTGGAAATCAATCAATATTTCATTCGTTATGTCTGTGATTATTATTTTGGTTTTTAGTTCCGTCCCTACCTGTTTGGTGTAAATATTGTATTGTTTTCTTCCTCATAGTTACAAATTCGTTTTTTTTTTCATTACGCTTAGACGTTTTCAAGCTTACATTTCATCTGTTATAAATCGCTAACTGCAAATAATTCCCAGTAGTTGCAGATTATGTTACTGATACCAATTAGGACACAAGTTAAATACACATATTTAATTATTTGTAAATTAGTTATGAAACCCCAAGAAAAAATACTACTAATAATACTACTAATAATAAGAATAAGAATAATAGTAATAATATTTATTCCGCGTCAATGTTAATCAATTACAAGAATAAGTTGTAAAAAGTGCCAAAAGCAACAAGACACATTTTGTGTCAATTATTTGTAGGTTTTACTTCAACCTCCTGGGTTGCAATAAAACGCCTAGAGTTTACAGGCCAAGGATTTGGAAATAACAACTAAATATTTTGTATATAACTAAAATGTGTAAATTTATTTTGACATATACTACAACTTCATGATCTAAAATCATTTTTACATTATGTGCTCAAAAAGATTACCTCATAATCTACGAGGTTTAAAATTGAAAAATAATGGACAATGCATAATGCCATAATGCATACCTTTATGTAAGACCGTCACACAATGTTGTTGTTGTGCAGTGAAGGTTGTTCAATTTGTTCAACTTAGATAACAGTAGCTACCGTCTACGAAAGTCACTTTCACTTAGCATACTAGAATTTCCTATGCGCAGCTTGCGCATCCCGAGTAAATAGTTAAATAGTAAACAAAACAGTCACAGTCTGTAGTTAGATTTAATCCTTATAACAGCTGTTTATTGACCTTAATTTAATTGAATTAACCCATTGAGGTAGTAATTTTATTCTATTTGTAGTAGCCTATAACGGGAATTGATTGGTGCTGCACTCTAGTAGCAAAATATGTAACTAATGACCGCGGGCGTCTACGGTTCTATCCGCTAGGGGCGCGGACTGACTGAAAACCCTTAATATCGCCGTCAGGCCTTTGGTCGTGTTAGCTGAGTTGGCTACGTCGTGGAAACACCTTGGCCAGGTGGCGATACGATGTTTCGTGGGTTCGATTCCCGCACACGACCAAAACTGACCAGTTGTGCAACTCTCAATGAGTTAACCGGTCTGTGGCAACGTTGGTGGGAGGGCCCAAGTAAAATTAACGGTGGCAGGCTTGCTTGGAAGTTGACGGGATCGGTTAATTCTTTGAGACTTGCACATGGTCAACACTGATTTTGCTAATTTTTACTTATGTCTACTGTGTGTGTGCCAATGCGACTCTCTAAACTGAAAGAAAACAATATTTTAATTAAAATATGCCATTAATCCATTTAAAAACACCAATTTTATACTCCAATTCACACGTTAATAAAATTACAAGTAAGGAACGAGACCTGCTCGTATGTCTACGCCAATGGGTTAAGAAAAGACATGTGACATAAACCAAATAAAACTCTTCTCTGTTTGAATAACATGGAGCGGAGTTAGAAGTCCCGTGGGGCAGAGCCCTAACGCCTATATCAAAAATCTAAAGCCAGTTTGCACATGTGCACGCCTAGTCGCATGTTTTATTGTACAATATGTGGGGGTAAATCTTCAAAAAAAAGCCTTTTTGTTTACAAAGTTTGCATGTAGCGTATTAATAATATAAAATAGTTATCGGATGTAATGGCAGGACTTCTAAAGGATCGTCTCAATTATTTAAATCTACAACCCGAGAGAATAAATGTGCAAAAAATCATAAAGTTAAAACAATACAGAATCAGCCAACCTGCTAATACCGGTTGATCTTGTTGTGACAGCCAGTCTTATCGGCATAGGATTTTACAAAACAAGTGACAAATATTATGAAGGTGATGATGAACCTCGGTACTCGGTTGGAACTAAGACTCTTATTAAAGGGAGTCAGGTTTTCTCTTTAATCATCTTTTTTATCTCATTTTTCAACAAATGTTTATGTTCAGTTACCACCTTATAGTCCAGAAACCTATAAATATTTTAGCATTTACGAAAAGAAGAAATCCATTAGTTCATTAGAAGACAAAAAACTAGCTTATTCCATATAAGTGAAACACATTACCATCCCCTGAACACTAGCCAGTGTTTCAAATTAGGAGAAATAGAGCGGAATACAATCTTGTTTGGAAATCAATCAATATTTCATTCGTTATGTCTGTGATTATTATTTTGGTTTTGACATGTACTTGGAGAACCTACTATTTTTATGCTAACCGTCATATGAAGACTATGATGCAGACAAATTGTAATAGTCATGTAAAAAATGTCATAGACATTACAAACAGAACAGAATTTTCGGATTATCTATTGGATACTTTTGTCAACTTGGTCAAATTTTACCGGAAGAGGTGGTACAACGCTTATAGTCTCAGTCCGTCGTACCTGCACGACGTAGTCTCCTGGACTGATGAATGTACCCATCAACTGATCGGCATCCCGGTGCTGCGTCAGCTGCGAGTGGTGCCGAATACTGACTGTAGCATCAATGAAATTTTCAAAGACATAATTCGTGAGTGTATCCCCGTTTGGAGCACAAACTTGCAAGACACTGACAGATATGACTACGAGTGGTCAACAATCCTTTGGAAGTCTGCAGATTCCTCTTCAGCTTGGACATTTCAAACGCCATCAGAATCTGAAATGCCTTATTCGAACACGTTACCGGCACAACCTATCCCAAGGCAGGTTACGTTGCTAAACTAGGGATGAAGAGGTGTCAGTCTAATCTGGTTCCACTCCGCCTGATAGACGGACGTTGGGTCGATCAGTACACTCGTGTTATTTTTGGTGTTAGCTGAGTTGGCTATGGAAAGGTAGAGATATAGTTCCGTCCCTACCTGTTTGGTGTAAATATTGTATTGTTTTCTTCCTCATAGTTACAAATTCGTTTTTTTTTTCATTACGCTTAGACGTTTTCAAGCTTACATTTCATCTGTTATAAATCGCTAACTGCAAATAATTCCCAGTAGTTGCAGATTATGTTACTGATACCAATTAGGACACAAGTTAAATACACATATTTAATTATTTGTAAATTAGTTATGAAACCCCAAGAAAAAATACTACTAATAATACTACTAATAATAAGAATAAGAATAATAGTAATAATATTTATTCCGCGTCAATGTTAATCAATTACAAGAATAAGTTGTAAAAAGTGCCAAAAGCAACAAGACACATTTTGTGTCAATTATTTGTAGGTTTTACTTCAACCTCCTGGGTTGCAATAAAACGCCTAGAGTTTACAGGCCAAGGATTTGGAAATAACAACTAAATATTTTGTATATAACTAAAATGTGTAAATTTATTTTGACATATACTACAACTTCATGATCTAAAATCATTTTTACATTATGTGCTCAAAAAGATTACCTCATAATCTACGAGGTTTAAAATTGAAAAATAATGGACAATGCATAATGCCATAATGCATACCTTTATGTAAGACCGTCACACAATGTTGTTGTTGTGCAGTGAAGGTTGTTCAATTTGTTCAACTTAGATAACAGTAGCTACCGTCTACGAAAGTCACTTTCACTTAGCATACTAGAATTTCCTATGCGCAGCTTGCGCATCCCGAGTAAATAGTTAAATAGTAAACAAAACAGTCACAGTCTGTAGTTAGATTTAATCCTTATAACAGCTGTTTATTGACCTTAATTTAATTGAATTAACCCATTGAGGTAGTAATTTTATTCTATTTGTAGTAGCCTATAACGGGAATTGATTGGTGCTGCACTCTAGTAGCAAAATATGTAACTAATGACCGCGGGCGTCTACGGTTCTATCCGCTAGGGGCGCGGACTGACTGAAAACCCTTAATATCGCCGTCAGGCCTTTGGTCGTGTTAGCTGAGTTGGCTACGTCGTGGAAACACCTTGGCCAGGTGGCGATACGATGTTTCGTGGGTTCGATTCCCGCACACGACCAAAACTGACCAGTTGTGCAACTCTCAATGAGTTAACCGGTCTGTGGCAACGTTGGTGGGAGGGCCCAAGTAAAATTAACGGTGGCAGGCTTGCTTGGAAGTTGACGGGATCGGTTAATTCTTTGAGACTTGCACATGGTCAACACTGATTTTGCTAATTTTTACTTATGTCTACTGTGTGTGTGCCAATGCGACTCTCTAAACTGAAAGAAAACAATATTTTAATTAAAATATGCCATTAATCCATTTAAAAACACCAATTTTATACTCCAATTCACACGTTAATAAAATTACAAGTAAGGAACGAGACCTGCTCGTATGTCTACGCCAATGGGTTAAGAAAAGACATGTGACATAAACCAAATAAAACTCTTCTCTGTTTGAATAACATGGAGCGGAGTTAGAAGTCCCGTGGGGCAGAGCCCTAACGCCTATATCAAAAATCTAAAGCCAGTTTGCACATGTGCACGCCTAGTCGCATGTTTTATTGTACAATATGTGGGGGTAAATCTTCAAAAAAAAGCCTTTTTGTTTACAAAGTTTGCATGTAGCGTATTAATAATATAAAATAGTTATCGGATGTAATGGCAGGACTTCTAAAGGATCGTCTCAATTATTTAAATCTACAACCCGAGAGAATAAATGTGCAAAAAATCATAAAGTTAAAACAATACAGAATCAGCCAACCTGCTAATACCGGTTGATCTTGTTGTGACAGCCAGTCTTATCGGCATAGGATTTTACAAAACAAGTGACAAATATTATGAAGGTGATGATGAACCTCGGTACTCGGTTGGAACTAAGACTCTTATTAAAGGGAGTCAGGTTTTCTCTTTAATCATCTTTTTTATCTCATTTTTCAACAAATGTTTATGTTCAGTTACCACCTTATAGTCCAGAAACCTATAAATATTTTAGCATTTACGAAAAGAAGAAATCCATTAGTTCATTAGAAGACAAAAAACTAGCTTATTCCATATAAGTGAAACACATTACCATCCCCTGAACACTAGCCAGTGTTTCAAATTAGGAGAAATAGAGCGGAATACAATCTTGTTTGGAAATCAATCAATATTTCATTCGTTATGTCTGTGATTATTATTTTGGTTTTGACATGTACTTGGAGAACCTACTATTTTTATGCTAACCGTCATATGAAGACTATGATGCAGACAAATTGTAATAGTCATGTAAAAAATGTCATAGACATTACAAACAGAACAGAATTTTCGGATTATCTATTGGATACTTTTGTCAACTTGGTCAAATTTTACCGGAAGAGGTGGTACAACGCTTATAGTCTCAGTCCGTCGTACCTGCACGACGTAGTCTCCTGGACTGATGAATGTACCCATCAACTGATCGGCATCCCGGTGCTGCGTCAGCTGCGAGTGGTGCCGAATACTGACTGTAGCATCAATGAAATTTTCAAAGACATAATTCGTGAGTGTATCCCCGTTTGGAGCACAAACTTGCAAGACACTGACAGATATGACTACGAGTGGTCAACAATCCTTTGGAAGTCTGCAGATTCCTCTTCAGCTTGGACATTTCAAACGCCATCAGAATCTGAAATGCCTTATTCGAACACGTTACCGGCACAACCTATCCCAAGGCAGGTTACGTTGCTAAACTAGGGATGAAGAGGTGTCAGTCTAATCTGGTTCCACTCCGCCTGATAGACGGACGTTGGGTCGATCAGTACACTCGTGTTATTTTTGGTGTTAGCTGAGTTGGCTACGTCGTGGAAACACCTTGGCCAGGTGGCGATACGATGTTTCGTGGGTTCGATTCCCGCACACGACCAAAACTGACCAGTTGTGCAACTCTCAATGAGTTAACCGGTCTGTGGCAACGTTGGTGGGAGGGCCCAAGTAAAATTAACGGTGGCAGGCTTGCTTGGAAGTTGACGGGATCGGTTAATTCTTTGAGACTTGCACATGGTCAACACTGATTTTGCTAATTTTTACTTATGTCTACTGTGTGTGTGCCAATGCGACTCTCTAAACTGAAAGAAAACAATATTTTAATTAAAATATGCCATTAATCCATTTAAAAACACCAATTTTATACTCCAATTCACACGTTAATAAAATTACAAGTAAGGAACGAGACCTGCTCGTATGTCTACGCCAATGGGTTAAGAAAAGACATGTGACATAAACCAAATAAAACTCTTCTCTGTTTGAATAACATGGAGCGGAGTTAGAAGTCCCGTGGGGCAGAGCCCTAACGCCTATATCAAAAATCTAAAGCCAGTTTGCACATGTGCACGCCTAGTCGCATGTTTTATTGTACAATATGTGGGGGTAAATCTTCAAAAAAAAGCCTTTTTGTTTACAAAGTTTGCATGTAGCGTATTAATAATATAAAATAGTTATCGGATGTAATGGCAGGACTTCTAAAGGATCGTCTCAATTATTTAAATCTACAACCCGAGAGAATAAATGTGCAAAAAATCATAAAGTTAAAACAATACAGAATCAGCCAACCTGCTAATACCGGTTGATCTTGTTGTGACAGCCAGTCTTATCGGCATAGGATTTTACAAAACAAGTGACAAATATTATGAAGGTGATGATGAACCTCGGTACTCGGTTGGAACTAAGACTCTTATTAAAGGGAGTCAGGTTTTCTCTTTAATCATCTTTTTTATCTCATTTTTCAACAAATGTTTATGTTCAGTTACCACCTTATAGTCCAGAAACCTATAAATATTTTAGCATTTACGAAAAGAAGAAATCCATTAGTTCATTAGAAGACAAAAAACTAGCTTATTCCATATAAGTGAAACACATTACCATCCCCTGAACACTAGCCAGTGTTTCAAATTAGGAGAAATAGAGCGGAATACAATCTTGTTTGGAAATCAATCAATATTTCATTCGTTATGTCTGTGATTATTATTTTGGTTTTGACATGTACTTGGAGAACCTACTATTTTTATGCTAACCGTCATATGAAGACTATGATGCAGACAAATTGTAATAGTCATGTAAAAAATGTCATAGACATTACAAACAGAACAGAATTTTCGGATTATCTATTGGATACTTTTGTCAACTTGGTCAAATTTTACCGGAAGAGGTGGTACAACGCTTATAGTCTCAGTCCGTCGTACCTGCACGACGTAGTCTCCTGGACTGATGAATGTACCCATCAACTGATCGGCATCCCGGTGCTGCGTCAGCTGCGAGTGGTGCCGAATACTGACTGTAGCATCAATGAAATTTTCAAAGACATAATTCGTGAGTGTATCCCCGTTTGGAGCACAAACTTGCAAGACACTGACAGATATGACTACGAGTGGTCAACAATCCTTTGGAAGTCTGCAGATTCCTCTTCAGCTTGGACATTTCAAACGCCATCAGAATCTGAAATGCCTTATTCGAACACGTTACCGGCACAACCTATCCCAAGGCAGGTTACGTTGCTAAACTAGGGATGAAGAGGTGTCAGTCTAATCTGGTTCCACTCCGCCTGATAGACGGACGTTGGGTCGATCAGTACACTCGTGTTATTTTTGGTGTTAGCTGAGTTGGCTACGTCGTGGAAACACCTTGGCCAGGTGGCGATACGATGTTTCGTGGGTTCGATTCCCGCACACGACCAAAACTGACCAGTTGTGCAACTCTCAATGAGTTAACCGGTCTGTGGCAACGTTGGTGGGAGGGCCCAAGTAAAATTAACGGTGGCAGGCTTGCTTGGAAGTTGACGGGATCGGTTAATTCTTTGAGACTTGCACATGGTCAACACTGATTTTGCTAATTTTTACTTATGTCTACTGTGTGTGTGCCAATGCGACTCTCTAAACTGAAAGAAAACAATATTTTAATTAAAATATGCCATTAATCCATTTAAAAACACCAATTTTATACTCCAATTCACACGTTAATAAAATTACAAGTAAGGAACGAGACCTGCTCGTATGTCTACGCCAATGGGTTAAGAAAAGACATGTGACATAAACCAAATAAAACTCTTCTCTGTTTGAATAACATGGAGCGGAGTTAGAAGTCCCGTGGGGCAGAGCCCTAACGCCTATATCAAAAATCTAAAGCCAGTTTGCACATGTGCACGCCTAGTCGCATGTTTTATTGTACAATATGTGGGGGTAAATCTTCAAAAAAAAGCCTTTTTGTTTACAAAGTTTGCATGTAGCGTATTAATAATATAAAATAGTTATCGGATGTAATGGCAGGACTTCTAAAGGATCGTCTCAATTATTTAAATCTACAACCCGAGAGAATAAATGTGCAAAAAATCATAAAGTTAAAACAATACAGAATCAGCCAACCTGCTAATACCGGTTGATCTTGTTGTGACAGCCAGTCTTATCGGCATAGGATTTTACAAAACAAGTGACAAATATTATGAAGGTGATGATGAACCTCGGTACTCGGTTGGAACTAAGACTCTTATTAAAGGGAGTCAGGTTTTCTCTTTAATCATCTTTTTTATCTCATTTTTCAACAAATGTTTATGTTCAGTTACCACCTTATAGTCCAGAAACCTATAAATATTTTAGCATTTACGAAAAGAAGAAATCCATTAGTTCATTAGAAGACAAAAAACTAGCTTATTCCATATAAGTGAAACACATTACCATCCCCTGAACACTAGCCAGTGTTTCAAATTAGGAGAAATAGAGCGGAATACAATCTTGTTTGGAAATCAATCAATATTTCATTCGTTATGTCTGTGATTATTATTTTGGTTTTGACATGTACTTGGAGAACCTACTATTTTTATGCTAACCGTCATATGAAGACTATGATGCAGACAAATTGTAATAGTCATGTAAAAAATGTCATAGACATTACAAACAGAACAGAATTTTCGGATTATCTATTGGATACTTTTGTCAACTTGGTCAAATTTTACCGGAAGAGGTGGTACAACGCTTATAGTCTCAGTCCGTCGTACCTGCACGACGTAGTCTCCTGGACTGATGAATGTACCCATCAACTGATCGGCATCCCGGTGCTGCGTCAGCTGCGAGTGGTGCCGAATACTGACTGTAGCATCAATGAAATTTTCAAAGACATAATTCGTGAGTGTATCCCCGTTTGGAGCACAAACTTGCAAGACACTGACAGATATGACTACGAGTGGTCAACAATCCTTTGGAAGTCTGCAGATTCCTCTTCAGCTTGGACATTTCAAACGCCATCAGAATCTGAAATGCCTTATTCGAACACGTTACCGGCACAACCTATCCCAAGGCAGGTTACGTTGCTAAACTAGGGATGAAGAGGTGTCAGTCTAATCTGGTTCCACTCCGCCTGATAGACGGACGTTGGGTCGATCAGTACACTCGTGTTATTTTTGGTGTTAGCTGAGTTGGCTACGTCGTGGAAACACCTTGGCCAGGTGGCGATACGATGTTTCGTGGGTTCGATTCCCGCACACGACCAAAACTGACCAGTTGTGCAACTCTCAATGAGTTAACCGGTCTGTGGCAACGTTGGTGGGAGGGCCCAAGTAAAATTAACGGTGGCAGGCTTGCTTGGAAGTTGACGGGATCGGTTAATTCTTTGAGACTTGCACATGGTCAACACTGATTTTGCTAATTTTTACTTATGTCTACTGTGTGTGTGCCAATGCGACTCTCTAAACTGAAAGAAAACAATATTTTAATTAAAATATGCCATTAATCCATTTAAAAACACCAATTTTATACTCCAATTCACACGTTAATAAAATTACAAGTAAGGAACGAGACCTGCTCGTATGTCTACGCCAATGGGTTAAGAAAAGACATGTGACATAAACCAAATAAAACTCTTCTCTGTTTGAATAACATGGAGCGGAGTTAGAAGTCCCGTGGGGCAGAGCCCTAACGCCTATATCAAAAATCTAAAGCCAGTTTGCACATGTGCACGCCTAGTCGCATGTTTTATTGTACAATATGTGGGGGTAAATCTTCAAAAAAAAGCCTTTTTGTTTACAAAGTTTGCATGTAGCGTATTAATAATATAAAATAGTTATCGGATGTAATGGCAGGACTTCTAAAGGATCGTCTCAATTATTTAAATCTACAACCCGAGAGAATAAATGTGCAAAAAATCATAAAGTTAAAACAATACAGAATCAGCCAACCTGCTAATACCGGTTGATCTTGTTGTGACAGCCAGTCTTATCGGCATAGGATTTTACAAAACAAGTGACAAATATTATGAAGGTGATGATGAACCTCGGTACTCGGTTGGAACTAAGACTCTTATTAAAGGGAGTCAGGTTTTCTCTTTAATCATCTTTTTTATCTCATTTTTCAACAAATGTTTATGTTCAGTTACCACCTTATAGTCCAGAAACCTATAAATATTTTAGCATTTACGAAAAGAAGAAATCCATTAGTTCATTAGAAGACAAAAAACTAGCTTATTCCATATAAGTGAAACACATTACCATCCCCTGAACACTAGCCAGTGTTTCAAATTAGGAGAAATAGAGCGGAATACAATCTTGTTTGGAAATCAATCAATATTTCATTCGTTATGTCTGTGATTATTATTTTGGTTTTGACATGTACTTGGAGAACCTACTATTTTTATGCTAACCGTCATATGAAGACTATGATGCAGACAAATTGTAATAGTCATGTAAAAAATGTCATAGACATTACAAACAGAACAGAATTTTCGGATTATCTATTGGATACTTTTGTCAACTTGGTCAAATTTTACCGGAAGAGGTGGTACAACGCTTATAGTCTCAGTCCGTCGTACCTGCACGACGTAGTCTCCTGGACTGATGAATGTACCCATCAACTGATCGGCATCCCGGTGCTGCGTCAGCTGCGAGTGGTGCCGAATACTGACTGTAGCATCAATGAAATTTTCAAAGACATAATTCGTGAGTGTATCCCCGTTTGGAGCACAAACTTGCAAGACACTGACAGATATGACTACGAGTGGTCAACAATCCTTTGGAAGTCTGCAGATTCCTCTTCAGCTTGGACATTTCAAACGCCATCAGAATCTGAAATGCCTTATTCGAACACGTTACCGGCACAACCTATCCCAAGGCAGGTTACGTTGCTAAACTAGGGATGAAGAGGTGTCAGTCTAATCTGGTTCCACTCCGCCTGATAGACGGACGTTGGGTCGATCAGTACACTCGTGTTATTTTTGGTGTTAGCTGAGTTGGCTACGTCGTGGAAACACCTTGGCCAGGTGGCGATACGATGTTTCGTGGGTTCGATTCCCGCACACGACCAAAACTGACCAGTTGTGCAACTCTCAATGAGTTAACCGGTCTGTGGCAACGTTGGTGGGAGGGCCCAAGTAAAATTAACGGTGGCAGGCTTGCTTGGAAGTTGACGGGATCGGTTAATTCTTTGAGACTTGCACATGGTCAACACTGATTTTGCTAATTTTTACTTATGTCTACTGTGTGTGTGCCAATGCGACTCTCTAAACTGAAAGAAAACAATATTTTAATTAAAATATGCCATTAATCCATTTAAAAACACCAATTTTATACTCCAATTCACACGTTAATAAAATTACAAGTAAGGAACGAGACCTGCTCGTATGTCTACGCCAATGGGTTAAGAAAAGACATGTGACATAAACCAAATAAAACTCTTCTCTGTTTGAATAACATGGAGCGGAGTTAGAAGTCCCGTGGGGCAGAGCCCTAACGCCTATATCAAAAATCTAAAGCCAGTTTGCACATGTGCACGCCTAGTCGCATGTTTTATTGTACAATATGTGGGGGTAAATCTTCAAAAAAAAGCCTTTTTGTTTACAAAGTTTGCATGTAGCGTATTAATAATATAAAATAGTTATCGGATGTAATGGCAGGACTTCTAAAGGATCGTCTCAATTATTTAAATCTACAACCCGAGAGAATAAATGTGCAAAAAATCATAAAGTTAAAACAATACAGAATCAGCCAACCTGCTAATACCGGTTGATCTTGTTGTGACAGCCAGTCTTATCGGCATAGGATTTTACAAAACAAGTGACAAATATTATGAAGGTGATGATGAACCTCGGTACTCGGTTGGAACTAAGACTCTTATTAAAGGGAGTCAGGTTTTCTCTTTAATCATCTTTTTTATCTCATTTTTCAACAAATGTTTATGTTCAGTTACCACCTTATAGTCCAGAAACCTATAAATATTTTAGCATTTACGAAAAGAAGAAATCCATTAGTTCATTAGAAGACAAAAAACTAGCTTATTCCATATAAGTGAAACACATTACCATCCCCTGAACACTAGCCAGTGTTTCAAATTAGGAGAAATAGAGCGGAATACAATCTTGTTTGGAAATCAATCAATATTTCATTCGTTATGTCTGTGATTATTATTTTGGTTTTGACATGTACTTGGAGAACCTACTATTTTTATGCTAACCGTCATATGAAGACTATGATGCAGACAAATTTTAATAGTCATGTAAAAAATGTCATAGACATTACAAACAGAACAGAATTTTCGGATTATCTATTGGATACTTTTGTCAACTTGGTCAAATTTTACCGGAAGAGGTGGTACAACGCTTATAGTCTCAGTCCGTCGTACCTGCACGACGTAGTCTCCTGGACTGATGAATGTACCCATCAACTGATCGGCATCCCGGTGCTGCGTCAGCTGCGAGTGGTGCCGAATACTGACTGTAGCATCAATGAAATTTTCAAAGACATAATTCGTGAGTGTATCCCCGTTTGGAGCACAAACTTGCAAGACACTGACAGATATGACTACGAGTGGTCAACAATCCTTTGGAAGTCTGCAGATTCCTCTTCAGCTTGGACATTTCAAACGCCATCAGAATCTGAAATGCCTTATTCGAACACGTTACCGGCACAACCTATCCCAAGGCAGGTTACGTTGCTAAACTAGGGATGAAGAGGTGTCAGTCTAATCTGGTTCCACTCCGCCTGATAGACGGACGTTGGGTCGATCAGTACACTCGTGTTATTTTTGGTGTTAGCTGAGTTGGCTACGTCGTGGAAACACCTTGGCCAGGTGGCGATACGATGTTTCGTGGGTTCGATTCCCGCACACGACCAAAACTGACCAGTTGTGCAACTCTCAATGAGTTAACCGGTCTGTGGCAACGTTGGTGGGAGGGCCCAAGTAAAATTAACGGTGGCAGGCTTGCTTGGAAGTTGACGGGATCGGTTAATTCTTTGAGACTTGCACATGGTCAACACTGATTTTGCTAATTTTTACTTATGTCTACTGTGTGTGTGCCAATGCGACTCTCTAAACTGAAAGAAAACAATATTTTAATTAAAATATGCCATTAATCCATTTAAAAACACCAATTTTATACTCCAATTCACACGTTAATAAAATTACAAGTAAGGAACGAGACCTGCTCGTATGTCTACGCCAATGGGTTAAGAAAAGACATGTGACATAAACCAAATAAAACTCTTCTCTGTTTGAATAACATGGAGCGGAGTTAGAAGTCCCGTGGGGCAGAGCCCTAACGCCTATATCAAAAATCTAAAGCCAGTTTGCACATGTGCACGCCTAGTCGCATGTTTTATTGTACAATATGTGGGGGTAAATCTTCAAAAAAAAGCCTTTTTGTTTACAAAGTTTGCATGTAGCGTATTAATAATATAAAATAGTTATCGGATGTAATGGCAGGACTTCTAAAGGATCGTCTCAATTATTTAAATCTACAACCCGAGAGAATAAATGTGCAAAAAATCATAAAGTTAAAACAATACAGAATCAGCCAACCTGCTAATACCGGTTGATCTTGTTGTGACAGCCAGTCTTATCGGCATAGGATTTTACAAAACAAGTGACAAATATTATGAAGGTGATGATGAACCTCGGTACTCGGTTGGAACTAAGACTCTTATTAAAGGGAGTCAGGTTTTCTCTTTAATCATCTTTTTTATCTCATTTTTCAACAAATGTTTATGTTCAGTTACCACCTTATAGTCCAGAAACCTATAAATATTTTAGCATTTACGAAAAGAAGAAATCCATTAGTTCATTAGAAGACAAAAAACTAGCTTATTCCATATAAGTGAAACACATTACCATCCCCTGAACACTAGCCAGTGTTTCAAATTAGGAGAAATAGAGCGGAATACAATCTTGTTTGGAAATCAATCAATATTTCATTCGTTATGTCTGTGATTATTATTTTGGTTTTGACATGTACTTGGAGAACCTACTATTTTTATGCTAACCGTCATATGAAGACTATGATGCAGACAAATTGTAATAGTCATGTAAAAAATGTCATAGACATTACAAACAGAACAGAATTTTCGGATTATCTATTGGATACTTTTGTCAACTTGGTCAAATTTTACCGGAAGAGGTGGTACAACGCTTATAGTCTCAGTCCGTCGTACCTGCACGACGTAGTCTCCTGGACTGATGAATGTACCCATCAACTGATCGGCATCCCGGTGCTGCGTCAGCTGCGAGTGGTGCCGAATACTGACTGTAGCATCAATGAAATTTTCAAAGACATAATTCGTGAGTGTATCCCCGTTTGGAGCACAAACTTGCAAGACACTGACAGATATGACTACGAGTGGTCAACAATCCTTTGGAAGTCTGCAGATTCCTCTTCAGCTTGGACATTTCAAACGCCATCAGAATCTGAAATGCCTTATTCGAACACGTTACCGGCACAACCTATCCCAAGGCAGGTTACGTTGCTAAACTAGGGATGAAGAGGTGTCAGTCTAATCTGGTTCCACTCCGCCTGATAGACGGACGTTGGGTCGATCAGTACACTCGTGTTATTTTTGGTGTTAGCTGAGTTGGCTACGTCGTGGAAACACCTTGGCCAGGTGGCGATACGATGTTTCGTGGGTTCGATTCCCGCACACGACCAAAACTGACCAGTTGTGCAACTCTCAATGAGTTAACCGGTCTGTGGCAACGTTGGTGGGAGGGCCCAAGTAAAATTAACGGTGGCAGGCTTGCTTGGAAGTTGACGGGATCGGTTAATTCTTTGAGACTTGCACATGGTCAACACTGATTTTGCTAATTTTTACTTATGTCTACTGTGTGTGTGCCAATGCGACTCTCTAAACTGAAAGAAAACAATATTTTAATTAAAATATGCCATTAATCCATTTAAAAACACCAATTTTATACTCCAATTCACACGTTAATAAAATTACAAGTAAGGAACGAGACCTGCTCGTATGTCTACGCCAATGGGTTAAGAAAAGACATGTGACATAAACCAAATAAAACTCTTCTCTGTTTGAATAACATGGAGCGGAGTTAGAAGTCCCGTGGGGCAGAGCCCTAACGCCTATATCAAAAATCTAAAGCCAGTTTGCACATGTGCACGCCTAGTCGCATGTTTTATTGTACAATATGTGGGGGTAAATCTTCAAAAAAAAGCCTTTTTGTTTACAAAGTTTGCATGTAGCGTATTAATAATATAAAATAGTTATCGGATGTAATGGCAGGACTTCTAAAGGATCGTCTCAATTATTTAAATCTACAACCCGAGAGAATAAATGTGCAAAAAATCATAAAGTTAAAACAATACAGAATCAGCCAACCTGCTAATACCGGTTGATCTTGTTGTGACAGCCAGTCTTATCGGCATAGGATTTTACAAAACAAGTGACAAATATTATGAAGGTGATGATGAACCTCGGTACTCGGTTGGAACTAAGACTCTTATTAAAGGGAGTCAGGTTTTCTCTTTAATCATCTTTTTTATCTCATTTTTCAACAAATGTTTATGTTCAGTTACCACCTTATAGTCCAGAAACCTATAAATATTTTAGCATTTACGAAAAGAAGAAATCCATTAGTTCATTAGAAGACAAAAAACTAGCTTATTCCATATAAGTGAAACACATTACCATCCCCTGAACACTAGCCAGTGTTTCAAATTAGGAGAAATAGAGCGGAATACAATCTTGTTTGGAAATCAATCAATATTTCATTCGTTATGTCTGTGATTATTATTTTGGTTTTGACATGTACTTGGAGAACCTACTATTTTTATGCTAACCGTCATATGAAGACTATGATGCAGACAAATTTTAATAGTCATGTAAAAAATGTCATAGACATTACAAACAGAACAGAATTTTCGGATTATCTATTGGATACTTTTGTCAACTTGGTCAAATTTTACCGGAAGAGGTGGTACAACGCTTATAGTCTCAGTCCGTCGTACCTGCACGACGTAGTCTCCTGGACTGATGAATGTACCCATCAACTGATCGGCATCCCGGTGCTGCGTCAGCTGCGAGTGGTGCCGAATACTGACTGTAGCATCAATGAAATTTTCAAAGACATAATTCGTGAGTGTATCCCCGTTTGGAGCACAAACTTGCAAGACACTGACAGATATGACTACGAGTGGTCAACAATCCTTTGGAAGTCTGCAGATTCCTCTTCAGCTTGGACATTTCAAACGCCATCAGAATCTGAAATGCCTTATTCGAACACGTTACCGGCACAACCTATCCCAAGGCAGGTTACGTTGCTAAACTAGGGATGAAGAGGTGTCAGTCTAATCTGGTTCCACTCCGCCTGATAGACGGACGTTGGGTCGATCAGTACACTCGTGTTATTTTTGGTGTTAGCTGAGTTGGCTACGTCGTGGAAACACCTTGGCCAGGTGGCGATACGATGTTTCGTGGGTTCGATTCCCGCACACGACCAAAACTGACCAGTTGTGCAACTCTCAATGAGTTAACCGGTCTGTGGCAACGTTGGTGGGAGGGCCCAAGTAAAATTAACGGTGGCAGGCTTGCTTGGAAGTTGACGGGATCGGTTAATTCTTTGAGACTTGCACATGGTCAACACTGATTTTGCTAATTTTTACTTATGTCTACTGTGTGTGTGCCAATGCGACTCTCTAAACTGAAAGAAAACAATATTTTAATTAAAATATGCCATTAATCCATTTAAAAACACCAATTTTATACTCCAATTCACACGTTAATAAAATTACAAGTAAGGAACGAGACCTGCTCGTATGTCTACGCCAATGGGTTAAGAAAAGACATGTGACATAAACCAAATAAAACTCTTCTCTGTTTGAATAACATGGAGCGGAGTTAGAAGTCCCGTGGGGCAGAGCCCTAACGCCTATATCAAAAATCTAAAGCCAGTTTGCACATGTGCACGCCTAGTCGCATGTTTTATTGTACAATATGTGGGGGTAAATCTTCAAAAAAAAGCCTTTTTGTTTACAAAGTTTGCATGTAGCGTATTAATAATATAAAATAGTTATCGGATGTAATGGCAGGACTTCTAAAGGATCGTCTCAATTATTTAAATCTACAACCCGAGAGAATAAATGTGCAAAAAATCATAAAGTTAAAACAATACAGAATCAGCCAACCTGCTAATACCGGTTGATCTTGTTGTGACAGCCAGTCTTATCGGCATAGGATTTTACAAAACAAGTGACAAATATTATGAAGGTGATGATGAACCTCGGTACTCGGTTGGAACTAAGACTCTTATTAAAGGGAGTCAGGTTTTCTCTTTAATCATCTTTTTTATCTCATTTTTCAACAAATGTTTATGTTCAGTTACCACCTTATAGTCCAGAAACCTATAAATATTTTAGCATTTACGAAAAGAAGAAATCCATTAGTTCATTAGAAGACAAAAAACTAGCTTATTCCATATAAGTGAAACACATTACCATCCCCTGAACACTAGCCAGTGTTTCAAATTAGGAGAAATAGAGCGGAATACAATCTTGTTTGGAAATCAATCAATATTTCATTCGTTATGTCTGTGATTATTATTTTGGTTTTGACATGTACTTGGAGAACCTACTATTTTTATGCTAACCGTCATATGAAGACTATGATGCAGACAAATTGTAATAGTCATGTAAAAAATGTCATAGACATTACAAACAGAACAGAATTTTCGGATTATCTATTGGATACTTTTGTCAACTTGGTCAAATTTTACCGGAAGAGGTGGTACAACGCTTATAGTCTCAGTCCGTCGTACCTGCACGACGTAGTCTCCTGGACTGATGAATGTACCCATCAACTGATCGGCATCCCGGTGCTGCGTCAGCTGCGAGTGGTGCCGAATACTGACTGTAGCATCAATGAAATTTTCAAAGACATAATTCGTGAGTGTATCCCCGTTTGGAGCACAAACTTGCAAGACACTGACAGATATGACTACGAGTGGTCAACAATCCTTTGGAAGTCTGCAGATTCCTCTTCAGCTTGGACATTTCAAACGCCATCAGAATCTGAAATGCCTTATTCGAACACGTTACCGGCACAACCTATCCCAAGGCAGGTTACGTTGCTAAACTAGGGATGAAGAGGTGTCAGTCTAATCTGGTTCCACTCCGCCTGATAGACGGACGTTGGGTCGATCAGTACACTCGTGTTATTTTTGGTGCATTTATTTTCTGCAACGTTAATGCTCGCATGTTTACTCAAGTTTTATTGGTGGCAGAACGTCTGCCGACCGGATTCTATCTGACAAAGATACAGGCCAAATCTACTACACTTACTCTTCTGGAATTATTATATCGCAGTACATATATAGTTTACGTTATCGTATTATTCATTCAAAAATTCATTTCATTGCATCGCTACGGTATAAAAAGATTCATGTCAAGTTTTAAAAATGTGTTTTAAATTGTTCTGATATTACTTGGAATATTAACTGTTGTATTCATTGTGGTACATATATATGTGTCAAGAGCATACATATCGGGCTTTCAACTAGATGAACCGGGCAGTATATTTAATTTGTATACAATTATAAAACACCAAGATATATCCCACGGTTTATCGATACTTTTCTTCGGTTGTTTGGTTACAAAACTCTTCTTCACTCTCTTCTTCAAAACTCTTCACTATGGACTGTTGGAAAATTGTATTTGAATCATGTTGTCGCTTTGAGAGTTATAATTACAACTCTGATCATCGTTTGAGTTTGTCTAGTCTTTCTTTGTAACATTCACTGGGACTTGTTAAATTTTCTTCATTTATTTCCATTTTCAAAACAAGATTGTCTTTTAAGATGGTCAGTTACTGTACTGAGTTCGGAGATGTCTTAAAGAGAATCCAGTGAATACAATTGTCTACGTGTTCATCAGAATGATCTCTTTATTAGTACTATTGTTCCAATTAATCTATGTAAATATTTTAACGTCATCAGGATAAGTCAGTAGCAACTCTTGCTCTTTACAGTCTTGTTAGAGTTAAAAAAAACAAATCTCTCACAAAACGTTTCTTGGAATAATACCTTTCACTACAGCTGATTGTTCACTAAATAACTAAATATGTTGCTACCTAACCCTGAGGGGGATGAGGGGGCATTTCTCCTCTTAAAACCACGGTGTGTAGCAAAGGATTCTGTAGTATCTCCAAAAATAGATTTGGGAGGATATTTTTGAAAACAACTTGTTTAGAATATTTTCTGTACATTCGACTGTACTTTATATTCTATATTAAGTAAATGAAAAGTAATTTATTCATTAAAGTTGGGCTAAAATGGAGTAAGTATGGGTCGATTTTCTGATACCGTTTATTTAATATAGGCTTCACTTTTACTCGGAGATAAACATGTGTATGAGTTCTCTAGATATATTAAGCTCGTTGGTATTAAAATTATACGAAGTGCAAAAGTGTTATTTTACTGTACTTTCATTTCACGTTTTATATAAAAGTTATAGTATCCGTGTATAAAATAGACGCTATCGCGTGTACAATACGAGCAATCAGTGTTCTACACGACTGTCCCGCCAACCGTGTACGATGTTCGTGATCGCATTGTCCATCTGTTGGGGCGGGGGATATTGAAATACAGACAGGATCATATCCCAACAAATTGTGTTTTATTGTTTTCTTTCTCTCCAGTTCAAATACGTTTTCGGTATACATGTGGAATTTCAACCATTTGTATTTTGACTTACATAATGTTGAACCGTCTGAATCAAATTTGTAAAAAAATAATATTTATGTAGGACGTTTCATTTTTTCAGGTATTTGTTTTTTAATCTTGTCAGCATTTGAAATTGTATTTAAAATTTTTAAATGTGAAAATTTTAAGTTTTATTTTATTTTCTCTGTTTAGAAAATTTAATTTAATGATATACCCTGTACAATTAATTTTATCTTTTTAATAGGAGTTTGATTTTAAATATATCGGATATAGTTTTCTTATTATAAATAAATTAGGTGTTAGGCTTTCGGTTTCACATACAGGAATCCAGTTTGGCAGCCCTACTACGAACTAATATTTATCATATAAATAAGACAATCATCGAGCAAAATAAATCACAAGAGGTTTTGTTCATAAATTGATATTTACCTCGGTTTTATTAAAAATAGCAACCAATTAAAAAAGTGCAGTTTTTACTTAAATTTTAGATAGTATAATATGCATTATGATATCAGTGGTAGAGATAAGACGACAGAGCCTGAATTGACAACTTGATTTCGTTTTCATCGAATATTACGGATTGATCGTTGTTGATCGAAACTGAACGGGGATTAAAACTATTGCGACTTACAATAATTCTTGAAATTACAATTTTGTTGAAAATGAATTATATTTTTGTGCAAAAATGAAATTGTAGATACTAGGTCTTGAAACTGAACGCTATCCGATGCACGGTTTAATACACGTAAGGTTAAAGGGTCCTTACATATACTATTCCCGCGTGTTAATGGAGGTAATCCGGTTGATTTACTTAGTCTAATTTATAGTAGTATATAATAAAAGACTTTAGATCAAATGTGTGTAATAGTTTAGTTTAGTCAGTGAATCGACTGCATTAAAAATTTAAAATATACTGTTTACATTCATACGTGTAAGAAAGGCTCATTATATGTTAGAAAATGTTTATAAATAGTTTTTATTTGTAATTCTGAAGTTAATAAGTATTACAATTTGTTGCAAGAAATCATTCATCTGAAATTGTAATCGTTTGTATTAAACTTTATATTGTTTTCCGAATCGTTACGCTTCTTTTGAAAGCTTTCCTAGAAAAGCTATAATCTGAAATTAACGCACACTATACAAATATTAATTCGAATTTTAAATAACTAATATAAATTAAACAAATAAATCATTGGATTTGGTTTCCACGATCTAGAGTGTCCAGTGATTGTTTGCAGCAAACACCACTCCTTCCATATTTAATCATTGTTTTCGTAGCTATACGATAGTTTTTTTTATTTAATTTACGTATCCAATGCTTACTACCATAGTTGCCCTAAATTACATACACCATTGTATCTCAGTTATGTTGCAGTGTATTGTCGTCGCCGAAATTGAAAATTAGTATTAAAAGGAAATAACCCATTTTAAAAATAAATAATATCCGCGTGTTCAATTTTCTGCAAATAAAATACTGTAACCAATTAATTTAGGTTGTCCTTGAGAAGCCAAAGTTTAAGTAAAATGAATCGAATGTCTTGAGTTCACTTGTTAGGCAAAGTTGCTAATGTACAAATTAGCTTTATGATAAAATATAGGAAATAAAAATATGTACCGGTAGTATAGTCCAAAATAATTTTAAAATGTCACCAAAGTAAAATACGAAATGGCAAATGATATTAATAATAAACAAGAAGGAAAATTAACGAGAGAAGATTACAATTCATGTTAGCCTCTGGATTGCTTAAATTTATATATTTTACTGTCTTACCTTAGAATACAAAATGTTTCTATTTTTAGAATAGGAAAGAAAATGAATTGCCAATGTAAGGCAGTAAAATATATAGAGAAGATTAAATGCATAAATATTAAGCTTCAGCAAATATGCGTTTATCCACCGCAAGATGCCACTTACAAAGTTTCATCGAAACATATTCGTGAATATGCTAGTGTTTTTATATGATAAACCATAATTAAGTGCAGTTATAATAACCTATAAGCATGAACCCAAACCTTTAATTTTATTAATGGAATAAGTAAGTTTAGATAACAGATCTTGGTATAAGTATAGACGGCAAAGATAAGTAAAACTGTGCAAGTGTCAGAACACTGCACCAGATAGCTAAGGGTAGTCCTAGCCAAGGTAAGTGATTGAAAGCTGTTATAAAACAGTATTTTGTCTGACACAAGTGGAAGAACGTTCGAACGTTATACAAGTTCAGTAAGTCTATTTAGCTTTGAAGTAATTCAACAAGTGACAGAACGCTGTCTTTAGATTAACCCTTCCATTCAACAACAAAAGGTTACCACTGTGGAAACCAATAATGTGCTAAAATCAAACACCAGTTTTTAGTTATTTTTGGAATTAATTTTTATTAATCAGGTTTAATTATCTTTCAACACAATTATTTAGTGTTGTGGCGCATTCGTACCAGAATAATTCAATCCAACTGCCAACTGCCTCGCGTCTGTGGGAGCTGACGCTAACTTAACTTCTAAGATATCTGATTGTGCCTCATCAATGCACTTACAATGCACTGTCTCAAACGTATTTAGCGGAAAATCTGTGTTTATCAGGAGAAAGGTTGTTATTATTTGCAAGCGTGTGTGTTTATTTTTGTATCGAGGAACAATTATCTCAGTCTTTAAATAAACTAGGAGTACGCTCAAATATTCGCGTAATGGGATGACCGAACTCGGAAATGGTAGATAAAAGTTACTGCTGTTTCGTAAGTTCTAACCGAAATTTGATCACAAAATAATATACGAGTTCGCACGCAGCACGCTGACGTGAGGGAAGTGAATTTCCACTTAAAAACTTTTAAAACTCAAAATAAGCGTAAAAATATACATTTATTCAAATTTTTATTAAAATCTGAAAACAGTGATTTTTGGCTGTTCTGATGCTCCTGGTTTCATTTACCTGCAAAGCTGGGAATACAATTTTGGGCATTATAATGCTAGGAGAAGGTCCAGGCAGGCTTGAAAGTAGGTGTGAGTTGCTGGGAATGATAAAAGTACTCTAACAAAGAAATAACAGGCTTTTCTAGTGTAAAACCCCCATAAGACAACGTACTGTGTTTAGTCGAAACACATTTTCTATAATAACTCGGTAAATATTTATGCTAGAATGACGAGAGGGCTTAAAACTTTCGCCTCACTAATTCCCATCTTTTTACGTAAATTAATTTTACGTACGGGGCTTTTCTGACCCTTTTTGGGCCCAAAAACTCAAAATTTGAAAGATTAATCCCCAAAAAAGGGTTTTAGAGTTTTCCGATTGTTTTGCCCAACAAACTTGCCCAACAAACTGATTGCAGAAAGGAACGTCCCTACCAAATGTGAAGTAAATCGGACAAAAAATGCGACCGCTAGAGTGCAAACACATATATATATATATATATATATATATATATATGTGTGTCTATATATATATATATAAAATTTTGAACGACCCCCCAAAACGTGTTCAGGGGGTCACGTTAGGAACTTCTATGGTAGTCCCGGGCTTAAGTTTCACCGTGTGGGTCATGCTAATAGTTCACTTTCCAAAGGAAATTCATTAATAAATAGTCCTGGGGACTGTGTAGGAAAATATATACTTTTCTTTGGTTAGTTTTAGGTCAAAGGCTAAATCGTTCTTAACTATATTAAATTATATTTTATTAGAGGCAAATTCTTCAACAAAAACAACCCAATAAGATTCCTATGCAGTGAGATTGTATAATTGAGAATATGTTATATATATTTTTTCAAACGACTCCGAAAGGCTTATGAACCACCAATATAATATTATACAGCCAAGCATTTGGCCTTAAACCTAGTGGAAAAGGAATATTATGTATTTTTCATAAGCAACTTACATCAAAGACAACTCAGTATCAGTAAACTCGTCCAAAGCTAGACTAAAGTGCTCGGAAATAAATGTGTTTTTGTTATATCTGTTATGGTGTAAAGTACAAAGTTTTCAAATGTTGCATAATTGTTCTATAACAAAGCCCGGCGTAATTCTGTCAGCCGCGTACCATCACACGAGGCGTAAGTGGCTTACCCGTGCTAATCACTTGAGAGTAATGCGATTCCATCTCCCCCTTGTACATTAAATTGCTTCTCAGTAGCAAAGTCACTTCTAGTTCAGCTTAACTTGTTTCTTAGAGAAAATGTGCTAAACTGTAATTTCAAAAAACCTCATATTTATAAATGTGACCCATGCAGTTTTATTCACAATTTATGCACAAATTGAATTATTTTTTCCAGTTTGAATTGAGTTGCGACACATGATCTTTAAGTGGATTTGGTACAATTTAAGACCTTTAATTCTATTATATTGTATATGACAATATCCCAGATCCTTTAGCTACATTAAAAATGATAGAGTGAAAGCTAAAAGTGTCGTTTGGCGCATTTTGTTCAGTAGAACGGTTGTCGTAATTTTCGCCCCGTGCCATAAAAAATCAATGATAAATATTCCACAGTATTTATGTCCCTTGCTTGGCAAACTAATTAATTAACTTTTCTTGCCAAAAATCCCAGAAAATTCCAGGAAAAAAAATATATATATATATATTACTTTTATTAACATTGTAAAAATTATTGAAACAAAGTACCCTTTTTTATTTTCATTTAGTTTATATATATATATATAATTTCGTAAGGTAAATCGATTGCGTCAAAATGGTGGGGAAAATATCATGAATGTCAAAAATTACCTGGCCTACGCCCCAGTGGACTTCAAATATCCAATGATTTTCTTATGGAAATATTACTACAATGTTTTTATTAACAAGCAAAAAATGAACTAATGATCAGCTATGATTATTTATAATGTGGTTTATCTTCTGTTTTGATTATGTGTTAACATGTGCTCATCTAACTATAAGTACCTGGGGGCCGAACTTTGCTCGGGGGAAGGCCAGTCAGTTTGTTAAGTCGACTTGGAGTAATATTCCCCACTTCCTCCTCCTGATAATCAGATTTGTATAACTCATTTGCTTCTTTTCTACATTTTTAAGGTCACTCCAGTTGTTATTTATAGCTCAATAAAATAAATAAATAAGGTCTTTAATAAGCGATTTTCGAACAATAATGTTTGTTTCACAAAATAACTAACATGTTTATAATAATAGAATTGTCTACAGTTCTGCAACAATGAGGTTGTCTCGAACAGTTTTAATACTGAACAATTTTATTTTATTTGGAAGAGCATTGTACTGCTTTGGCCTAAAGTATCCAAATCCCCTTCTTCCTACTTCTAGCTTGATGCGTGGCAATTCCAGTAAATAATCCTGCCGAGTGTGTTTTTCTCGCACGTCTACTCTGTTCTTAAGTTTTTCTTTTTCAATGACCCTTTGATTTATTTTACTACTCTATATATGTAATCTTCATTCAAATCTTTTAATCTTTGCTCTCAGGAAACCACATGTTAATAATCATAAACAACATGAGTATTAATTGGATAGTTCTCTGGTTGATTATGAACAGCTGTTACAATTCTTTTGTTTTGATTTGAAACTCCATAAGCCCAATGTTACTTTTTTAACTTTTCATTTTAGTTTTTTTACATTATTTGAATTTTCCTTGGGATGAGGCTTGTCTAGAACTTATTTTTATCCCAGAAATTAGTTATTTCGAACATTTGAAGGAAATCGTTGGAGTAGTTTTTGAGATCAGTGTCGCAAGCAAGCAAACCTTACTCATATTAGAGTATAGGATATTACAAAGAAGAGGTGGTTTCTGTCTGAGCTGGTGTGTCTGATGTTCCGGGTAAACGCAAAAACTACTGAACCGACTGGGTTTTAACTTTACACAAAGGTAAATCTTGAACCCGTGCAACACATAGGCCTATTCACTTCCTTAAAATCCCCTCGGGCTACGCCCCGTGACCGTCTTAAGTTTAAATGTTTACATTTCAGAAGAAAGTAAACATTCAGAAAAGTTTACATTTAAAAAGCTTCGAAAGTTTTTTTCACTTCTTGTAGCAAATCCGTTTTATAATACCAATGAATTTGTTTATAGTAAAATCATGTAGACATACCGTAGTCGATGTAAGTTGACTCAACAGTTTTCTGGAGTATTACCAGTCTTTTACTAGTCATTTTCATGTAGCCTGCTGTATAGTATTTTTATGTAATGTTATGAAACTTGATATTGATATTATCTTTTAATAGGCATAGTTTTTGTTGATTTGTTAAAAATGTTATATTTGTTAAGTTTTTAAATCTGATTTTAACAAAGTTTAGCACAAGGTTGGGATGCTTAGCTAATTTTCTTTCTGTAACATATAGCCTATACATTTATGTGATATTTTCGGCAATAAATATTTCCTATTTATGATTTCTGAAACTTTAATGCGAACATCTGTGGATACTTCCATTTGTCAGCTTAAAGAGCAGAAGCAACAACAGCTGTTTCAAGATCTTAACCTTTCTAACCCGTGCGAAGAACGGGTACATCAGCTAGTACTCCCTTAAAGATTTATGGAAGTTTACTAAAAATATGAAAACCCGTTCCTGTACATGTTCTTAATTGTTAATTTGTAAATAAAAAGTCTTATTTCGAAACTCTTTTTTACTTTCGTCATCATTACAGAACGAAAATATAACAAGCGAAAGTCAGTTTATAGTTGGAAAAAATAATTCTAAAATAAATCTAGGTCGCAGCACGGGCTTGTTGACCGTTTCGTCGAGTGTCGGCGAGTAACAATAGCACCAACAATGTTTATTCATTGCATGTTGTCTCCAATACAACGCATATTTCATGTCATTCCAAACAACGATTTATTTTCTTACGCGATGAAAATAAATTAACACATTTACAAAGCTTAGGTTTTATCGTAACGCCTCTCCCTATACATCCGACAGCAGATTGTTCACAATTTATCATTGACTTTGGCGAGAATGGTTGGAACACAATTTGGTTATTTAACTTGTTTAACGTAGTAACTACATAAGCGTAATTTAAGTATTTCGACTGGAGGTGCAAAAATGGTCGTGGTCTTGATTATTGTGACTTTTCATATATTACAATAATATACTACCTTATTATTGGGGGGTAACTGCCCCCCTTGCCACCCCGAATTACGCCTATGCGTAACTATGAACATTGAGATTTTGGTTAGACGACCATTGAAAAGAGGACTGTATAACTGAGTATTTGAGTACATATTATGAGTTATTTTAATCATAAATATACTAATACCATAAGTATCATAAGTACTTAAGTAGACTTCTTATTGCCATTGTAAATTCTCTCCCTAGTTTTGTGTGTGCTAGGATTCAAAGAGGACGTATTCCTCCCTAACCACTAACAGAGTACACTATTACTCATCCTCTCAAGGTGGGGATAATACAACAGTTGGTGTGTCAGGAAGCAAACATAAGTTGATTATCACTTGCTTTCTGGTGTGGAGATATTTTACAAGTTATCGTAAACAACTAAAATAAATAGTTGACAGCAGCACAACCAGTCGGGGACCTAATCAAACTACGTTCACTTTAAATTCTGGCAAACACTAAAAGAGGGACAGCTGGGCTATATACATGGAATGACTCCTTCAGTATATATAGTGAATGCTAATACTTAACTGTTCAATTGTTTACAGTAAAACTATACCGGATGCAACTAACTCACTTAAACGGAATTATTTATGTCTCTGGTTTAGCACAATTGTTATCCCAAATGAAAAATACAACATACATTTTCAAGATTGAAAAACTAGAATCGCAACACTTATAGTTCAACAATAATCACATTACCCATATCACATGAGCTGTAAAACGCTACAGAGGGCTAACTACCGTGCTAACGCATTTATCACGGTTAGTTCGGTCACCGGCCGCTTTGTACGCTAGTGGCGCTAGGTCGCTCAGAGTGGGTGCATTCTGGTACGCCTGCTGTCATCCCTCTCGGCGACCTGACTTATTCCCCACTCCACCTGCTGCCTTCCCTCACGACGACCCGACTAGTGGCGCTGTCACGGGAGCGCAACACTTCCCTCACGACGATCCGATTAGTGGCGCTGTCACGGGAGACAACACTACCTCACGACGACCCGACTAGTGACGCTGTCACGGGAGACAACACTACCGCACGACGACCCGACTAGTGGCGCTGTCACGGGAGCGCAACACTTCCCTCACGACGACCCGACTAGTGGCGCTGTCACGGGAGCGCAAAACTTCCCTCACGACGACCCGACTAGTGGCGCTGTCACGGGAGCGAAACACTCCCCTCACGACGACCCGACTAGTGGCGCTGTCACGGGAGACAACACTACCACACGACGACCCGACTAGTGGCGCTGTCACGGGAGACAACACTACCTCACGACGACCGGACTAGTGGCGCTGTCACGGGAGCGCAACACTCCCCTCACGACGACCCAACTAGTGGCGCTGTCACGGGAGCGCAACAATTCCCTCACGACGATCCGACTAGTGGCACTGTCACGGGAGTGCAACACTCCCCTCACGACGACCCGACTAGTGGCGCTGTCCCGGGAGCGCAACACTTCCCTCACGACGATCCGACTAGTGGCGCTGTCACGGGAGCGCAACACTCCCCTCACGACGACCCGACTAGTGGCGCTGTCACGGGAGACAACACTACCTCACGACGACCCGACTAGTGGTGCTGTCACGGGAGCGCAACACTTCCCTCACGACGACCCGACTAGTGGCACTGTCACGGGATCGCAACACTTCCCTCACGACGACCCGACTAGTGGCGCTGTCACGGGAGCGCAACACTTCCCTCACGACGACCCAACTAGTGGCGCTGTCACGGGAGCGAAACACTCCCCTCACGACGACCCGACTAGTGGCGCTGTCACGGGAGACAACACTACCTCACGACGACCCGACTAGTGGCGCTGTCACGGGAGCGCAACACTTCCCTCACGACGACCCAACTAGTGGCGCTGTCACGGGAGCGCAACACTTCCCTCACGACGACCCGACTAGTGGCGCTGTCACGGGAGCGAAACACTCCCCTCACGACGACCCGACTAGTGGCGCTGTCACGGGAGACAACACTACCTCACGACGACCCGACTAGTGGCACTGTCACGGGAGACAACACTACCTCACAACGACCCGACTAGTGGCGCTGTCACGGGAGCGCAACACTCCCCTCACGACGACCCAACTAGTGGCGCTGTCACGGGAGCGCAACACTCCCCTCACGACGACCCGACTAGTGGCACTGTCACGGGAGCGCAACAATTCCCTCACGACGATCCGACTAGTGGCGCTGTCACGGGAGACAACACTACCTCACGGCGATCCGACTAGTGGCGCTGTCACGGGAGCGCAACACTCCCCTCACGACGACCCGACTAGTGGTGCTGTCACGGGAGCGCAACACTCCCCTCACGACGACCCGACTAGTGGCGCTGTCTTGGGAGCGCAACACTTCCCTCACGACGATCCGATTAGTGGCGCTGTCACGGGAGCCAACACTACCTCACGACGACCCGACTAGTGGCGCTGTCACGGGAGCGCAACACTCCCCTCACGACGATCCGACCAGTGGCGCTGTCACGGGAGCGCAACACTTCTCTCACGACGACCCGACTAGTGGCGCTGTCACGGGAGCGCAACACTCCCCTCACGACGACCCGACTAGTGGTGCCGTCATGGGAGCGCAACACTTCCCTTACGACGACCCGACTAGTGGCGCTGTCACGGGAGCGCATCACTTCCCTCACGCCGATCCGATTAGTGGCGCTGTCACGGGAGACAACACTCCCCTCACGACGACCCGACTAGTGGCGCTGTCACGGGAGCGCAACACTCCCCTCACGACGATCCGACCAGTGGCGCTGTCACGGGAGTGCAACACTTCTCTCACGACGACCCGACTAGGGCGCTGTCACGGGAGCGCAACACTCCCCTCACGACGATCCGCCCAGTGGCGCTGTCACGGGAGCGCAACACTCCCCTCACGACGACCCAACTAGTGGCGCTGTCACGGGAGCGCAACACTCCCCTCACGACGACCCGACTAGTGGCGCTGTCACGGGAGCGCAACACTCCCCTCACGACGATCCGACCAGTGGCGCTGTCACGGGAGCGCAACACTTCTCCTATTCCAGTTAGTCTTCTATCGTGTTTTGTATTTTTCTGTAACCATATATCTTTTATTAGATTTTAGGATATCACATCACAAACACCGAAATTATAAACATATCTGTAAGGAAAGTGGAAAGAGCCGCTTAATATTTGTGCATTAACATCCCAAGATCCCTCTCAGATGTATTGGAAGTAAAATCATTTTCTCACAAATCATCCTTACTCCCTGTAGTCACTTTAGATAAAATATCGAATAATAATGACCTTAAATTAAACTCATTGTAGCGGATGTCTTTTTAAAGGCTTACGATTTTGAATATGTGGATTGGAAGGAGATATAGATTCTGCTGTCATGTCGCTCGGTTTCAGGGAGAGATTAAGGCAGTGAGGTGGAGGTTGGAGCAAACATTAAAAATTAACGTTTCTCGCACACGCTGAACGGGTTGTTATGATTAAAGAGCTTTTCGGCGGTGAATAGCAGCGGGTCGGAGCTCCAGGCAATACCGCGACAAAGGAGGTCTCATTGATATCGCAGAGGGGAACTGGCGCGGTTGGAATCTTTACGTCCAAAAAAATAAAACTTAGTTTTACAAGCACTTAAAAAATCATTTTTTTCTTTTATTAGCAAATTTCCACTATAGGGAAAAAGCTATTACCGTAGTCGGCATGGTAAGACCTAGGCCCGGGACCATGATAACTTTTCGTTTTGAGGTCCCCAGATGCCAAAAACACCATTCGTTCAAAACTGTATTTATATGTGTGTGTGTGTGTGTGTGTGTGTGTGTGTGTGTGTGTGTGTGTGTGTGTCTGTGTGTGTGTGTCCGTGAGCAGGATAACTCTCGTAAAAATAGTCCGATTTTGACTAAATTTGGTATAAACGTGTAAAGCAGCATTTTTGACTTTAAGTTCGAAAACCAGACCGATCGCCTTATCCGAAGGGGTATTTTAAGGGATTTTTGTACCGAAAAATGTTTTTTTTTGAGTTTTTTACATATAGTTTTTGAAAAAGTCAAATTTTAGTTTTTTCCATTGGAATCAGCTTAAAAAGACGCACAATTTGGTGTTTTGATCATTGCTCTACGTCAAATGGTTACAGGGATATTGAAAGTGCTAAACACAGTATGTTGTCCAATGTTATTCTTTTGCAGAATAAGAGAAATTGTTTACCTCGCTTATTTATCAACTTATCCTGATGAAACTTGGTATATTGCTTCATATCGTTGTGATCTATTAATATTTGCACTAAAAAAAATTGTTTGCCCGATAGTTCCCGTAGCAGCAAACCTGCGTACTCAGCTCCCATGTTATTCTTATGGAGAATAAGTAACGTGTTATCCCCCTTAATTATGAACATAAATTAATAAAATTTGGTATGTGCCTTTACCTTCTTGAGTTGTATTAATATTTGTATAAAACCCCATTTTTTGTGTTCCTTACTTCAGCAACCCTGCCTACTCAGCCGCCATGTTATTCTTATGCAGAATAATTTATATGTCATAAATCGTTTATTTATGAATGTATATTGATGAAACTTGGTATATGGCTTTATGTGGTATTAGGATACATATTTTTGCATTTGAAATTCGCTGAGCACGCAGGTTTGCTGCTACGGGGGTATAGTTTATTTACGATCGTAAAATTATTAAGTACGTCTCAAATGAAAGGCCTTTCAAATACACGTTGTGTTTGTTTTTTCTTGAATAAAATATTTTGTTATGTTAAGGAAAACAACTTCTTAATCATTTTGTGTTGTTGTATCAGACTTCGGGAAGAAATACTTCACAATTTTACCAAGTTGCAAACATGAGTGTTTAAAAAATATATTTTTTTAAGATTTGCCCAAATTGTTGGTGAAATTGTCACTGGTTGGGGAAGACTAAGCTCAGCTGGTTCGTTGCAGAAACTGACTTACTTTCTGCGTAGGAATAAACATATCTTGGAGGGGGAATCAAATTAAATAAAAATTAATACAAAATCTAATTACTGAAAATCGTATTATTTTAGTGACAACGCTGTTTTCACTCATCCAGGGTGTAATTTAGAAACTTACAGGATGTAATAAAAGACTCTTACAACGCTTAAGAATATATTTACACTTATACTGATTCATATACATTCGGTAAACATATATAATACCCCCGTAGCAGCAAACCTGCGTACTCAGTGAATTCCAATGCATATATATATATATATATATATATATATATATGTGTGTAACGACCCACTCCCAAATTTACATCAGCGGCTGTAATCTAAGGATTCAGCAACATTTGTTTGTCATTTTATTAAATATTAGTTACACCACATTTGGGATAATTTATCTAAAGTATACTGATTAATAAATCAGTACAGTAATTATGAAGACCACCAACCATTTAAAAATCCCTTCCAACAGCCCAGAAATCGAATTCAAATATTTGCATTATAAACTGAGTCCAGAGTTTTCTAACTCGAGAGAGTGATTGTAGCCTCGCCCAGGATGAGAATGCGGGCGTCAGCACTAGCCTCCATCGGGCCGTGCGCTGTGATTGGCTGAGGCCCGTCGCCTCAGCGCAACGCCGAGGCGAGAGATAGAGTTGCGCGCTGACCCCCGAGGATGTGATACGCGTCTCATCGTTCCTCATTAGAGTAAAACTAAATTAATACTTTTCCAAATTTAATGTAACCTTACTTTGTAATCAACCGCGGAAATACCTAATGTAAAACGACGTGTAAATTGTTCTAGATCAATTGTTGTGAAGTTGTGAAGTTGATTGTGCGATTTAATAAATAATAATATGTTTCCCAACCGGCATTTTTGTTATTTTAATACCCGAAATCGGCCTGTGTGGTACAATTGGTGTCAGGTTTGTGGGTAAGTGTCGCAAGAAAACACCACTGAAGAATCCCACGGACGGAGAATGGATTTTGTTAAGTAACTAAATTTATTTGAATTAATTGGTGCAATCTTGTTTAATTGTATATGTGTCGTTTTAACAGTAGGTAACCGCTTAATCTTGCAAAGCAATAAATTAAACTCATTTTAGTGCAACTCCCGTAAAGAAATATGCATTTTTCGAATTATTAGAGAATTTCAAAGTAATTAGATTAATTTGAATAAATCCTCAAGTCGCCATTGGCCTCATTGTGAGAGAAACAGTTAGCGTCGGTTCCCCCTCCTTCGTCACGTTGCATTCATTGTGATCGAGATGGGATGGCGGTGTTATGAGAATGTCATTGTTTGAGAAGACATATTAAATCGAAATTATTGGGCTATCAGAGTTGTTGTTGAGCCTAGTGATAATAGATATTGATAAATAATAAAGGTAGAGTTGATTTTAAGTATTACCTGTGACTAAGAAGGTTTATTTTAAAAGTAAAGTGACTTGGAATATTAATTGTGGAAGGAAGCGTGGAGCCGCCATTTGCAATCTTGGCAAATCGTCTCTGTTGCGTTCGGATTAATCCGCCATATTTGATTTGCCGATTTGCCACTTCAGTTTGATTGAAGTGCAAACAAGCGGGTTTAATTGCAACTCATCGGGGAACAGGGAGAGGACGACATTAAAATGAAATTATAACTTATTTGGGAATTAAATTGAAGAAATATTATATTGTAATTAATCCGAATTGTCCGAAGCGAGACTTGGGCGACAATTATCGTAACAAGGCTGTGGCGTATAGAGTAGTGACGCCGTACTTAATCGAGAAGGCATAAATATGGTTGCCTGTGTTTGTAAACAGATGTCTGAATAGATTAATCTAAACGGAGTCCCACACTTTTTGCAGTTAGTAGATGTAATAATCATTCCTGAAGTGTTATATTTTTATTTAGTGGTTTAACATTGTTTTGTTCAAGAACGAGAGTTTGTAGGGTTTATTAATTACATTAACCTTAGAATAAATGCTTTCTAAATTAACCTAAGTCTATTTGCATGTGTGATTAACCTTGGGTTATATATTAAGTGATAAATCTATAAATGCATTGGAAAAAAACCTGGGCGTCATTGGAAATAGGCCAATAATTTAAAATCAAGTGATTGAAAACAAATTTTATTGTTCCAAATTAATAAAAATTAATGATCTGACACTTATAAACTGTGTCAATTTTCTGGCCTATCTTCATTGTCAGGACAAAGGATACCAGTGCATTTTATTTACCAAAGAAATTAAGTAAATCAGAACTTTGAAAATTTTCGACGAAACAAAGCGTTAGTAGTGGGGAAATAGGAGTTCTGTGACATTTCATTGAAATTAATCGGGACTTAGAAATAATCGACGTGGACCATCATAGTAGTGGGGAAATGGGCGTTCGACAATAATTTTCGAAATTTATTGTGTATTTTAAGCTAAGGACTTAGCCGGATTTTTCAAAATTTCACTGGATACTATAAACGACTTGTGATATTTTGGAAATTAATTTGGTGATTTTAATTGAATAATTCACCGTGTTGGGACTTAGAGTAACTGCATTCCGGGGCTTTATTGTACCTTATTGAACTTTAAGTTGGGACTTTGAATTTTTCTAAAAATTTCTTAGAAACAAAACAACGTGTGGACTTAGGCGTGTGAGCCTCTGATCATTCAGTTAAGTATTGAAAATTCTAAATAGGACCGGGCGAATTTTAATTATTTCAGAAGCTCTCATCAGTAGGGGGTAATTGAGGGTTCTACACCGGTGAATCCAGTAATTTGAACGTTGAGAGAATTAATGGACAATAACCTTCAGTAAAGGTTGGGGATGAAGAATAAATAAATTATTTAAACTTTTAATTGCGTTTTTTGAAAAAAAAGACTTTGAACTTTTAAAAAAAATTTTTGTTCTGCTTGCATTAGGGGTGGTATTGGTGAATGCCATTTACCTTTTCATTGTGGAAACTAGTCGCATCGATCAACATGAACGCTTACCATCCGAAGAAGTCGGAAAACATTTACGAACTGAAAATTCGAGGGCAATGCACGGAGGGCAATGCCGACGATTTGAGGAGGCGACTGACGAGGTGTATAAAAGAGAATACACCGGTCGACGACACCGTAATAGCCTCACTGGCAATCGAGGACGAGCTACGCGAATGTGAGGAAAAGTTTGACGAATTGACTAAATTAATACGGGACTATGATGGTGATTATTTGGATACCGAGGGTCAGCGGATCCAAGCCAGAACTTGGCATAGTTTTTTAGGGCCGAGCGCGCAGTCGTTGATGATACGACTGGGGAGGAAACCGAGCAACAGCGTGAGGATTTGCTTGGTAGATTTAGGGCGTTGTTAGGTAAATTTAAAGTTTCGAAGGACGCGAATCAGTCTAATGGGAGTAGCAGTGACCAAGCGGCAGCAGCTGCTAGGCTGCCTGCTACTGCGGCGCCCGTCCAACAACCGCCGGTAGAAAGTAAGCTACAGCCATCCTTGCCTACCGCTTCGCAGGCACTGGTGGTGACGAAATGCGCCCAGCCCCTCCCTCCATCCACCCCTCGCGAGTCACACACAAGTTTTGGTGTTCCTCAGGCATCTCAGGAATCTTATCTGCGCACTAGACCTGTGCTGGTTTATAAGTGGGGCCTTAAGTTCGATGGGCAGTCACAAAGTGTCGGCGCGTTCCTCGAACGAGTGGAAGAGTTACGTAGAGCCAGAGGCGTGACCTCTGCCGAGCTCTTTGATTCCGCGGTTGACCTGTTCTCAGGACCTGCCCTAATGTGGTATCGCTCCACAATAGGCCGGATTAACACGTGGGAACAGCTATGCCTTGACTTGGCAGCGATATTTCAACCGCAGGATCATGATATACGCCTACAGCAGGAAATCTTTAATAGGGTACAAGGAGAGGCCGAATCGATCGATCTCTTCATCGCGGCGATGGAAGGGCTGTACGGTAGGCTGGCCGTTAATGTCCCAGAGGCGGTTAGGTTGAAACAGATCTACCATAACCTCAATCCCCAACTCCAGGACAGACTAGCAATGTTTGATGTTACGTCGGTAGAACAGCTGCGTACGATGGGCAGGAGAGCGGAAGCGGGCCGTTTGCGATCTGTCACTCTGCGCACTGCTAATATAAATCCTGACTTGATGGAGCCAGACCTAGCCTATACGCCTGTATGACGTAGGCAGACTCATGACGCGTTTCGCACGACACCCGAGCGCAAAGTATTCCAGGCGACAAATGATCCCGAGATTGTTTGTTTTAAATGTCACGCGAAAGGACATGTGACCAGGGAGTGGACGGTGGTGAATTCCAATCCAGTAGACGGAAGAATATGCTGGCGCTGCAGAAAGACGGGACATATACAGCGCGAATGTCGTGTTCGACTCAGCCCCAAACAATTCGCGAGCGGGAAACGAGGCCGGGACCAGCGGAGTCGCCGCTGCTGGACCCCGCCAATAAAGCCATCTGCTGTCAAAGATGTGCCTAGGGCGACGAAAAAGAAGTGTCGTATGGTTGAGAAAACTATTAGGATAGTCCCTGAGGTGAGGAACCTAGCCCAGGAACTTGTGGCTGTAGGGAAAATAGAGGCCGCTGAGGGCAAGGTGTTGGTAGATACCGGAGCTCAAGTATCCCTAATAAAACGTGACGTGTCCTCCGCACCGATGAACAAACCCGACATGGTGTTATGAGGTATCTCGGGTCAAACCCTTAAGGTCTACGGTAAACAAAAAGTGTCCCTGACTTTGAAACCTGGCGTGAAGGTACCTGGAGAGTATATAGTGAGTAACCTACCAAAGGGCTACTTATCCGTGATAGGCTGCGACATCCTGCAAGAGGGTAACGGAAAAATTGATGTACAAAAAGGGGTTTTGAAATTGTATGGGAAATAAATTTGGTTAAATCGATTAACTGAGGGTGAAAGCGTGCCTGACCCGAGGCGCGGAGCGAAGGTGCCTGACCACGAGATGGAATCAGCCCCTAAGCTCCCCTCTGTCAGCCGCGAGAGTAAATCTGAACGTAATAACTGCAAAGAATCTTTTGTGTATTGCTATCAGGACGTTAAGCTCCCGCCGCGGAGTGAGAAGAGGATTCAGGTTAAAATTAGTAAATTCGCTATAGAGTCTAAGGAACTATAAGGAAAGGACGTTGTTGTCGAACCAATAGAATTAACGATTCATGGTGTTTATCTTGCCAGGACCCTGACGAGAGTAGTCAACAATCGATGCTGGGTTAAAGTTGTAAACGTTAGTGGGGAAGAATTGGCCTTTGCGAAGAATTTAAAGCTAGGACTCCTGGATAGTGACCTGGTCGATGATAGAGAATTTGGACAAGCGCGGCGCAAAGTATTGATTTTGGCTGATAGTCACGGGCGAGGGTTGCAAGAAATTCTATCTGAACGATTACCGCGAGATATTGAAGTAAGCGTAATGTTTATGCCTAATGGGAAATTAAAACACGTGATGTCGAACTTAAAATGGGAACTTGAGAAACTGACGGAGAGGGACTTGGTCGTTTTGATTGGCGGGACTAACGATGTTGACGACAAGTTTGCTCCCTATTCGTTGACGCTGCAACAAGCCTTTAGTGCCCTGCCAGCCTCGTGGAAAGCAAAAATAGCTATGTTATCGATTTTTGATCGCTATGATGTAAACCTCCGCCAAGAACTAAGTGACGCGAACCGCCTTGTCGAAGTGATAGTCGAAAACGTGAGGCAGCGAACTAAGGGGAATATCATCTTTCAAAATATCCACGATAAATTTCAAAAGGGGATGTACACGAAGCATGGGTTGCATTTAAATGAATTGGGGAAAGTACGATTGGCTGACATTTTGCGAGGAATAGTTCTGGAAGGGTATACCGTGCCCGAAGCTAGAATGGGTAGGATCGAAAAGGTTGATGAGGCCGAGTTCTAAACTTGTTTAGATGCGAAGTTAACTCATCTCCCGCAGGACGTGAGATATCAAGTGAGGCCCGTGCTTATGAAGTATAAGAGCGTGTTCGCTCATAGTAACACTCAACCGTTGGGTTGCACTTCTGCTGTGAAGCATGTCATTCGCACCGGTGACGCAGCGCCTATCTATAAGAAGGCCTATCGAGTGCCACACCACCAAAAGGCTGTTCTAGATGAACTGATCAAAGATCAGCTAGAAAAGGGCATCATAGCCCCTAGCCAAAGTGAGTGGGCCTCTCCGGTAGTGATAGTCCCTAAGAAATCCCCTGACGGAACCCCTAAA
Organism: Allygus modestus; assembly: GCA_963675035.1. NCBI lineage: Eukaryota > Metazoa > Arthropoda > Insecta > Hemiptera > Cicadellidae > Allygus > Allygus modestus. The sequence continues at coordinate 33,457,069 of OY776117.1, forward strand.
TTTAGGTTTTGTGTAGACTACCGTGCCGTTAACGCCATTACTACGACCGATGTATACCCTCTTCCCAACATCACGGAGACGTTGGATAGCCTCGGAGGCTTTCGATGAGCTAAAACAGCTGCTTACCTCTGCGCCAGTTTTGATATTCCCCGACTTTAGCAAACCGTTCGTATTGTCCACCGACGCTAGCACGCAAGCCTTGGGTGCCGTGCTCTCCCAAGAAATTGACGGGCAAGAACACCCGGTCGCGTATTGCTCACGAACCCTCTTTCCCACCGAGAAGAACTACGCAACAACCGAGTTAGAACTCCTCAGTTTGGTCTGGAGTACGAAATACTTCAGGTGCTACCTGTTGGGTCGTCCGTTCAAAGTCATTACGGACCACAGCGCCTTACGTTGGATGCTGTCTTTAAAAGACCCAAGTAGTAGACTAATGAGGTGGTCTCTGAGGTTGGCTGAGTTTACGTACACTGTAGAACACAAGCCCGGCAAGAAGCATACTAACGCCGATGGTCTCAGTAGAGCCATGTGCGCGGCCCTTCGCAGGGACGAGCTCCCCGTGATGGATTTGGCCACGCTCCGCGAGCACCAGAAAAATGACCCCCATTGTAAGGAGTTAGGAAAGGCCAAAAGTTTCAAATTCAGCCCGGAAAAGATTTTGTATAGACTAAGTGGAGGTAAAAGGAGCATCGTAGTACCAGTCAGTCTTACTAGGGAAGTCATGCGCCTTCACCACGACCTGTCTACAGCTGGGAATGCTGGTGTAGCTAAGACACTTCAACGCATTAAGGAAAAGTTTTGGTGGAAAGGGATGGACAAAGAGGTTTATGATTTTGTTCGCACATGTAAGAGTTGTAGCCAGCGTACCGACTACGGGAAAATTAGAGCTCCCCTAGGGACTATTTTCAACGAGCCCAACGCTCCTTTTGCAGTTAGCGCAGTGGATATTGTGGGCCCTCTGCCCACTAGTTGCTCCAGGAATGTGTACATCCTGAGTGTGATGGACCATTTCACTCGGTATTGCGAGTTCATCCCGCTGCCAGACCAGACTGCAGAGAGTATCGCAAGAGCGCTCGTACAACGCGTGATCACAAAATTTGGCTTTCCAAAAGCTTTGATTTCGGACCAAGGCGCGAATTTCACTTCCGACCTTATCAGTCAGCTCTGTAAATTCTTACATGTACGTAAAATTCAGACTACTGGTTTCCTCCCGCAAGCGAATGGCCGGTTGGAAAGAGTGCATTCCACGATCGCGCGCATGCTAAGCCACTTCGTGAATCGGCATCAAACCGATTGGGACGAGTACCTTCCGTACGTTACGATGGCTTACAATTCGCAAGGTCACGAGGCTACAGGGTTCTCACCTTTTGAAATGGTTTTCGGTAGGAAAATGGAAACACCCTTGGAAGCAGATCTGACCATCATGGAAGGTGATGATCTGTACAACGATAATGTGGAGACCCTGAGGAGTAAACTGAAAGAGACTTTTGAAGTAGCGGCGAAACGAAAAGCTATTGCCCGCGGCCGGTATGAGCGGCAGTACAATAAGAAAGTGAAAGAAGTAGAGTACCACGAAGGGCAGTTGGTCCTGCTGCACGTTCCTAGTATAGGGCGACACAGGGTTAAAAAGCTCTCGAAACTGTGGAAGGGTCCTTATAAGGTCATAAAGGTGCTCTCTCCGCTCAACGTCGTGCTGAAGATCAGGAAGCGAGAAGTAACGGTACACGTGAACCGTATAAAACTGTTCCCGAGGCGCGCTCCAGTGCCCCCTCCGCCGGTGGTAGAAACAAACGCGGACCCCGAGGTAGGGTTGGAAGAATGGGTCAACGACCCGCAAGTGAGTGACGACGGAATAGACGAGCCACAGGAAGTACAGGAGCCTGTCCCGGACAGCTCAAAAAGGGCCCATAGGAGACCCGCGTATCTCCAGGATTACACTAGTTAAGTGTGGGAGGTTTCGGAAACGCATGGGGGATTAATAAACAAAACTAAAGAGTGAAATAAGTAATAGTGATATAACAACAATTTAACATGATTCAAATCTGTTATAGGGTACATTTTATTAGTATTGGGGGCAGTTAGCTGCTTCCACCAGGGCATCATCTTCGAAGGAGGCCAGGAGGTCCTCCTGTCTGACAGCCACTGGAGGGTCACCCTGAAGTACAAACTTACGGAAATGCAAGTACAGAGCCGGAAACTCAGCAATTTGGCGGTAGAGGTAAAACAGTATCTTGACAAATTTTATTCTGACCTTTTGCGTGATAGCGTAAATATACACTCTAAACTACCTCAATTAAAGGAGGGTTTTAAGTATTAATTTGCCATTTTGCAACAAGACGTCCATGAATACGTAAAGGAAGTAAATAATTTGGGGTCTTTGCTTTGTTCGTCAAGAGAAAATGACGATCCTGGCCAACGTGGCGCATCAATTGGTAAATCATTCAAAAACTCTAAATTCAGTAATTTTATCAATTAAATCTTATCATTCAGTAATGCATCAGACTCTTAGTAGACTTCTTAAAACGGACCAAATTACGCAACCTCAGTTAAGAGACGTGTTTAGTTATTTAAAATTAAATTCTGCAATTTCTGAGACTTAGAGTACGGTCTCAGATACTATTCGCAAAATAATCCAGTTTCACAAAGCAGTAGAACAGTTAGGTGGCGGGAAAGTAAATAGTGACTTGCTCTCGCCCTCAGAGTTTTTAAGAATTTTAAAAGAAATAAAAGAGGTTGTGCCCCCTCCAGCCAAATTACACCTGCGCGTTGAGTTAGAAAACATTCATGAGTATTACTTGGTTTTGGTTGCCCATAGTTACGTGACTGAGCAAACCCTCAGGGTTGTGCTGCAGCTCCCGTTGAAAAGTGACGATAAGTTGTTTCAGGCGTATGACGGGTACACATACCCAATATATGATAGGACTTTAAAAAAAAAATGGACCCAATCGGGTGTGCAAAATCAGAAGCTCCTAGTGAGCAAGGATATATTACAATATACTTGGTATAGCAGTGATAAATTGGACCGTGACTATCTGAGCGGCCGACTTGTAGGCTGCCCACTTGAGGAAGTCATAATGAACATGGCCAAGAGGCCAAGTTGCGTGTCCGATCTGTTTATTGGAAAACCTTCTTGCAGTTGTGAGCGAAAATTGACCACCGACTTGAGGTCCCCCGTGTTGTTGAAGACACCGAAACATTGGGTGTACAGTGCTTCCAAGCCCTACAAGGTAACTCTGAACTTTTACGAAAATGGCGGAAAGATAAACGAGACCACCATGCAGTTGTGTGGAGTGGGAGTGATCTCCGAGGCGTATAAATGTGATGTTATTAATGATGAGTTTAAGGTGCCTGCCCGTATACAAGGCAGCAACACTTATATCGGTCAGATAAGTAAAGTTTTTATTCCTGATTTGAAGTCAATGCTCTCCGACGAAGAGACCGAGTTGATAAATATCGATGTAAATGCCGCACTGGAAGTCCTAGAAGTACTCGACAATGAGCTGGGCACCGCGAATGTGCGGGAATACCATTTGGGAGAGGCACTTTTCCTTTTGCGATCCCACTATGATTTTAGGGATAGGTCACAGAGAGTAAGTTTGATAGTAACGATGGGAATCTGTGCGGTGATGACTCTGATGCTGTTTATTGCATGTTGTAGGTACTGGGAAGTGCTTGCCGCCTGATTCCTGAGCTCCAGACTCCAGCGCAGAGAGCGGAGGACTGCGACCTTGACCAGAGCGCCGCAGACGTTTGCAGACCTGAGTGATGTAACCAATCCTGATGTTGAGATGGGAACAGCTGTTCCGAGACTTGGAGATGACGAGGGGACTGCAGCCCCAGAGCCAGCAACTAGAGCTTCGGCTACCGGTAAACCGTAGAGTGGAATTCGGCTGGAAAGCGTCGTGAGTAAGGTTAGCCTAAGAGAACTCATAAACCGTGTTGGAGTATTGAAAGTTACCGCGTTGTGGAAGGACCCATGAATCCGTGCGGCGTCAAGACGATCGGTATCGCGTGAGGATACGAGAATATTCGCGAACGGACTAGCGATCGGACTTAGAGTGCTCGTCAGGATGCGACGTGGGGAACAGTGGACCCTTTCTTGTTTCGACAATGATGAGTAAGGTCTTTAGTAATAAGCTTCGGTTGTGTTTTCTTTTAAGTTGTCTGTAACGAGGTATTGCAACTGTGGTTTTGTGTTTAGAGTGTAAGTATCGTGGAGGAAGGTAGTGTGAACCCTTTTCTTTATTTATTTTATAATTTGAGATACCATTGCAAAGGTAAGGCTGATGAGTGGTATCTGGTGTTCACAGGAAGGTAAGCGCGCAATCCACAACCCCTAAAACCCCCATCCCTTCAACTCCTTCCGCTGGACTGTGAATATCTGAGACCAACTCAAAACCAAATTTTAAAAAGATAGTTTGTACGGTTGACTGTTGTAAATGCCTTGCTGAGGGATTTTCCGGACCCCCCAGCAAGACTGCGTATGGGACACTACCAGGCCTCGTATAATGAAGATAGTTTTTTTGCTGCGTCTTTTGTTTTTGGTTTCGCTGAGGTACCAATAGGATTGTGTAAGGGAGGGATATACGGTGGGCCTGTCTCGCAACCAGGGGCAGGCGAGGCGAATTAAACGCAGCTCCATTTAAATATCAAGCGGTGGGTTAAAAGCAACCAAGGTTGTGATTAGTTTTAAGTTTGTAAGTAGACACTTGCAGTGTCTCAACACTCATTAAGTTCATCTTTTTTATTCCGTTGAGGATCAAAGTTTCCCATGCCTGTAGAGCAAGTTTCAGGATGGTGAGAGAACCGAGTACAGATTGCTACAAGAGCCTACCGCATTTTCCGCATAACGGTGCCCAAGCACCCCTAAGGTCCTTTGGCGTCTGAGTCCTTAGGTGTGGGCGGGCTATCCCTTAAAGTATTAACCTTTTATTTTTTTTAGCTATAAGACCTCAGGAGCATCCTGGAGAATAAGAATTTTGTTATTATTAGAGTAGGCCGGTACCTCAGTCCAAAGTTAAAGTGTCATAATATTTCGCTGTATGTGTAAGTTAAGTGTACTATGATAATATCATGAGCGGAATTTTATATGTTTTATTTCGGGAGTTACAGGATTTTGATTAATGTAGTTGTTAACTGGGGAATGTGAATCGTGAAGTCAGGGACTTTCTTTGTGTAGTTAACTGTTGATGTACTTAGTATACTTGTATACTCGAGAAGAGGAAGCACAGGTAAATAGGTGACCAGGCTAGATCACTCATCATGCCGTAGGGGTGACAGTGTGAATGACCGGCCCCAAGTGAAAGCTCGTGCGGCTTCACCAGATCGAGTGAGTAGCGTTCCAAATCTCAATAAAACCAAAATTCTCGAACCAATTGATATTCTTGAACTATAAATTGTCAATTCAATTAGACACAGTTCGGTGCATTGCTTTCAAATTATTCCAATTGACTAAAATACTGACTCACAATTTTGCACAGTGACGAGTGTCTAAGCCACTTTGTTCTCTCTTTCTCATTCTCTTGTTGTCGAGCGTTGTGCGCTGTTAGTCTACGTACCATGTGTATATTTTATTTCTAGTGTTAACTGGGGAAATTCATTGTATATGATTATAAGAAGTTCAAAGAGAAGGGGGATGTTAATAAGTTGTCAGAGATTTTGTAACCACGTAGAATATGTAACTGGAGTGTTTTGTTGTAATAATTTTGTTGATTTATGATTGGAGTATCAGGTGTATATACATTTTTGTTATACTTGTTTTGAAAAGTTTGCAAATTTGTACGAGGAGATGAGACGCATGTTTACTAGAAATTGCGGAACATAAAAATAAATACCGTCCCATTCATATTGATGGAGCTGAAGTCTAGTTAAAGGAAAGTTCCTTTATCTTTTGTTTTGTCCCCTTAAATTTGACTTCGGTTATACTGCAGCTTGTAAATTCTTGTCATGTTTCACGTCACATTGTGACTTGTGCCCGCTTTAATTTGAGGTTGGTGGCAAGGATTCATCGACAGAAGGGCCGTTCCGCCCTTGAGGACAGGAGGTCCCCATACATAAAGAGGAGACCTCATGCTGAGGCCAGCATGAACTAGAGGAGGGGGGAGTGTAACGACCCACTCCCAAATTTACATCAGCGGCTGTAATCTAAGGATTCAGCAACATTTGTTTGTCATTTTATTAAATATTAGTTACACCACATTTAGGATAATTTATCTAAAGTATACTGATTAATAAATCAGTACAGTAATTATGAAGACCACCAACCATTTAAAAATCCCTTCAAACAGCCCAGAAATCGAATTCAAATATTTGCATTATAAACTGAGTCCAGAGTTTTCTAAATCGAGAGAGAGATTGTAGCCTCGCCCCAGGATGAGAATGCGGGCGTCAGCACTAGCCTCCATCGGGCCGTGCGCTGTGATTGGCTGAGGCCCGTCGCCTCAGCGCGACGCCGGCCGAGGCGAGAGATCAGAGTTGCACGCTGACCCCCGAGGATGTGATACGCGTCTCATCGTTCCTCATTAGAGTAAAACTAAATTAATACTTTTCCAAATTTAATGTAACCTTACTTTGTGTAATTAACCGCGGAAATAACTAATGTAAAACGATAACTAATGCGGAAATAACTAATGTGTAAATTGTTCTATATCAATTGTTGTGAAGTTGTGAAGTTGATTGTGCGATTTAATAAATAATAATATGTTTCCCAACCGGCATTTTTATTATTTTAATACCCGAAATCGGCCTGTGTGGTACATATGTATCTTAATACCACATAAAGCCTAATGCTTTAAGGTTGTATTAATGCTTTCTAAAACCCTAAAACCATTTCTCATGATCCAGTCGCAAGTTTTAAACCTGTATTCTTCGTGCCTTGGAATGAGGAACAGTATATTTCGACCACATTTAGAAAAAAACACTAACTTAAACATTTACTATATTTTAGTTTAACCTACACCTATACGCGTACTTCTGACATCTTGCACTCAATACACGTCTGTTAATGGAAATAATTGCCACAGATCATGTAACATTTTATTATGTAGTGTAATAGTATATAAGACAGTAATAATGTCTTACAAATTCAGTTTAGTTAACCCATTAGCTAAACTAAAGTCAATATTGATGGTCTACTAATGTGTATTATATTGTTTTACTTAATAATGTTTTTAGTTTAAATTTTAATTCAATATGTAAAGTTATTATTTCTGTATCAATTTGTAGTTAATTACAACTCCAATATTTGTATAATACAATTCAAATATATACATTATTTCCAAATAAAAACCAAATACAAATTTAGCTTTAAAAGATGAAAATAAAATAAATATCTACCCAATTTTAACGAATTTCCCATATAGGGAAGAAGCTATTACCGTAGGTGGCATGGTAAGACCTAAGCCCAAGACCATGATAACTTTTCATTTTGAGGTCTCCAGATACCAAAAACACCATTCGTTCAAATTTGTATATATGTGTATATATATATATATATATATATAATTCTCAGTAAAAAGGGCTACTAATATAATTATTACTTTAAACATTTTAAACACAGTACCCTGGTTTAAATTATTTTATTTCAAGACCTTATATATAAAGGTCTTGAAATAAAATAATTTAAACCAGGGTACTGTGTTTAAAATGCTTAAAGTAATAAATAAATGTATATATATATATATGTGTGTGTGTGTGTGTGTGTGTGTGTGTGTGTGTGTGTGTGTGTGTGTGTGTGTGTGTGTGTGTGTGTGTGTGTGTGTGTGTGTGTGTGTGTGTGTGTGTGTGTGTGTATGTCCGTAAGCACGATAAATCTCGTAAAAAAGGTCTGATCTACAGTACCCTGGTTTAAAATGTTTAAAGTAATAAATAAATAATATATATATATATGTGTGTGTGTGTGTGTGTGTGTGTGTGTGTGTGTGTGTGTGTGTGTCCGTAAGCACGATATATCTCGTAAAAAAGGTCTGATCATAATGAAATTTGGCACAAATGTGTAAAGTACCAATTAATTGAACGAATTCGAAAACCAGACGAATCACACTATCCGTACCAATTTCGGTTTTGGGGGGGTTTTGTACCCCAAATATGGGTTTTTTGGTGTTTTCACATGTTATTTTTATTTTAATCAAATTTTAATTTTTAAGAATGAATTCGGCTTGAAAAAAACCAAACAATTTGGTATTTTTATCATTGCTCTACGTCAATTGGTTACTGAGATATTGAAAGTGCTAAACACAGTACGTTGTCCAATGTTATTCTTATGGATAAAAATAAAAATTGTATATCTCGCTTATTTAAGAACATAAACTAACGAAACTTGGTATATTGCTTCATCTGGTTGTGGTTTATTGTTGTTTGCACAAAAATGCCAATTTTTCGTATATGGTTCCCGTAGCAGCAAACCTAGGTAAGCAGTCCCTATGCTATTCTTATGGAGAATAATAAAAATGTTATATATCGCTTATTTATGAATGTATGTGATGGAACTTGATATGTGACTTCACTTAGATGAGTTATAATGATATTTGCACAAAAACCCATATTTTGTGCTCCCTGTTGCAGCAAACCTGGTACTCATCCCCAATGTTATTCTTATGGAGAATAATTAATATTTTAAGTACCGATATCGCTTGTTTGTGAATATATTTCTTATGAATCCTGGTAAGGGCTTAATGTGTATATATTCATTGGAAATTCGCTGAGTATGCAGGTTTGCTGGGGGGGGATTTTATTCTAGTTACATTCATGACATAAAACTATTTAACTATGCTAAAACATTTTCATACTATATTATACTTACCAAAATTAACAGTAAACCAAGCAACTGAGGTACAGTAATTTCACTTGTCGGAGCGCCCGCACAGAGCAGGTAGACAGCACTCAACACAGCCCGGCACTGCGTGACAGCAACAGGTTTGGCAGGGGCACTACTACCTCCCCTGCCACGCTCACTCCCCTCCCCTCTCCCCCCCACACCACGTTAGCGAGAGCACACAAAAGGCCGCTCGATAATTTGTTTCGTCTAAGCCGACCGTCACAACACCACGCAACTCGTATGGGTTTTATTAGTGAATTTCCTTTGGAAAGTGAACTATTAGCATGACCCGCACGGTGAAACTTAAGCCCGGGACCACCATAGAAGTTCCTAATGTGACCCCCTAAACACGTTTTGGGGGTTCGTTCAAAATTGTATATATTTATATATATAAAATTATATATAATATATATATATAAATAAATATATATAAATATATATATATATAAATTATATATATAATTATATATGTATATATATATGTATAGGCATATATATATATATATATATATATATATATATGTGTATGCACTCTAGCGGTCACATTTTTTGTCCGATTTACTTCAAATTTGGTAGGGGCGTTCCTTTCTATAATCTGTTGGACAAGTTCGTTGAGCAAAACAATCGGAAAACTCTAAACCCCTTTATTTGGAGATTAATCTTTCAAATTTGGAGTTTTTGGACCCAAAAAGGGGCAGAAAAGCTCCGGATGTAAAATTAACGCATGCAAAAAGATGGGAATTAGTGTGGCAAAACTTTTAAGCCCTCTCTCGTCATTCTAGCATAAATATTTACCGAGTTATTAAAGAAAATGTGTATCGACCAAACACAGTACATTGTCTTATGGGGGTTTTACATTGTAAAAGCATGTTATTCATTTGTTGGTGTACTTTTATCATCCCCAACAACCTCACGCCTACTTTAAAGCCTGACTGGACCTTCTCCTAACCTAATAATGCGCAAATTTGTATTACCAGCATTGCAGGTAAATAGAACCAGGAGCATCATCAGAACAGCCAAAAAATGAATATTTTCAGATTTGAATAAAAATTGGAATAAATTTATGTTTTTAACTGATTTTGAGTTTTTATAGTTTTTTATGTGGAATGTCACTTCCCTCACGTCAGCGTGCTGCGTGCGAACTCGTTTGCGATTTGTGTGGATTATAACACTATGTTAAATACGTTACAAGTTTGTAAATTGGTGTTAACTAAGCTCAAAATAATTCGTGCAGGTAAAAGTACACGAATTAGGTGTAGGTACAGGTAAAAGTAATTAGGTACTGTACATGTTATACTTTTACCTACACTCTTTTAGGGATATAACTAGATTATGGTAGAAATATGCCAATATTTATTTTTATTATTTTGGTATATAATGTAAATGTATTAATATCTGCCAATATCTATTTGTGTTAACTTTTTCAATACCTATTTTATAAGCTGGAGATCGGATCAGATATTTAAATACTTGACTACAGTGAAATTATGCAGTATATGCACTTTTTTTATAAGTGCGGTTGACATATTCTATAAATTATCTTAAGTTTGTCTTTAAACACACATTATTTAATTAATAGTTTGAATTTTTTTAGAAAGCAAACCTTATCTAGTGCACTGCGAAAACGATGACAATAAGAGTGAAAAGGAAGTTACACGATAACCTTTTTTATGAAGACATTTTTAAAAATTTGTTCATTTAGACCTACACGATTATGATCTTATATTACTACAACTCTGTAAATATACGTATAATTATGCCAAAAAATACATGGCCAAATGATTATTTAACATGTGTAGTAGATATAATAACAAACATATAAATAAATCGGTTTTATTTTAGTAGGAATGCTTGTTTTTACTTTGTACTTATGTAACTTGTCACTGTATTCCCTTTAAAATATATTTGAGAACAGTCACAATATTATAAGGGTTACTATAACGGTAGTATAAAAATTAAACAGAATAACTGAAATGTGTAAAAAAAAGGTTACGCAAACAGAAACAGAGTAATTGTTTAAGAAATTAAAGAACTCAACTTTTGTAATTTTATAACCCAGAGCTAGTCAAAATCAAATTCTTTATTGCCACAAAACACTTTTGCAAGGTAGTAAAGTAAACTACAAGAAGCAGGTGGTCATAGAACAATAACAAAATAATGTTACATTTTCAAAAATGTATATTGCAAAATAAAAATAAAACTAGTTACGCCTACTTGCCTACTTGTAAATATTTACTAAGATTAGATTTATGTTTTCTGTAAGCAGTCATATCTCTTTTGTATGTATATATATATATATATATATATATATATATATATATATATATATATATATATATATATATAACTAATTGTTAGTGAAAGTGAATACGATTTCCAGATGTTCTCAAAATTCATTCACCGAATAAAAACATTTTTTCTAAAGTAATCCTTTAAAATATTTTTATAATTTGTCAACTCTAAGCATTGCATTCTATTTATGATTAGTTATTACTCATGGATAAGGTGACCAGACGTCCCGTTTTCGGCAGGACAGTCCCGCTTTTGCAAGGTATGTCCCAGTGTCCCAACGTTTTCCGTGGTGACAGCCAAATGTCCCGCTCTATTAGTTTGACATGATAATAAATTCTTATTGATTTATAAAGCAAATGTACTTTGCATAAGCGTAATTTCTGTATTTTGATTGGAGGAGCAAACATGTTCGTGATTGTGATTATTGTTACTTTTTATATATTACAATAATATCTTCTCCAAATTACTGGGGGGGGCAACTGCCCCCCCTTGCCACCCCCGAATAACGCCTATGATACTTTGTTTAATATGTCAAATAGAAAACTCCCGTTAATAGAAATAGGTTAAACTAGTGGCTTGACGAGGCCATAGCCCCTAACCTTGCTCTAATGCTCTGCTATTTACTATTTACATGCTGAGGAAAATAAAACTATATAAGTAGGAACATATGTCACTTGGTAAACAAAGTAAATACTTAATCACATATTAAAATATAAACAAATCAGACGTTTTTAAATCCCCATGCTTTTTTATGGGGGATGTTTTACGTTATTTCTTGTTTTCTGGTAACTTTTTGGAAATAATGCTATTTTACCCGAGTCCCTGAGAAAAAGACCTTTAATTTGAGCTGTCTCCCATCATCCTGCAATTTGTCAAACTCCCACAATTTTTACTTAAAAATTTTGTTTACAGAATTATATACAGGGTGATTGGTACTTGGTGTGACAACATTTTTCGGTTGATAATATGGACTAAATAGAGTCTAAATATCCAATTAGTTTTGTTTAACTTAAAGTGGTATCTTATCTATGAATTTTATAATTATTTTCACAAAAAACTGGTCTTTCCATCAAAAAGCTTAAATTTTTCAATTTTTCTTTCATCTGATGACGGTTTTGACAGCGTTTTCTGAAAGCTGGTAAAATTTAGATTCAGTTAAGATGGTTTTGTACTTGTCAGTCATTATTTTATGACAATCGTGGCGTTTAAGACTAAAAACATTGGTTTGTGTAAAAAACTTATGATATTTTCAAAAAATAATGATAGTGTTATTTTATAATTTTATAAAATGTCAAATACCACAAAAAACTTCTCCATATTCTAAGCTTTAATTTAATACCAATAATTGTTATTTTCTGTGAAATTATGTTGGTACAAAACAAACTACAAGTTAGAAAAACAGGGGAAACAGAAAGTATAGTTATAAAAATCTCTCACCTTTAAAAAATACTTTATAAATCATCAAAACAGCACTATAAAAAAACAACACCAAAAAAACTATTTAATTTCATTTTCAAACTGCCTGCCTCCTTTTCTAATGCAGGCCCTTGCACGTTTCCTCATTGCTCTCACTGTAACGTTAAATGACAGTTTGTCTCGAACAGTTTGTGCAGCTTCGATGATTCTGTTCGTCAACTCCTCCACAGAGTCTACGGGCAAAGAATAAACAATGTCTTACATTGTTCCCCACACGAAAAAGTTCAAGGGGGAGGTCAGGAGACCAGGCTGGCCAAGCTACAGGCCCTCCACGCCCTACCCACGTTGGATAGTTTAGAGATAACCAGTCGCGCACGTCGTTAGTGAAGTGTGGAGGCGCTCCATCCTGCTGAAAGATGATACTATCTCTTTGACGACGGCCGAGATTGAGTCCATCTAGAAGGTTGGGCAGGTCATGTTGGGGGAAATTCAAATAATCAACGCCATTTAGGTTTTCTGGAAAAAAGTGTGGCCCTACAAGTTGGTTTCCAATGATTCCGCTCCAAACATTGACATGAAATCTTCTTTGGTGTGAACTTTCACGAATCACTCTGGGATTTTCTTGCTCCCAGTGATGTATATTGTGAATGTTAAAAACGCCATCCCTAGTAAATTTGGATTCATCGGTGTACAGAATATTTTTCAAGAACTGCTCCTGTTCAATGTCAGCATTTAGAAGCCAACGACAAAATTGTATTCTCGGTGCATAGTCTTGAGGCTCCAAAGAATGAACCTGAGTGAAGTGGTAAGAATGGAACTGATTTTCATGTAACATGCTCAATACTTTCCACTGGGAAACTCCGACCTCACTGGCGAGCTGTCGGGAACTGATTTGAGGTTTGTCCTCAACCATATTTAAAACTAATTCATCCACATTTACATTTTGACGGGCAGGACCTACCTCGCTTGGCTGTTTATAAACAGTGGCTCTTTCCAATAAACGTTGATGTAATCTGGACTGGGGACTCTGAACTGCGGGACTAGGAACTCGTCGCTCGGGGTACTGGACATGGTATTCTCTTTGAGCAGCTTGAGCATTTCCGTCGCAGAAGCCGTAAACATAATGCATTTCTGCATACTCACGCACTGTGTACTCCATGATAGTTTTCACCAAACTGGATCAATAAATTGCTTAAAATGTGTTTTTGCAAGGTACAAGGTAAATTATCTCCTAGATAAGGTTCACTTCATGTCTTTTGTGTCTTTTGTGTATGATAACTGTTGAGGAATTGGTTCTGATAACAATCCTTAAGAATTTTTTATCTTTATAGATTGAAAACAGAAGTGGACAGTTCAGAAAGTAAAATACAATTTTTGTTTTATTTGTTTTTGCTTTTTTTAATAGTGTTCATTCCATTAAAAAGCAATAATAACTTGGACAGGATCACTAGAAGCAAATAGGTTATTTACTTTTTATTACTGGTTTCTGTTAACCCGTGTTTTTTTACGTAAAAATTTGTTTTCTTCCGACATACTCCAATAAATAAAAGAATTATTGGTATTAAATTAAAGCTAATAAAATTGGGAAGTTTTTTAGGCTATTTGACATTTTATAACTTATTGAAATAACCAAATTATTATTAGTTAACAATACTGTTAGTTTAAAAAAAAATGATTTTTGAAGTTTAAGACGCCACTACTTTTATAAAATATTGACTATCAAGTACGAAACCATTTTAACTAAGTCTAAATTTCACCAGCTTTCAGAAAATAATATTCATGTCGTCATCAGATAAAATTAAATTTAAAATCTTAAGCTTTTTCATGGCAACATCAGTTTTTTCTAAAACAAATTTATAACATTTACAGCTAAGAGACCACTTTGAGATAAACAAAAAGAATTGTGTATTTAGACTCCATTTACTTCATATTATCACCCAAAAAATTTTGTCACACCAAGTACCAATCACCCTGTATAAAGATTATTCAAAAATATTAAAGTAAAACAAAGCTATCGTGTTATAACACTTTTTCTAAGCTGTTCGCTGAGCTAGTGCACTCTATCTATGCCTGGTACCAATGCACCAGTGGAGAGATTTTTCACTCTCATGAACAATTTCTGGAGAGAGAAACAGTCATAGTTGAAAGTTGGTTATAAACGATGAAGTGCATGCAACCTGTCGTCACAATACCAAGTAATATTTGGGCAAAACCTGCCCAAAACTCACAATTTCATATATTACTTTCTAGAATACTTCGGAGAGGGCTACCAGAACCTCCTTTTTTGTAGGGGTTTTCCCCTCTCCCCGCGATTTCAGGTAATCAAACTATGTCCCGCATTAGGCTTCTACAGATATGGTCACCTTAATCATGGCATATACATATAACCAGCATTTGGGCAATTGATAACTTAGGATACTAAATGTTGTATATAGTACCAAAGCTATATAACAATAACAATATGTTTTATTGCCACTACAACAATACTGGTAGTTAGTTTTTATTGTTTAGAAGTGTTAAAGTTGACACATAATTTTTAAGTGAACTATATTTTTTTATCACCTATTATATTGCAAACCCTAATTTAAACTATCCTCATCTAATCATATTAAAATTGCTGGTTCAATGTCCAATAGTTAAAAAGTTTGTATTTAAATTATTGCTCTGATAACTAATTTTTAGAATGATTTATAAATATATCAACGGCATACAATTTATTTTCAATTTTATGTTCTTTTAATTTTCTCTTAAAATATGAAGAATTTCTTAAATTTTGTAATTCCGCTGGTTAATTTATTAATAAATCTCAACTCCTGCTTGATATGGAAAGTTAGTGAATAAACTTAACCTGTGTGGTTGTAAGCGGAACTTATTACAGTACTTGATTTTGTGTCATATTTGTGAATATCCCTACCCCACATTAATTCACATTTGGAATTACATCGTACTATTGTTTCTTAACAAAGGTATTAAACATACAAAGTTTGTATATAATCCTTTAGATTTAGACACTGTTTGTTCTACATAAAGTCACGTAATAAAAAAATGTAAGTTCATATAATATTACGATTAAAATTAAAATGTTATTCGTATAAGTAGTTATTACCATTTATCTCCCTATGGTGCAGCGATCTCACTTACTGGGCGTAACTAACATAACTTGTTTTACATGTTAAGACACCATTTATGCATTAATACACTCTATTAGTGTTCTAAAATGTATCTAGTATACAGTGGTTGCCGTTATTATTAATTTCAACCGACAATATAAAAATAAATCGTGATCATGGTTGTTATTACTCGTTTATTACAGGAGATACGACCTTGGACCACATAACCTTTTTTATTGTACTAATTATTGTGATTAAAATGGCGTTTCTCCGTTGTTCTATCTCATTCCGTTGACGAGATAAAGTCGTTTTAATGCATTGCGCTTCGCGCCATGTTTGCCCCCCTCCCCTCATGTCGTCGATCACCTGAGAAAGTGACGACATGCGTTTCCGGTATCAAAACACTACATATAACAATAATACGTAATTATATTTGGTTATACTTGCATGCAATACTTATAAACTTAATCTAAAGTCGTTAAAAAAAATCAACCTAAATATCCCATTTTCTCATGTTTTATTCCATAACTCTTTTATTAATAGAGATACGACTTCAGATCAAATAACCTTTTTTATTGCCCATATTTGTAAAAATAGAACAACGGTTTAACCGATATTCTATCTTTTACCGTTTTTGAGATATCGGCGTTTTAACGCGTAGCGCCCCCCGCCATCTTTGCCCCCTCCCCAAAAGTTATCGACCACCTGAGAAAGTGACGACATGCGTTTCCGGTATCACCAAGGTCCATATTACAACAATCTGCAAAAATATTGCATTATACTTTTATGCATGCTCAAACCCCCTCAGCTCCTGGACTATAAGGTGTGGCCGCTACTAAGGTGCATTTATAAGGCGAATATAAATGACTTTGACTTATGTGTATGAATGAGTGAGATGTATTTTATAAATCAACTTCAAACTTGCAAACTTACCAAAGCTGATACACATTCAATATTTGCCTTTTAAACCAACAATTCTTCACATTATCAGTAAACCAACAAGAGTAGAATTAATGCGTTGGCCTCATATTTCTTAGGTTTTCTTACTGATTCATGAGGAGGGCATAGGCAGTTGATGCTGGGACTCACATATAACATGCGCGCTAGTAGAGAGGATGTGTGTGGATGAAGGTTACTACATCAATTGGTAATGGTAATTATAGCTACCTTGGCTCTCGCCCAACTACCAGTGTTTTGTTGATCTTCGCTGTTTTACTCAACTCTGTGAGAACCATGCGCCTTGGTGTTGTCTTGTCAAACTCTTGTGAAGTGAAAAATGAAAACCCCAAGTCAGAATCTACAATAGGGAAACGTTATGATACTGTGATAATTGTTTCAAACTGTGAACCGAGTAAAACCGCCGTGACCGAGAAAGTTAAAAAGTGTGTCTGTGGATTCATCAGTGTGTACAAAGCACATTTGTTGATATCATTTACTATTATTTTAGTGTTTTTAATTTTTCTTGTATTTATTACGGATCTTAGCATGGAGTCGCATCAAAGCAATGAAAAAAATTATAGTAATAAATGAGTGTAATTACGTAAATATTATATAACATAATTAAAATCACAAATGCAGTATAAGGTAAGAAATGTTTAGGTTTTAATTTAGAATACTTGTCCCTGAACTCATTCTATTATTTTACTGTATTTTATATTAAGATTGGATTAGAAATTATGCTGGAGAGTGTCAACTCGCAATATTTACTCATTCACTTATCAATGGCAAGTCATAAAGAAACATTATAAGTGGGTGAATACCAGGTATTTACTTGGATTTCAAGTCTACTCCCTTTATAATAGACTTCCTTTATTGTAAGTTGAATATTGGATATGTCCTGAGACCTACCCTCTTCAAACTAATAATCCGGTAACAGTTTTTATCCTGAGAATTATAAATCTTGGATAAATATAGATTTAAATCAGACCGAGCATTTTTAGAAAATTTCCTATGATAAACAACGAACTTGTTACAAAAAGAATATTGCAAAAACTATTTAATTCAATTTAATTCTTTATTGACATGAACTTTGTGTATAGTCAGATTAAAAATAATAGGGTAACGTAATTTATTTTGAAAACGACTACTCCTCCAATAGACAAATTTGTCAATACTTTAAATCGCTTTGTCTTGAAATCGTCTTGTTATTTTTTCTTTCCTACAATTTGTTAAGTTTGTGGTACAGTATCATAACATTTTACCCAAAGTAATTGTTTGGAATTCCCAAATGTGCAAAAGTCTCATCAAATATTTACTATTGTTGAGGCAACTTTCTAGTTAGACTACAACAAATTAAACTTCAGACAGGTCTAGACAGATAGACACACAGACATCGCAAAATCCACTTATTTAATGGTTTCACATTTCAGGGAGAATAAACGCAATTTCCAAATCCTTACCATGTTTAGTGGTATAAATTAAAAATATAATTTTTAAAAGCAAACACAAAAACACTATATCATTATATTTACAAACCCTCCTCACTCTACTATTTCTATTCCATGGATCATAATATTTTTCACAGCAGTTAGTCTGTATGGTTTTAAAGTTATTTGAAATGGTTTGAGTTGGCTACTAGACTTTTTTCAAAAATAAAATCTTTTTTTGTAAAGTATTATAACTCTAAATGAAAATTATGGCTTATACATTCCCTGCTTCTACCCAAAATGGTGTTTCTTTATACATTAATTAATCTTCAGATAAAAAACACAAGTTTCTTTTAATATAAGGTTTAAGAGGGGGACTCCAGTCCTTTGCGTCTCCCATAAGAGCAATGTTAAATTTCAAAGTCCGTCCCTCCTCAACGGATTAGCTGAAATCGATGATATATGGTTCATTTTCAAGAGCGAAAAAATACCTAGAGATTTTAATGAGTACAATACCTATTACAAATAGTTTACCCATAAAAATTGTAAATAATAAATATTTTGGAGTTTCTTTGAATGATTATTATTTGTGACATCAAAGTTTTGCTCACTGAAATCACTAGGATTTTTTTGCTCTTTAAAATAAGGATGACGAGCCAACGATATCGGAAACACCGTTGAGGATGGACGAGGTTTGAAAGTTAACATTGGACTTATGGGGAAAGCAGGTAGAAATGCATTTAACCAGTAGCATAACTCAAAATAAATTCTTGATTTTTTTGGTAATTTTAAATTTCTAAAATTATTATCTCGTATATGTGTTTGGTAAAATATCAATGAAATAAAAACTCGTACTCTTTAAATGTGCCTTTTGGAGGTTTGAAGCCCTTTTTAGCGAATTTCCCCTATAGGGAAGAATCTATTACCGTAGGTCTCATGGTAAGACTTAAGCCCGAGACCATGATAACTTTTTGTTTTGAGGTCCCCAGATGTCAAAAACACTATTCGTTCAAATTTATATATATGTATATCTATATATATGTCTATATATATATATATGTGTCCGTGAATGCGATAACTTGAGTAAAAAACGACCGATTTTGATGAAATTTGGCTCAAATGTGTAAAATGACATTCATGACTTTAAGTTCGAAAACCAGAAAACTCGGACCATGGGAAGGGGGGTTTATGTGGGTTTTAAATTTTACAAAAATCAGTTTTAGCGAATTTCCCCTATAGGGAAGAAGCTATTACCGTAGGTCTCATGGTAAGACTTAAGCCCGAGACCATGATAACTTTTCATTTTGAGGTCCCCAGATGCCAAAAACACCATTCGTTCAAATTTTTATATATGTATATATATATATATATATATATAAATATATATATATATATATATATATATATATATATTTATATATATATATGTGTGTCCGTAAGCACGATAACTCTCGTAAAAAAGGCCCGATCTTAATGAAATTTGGTACAAATGTGTAAAGTACCATTTATTTGAACGAGTTCGAAAACCAGATGAATCGCACCATCCAAAGGGGGGTTTTTGGGGGGTTTTGTACCCCAAAAATGTGTTTTTGGGGTTTTCACAGGTAATTTAAATTTAAATCAAATTTTAATTTATACCATTAGGTTGAGCTTAAAAAAACAAACAATTTGGTATTTTTATCATTGTTTTACGTCAATTGGTTACTGAGATATTGAAAGTGCTAAACACAGTACGTTGTCTAATGTTATTCTTATGGAGAAAAAGAAAAATTGTATATCTCGCTTATTAATGAACATAAACTGACGAAATTTGGTATATGGCTTCATATGGTTGTGGTTTATTGTTGTTTGCACAAAAAAACTATTTTTCGCCTATGGTTCCTGTAGCAGCAAACCTAGGTACTCGGTCCCCATGTTATTCTTATGGAAAATACTTAAAATGTTATATATCGCTTATTTATGAATGTATATGGATGAAACTTGGTATGTGACTTCACATACATGAGATCTATTGGTATTTGCATAAAAACCCATTATTTTGTGTGCCTTGTTGCAGCAAACCTGCGTACTCATCCCCAATGTTATTCTTATGGAGATTAATTAATATTTTAAATATCGCTTGTCTGTGAATACATTTCTTACGAATCCTGTGAAGTGTTTTAATGTGTTATGTTATATGTTCATTCGAAATTCGCTGAGTATGCAGGTTTGCTGCGACGGGGGTATTTTGCATTTTTCACCCTAAAAATTTAAAAAAACTTAACTTTGGTTTTGACCATGTTATAGAGCTTAAAAAAATAAATAATATGGTATTTTGAATTATTAACCTAGGTTAAGTGGTTGCGGAGAAAATCCAAAAAACCTACTCATAAAATCTCCCATGTTAATCTTATGGGAAAAAGGTTTTTTGCTTTTCCACAGTTTATTTTAATGTAAACTTCACATTTGCTGTTACCAATCTGTTCAGTTCAACAAAACAATCATTTTGGTGTTTAAATTGTGATTCTACGCCCAACCGTTGCAGAGATATTCAAAGTGCTAAAGACAGTACGTTGTCCAATGTTATCCTCATAGAGAATAAATAAAATTTGATATCTCGATTATTTATGAATGTATGTTGATGAAACTTGGTATGTGACTTCACGTAGTACTGGTATATTGATATTTGCACAAAAAATTGATTTTTAGCGAATTTCCCCTATAGGGAAGAAGCTATTACCGTAGGTCTCATGGTAAGACTTAAGCCCGAGACCATGATAACTTTTCATTTTGAGGTCCCCAGATGCCAAAAACACCATTCGTTCAAATTTTTATATATGTATATATATATATATATATATTTATATATATATTTATATATATATTTATTTATATATATATATATATATATGTGTCCGTAAGCACGATAACTCTCTTAAAAAAGGTCCGATCTTAATGAAATTTGGTACAAATATGTAAAGTACCATTTATTTGAACGAGTTCGAAAACCAGATGAATCGCACCATCCAAAGGGGGGTTTTTGGGGGGTTTTGTACCCCAAAAATGTGTTTTTTGGGGTTTTCACAGGTAATTTAAATTTTAATCAAATTTTAATTTATACCATTAGGTTGAGCTTAAAAAAACAAACAATTTGGTATTTTTATCATTGCTCTACGTCAATTGGTTACCGAGATATTGAAAGTGCTAAACACAGTACGTTGTCTAATGTTATTCTTATGGAAAAAAAGAAAAATTGTATATCTCGCTTATTTATGAACATAAACTGACAAAATTTGGTATATGGCTTCATATGGTTGTGGTTTATTGTTGTTTGCACAAAAAAACTATTTTTCGCCTATGGTTCCTGTAGCAGCAAACCTAGGTACTCGGTCCCCATGTTATTCTTATGGAAAATACTTAAAATGTTATATATCGCTTATTTATGAATGTATATGGATGAAACTTGGTATGTGACTTCACATACATGAGATCTACTGGTATTTGCATAACAACCCATTATTTTGTGTGCCTTGTTGCAGCAAACCTGCGTACTCATCCCCAATGTTATTCTTATGGAGATTAATTAATATTTTAAATATCGCTTGTCTGTGAATACATTTCTTACGAATCCTGTGAAGTGTTTTAATGTGTTATGAAATATGTTCATTCGAAATTCGCTGAGTATGCAGGTTTGCTGCGACGGGGGTATTTTATTATTTCCGTAGTAGCAAACCTGCGTACCGGTACTCAGCCCCCATGTTATTCTTATGGAGAATAAGTGAAATGTAATGACTCCATTAATTATGAACATAAATTAATACAACTTGGTATGTAGCTTCACTTGGTTAAGTTATATTGATAATTGCATAAAAAAAACATTTGTTTGGTTCCTTGTTGCAGCAAACCTGCTTACTCAGCCCCCATGATATTCTTATGGAGAATACCTAAAATGTTATATAGCGCTTATTCATGATTGAATATTGATGAAACTTGGTATGTGACTTCTCCTAGTTAAATTCTATTTATATTTGCATAATAAACAATCGTTTTTGTTCCTTGTTTCAGCAAACCTACGTACTCATTACCAGTGTTATTCTTATAGATAATTATTAAAATCGCTTATATTTGAATATATTTTTATGAAACTTGTTATGCGGCTTTATGTGGTATTAAGACATATATTATGCATTGGAAATTCGCTGAGTACGCAGGTTTGCTGCGACGGGGGTATTTTATCTTCAGGGCTCCACCTCAAAGGCTTTCAAAGCTCAGTATCTTGTGGAAGAAATGCAATCAACTGATTTGAATATTTAACAGTTTGTAATACAAACACAGCACAATCATAATGTAAAATAAATATATACTAGGGATGAATGACAAAGCAAAATCAATATATTCCTAAGAAAATATTTCGTTGAATTTGATCATGTGGAAAAGAATAAGAATAAGAATATCTTTACTGTCTTAAAACAATTACAAAAATTGCAATCGACATTGTCAAACTAAATCTAAAATTGACTACAATGCTAAAAACAACAATAACAACTAAGCAAGTCATGAATGGTCCAATAACGCACTGTAAGGAAAAAAATGCTAACATATTTTTAGGAAAACAGATAAAAAAACTTAAGTTTGTACAGTAAAACAACTAATACAAGACTCATACTCATTTACTTGGTAGAAAGCTTGTTCCACCAGCCACTCATGCAGAATATTTTCAAAACTTTCTCTTGGTCTGCTTTTAACACTTTCGGGTAGCACATTAAAATACCTTAGACTAATTTTCAAAAAGTGGTGTTGGGATTTAGTTAATCTTCAGTTAATTCAGATTTCTCTTATTTCTTGTGTTGTAGCTGTGAACACTATCCCTGGTGTTATAATTACCCAAATTGTCCTTGGCGTGGAGTAAGCAATGTAAAATAAATAAACCAGGGACAGTTAACATTGATAACTCAACAAAATATGTTTTACAAGAGTTTGTTTAATCCAATAATGGTTCTGAGCACCCTTTTTTGCAAGATAAAAACTTCTTTTGCGCCAGAGTAATTGCTCCAAATAATAATGGAATTTAAATGTGAATAAAAAAGTGCATAATAAGTCATGAGTAAATATTGATGGCTGAGTCATGTCCTGAGCTTCTGGATCAAGAAAATTACTCTAGATAATTTTTTGCAGACTAAAGAAGTGTGTTGATTCCAATTGAGATTACTGTCAAGAGTTATACCGAGAAGTTTAACGGAATCTAATTCTTTATTATTTATGGAGGAGGACAATGAAAAGAGAAGCTGTTCAGTTTTATTGGCATTAATTTTGAGGGAATTGGCTGTTAACCAACGGTTAGAGGCATCTTTGATGCAGTTATAACTTCTAACTCCTGGGAATCTTTATTTGCTGTCAAAAACGTGGTGTCATGAGCGTAAAATATTGATTTATAGAGCAAAACACTAGGAAAGTCAATAATGTAAACCATGAAAAGGAAAGGCGTGAAGACCGAACCTTGTGGGATACCACGATCCACCCTCAGTAGATCTGATTTTTTTATTGTTAGGAATCACAGCTTGGTATCTGTCTCTGAGGTAGGACTGAATTAGTGATGGTTCTACTCCACCTATTTTGTAATACCTTAACTTATTCAGTAACTATAAGATAACTTTCATAATTCCTGCGCATAGAGCGTCGTCCCACCCAGTGAGTTAAAAGATTATACACGTAGAGCTCATTGGTCCCACTACAGTCCATTACAAAAATGTTTTCGTTTAAAAATAAAACATATGACTTCCTGATGTTGTTTGTTGTCTGCTTGTGACCAGCTGATTTGAAGTCGAATCAGCTGTGTCGATGGCCTTGATACGGCCTTGAGCAGTGAAAGTCAAATCCTGGAATGCTTCGTAGGTTATGTAACAAATGAAAATCAGGCTTTATGTTTGTTTTGACTAGACCTACAATATTTTTTCGTGAGTAAAAGTACACTTAAGGTGGTTATTATTGATTTTCAAACATTTTTCCTTGGAAGCACCGATTTATAACAATTTATTCAAATAGGCCTATTCACATTGCCTTTGTGTGTCACAGGAGGGAGCTTGGCTTAATTTTAACCTAATGTTTTGAGTATTCAAGTTAGTTGAAAATAAGGAACAATACTAATTATTCTGGAGTTGTTCAAAAATGTTCATCCTGAGGATGAATGAGTGCCAACTATTTGGGATGTCACTTTCACTTTTTCTGGAGTTTGGTGGGGAGGAAAGTAGGTCTTGCAGTGTAGTTGCTGAGGTTGGTCAGGCACCATCACAAACCACTTTCTCCTTCTCTCTTTCTAAATATTGAGTAACTCTGATAAGATAGAGAACGCAATGTCACTCTCAAGATCTGCTGTAAAGTGCAACCAACTTTTATCAAGAAACAGTGCATTTAAAGTGTCGTGTCATAACTCCCTGAATGAAAAATATCTTCTCTCAAATGCAAGTGTTACTTCCATAAAGTGCTTTCATGGTGAAGTTTCTAAACAAAATGTCGCTGGAAAATTAGTTCAGAATCAGAGACCTGATTGGAATCGAGCTGTTTCAGAAGCAGAAAAAATAGTGGGCTATCCTACATCTTTTTTAAGTTTACGGTGGCTTCTAAGTGACGAAATTGCAAATGTTGCCTTACATCTTCGTAAACTGGTTGGATCTAATCATCCTCTTCTCAAGACTGCCAAGTGAGTTGAATGAAATTACATTATCAAATTTATTTGTTTATAGCCTAAGGCTTTCTCTATTTTTACTACCGGTGCACTTTTATTTTAGTAACAAGTCATAAGTTGATTTGACAATTAATTGGGAAGGAAGGAACTCAATTAGGCTATAACTTACTCTATAGTTTAGCTTTTATAAATTTGAACAAAGTCACATTTATTTTACTTTAAATTCAGCTTTTATTTTGAATAGGCTAGCCTGTTTAGCGAATTTTTGAAAACTAACTTTTTATTGTTGGTATCATTTAGTGGCTGCAATTTAGTATGCATCCTACATTCATTAGATTTGTTTAAATTGATTTTACGAACTAGGTACTGGCAATTTAAAATTTCAATATTAAGAACTATCATATTCAGTAGGTAGCTTAATTCCATATTAAGACTAGCTGTGTACCTGTCTTTCATACAGTATTTTTAATGGCATATACATAAATAAAAAGAATAGCAAACCAATTAATTTTACAATTAACAAATTTCATTAAATAAAAAGAATAGCAAACCAATTAATTTTACAATTAACAAATTTCATTTTATATTTTAACTGGACATTATTATAACAATTAATACAAGTTACCGTATCACAATATAAGTTACTGTAGATTAATATGTTAACTGCATCATTTAGAAAACAATTGGGAGCTTGTAAGTTACGGAGGAGCATTATTGGAGCTCCGACCTTAAGAGTGAGCTCGTGGGCAGATAATTCGGACGTGTAACTTACTATTACTGAGTCGAGGAACTCTGTTGGGTTCTGGATCAAATAACAATGTTAGTAAATGTATTCGTTCGTTCCTCGCTATGAAGGAGGTAAAGAGGGATCATCTTATTTTAATCTCTGCTGCTTCTATTGGTGGACGTGAGGATGGCACAATCACAGAGCCAGGCACTTTCCAAATTAAGCTGTTTATGAACCTTGGGGAGCAATAAACCATTAAACAATATATAATACATTATTTGTTCAAATAATAAGTGCAAGCCTACAGTAACTTAATGTACAAAAAAATCTTCTGTCATGTGATGTGACAAGTCATTGAAGTTATCTGCACCTCACATGTGGAAAGTCTTAGGTTTTCATCCTTGGCTGGCCATTCTAAGATGAGTTGTTCAGTTTCTCATCTCACTTAGGCAATTAGGCCTACAGGAATGGTTCTAAAAAAGGGCCGTACCCCGCCAGGAAGGAGTAGATAGGACTCAGACATATCTTGGTTAAAATAACTCCCCAACATTTTTGTTTTTTAATTCTGATAACTTATATTTATCATGAAATTACGAAAGTTACAAAATTATTACTTATTATTATTAATTAATTTAAAGAAACTGATTAGTCTCTTAATAAAAACATTTAAAGGGTACCGGTACCAGTATTCCGTTATAATTATTTTAGTGCCCTAATATTATTAATAAATTATTTTTTGGTGTTTGCATTTAAATGTTGTAGGCACAGATTTCTTCATTCAATGTGTTCCAACGCTTCCAGCATTTTGTAAAGGGCACGTACCCTAGTATTTTAAGGAAAAGCAGTCCAAACCCCTGTTATTTAACCAACATGAGTTAGTTAACTTATATATAGATAATCTATTTTATGTTGAACAGTTATTACTGTAGTAAAGTGCAAAAAAAACATAAAATACCGGTTACGTATATGTAGATATTATTGAAAATCCCCTTACAACAATCTAGGAGGTTGGTGCTTCGATTGTTATAAACTTTGTTCAATAACTTGAACAAGTTGAACTTGAATAAATTATTGAACAAACAAAGTTTATAACAATCGAAGCACCAACCTCCTAGATTGTTATAAGGGGATTTTCAATAATATCTACATCCATCATTAAATCTCAATAATATAGAGACAATAACCTAGTCTAATTTCATCACGTTAGCATAAATTTATTTGTATCACTATGTAATTTGTTATCTAGTGAAATGAATCCTTTCAGAAGTTTGTTGTACAATGGGCGAAACAACATGCAGGCGTGGGGTCTCATTGTGCTCCTCATCTCCAAGGCAGCTGGACATCTCAATGTTGATGAGATGGAGGAGGACAAGGCTGCCGGAGTTCTCCATAGGTGGGCTTAGTAGTTATTCATTGTTATTGTCATTCCAGCGCTAATAACATTTTTGTCACTATGAACACCTTCAAAATAACAGACCAAACCCCTTCAATTGTTTGGTTTTGTTTTCAACACCCCGGGAATTGAAGCCATCTTTATTTCAATAAATAAATTCAGTTCCTTCTTTTCAAAAAAAATTCTATATTTCTTTCTGTTGTCAAGTAATTTATTTCAGAACAGCTACCTTACAAAAATTGCATCTTTGTTCTATGTAAGGTCCCTTATGAGATAATCAGTCAAATGTTTATTTAGCAGGTTCAAAGGGAAAGTAAAAAAGGAATCAACCCTCGGACCTTGCCTCGGACGCGGTAGCTCAGAGGTAAAGTACCTGACTAGCAAGTCAGACGTGGCCGGTTCGATCTCGGTCACGGCCGACTCCTGTTAGATCATGAGCGGTCACCTCTGGCTTACCTATGTGACTAATGCCATTACGGTACCTCGCTGTCTTTAGTTCACCGCACAGGTGGTTAGGCTGTGGTGACGGGCAGTTGAGTTTTGAAAATATAAAAGAAAGAAAAGAAGTAATATTTTTTTTACTTTCACAGCTACTTGTCTACTAAAAAGGACCATGAAAAATTAAAATCGGCCTATAATAGAATGAAACAAACCTAACCTAACAGTCACATTATGCTGTACTGGAAGTCTGATAGTTGGCTTCATAATGTGGGAGTGAATGTTGATTTAGTACCTTCATATTACATTGATTACCAAAGCATGACTCGCAGTAAATCTTGTATAGTTTATTATAAATAAACTCAAATGATTATTTATGTACGAGAACCTTCAAATTCAACTGATGACCCTGGAGATTGTCTATATAACAACTTGTGTACAACATGATCACATAACCCTTTATAGTCAACTGGTTAAAATATCTGTGTAAATTTATAAGGGTAGACTTTCTTGAAAGCATTCAAAGCTCTGACTGTTTTCACTTTACATTTGTGTGTTAATCGTACACTTATAAAACACTGTAAGTATCCTAATTAAGCTGTAATCAAATGGTTATGATTTATATTTTATTTTATCTATTGATATGCCAAATGTAAGAAGTTAAACAATATTTAAATAATAATAAACGTTAAAGAAATTTTTTGTTGTAAAAAAGTTCCGTTTGTGCTCACACTTTGAAAATATCAGCTGCTATTAACTGTCACAATTAAGATTTACAAATTTGCCTACAGCCAGAGAGCGTTGGCAGAGGTTACGGAGATGATCCGAACGAGCCATCTGGTCCACAAAGGCTTGGTGAACATTTACCCGGACATGTATCCCGAGTCAGCTGTCCTCAACGACATGACGTTCGGCAACAAGATAGCTCTGCTCAGCGGAGACTATCTCCTGGGCAACTCTTGTGCCGAACTGGCGGCTCTTCGTAACCAAGATGTAAGATGCTTGTTTTATTCACTTTGTTTATACAGTTAAAATCATTATGGACAGACTATCGGATGCGGACATTTAAAATAGAAACATCTCAAAACAATCACCCTTCCCGCCGCTGTTCACCTTCAGCGACGGACGGACGGTCGGGCACGGACGTCTTAAAAATAGAAACTTCTCAAAACAATCACCCTTCCCGCCATTGTTCACCCTCATGGGGTTTTTCCCCCAGTGCGGGATTAATTAGCATACTGTTAGGTATTGAGATTTTTAACCTATTAAATATCATTTGGCGTTTTGGATAGTATTTACTGCTATCAACCATTGCTAGTATTAACTATTATTATCTTTATTGTTTGTAGCTGTTATCACAATTTAATGATTTTCAAAAGTATTTAATTTACATAAATATATCTTAAATGACATTAAAACACAATATTGTAGTATAAAAATGTTGATAAACCTTTATTATATTCGTAATATTCAATTTATTGAATCCCTTTGTTTTAACTGTGATAAACCTTTATTATATTCGTAATATTCAATTTATTGAATCCCTTTGTTTTAACCGAGGTTTTGGGTTATCTGTGACCTTCCAACCGGTCATTACTCCGGATAATCGGGAGTTGACTGTAGTGTATGTTTCACAATGGGCATCAAGAACCAAAAGTGATTCAGTGAATCATGACGTGTGAATTCTTGCAACACATTTTGTAAATTCAAACACATTGTTAAACATTGTCACGGAATAAATATTATTATTATTATTATTATTATTATTATTATTATTATTATTATTATTATATGCCAGCATCTTTCTTCTACTGAGCAGTGGCCTGGTGTTAAGACATATTAAATAAGTGGGACACTTTCCCAATGTAATAAATTCCCCTTAATTCAGGATTTGGGCACTAACAGCCCATATTTCAGATAGAAAGAAGAGCTACAGGCTTTATTTTACCCTTATTAAAGGCCGTGAAGAGTTTTAAAACCTGTAGCGAAGAAATTGAAGTTGTGGTGAGATCAGTCCTTTTATTGTCAATGGAAGCCGTTTGAATTTCAGTTTTAGGCCATCAACGTTGAAAGAACTATTAAAGTAACTAAAGTCAATAGCCAAACAGATTAATAATCAAAAAAAACTCAGTAATTTATCAAGAAGAATTTTAAATTAATTTTATAGCCTACCATCAAGTTTAATTTTGAAACATTTAATATCAAGTTAAATTAATAGCCTACTAGTTATTTATTGAGAGCGTCATCTGACTTCTGGACATTAGAAGCTTTCCAGAGAACAGTCACCTGCTATTGAGCAATACTCAGTTATTCAGAATCCAAGTCATAATTTATTAATAACATTATTTCATATTATGTTTTGATTACCAAGAGTTTATTAAATTGCACAAAAGATCATAAGAATACATTCTATCAAGCCACACGAATACTCCACATGAGATATAAGAGTTTTTGTGAACCCTGAGATATTAAAGACAATTGTATAATAATTTAAATATCAAAGTAAATAATAGAGTTTCCCTAATTTTTTATGATATTTGTTTTTAGTCCGTTTTCACATTTTAAAGAATATCATTATTGTACGTTTTAAAATAAATGTAGGTTTATTCCTGTATTCATGAGTTTTTATTGTTAGGCTAGGACACCATTATTTTAGTTTATTTGTAGGAAGTGAAGAAGAAACTTGAGACAACTAGTATATTTCAGCCCATATTTCAGATAGAAAGAAGAGCTACAGGCTTTATTTTACCCTTATTAAAGGCCGTGAAGAGTTTTAAAACCTGTAGCGAAGAAATTGAAGTTGTGGTGAGATCAGTCCTTTTATTGTCAATGGAAGCCGTTTGAATTTCAGTTTTAGGCCATCAACGTTGAAAGAACTATTAAAGTAACTAAAGTCAATAGCCAAACAGATTAATAATCAAAAAAAACTCAGTAATTTATCAAGAAGAATTTTAAATTAATTTTATAGCCTACCATCAAGTTTAATTTTGAAACATTTAATATCAAGTTAAATTAATAGCCTACTAGTTATTTATTGAGAGCGTCATCTGACTTCTGGACATTAGAAGCTTTCCAGAGAACAGTCACCTGCTATTGAGCAATACTCAGTTATTCAGAATCCAAGTCATAATTTATTAATAACATTATTTCATATTATGTTTTGATTACCAAGAGTTTATTAAATTGCACAAAAGATCATAAGAATACATTCTATCAAGCCACACGAATACTCCACATGAGATATAAGAGTTTTTGTGAACCCTGAGATATTAAAGACAATTGTATAATAATTTAAATATCAAAGTAAATAATAGAGTTTCCCTAATTTTTTATGATATTTGTTTTTAGTCCGTTTTCACATTTTAAAGAATATCATTATTGTACGTTTTAAAATAAATGTAGGTTTATTCCTGTATTCATGAGTTTTTATTGTTAGGCTAGGACACCATTATTTTAGTTTATTTGTAGGAAGTGAAGAAGAAACTTGAGACAACTAGTATAAAATTACCCAAAAGCCCTTGCAAGAACTAGCAGCCAAGCAAAGAACACCTGAGATTGATTTATAAACATTCGAGATAGGTTAGGTAGAAAGAAAAGATTAGTTAAAAAGATTTATTATCAGTTAAGAGTAACAAAATAACTAGATGTTCGCTCATTCCTCCCATATAAGGATAATCGAAACATGAACAATAATTTTTAATTGTGCCTCAAACAAATTAATGATCTGATTTTAATTATCTTATCAGAATTTTTCCCTATTTTTAATTCAAGGACCACTAGAATGCGCTGATTAGTCTTTAATTGCTTCATTGCTTTAAGTAGCGACTTTTCTGCCACAAATTTATGATGTAGTAGCTCAGTTCAGAAAGCGTGCTTGTTTCACGACTCAGAGATCGCAGGATCGATCCCCAGTCGCGTCACAATATTTTGTTACAAGAAAATATTCATGAACTTGTTTTTGCCATTATTTTGGCTCTAACCAAATAAAATACTATCGTAATTTATATTTTTATTTATTTTAAAAACAATTTACAGACAGGGTTGAAAGGATGCTTAGTGTGATAAGTAGGCTAAATAATACAAATTACGCTTGGCAATAAAAATATTGATCCATAGACCTATACATGATATTAAATGCAAGGAATGTGTCCTAGTGTACGATTGTACATGATGACACAATATGTTTTAATTGACAAGAAGGCTGTAAGCCTAAGTTACATAATGAAAATGGTTTCCTGTAGGCCAATTCTAGGCTATGTTAAAATCATCTTGGATAACCTGCAAAAAGTCTTAGAATAGTTGAAAGGTTTTTTTGTGGTTGGATACACAATTTATGGCAGCGTATTTTAAGTTTTACAGAATAAAAAATGTTATGTATTTGTTACAAATTTAAAAAGATTATCTGGAAGATTAAAAATTATCCACAAAATTAAGTTAGTGATAACTAAACGTCTCATTTGGTTACATACTTACCGTTTTATTACGTTGGTCGTAATTGATTGGAAAGATTAAGTACTCAAGGTGTTTACTCTTTTCACATGGCAATCATAATATTACCAATTATCGATAAGACGTGTAATGAAACAAACTATTTTATAGTTTGTTATTATTCGTATTCGTATATTGGTCGTCCGTCGTCGTCTGTTGTCTGTTTTGCTTATTCGCACCACGAAGTAGGCTTGCACAGAATAAGCTTATATACCCCCGTCGCAGCAAACCTGCATACTCAGCAAATTTCCAATGCACAATATATGTCTTAATACCACATAAAGCCGCATACCAAGTTTCATAAAAATATATTCACATATAAGCGATTTTAATTACTCTCCATAAGAATAACAATGGTAATGAGTACGTAGGTTTGCTGAAATAAGGAACACAAACAATTGGTTTTTATGCAAATATAAATAGAATGTAACTAGGCGAAGCCACATACCAAGTTTCATCAATATTCAATCATAAATAAGCGCTATTTAACATTTTAGTGATTCTCCATAAGAATAACATGGAGGCTGAGTAAGCAGGTTTGCTGCAACAAAGAATAAAAAATGGGTTTTTATGCAATTATCAATATAACTCAACCAAGTGAAGCTACATACCAAGTATTATTAATTTATGTTCATAATTAAGGGAGTCAATACATTTGACTTATTCTCCATAAGAATAACATGCGGGCTGAGTACGCAGGTTTGCTGCTAAGGGAATAATCAAGAAAAACTCAATTTTTGTACAAATATCAATATACCAGTACTACGTGAAGCCACATACCAAGTTTCATCAACATACATCCATAAATAATCGAGTTATCAAATTTGATTTATTCTCCATAAGGATAACATTGGACAACGTACTGTCTTTAGCACTTTGAATATCTCTGCAACGGTTGGGCGTAGAATCAAAATTTAAACACCAAAGTGATTGTTTTGTGGAACTGAACAGATTAGTAAAAGCAAATATGAAGTTTACATTAAAATAAACTGAGGAAAAGCCAAAAACTGTTTTCCCAAAAGGTTAACATGGGAGATTTTATGAGTAGGTTTTTTGGATTTTCTCCGCAACCACTTAACCTAGGTTAATAATTCAAAATACTAATTTTTTTTAAGCTTTATAACATGGTCAAAACCAAAATTAAGTTTTTTAAAAATTTTAGGGTGAAAAATGCAAAAAACTGATTTTTGGAAATTTTAAAAACCCCATAAACCCCCTTTCTCATATGGTCCGATTTTACTGGTTTTCGAACTTAAAGTCATGAATGTCATTTTACACATTTGAGCCAAATTTCATCGAAATCGGACGTGTTTTACTCAAGTTATCGCATTCACGGACACATATATACCGGGTGTCCAGCCTAAAGTGTTACAATAGCTAACTTTTTTATTTTATGTCTGACAGTAAACTTCTTATGGAGGACCCCCTTTATTTTTTTATGCTGCTTCTAAGTATGTATTTTAATTATCAAAATTTCCCACCATTTTTCCAATATGGCGGACAACTTTGTTTTTTCTTATGGAATACCCTGTATTTTATTATGATTTTAGATAGCAAACGAGATTTTAAAAAGTTTTTATTCTTAGTATTTTTTTCCTAAACCTAATCAATGAGGCTCTAGAGCATTTTTAAGGTTTAATTTCACTGTAACTTCAAGAAACATACGGTCGAAAGTCACAGCTGTGCAACAATGGTAAATACACATGTTCAAGTAAATCAAAAGTATGAGGTTTCCTGTTCCTGTTTATTCGTTGTTGTGTTTATGCACTGTCTTAAGAGTACAATTTAATGTGACTGTGTATTGTAATAGTGTTTTTTTATTGTTACAATGACTTTTAACGAACAAGTGGATATGTTATTAATCTTAGGGGAATGCCACAAAAACACAAGATCCGCAGCTGAACTGTATGTCACTCGTTTTCCTAACAGGCGGCATCCATCAGGTATGAGCTTTTTACGCCTTGAAAAAAAAGCTCGTTTAACAGGTAACTTGGGTCCTAGAAAACGGAATCGAACACATCCTATCACCGATTTTGATACAGAAGCAGATGTTTTGGCCTCAGTTATGGTTGACCCGCACCTCTCTACTCGAGAAATTGAGAGGTATACAAACATAAGTAAGAGTTCAGTTTCAGTAATATTACGGAAACATAAATTTCACCCATATCATGTCATTCTTAACCAAGAGATACGAGAAACTGATTACCCTAGAAGGTTAGCATTTTGCACATGGTTGACAGAACAAATCCAGTTGCAACCTCGTTTTTTGTCAACTGTTTTATTTTCAGACGAGGCAACGTTCCTCAGTACCGGACATTTGAACAGACATGATATGCATTATTGGTCTACTGACAACCCTCACTGGATGCAGACCATTGATAACCAAAGAAAATGGTCATTAAATGTTTGGTGTGGTATTTCCGAAGGCAAAATTGTCGGGCCTCACTTTTCCGATGGCCCGCTAAACGGGATCGACTACGCTAACTTTATAGAAAACCATCTTCCTGTTCTTCTAGACAATTTTCCCCTTCAGGCCAGAATGGATATGTGGTTCCAGCAGGACGGTGCTCCACCACACTTCTCCAGAGTGGCCAGAGAAACCGACAATGATGTGTTTGAAGGATGTTGGATAGGGAGAGGAGGCCCAGTTGCATGGCCACCGAGATCACCAGATCTCACACCACTGGACTTTTTTCTTTGGGGTGCGATTAAGGACAAAGTGTTTAAAACCCGACCAACGACACCTGCAGACATGAAGTGCAGGATCCAAGCCGCCTGCAGTGACATAAATGAACAAACTATTATTATTTCGCAAAGAGCTCATGAAGAGCGCTTGGCCATGTGTATTGAGCAACATGGACAGTTGTTTGAGCATCTTATGTAGAACTAGGATAATTGAGCTCTCTTGTTGTGAACGTGTACATAATTTAATCTAAGTGTTTTCAACTGTAAATAAATAAAGATAAGCAATATCATTCACATTTAAAAGCTGTGTTTTATTATTAATTTTAACTTAACTATTTTTCAGAACTAAAAACTAATAAAAACTACTAAAACTGAATTTACTTAAAAATGGTATTTTAGTGTCTCTAGAGCCTCATTCATTAGGTTTAGGAAAAAAATACCAAGAATAAAAACTTTTTAAAATCTCGTTTGCTATCTAAAATCATAATAAAATACTGGGTATTCCATAAGAAAAAACAAAGTTGTCCGCCATATTGGAAAAATGGCGGGAAATTTCGATAATTGAAATACATACTTAGAAGCAGCATAAAAAAATAAAGGGGGTCCCCCATAAGAAGTTTACTGTCAGACATAAAATAAAATACCCCCCGTCGCAGCAAACCTGCGTACTCAGCGAATTTCCAATGCATTGATATGTTTCTCACTAGTACATAAAGCCACTCACCAAGTTTGACAAAAATACATTCATAAAGAAGTGATTTATTACATTTTATTTATTCCCCATAAGAATAACATTAGGACTGAGTACGCAGGTTTGCTGCAACGAGGAAGATAAGAAATGAGTTTTTATGCAATTATCAATATAACTGAACCAGGTGAAGCTACTTACCATGTTTTATTAATTTATGTTCATAATTAAGGGAGATATAAAACTTTACTTATTCTCCATAAGAATAACATTAGGGCTGAGTATGCAGGTTAGCTGCTACGGGGACAATCAACAAAACATTTATTTTTTGTGCAATTATCAAATACCAGTACAACATGAAGCCACATACCAAATTTCATCAATATACATTCATAAATAATCAAGATATCAAATTTTTTTTATTCTCCATAAGGATAACATTGGACAACGTACTGTGTTTAGCACTTTGAATATCTCTGCAACGGTTTGACGTAGAATCACAATTTAAACACCAAAATGATTGTTTTGTGGAGCTGAAGTGATTGGTAAAAGAAAATGTGAAGTTTAAAGTAAAATTAACTGAGGAAAAGCCAAAAACCTTTTTCCCATAAGATTAACATGGGAGATTTTATGAACATGTTTTTTGGATTTTTTCCGCAACCACTTAACCTAGGTTAATAATTCAAAATACCATTTTATTTGTTTTTTTAAGCTCTATAACATGGTCTAAACCTAAATTAAGTGTTTAAAAAATTTTAGGGTAAAAAAAGCAAAAAACTGATTTTTGGAAAATTTAAAACCCCCATAAACCCCCCTTCCCATAGTCCGATTTTTCTGGTTTTCAAACTTAAAGTCATAAATGTCAGTTTACACATTTGAGCCAAATTTCATCGAAATCGGACGTTTTTTACTCAAGTTATCGCATTCACGGACACATATATAGATATATATATATATAGATATATATATATATATATATATAGATATAGATATATATATACATATATATAAATTTGAACGAATAGTGTTTTGGACATCTGGGGACCTCAAAACAAAAAGTTATCATGGTCTCGGGCTTAAGTCTTACCATGAGACCTACGGTAATAGCTTCTTCCCTATAGGGGAAATTCGCTAAAAGTTAGCTATTGTAACACTCTAGGCTGGACACCCGGTATATATATGGGTCATTCCCACCAAATGGGATAAGTTAGGTTAAGGAAAATTTTTAAAATTAAAATTGTCAAATTGTCTTCTACTATTGATTGTTTAGTCTCATACATTTTTGGGAACACTCCAATGCTGCAGCAGAGCACAATTTTCATTTTTTATATGAAAAAACAAACATTTTCAGTGATCGGTCACACTCACTTAACCTCCCACAAAAAACGAGTTTAAGACATTTTATGCAAACAACTTGCAGAATGTTTAATTAAATAAACAATAACAAAAACATAACGTGTATTTATTTCCTGATTCTATCGTTTTAATCTTTAAAAATTAGAAAATGGTATTGAAGTTGGAAGTGTATCATAATTTGGTACCTAATACCTAAAATTTATTCATTGGAAAACATTTTTAAATAATGATTTTTCTATTGTGAGATGTGAATACATTTTTTCATCAGTTTTATGTAAATATATATATGAATAAAAATATATTATCGTCGTTTAGTTAGTATTTTTACCCCGTGACCGGCCTCTAGCAGACGTGACCGGTCTGTAAAAGACGTGACCGGCGGGTAACAACAGTGACCGTTTGGTAAACTCACGTGACTTATACCACTAAAAGGTAACATAATACATCTAAAATACAATAAAACTTATTCATTACTATAAAATATGAAACTTACTATTAAAGTTATAGATTTCCTGAAATATCTACAAAACCAGGGAAGAATTATATCGTATCTCAATTCACAAACAGTACGGTCACACTTATAAATCATAACATGTTAATCTTTTATGAAAAAGCTAAATATATCATAACAAGTTAACAAGAACTAAACACAACCTCAAAACGTGGTTAGCCTACAAACCTTAACTAAATGACTATTAAACATAATGTCTCGAATATACAGATCGGTCATACATAACAGTACCGGTCACGTAAGTAATCCAATATTTGAAAAGCTAAGGAAAATTAGAATAGATAGATAAAAAACTTGTTCATCAAAGTGAAACATCTGCTAAGTAATTTCCTCATATGTCTGTTTTTGTAATATTTTTAATATCATAAAACTAGGTTAGGTATTTGTTGACCATGATGATGGGCTTATGTCCCGAAACATGTAGTCTTAAAAATAAAAATAAAGAAATTCCTTAAGGGTACTCAGTTGAAAAATGTTTCATTTGATTATTATTATATTAGTAGCCCTAACAAATGAATGCAATATAAATATATATATATATACATATATATTAATTTGAACGAATGGTGTTTTCGGCATCTGGGGACCTCAAAACAAAAAGTTATCATGGTCTGGGGCTTAAGTCTTACCATGAGACCTACGGTAATAGCTTCTTCCCCATAGGGGAAATTCGCTAAAAAGGAATAATATGTTATATAGATTTATGTATTTTTTTAATAATGCATCTTTATAGTAATAATATAAAATAAGAAATATGCCCATAGTTATAAAATACACTACAGTTTACTTTTTAATTAGTGTGTATTTTGGTCTACAAAAACCTCTTTTTATCCAGTATAAAAATGTATACTCAAGTGAAGGCATCCATGTTAATCTATTGGTGAAGCATAGACGATGGCTAAATTTCAATGACTCAAGCACCACTAAAATGGCTTCTAATGATAACATTACCCATAAGAATTCTCCCATAAGAATAATCTTGTGGGAGAAAAAAGTAAATTTGTTTTCAAGATAATTTTGTTAATACTGAACAGAATCATTCCAATAACGAACTCAACCGAGATTTTGTACTAAATAAGTTATCTGCAAAATTTAATGTAGATCTATGGAGGTGTTTTTGAGTTATTGTGTGTAAAGACACTCCAGTTTGAATCACTTTCGTTAGCAGTACAAGCATTGAAGTTGGGTATGAGGATACTCTCCACTTCGTTTCGATTATCCAATTAAAATAAGTAAGTTAAAAAAAATAAAATAAAAAAGTTTATTACAAAATAGCTTCCAAGATGCAATACTTAATTAACTAAGGAAACATATTGACTTGATGTGACCTGAACGTGTTTCATAGTACAGTATCGGGACGTCGGCTGCAGTGGTGGACTTGAGTCATTTCCTAGAAAGAGGGCGGTTAATGAGGACGGTTAAGAGGGCATCTACTGTATAGACTTTGCTTGTAAAGTAGTACTTTAATTTATGAGTATTAATAAGTATTAATATGTCTTTTATTCTTAGGAATTCTGTGTTAGCTTGCTTTGCATTTTAAGAGTACTATCTGGAAACCAGGAACTTTGCACATCCCAGGGGGCAATACTGACTTTGATTTGGTTTCCCTGTTTGCCTACTTTTCAATAAAAACTTGTTGAGACATTTATATCTATCGAGGAAAAAGTGCATATAGTCTGAAGTCGACAATTATTTCAACTGCCCTTTTGAGATTTTAGTAATTTTCTCGCAACAGTTGGTAGAGCTGATGAGCAGTGCCGTGCGAGATTTGACAGAAGGAGAGTTCCTTGGCCGTCGAGACAAGCAGAACAACCCGCTACCATCACCACCACCGAACACGGCCGCTCTCGCCGACTGGACGCAACGCAACGTGCTGAGTGCCGGCAGCCTTCTCGGGAAGAGTTGCCAAGGAACACTCAAGCTGGCGGGGCACTCCACACAACTGCAGGACCAAGGATACAAGTTTGGCAAACATTTGGCTCTTGCATGGCAGGTGAGTTATATTACTGTCAGCAAGTTTGAGGTAGTAATTTGAACAGATCAATGTAGGCGGTTTATTTGGCAAAAGTATTTTTTTATTAGACTCTTGAGGGCTTAGGCATAGTACAAGTAAGAGCATAATAGTGAAATACCAGTGAACGAATGGGGACAGATACATTCTATCCTACTTTTTACTCAACTTACATTATAGCAAACTTTTTTAAGTATTCTGTGAGATGTGCTTATAAGCCAAGTATGCATGGCTACAACATATGTTGCATTGGGTAATGCGGTCAGTGCTCTCCTATGTACCAGGCCTCAGCACAAGTCTTTGTACAGGTTTACTCCCCAAAATATACTACTAGTATATAAAATTTTATTTTTTAATTTTTTGGTGTAGGCGTAAATGTAAGGTTGCCACAGAATTGTTGTTTTTCTTTTTTTAGTTTTAACCCCGAAACTGCCAAAGGTCCCAATTGCGATCCAATAACACTACGCGAATACTGCTAAAGTCGCGATCGTGACCCTTTTCTTCACAGTGCGATACATCGATACTCGAATCACCGCCAAATGATTCATCATTGAATTTGTAATCAAATGATGTATCGGAAGTGGTCTTTCGGTTTTTTTTTGCGATTTTTGTAACCAATTACGAAATTTTGCGTGTCTTTCTATTGTTGGCACCATTTATAGTGGCACGGTCATGGTTTATGCCATGTTTTTTTGTGAAACTAATTATACTAACCCTAACAACCGTGCTCTGCTTCAGAAAGATTAGAGCCAATCTTCAAGGTGAATCGATAGTGATCGCACCCACAAAAGGTTGTCCGCAGGGAGTAGTGATGGAAATACTTGTTACTTTACAGTAACGATAAAAACAGTGATTGGTCACTAGGGTTACCTGTGATTTTTAACTGTGATTTACAGTGATTCGTTACTTTAGCTCTAGGAGCGCTGAAACTGCATTGCCCGTGATTCACCGCTACCTAAACAGTGATTCACCGTGATTTCACTCTTGTCGTTCTTACCATGATTTCACTTTTTCTGCTCTTACCGTGATTTGTACAGGGTCGGATTTACGAAGTGTAATTAAGATCTTTAAGATTAAAATCATATAAAAATAGGTATATTTGTTATAAATTCGTGTCTTGGTTTTAGTCTAATTTGTTTCAACACTAGTGGATAATTTTTCAACCATCAGTTCTTATTCTTTGTGGATTACTTTTAATTTCAAAACAAAACAAAATTGATTAAAACCTGTTCGAACTTTTTGATATTAAAAAATGTTACTGCCCTAACGTTAAAAGAATGTTTGCAATATATATTGTATAAATAATAAACTTATACCAGAAAATGCTTAGAAATATATTTGTTTCTTCCAACTGTTATACAAAATATTAATTGTTCCATAAAAATGTAGCTCACATTTCCTACCGCTAGTTATGTTTTTTGCAATTGGCCTAATATATATATATATATATATATATATATATATATATATATATATATATAAGATCAAACTCGACTCAACTCGATTCTGAAACCAACAGTATTACAGTCTATTACTATTACAGCAAAACTATCACTGGTTGCAGTGAAAATCTCTAAAGAGGACTTCTTTGAGGCTTTGGCATTTTAAAATTTAAAAAAGTAAATCAGGACATAATGCTTAGGAAAGAAATCAGCCGAAGATGGGGACAGATAAATAACACTACCCCGGCGGGAGCGGGGGTGTGCGATAAGCATTCCCACATTGTAATCAACAAAATAAAATTAAAGTTTGCAGGTTTGACAGATAAAAGCGCGGGAACATATTGTACGATTGCAGCGTGGTACGCGGCGATGTCAGGTACTACCAATAACGAGAAGCACGCGAATCACGAATCACTGTAAATCACTGTTCCTTTAGAAGTCGTGATCACAGGTCCACCCGTGATTTTAAGGTCCACCCGTGACTTTAAAATCACCGTTATAAAATCACAGTTTGTGATTTTGGGGCACATCAGGAGCACAGCGAATCACTGTTCCTTTAGAAGTCGTGATCACAGGTCCACCCGTGATTTTAAAATCACCGTTATAAAATCACAGTTCGTGATTGTGGGGCGCATCATTAGGGAGGTGTGCTTTCGCTTCTTCTGTGGAACCTTGTGGTGGATGGTCTCTTTCGTGATCTCACTACCAGAGGTATCTTTGTCCAGGGCTATGAAGATGACATAGTCCTCATGGTATAGGGTAGGTTCACGAATATTGTTACTGAATGTCAACCTTCAATATGTCAATATCTGGTGTCTTGGAGAGGGACTAAGCATAAACCCCTCAAAGACAGTAGTTGTTCCGTTCACCAGGAAAAAGAACCTGGAGTTTCTTTCCCGGCTGAGACTTGGACCAACGGGACTTGAAGTATCAGGTACAGTCAAATACCTAGGGCTGACAATTGACTCTAAGATGACTTGGAATGATCATTTGAATAATATACTGCATAAAGCGAAATGGGCGCTCATGACGTCCAGGAGATTTGCAGGCTCTATGTGGGCCATCAACCCTCACATAGCGCTGCAGCTG
The DNA here is from genome assembly GCA_963675035.1 of Allygus modestus. Classification (NCBI taxonomy): domain Eukaryota; kingdom Metazoa; phylum Arthropoda; class Insecta; order Hemiptera; family Cicadellidae; genus Allygus; species Allygus modestus. The sequence goes on from OY776117.1 coordinate 33,498,557, forward strand.
TATAAGGCAGTAATAAGGCCTCAAGTCACGTATGGATCACTAGTCTGGTGGACAAAGGTGAACAAAGGCTACAGCCATAGCCATATTCTCAAGTTTACAAAGGCTGGGCACACTTCTAGTCACTGGAACTTTTAGGAACAGCTGTCAGCAACACTCGAAGTTGCTCTTGGATTACTGCCTTTGGATATCTTCATCAAGGCAGAAGCACGAAAATCAGCCTATCGTTTAAAAGTCGCAGGCCAATGGAGGGAAGGCCTTTCTGGAACAAGCCAGTGCACAAAAGCTGTTGCTCACAGCCCTGTGCTTGAAATGATTTCAGATGTCATGAGTACGGAGATGGTTTTCACTGAACCTTTTTCTGTTGAATTATGCTCCAGAGAAGGGTGAAAATCTGAGGAAGGGCCCTATTTCAGGAAAGGCAGCCTTGTCTGGTACACGGACGACTTTCTCATTGAAGGAAAATCTGGCTACGGGATGTACAGTGAGTCACCCAGAACAGAACTCTGCGCAAGTCTGGGACAACACTGTACTATTTTTCAAGCGGAAATTTGTGGCATCATGGTTTGTGCCAATCTAGGCCTTGCCAGACGCTATTGCGACAAGCATATATAGTAATCTTGTCAGATTGTCAGGCTGCCCTCAAGGCTCTTGACTCCAACGAAATCAAGTCAAAATTAGTGTGGGAGTGTTATAACTCACTCAGCGAACTCGCATCACGCAACTCGCACCTTGTTTGAGTACCTGGCCCATGTAGGCATAGGTGGCAATGAGTGTGCAGATAAGCTTGATAAAAGAGGTTCAGATAGGCCTATGTCATTCTTAGGTCCAGAGCCAAGCTGTGGCATAAGCACAACAACTGCTTTTCACACGATCAACAAATGGTCTAGGGATTTACATCGCCAGCAATGGCAGGGTTACTCTGGTCAAGCACTTGGCAAAAGGCTGCTTGCAGATACTAGCTCTTACTTCACTAACTGGTTGGTGAGGTTGGACAGAGGTTGCGTTAAGCAGGTGATTGCTTTGATAACTGGACACGGCCACTTCATGAAACATCTCCACACTCTTGGACTTAGAAATTAAAGTCAGGAGTGTAGGCTTTGCAATCAGTCTGAAGAGACTGCCAAGCGCATCATACTGGATTACGAGAGACTCGGAGCAAGGAGAAGGGCTCTGTTTGGTTGCAAGCAACCAGGTGATGAATGGGATGTTAGTATTGGGAAAAAACTCCTGGATTTTTAAAGGGTACGGGCATTGGTTTGCCCAACTACTAAGGACACACGATAAGCTTCGGTTGACGTGTGAGGATCTTTGAATCTCTGAATCCGTCCCTTCAACAACACATAAACATAAACATAAACCCTAACAAAGCATATATTTTTGCAATCTATGAATCATTTAGCTCGTTTTGGCCACCTTAAAATTGTAAACTACTTGTTTATTTTGTATCCACTATGGCACATAATGAAAACTAGTTTTTTTAAGCATGAGTTTTTTTAGTTTGCCTCTGTTGTGTAAGCGTGTTTTCATATATTCATTCAAAAGTTATAATTATTTTAGATTTTCATTTTCTTGCTGATCAAATTGAATATATGGTTGACATAAGTAGAATCATTGTTTATATTTTTTATAGATTAAAAAAAAACTCGTGCAAGACAGTGAAAAAACCCTCAGCAGTACGGAGAAATATGGTGAACAGTTGGAGGGTTAAATGATTTTCTAACCATTTGCACTATTTTCAAAGTTTGCTTCTATATTTAGTTATGCTGTGTTTTCCATCAATGACGTTTGTTGTCCCCGAAAGGCATGCCTGGACTTAGAGCCATTCACCGGCAACCAGTACGTCCCGGGGGCTGTGTTCAGCCTCACCTCCGCCCCCATCATGTTCCACCTGGAGAGGGATCCCTCCCTCCTCGACGAGATCGACAAGGGTCTCGAGTCTGTCCAGAATGTCGATTATGCCAAGGTAAGTGGCAAGGTTTGTCTGGTACTATGAAAAGGGCAGTTGAAATGAAATCGGTTTGAAAGGACGCCAAAGGAGATTTTTTTGGTATGTAGGAGGGGGAGGTATTTCATTATGCTATAACACCTTAGCCTATCTGGGTGTAGGCCTAGTAAAAAACAACCATTAACATAAGGTCAGGCAAGAGAAACAACAATGAAACATTTTAATATGATTACAGCTTATTTAAAAGACCGGAATCACCGATGTTTATAGCTGATTACAGCCTATTTAAAAGACCGAAATCACCGATGTTGATAGCAGACAATCACAACATACTAAAGGCCTAGCACGACATAGGCAATCAGACCCTACTGAAACAATGAATCAGTATAGGGCTTCTTCTCTGTATGAGTTAACCAAAAACATCCATGATCAAAGAATTTCCTTTGTTGTATATATTAACTAACTAAGCCTAGTTTGAATTTATTTTGTTCACTACGATTAGAAACTTTTAACCTAGTTTGTCACCGGGATGTAAACAGACTACAAAGTGTCAGCTTGCATTTCAAACATTCGTCAACTTCACTATCGGCTTTGTTATTTTTAAAGAATTTACATAGGCCTATCATGCTTTTCTTCCTTTTCGGTTCCATTTTAAGGATATGAATTTAACAAAATCAAATAATATCCGAACAAAGAAATCTGCATAAATAAATTATAGATAACTAAGTGATGCGTTTGTGAGTTCGTCGTTTTTTGTCGCTTCTTTGCGTCGTCGTAAAGATATTCGACGAGCTTAATATATCTAGAGTTTTCGACCGGGGGTGAACAAGTGAAATCTTTTCTTGGAGTATAAGAGCTCTAATGGATTAATCTTGTTGATCATACCGGGAAATTTTGCCGTAGAGAAAGCTATGCAACTTGTTTTGCGCAAGTCAGCAATATTTTACTCAGTGTCTTTTAATTAGTAATATTATTAGTAAGTATTATTAGTAATATTTTTAATGATTATTTTATAAATGTTATTGAATATGACGATTTAACTCGTGATACAGCATCACAAACTGAATTTATAAGTAAAACTAGTGAATTTCCTTTTCATAATAGTAGAGAATATTTCCGGTTTTAGGAACAGAGCGGGAGGAGGTATTAAATGTCATTAACTCCTTCAAAAATAAACTTTCCTGCTGAATTAATTAAATTCCTATAACGATTATTAAATTGGTAGGTCATCAATCAGCTGTGTGGAGTGATGGCTCGTTTGGTGAATTCCTCTTTTGTTTGTGGACATTTTTCTGATAAACTTATAATATCAAAAGTCATACGTATGTACAAAAAAGATGACCCAAAAAAGTTACTATTAGTGTGCGAGTAGTGATTTTTTTAATCGAGTCGAGTCTAGTAATGCCAATTATTTTTGAGTTTTGAGTATTTTCGAGTGAGTAAGTGAATTACCATCAGTTGGTAATTTAAAGTAGTGTAATGGGATTTGGATGCCATTCTAGATTTGATAATTTAATCATGGTTTCTAACCAATTCATGAGTAGCAATACAAAGTTTTGGCCAGTAAAATCAAACTGGATTAGGTATTGACAAACAAAACACAGTTTGACATTCGTTTCCGGCCGGTAAAACACGGTCCGGTTGTCATTTGGCCAATATCACCTGGTCCAGACATTGTTTATGATCAATATTATATGACAAAATCGTTAATTAAGGCCGATATTAAGTGGCCCGGTCGCCACTTTTGCCGATATTATGTATACCGTCGTCATTTTTGGCGTTTAGTACATGATCCAGTCGCAGTTTTCGGCCGTGTCATTTACAGCCGAAATTACGCGGTCCGATCGTCATTTTCAGCCGATTTTACGTGATGCGATCGCCTTTTGCGGCCGTTACTACGTGTTTTGGCCGGTCGCAATCGTTAGCGATCGTCTGGAAATCGGCAGGAAATACTCGCTCGAACTTTCGAGTATCTTTCAAAACTTTGAGTCTAGTTCGAGTTTTAAAATACTTGGCCGAAAATTCGAAGTTTCGAGTACTCGCACACCCCTACTAACTATAGAGACCTGTTTCTTTATTACCATCAATAGCAAATAGTTGAGAAAATAGCTTATAATAGGTTGATATTGTTTTTTAGAAAATGACAACAAATTAGAACATATTCAGCATGGCTTTCGGAAAAACAAGTCAACAATTACAGCAGCAGTCAGTTTCATTGAGTCAATAATAAATTCAATAGATACAGGTGAAAAAGTAGTTTGTATTTTTATGGACTTAACAAAGGCCTCTGGTAGTGTTTCTCATTCAATGTTAATTTTTAAAGTACAAGAATTAGGTATAACAGGTGTTGGACTTAAATGGTTTAAATCCTATGTTTTTAATAGACAGCAATTTGTATAAATAACTCAATCAATTTAATCAAATTCAAAATTTCAGATCTTATTTAAATAAAGTTAAAAATGGTGTTCCTCAAGGGTCTAATTTGAACCCTCTTCTTTTTATATGTTATTTAAATTAGGGAAATCCTTAATTTTTTTCCGTCTTCCAGCCTATGTCTTTTTGCCGATGACTCTAACTTAAAAATATCTGGTAAATCACAGGACTTAGAAATCCTTTCAAAAATTGAATTAAGTAGTTTAGAAGTTTTTTTAAGAATCATAATTTAATTATAAATCCTAGGAAAACTAAAGTTATCTGTTTAAAAACAAAACAAACTAAGAATTGTATCAGCCCCTTAATTATGGTAAAAAATAAACAGGTAGAATTAATTGAACAAACAACATTTTTTTACATTGTGGTGGACAGTAATTTATCTTGGGATGATCATGTAAAGTACATTTTAAGTAAAGCCAACTCTGGTTTGTTTTCAATCAGAAAGATGACAAAATTACGTAATAACGATGTTTTGCACCCATATATTTTACCCTCATACATAGTTTTATTGCCTATGTGCTATGTTTATATGGTTCAACAAAAAAGGAAAATCTAAGTGAGATATTAAAAAATAAACAATTAGGGCCATTTTGAAGTTACATTATAGAGAATCTGCCAGAGAATACTCTAAACAGCTGAAAATTATAACAGTTCATGGGCTTTACATTTTTGATACCATAATGTATGTCATAGGTCCCCTATAATACTAGAAATAAAATTGAACCCCTCCCCCACCATCGTTTAGGAATATTTAAAAAGAAAACCACATATTCCGGTAACAAATTTTAAGAAAAAATTCAAGATTCTATAATAAAATTAAATTAATTTTAAAAAATTTAGAAAGAGGTTGAAGGAATATTTGACAGACTTAGTTGTATATGACTTTGAAGGGTTTGAAAAAGGATCCTAATGTCATAAAAATCACAGATCATTTGTTATTTCCTACATAAATTGTGTACGGTATATTTAATAAAGTGTGTTTTTTATACTTTAACTTCATAGTAGATAAGCACTTTGACACTATTCCAATGTATGCATTGCTGTATCATAATGAATAACGAATATTGAATCTGAATCTAATTGTATTGAAGGGAAGGAAAATATCAGTAGCATTAATTTTAAATTTCATACACTAACATTTCCGTTTGCATATTACAGCTTACTCTATAAGAGCTTGCACATTGCATTCCTGAGAAGTTGATGATACTATCGGAAACCGACTATCAATGAAAAACTATCGACTTATTTGCCAGTAGTCCACTACTGTTGTCTCGTTGTCTGCGTCTATCCCGTGAATCGTGAATCGACATCGAGATGCAATGTTGTATAAATTTGCGTTTGTTTACTATCAAAAACGTTCACTATCAAACATTTCTCTTTATAAACCATATTCATTCTTTCTTTGCTAAAATGGTGTACGATCCGGCCGTGTATCGCGATACGATACATGACTACACAAATATCGTATCGATGAATTGATACGAGTTACGTACCAAAAACATTAAAAGCGACAGGAATTGTGTCATGTTACCTTGAACGACGTCGTCAAAACGTTTATTAATGGTCCAAACATATTTGTTGTTTCGTTTCTGGCTTTTTATCCCCAGATATACAGTCAGTTCGAATAAGTCGGATTTGTACTAGACCTTATCGGATATCGATAAACCCTTCGGATAGGATTCGGATATCCGATCTGCCCCAAAACCGAACCGGCTTTTTGGATATCCGCACACCTCTACCTACAACTGATTGTTCCAAGGAGCAATATCTTGCTGAGTTCAAAATGGTTTTTACTGCCACAATACAAACAGCGAATGTATAATTTTTGTAATTAATACTAAGAGAATTTAAGTTTTGAATAAGGGCTGATTAGTATTTTTCTTATCATTATAAGCTTAGTTTTCCTAGAACACATTTGTTAACCATTTGTAGAGTTATCGAGTGCTTTCAAGCTGTATTTTTCATGAAACTTGTATCTACAGGTGCACGGGATAGTGTCCAAGGGCCCCGGAATCGGGCTGACGAAGGAGTTGCAGAGAGAACACTCCCAGAAGGCAATGCAGGTGTTGCAATTCTTCCCGGACAGTGACGCGCGCACAGCGCTGCGCAACATCATCGTGGCGATGGGCGAGCTTTGACCGATGTCACGGAACGGAACTACCAGCTCATTGGAGTTGTTGCAGCTGATCGCCGTCTGCTATTTGGTGCCCCCTCTTCAACTCCTGGCTAGGATATTGAGACTGCCTCGTCGTCCTAGATAACATACAGTGCTTTACGAATATCTAACGTTGTATATGGATACAAATAGTTTAAGGTGTTGTCATGAAGCTTTAATTCTTTTAGGAAGAGCGAAAGGTCATTGCAACAAATGTTCAGCAATCAATCAATCTTCATTGGTTTATATTTTAATTTTTTTTATATTTATAGGGGGCACAACCATTTTTTATTAAGTGTTGTACCATATTTTGCCAAAAATATTTGATTCCTTAACAAAAATTGTATGAACTCGATGTAAATAACATTAGTACTAATACACTGATGTACTCCCAGTTTACTTTTTTTATTACAGTTAGTAGTTTTCTAATACAATTACTAATTGTCCTTTTTACTAGCTTACTAGAGTCTGTTTGATTTTAATGTGCGGTCAAAATTCAAATTTCAATTACACTGGTTTCTCCAATTTCTCCCATTGCCAACCAATTACCGGTACTACCACTCACAGCCGATTTATTATTTATCTGATGGCGCTTTGTTTTCATCATATTAGATGTAGCTAAATAAAGCTATAGGTGTGTGTATCGTCATTGTAGATTTGGTCTCGCACATATTTACGTAGTATTTTGCTATTTTACAATTATTTGAGTTTTAAACAAATAAATGAGTGCAGATAATGTGCCTATTTTTACTTGCCCATTAGAACACATTTTCTTTATTAAAAGAAAACATAGTCTGCTAGCCAGCTGTTTAGTCTGCTAGCCTAAACAGCTGGCAGGCGTGGGTAATGAGGATCAAAAAAGGGGTACTTGGGACAGTAAGTTCCCGTGATGAGAAATCAGATATTGACTTTCAACCGCACATTAATATCAAACGGCGTATAATTTAGAAGACAGGATAAAATTATGTCATAATTAAATGTCAATACGCATATTTTGGTTACCATAGGCCTTCTATAGGAACAATGTAATTAAAGGAAGCATTGAGATGAGAATATATTTATACACAGAACAATTCAATATAGTGTGTCCTTGTGGGATTCTCATTTTATTTGAGTGTATGTTACATCATAATGGTAATAACGAAATGGTAAAAACTGCAGGACTGGCTGTTGGCTCTGTTTTCTGTTTGTTTTAATAAATATACATTTATGTTTTATATATAATCTATTTTGTGTTAAGTCAGTTAACTCGAGCCAGTACAAGAACAGTACTTTTGCTAAGAGTGAATTACAAATTGGTGAATCCATCAATATTAAAGGTCATAGACAATTAATGAAAGATGATCTTAATTTCAATACACGATTGTTATTTATAATGTTTGTATCATAAAAATGTAGTGTAGCATTTTGGTTATTAGATTTTGTAATGATGAATCCGTCCAATACAGATAGATGTAATAATATAGATTGTAATAATAATATAAATATATGTGATTATGTAATAAATATGTATGTTTTAATTTCTTGGTTTTATTTTACCTCAAATTTCCTTTGCAGTTTATCCATTGGTAGTCAGTGTGGCAATCATTCCTCGTGTTTTGACTGTATATTGTTGTTATACAGGGTGTTCGGAAATGTGCCAAACTTCACCCACTGGGACATTCAATATGTGAACTAAACTCATTGTATGTTTAGCCCAGCATTGGTAGGTTCTCTGCCTATCTCTCTGTGTTTTAAACTAAAGACATTTGCCCTCTTGAAGGGTACTTGATATATGAAATTACAACTTGGCAGGCTGGTTGGTGTTACTAATTTACCTTTCAAATAACAGTATTAAAAGATTCAAAAACCTCAAAGGCAATAACTTTAAAACTATCTTGTTTATAATACACATAAAAACTAGCCCCTTTCATGCTAAACATTTAAGTACTTTGGTGAATGTTTTGTGACAAATCATTAACAGTGGAGAAGTATAGATTTTTTTAAATTTGTAACAGATAAATACAAATAACTGAGCACTAAATGACTGGAGTGGAAGTAAGAAAATTATAGAAGGTGTTATTGACTTTTGAAGTTTGGGTCAAAGCTTTCTAAACTTCCTGTGTAAAAGTAGTTCAAATATATTTGAAAAGATTCGGCTTATTTATAGACAATCGGAATTCCAAAACCTGAGTTTCCACATGCTCGTCTGTTAATAGTCTGAGACAGGAAAGACTGAATTATATACAGATGATAATATCAATAAAGAAGGACTGAATTAGATACAGATGACAAAATCAATACAATTCATGCTCATCAAAGCGACATATTGCTCGATTTCGAGCAATGGGTTTACTTGTTAGATTAATTGCTCCAGTTTTGTAGAGCATAGTTCTCTTTTAGCAAGTATTTGAACATATCTAAAAGGTTTTTTATGTTTGCAATAAACTGTGTAGAGTCGTGAATATAAACATATTTTTCTTATTTATTTACAATATTTAAAAAACTAAGAAATCAAATCAATTGTGTTAGTTATTTTTTCCAGTATTAATGGAGTTGGAAAATTATTTACCAGGCCAAATTGTGTAGTATTTCCTTATCTTAATCTTTATTTCCAGCTGCTTGCTGTAAAGTAGATTCATTAAAACAATTAATATTTTAAATAACTTTCACTAGCAGAAACTGAATACTCAGACATCGTATGATTGATTAACTTAGACTTATCAGTTACCTGTAAACTGAATATATTAATAATTTATTGAGAAACAAATCTTTAGAAGTAAATAAGTATCAATTGGACAATCCACAATCTTATTGAAATCCATAATGCGCGTGAGGGCTGTTTCAGCGTAGTGACAGAGGTGTCCTTCCCCCACCATTAAACCAAACTTAAAATCAAGTAATCAAATGGAAAAATGAAGAATAAAAAAGAAACAGCATTCAAATAATTTAATTAACCTTTTGCTGAGCCAAAATCCTTTACCTCTGAGCAAGAGTCCTAAACGACAATTTAAATTTATTATCAAAATATTCTTTTTTTTGTACCATTAAATGCACAGACATATAAATGTTAAAAATACAGTTTCATTTAACATATATAATCTAGTTTATTCTACAATGTTCTAGTTCTCAAACAAAAATTTAAATGGTAGGCCTACATTGTTGCCTAGAAAAGTGTAAATTGATATATATAAAATAATATTGTGTTTTTGGTAAATAGCACTATAAATGTTGAAATATAACAAAATCTTATAATAACAAACAAGGACTAGCATTCACATTGTGATTCATTTTCCACAGCCAACATCATGGACGGAATGGAACAGTACTTAATGTAGGTACTTAAGGAGTTAATGTACTTAAGGCGGCAAGACATGAAATCAATCTATTGCCCTATCAAGTTCTATTAGTCTCTCCAAGTCTTCACTATGTCGCTCATTTGCAGCAAAACTGTCATTCTTGTCATCAAAATTGCCAAACAATTCCTTCATCAAATCTGCCTTATTGTTTCTCCCACTTTCAATGTCTGACAAGTATTCTTTCTCTTCCCTCTTCATCTTTTCAACAGCGGGAACTTTGACATTATCATAAACTGGACGTCCTTTATGCAAATTATCAATGTTTTTTGAGAAGCTGTACCTAAACCCATCCGATCTCCTCCTCGCCAGTTTCCGACTAGATGAAGGCGAAGTCTCATCGGCAGAACTTCCGCTGCTCACTCCCTGCGCTTCTTTGTCTATGTCCTGCAAGGCTTTCAGCAGTCTAGATTTTTGTTCCTCCTCCAATGCAATATAGTTCTCCGTTTCTTCAAAACTAAGCTCACTCTTTTCCAAAGTGTTGTAGTATTCTTCTAACTTGGCTTCAGCAGCCTTCGATTCCGCTTTCATTTTATTATGTATTTCGTTCCAGTTGACATTGTCAAATTTACTGTTCCCCTCGTCGCCACTTCCGTCCTCAGATGCATTTCTCGGTGTATCGATCATTCCTTTGGTCATTTCTCTTGCCGAGTCCTCAACTTCCTGGTCGAGTGAATTCTGTTTCCTGGACTTGTCCAAAAATTTAGTACCTTGCAGAAGTTTTTCTTCCAACTCTCTCAATTCGTCCCTGATAGATTTATGAGACTCGAGTTTTGCAGCGAGACTGTCCTGTTGCAAGTATTGTTCAACTTCTTCAGGGTGTTCAAACGCCGTAGGACACACTGAAATCGAGTTCCTCCTTGTTTTTGAGCTCGACACCCTCGAGTCGTTTGTTCGCTGTGTGATTTTACCACTTTCACTCCTATTCATAACTCCGGAATCTACTGAAAACTTCCGACTCCTGCTGCTGTTTTTTCTAGAGTTCAAAGTCGAATGTGATTTTGATGCTGGCAGCTTGTCTGATTCGCTTTCGCTGTTCTTTCTCATGTCTCTCAGAGAGATGTCTTCTGAGGCAAATGACGATGAGTACTCGGGGGTTCCATTAGTTGTAATTTCTTTATTGGCCAACCTTTTGCTTGAAAGCTTGTATTGGTTTCTCAAGTTCCTGTTGCTTATTTGAGGTTTTATCTTGGGAAGTGTGGTGTTGCTGATGGTCCTGGTGCTGTCTGAAGTGTTGTGTCCGTTACGAGACTCGGTCACGTCTGTTTCATCCCCAGTATTGTCTGTACTGCTTCTTCTTAGTGTCTGATTGTGATTCATCTAGAAATCAATGTTAATATTAGAACAACAACTGTATTATTAAACTAAAAATCATCTGAGGACTTTTGCTTACAATATAAGAAGGATCTCATTGAAGTTTTCTGCTACAAAAGCGTAAGACTAAATCAATTGGTTTAAGCGCTGTTGGCAGTTTTAATTTGTTCATTTATTTAATTATTAATGTATTACTGAAATATTCTATATTGAGTCTTCAAATGGCATTTCATGATAGTCAATGTTTCACATTAAAACACTAAATATGTGGTCCATAGGAGTGTAGATCTTTGAATTTCCCTAGGTTCAAAGGTAAATTTGTATTAAGAAATAGATGTATATCAGTAATATGCATATTATATGTATCCATGATCATTACATTATGTTACAGTAATACAAAGTTTACTATAAACTGTAAAATTTGATCCGGCATAGTGTTATAATCAACAAATACTTATAATAAAATGTAAGATTGGATGACTTACTACTTTTATACAAAAATTGGAAGGCAAATATTGATATTATTGGAAACATGAATGGGGCGGGCTGATCAGGACAGACTAGGTCTCTTATTACTATTGCTTTGTGTGATCTTTTACCGTTAGACTTCTTAATCTTAATGGCCCGAGCCAGGAAGCACACAACTGGCTTAAAGTGTCAAAGTTGAAGTCGGTGGCCATGTTGGATTTACACTCCTAAGAACCAATGTTAAACGGAATACATGATATCTTGTTTATTTATGATCAGAAAACTATGATCCAAATCTTAAATTCAAGGTTTCTTTGAATATATATTTTGTAATTAGGCAATGACTTTAATTAAATAAGTACATTTTAAAAAATTAATAAAAACAACTAGTTTCTATTTTATATTGAAAGTTTTTTTTTTCTGTCAAACTTAGAAAAAAGGAATTTTTCAGTCTCATTATTCCAGTAACCACACATTTTGATAGTCTTGAGGTGTATTTGGGATGAAAATCCAAGCCTAACAGTGGTAGTTGTTGAGATCAGCACTACTGTTTTACTACAGAAGTGTGTAACATCATCGGCTGCGCAACATATTATTGAGTTAGTTCCAACTTTCCCCAACTTTACGCCTGACCACCTGGGACTCCAACCAATATTTGAATATTTGATTTTAGGTATTAAAATATTTCACATTCTACATTTTATTCAATGACGGACATTTATCTATGCTTTGACTTATTTCACCCTTTCAAATTCATAGATACCACCAGCTTCTGATTGAAAAACCGATACGCTGCACGTATAAATTTAACAAAATTAGTAGAACCTGGATAATTATGAGTGATTATGGGTGAATCAACTTCAAATCGACTAAGTTCCACTGCATTCCTCTTAATTACCGTAAATTATTATCAAGCGTATCCTCTAAAACACTTACGGTATTCTTGAGAGTTGACAAGCTGTTTTGATTACGAGGCGTTCGAGGGATTTGAGAATGAGAATGTGTTTGACTGAAACAAAGCATCGATTCATGTTTTTTTTTTTCTATAAAAATTAGTTATGTTAAATGATTTAACTTAAATCTTATCTTAGAATTCAAAAATGCCTCTATGGTGAAGTCAAAATCAATAGAAGGTGCAGGCGGGGTTGTCACCTTCACCTACTTCCTAAATCTTTAGCTTGTCATCGTAAAGATAAAACGACTCGATGACAAGAAAATAATTCAAATGATACCCCCGTCGCAGCAAACCTGCATACTCAGCGAATTTTCAATGAATATATAACATAACACATAAACACTTAACAAGATTCATAAGAAATATATTCACAAACAAGCGATATTAAAAATAATAATTATCGTCCATAAGAATAACATTGGGGATGAGTACGCAGGTTTGCTGCAAAAAGGATCGCAAAATATTGAGTTTTTATGCAAATATCATTAGAACTCATCTAAGTAAAGTCACATACCAAGTTTCATTCATATACAGTTATAAGTAAGCGATATATAACATTTTAATTATTCTCCATAAGAATAACATGGGGACCGATTACCTAGGTTTGCTGCTACGGGAACCATACGTGGAAATTTTGTATTTTGTGCAAACAACGATAAACCCCAACCAGATTAAGCCAAATACCAAATTTTGTCAGTTTGTTAATAAATAAGCGAGATATACAATTTTTCTTTTTCTCCATAAGAATAACATTAGACAACGTACTGTGTTTAGCACTTTCAATATCTCAGGAACCAATTGACGTAGAGCGATGATAAAAATACCAAATTGTTTGTTTTTTTATGCTGCATTAAATGGTAAAAATTGAAATTTGATTTGAATAAAAATTACATGTGGAAACCCCAAAAAACCCATTTTTGGGGTACAAAACCCCCCAAAAACCCCCCTTTGGATGGTGCGATTCGTCTGGTTTTCGAACTCGTTCAAATAAATGGTGCTTTACACATTTGTACCAAATTTCATTAAGATCGGACCTTTTTTACGAGAGTTATCGTGCTTACGGACATATATATATATATAAATATATATATATATAAATATATATATATAAATATATTTATATAAATATATATATATATATTTATATATATACATATATAAAAATTTGAACGAATGGTGTTTTTGGTATCTGGGGACCTCAAAATGAAAAGTTATCATGGTCTCGGGCTTAAGTCTTACCATGAGACCTACGGTAATAGCTTCTTCCCTATAGGGGAAATTCGCTAATATTTTACAAATAGGTTAGTAAACGATTCAAATAACATTTCAGCAGTGCTGAGCACCCATGTAATGAAGGGGCCCTGTGAGAGAATTTGTTTCAAATCTGACTATCATTATAAGTTAAATTCCATGGTAATTTAACATTATCTAATTTCCTTAAGGTTTTAACTTGTAATTGGTAATCTAAAAACTAAAACTTTAACTTTTTTCTAAGTAATCAAATAATCAGATTACCAAGACTTCCCTTTACCCACTCATTAAAGATTATTTCAGTATCATATTAGGGGTGAGAGCTTATTAATATAAAACAATAAAATAATTAATGACTTTGATCCTTTTTACATTTTTACTTTTGTTCAAACTGTATAAAACTGTATTTTTGAAACTCATTATCGCGATGGATTTGAATTTATTTTTTTATTTATTTGGACTTTACCTATCGTTTCTAGTGTTTAAAACTACACTACGTTTTGCGAGGTAAGGAAACTCCTCCCGTTATCAAGTGAACCCTACTTACGTCTAAATATCAAGTTCTTACACTAACCTACATTTTTTTTAATTTTCTTAGAAGAAAATTGTATAAGACCTTCAGCACAACTGAAGCGTATTTAGGGAAGAAATTGAGAGACTTCCCAAAAAATTAAATATTGTTATTCATGAGTCAATGAATTTTGCTGTAAAATAAATGAGATAAAAATTATAAATCTTACTAATAAACATGAATTTATAAATAATTATTTCTGAAACATCTAAAGCTTAATACAATGTAAAAATAACACATTTATCACTGTACAATCCAAAAATATTCTTTTTACACTTTCGGTAATAATTTAACTAACATGGAATCAAATGTTAATTAACATGTTTAAACATGTTTGCCACACCCAACGTGTTAAATATGTGTACAAAGGAACCAACCTGGCAGTAGGAGCTGCATTGTTGGTCAAGCCGTGAGAAGTTCGCACATATCTCGATGGTACGATTGCATTCATACACCTCTCTTTAGCCTATGAAAAAAACAAAAGTTTCTCTTTAACCCCAAATAACCTCATATTTGAACTGGCTGCCATACTACCCGGCGAGAGATGTTATATCGTATGAAGTAATAAAACTTATAACAACAAAAAACTTCATACTAAGTTAAATATAGCCTTAAACTAATGTATTTTTAGAAAAATCACAGCTTATAAATTGAGATTCAGCGATCATTTTTGACCAATTATAAAATAGTTTATGATCTATAAAACTTAAATAGTGTGCAGGAAATTGAAAAAATATAGTACGTTTTTCAAATGAACAAATTATTTTTATGTTAACGTAAACTAATGAAATCAGACACAATAAAAGGAGCGTTACCTTACCTCAATCTGGTCTTTGAGATTTTCGATTGTCTGCATAGCCAGGACTAGTTTGCGTTCCACTTCATTCCGTTTGTTCTTCTCTAATCCAAGTTCATGTTTGTAATTCTTCCTCTCCAAGTCTACTTTTCTATTTAGTAACTGTAACAAATTATCAGCAAATAATTCCTACTAATATTATAAATGTGAAAGTTTGGATAGATGGATATTTTTAGTTTCATCACGCATAAACTACCGGACCGATTAAGCTAAAATTTTGCATGATCATAGCTTACATATCACATTAACATATAGACCTGATAATGTACACATCCAACCCCACGGGTCCTGTAAGTTGCACTGCAATTAAAAAACTTATGGGAGGATATAATTTATAAAATTACCAGCTGTAGTTGTCAGGGCAAAGGAAGTCATATGGTAAAACTAAACAAAGATTTGATAGTGCTAGTCAGATTAATATTTGTAACTAGTGGACCTGTTGCTCTAAATTGAGCAAAACGAACTTGTATTTTTTATATCAGTTATCAGCTGTTATTACCGTTCACCTTTATTTTACTGTATCATCCCCTGTTTTAGAATGCAACTGAATTCAAACTACTCTCCATGTTATATTTTTGGAAAAAATTTAACTTTGAGGGTGTCCTATGCCCTTCAGCAAAATTACTATTGGAAATTGAAAACCACTTTGCACAACTGCAAATCTAGGCCGTTTTTTTGATACCTTAATCGTCAAAATCGGTCCAGGAATAACAGAGGAGTTCTGTTTACAAAAATCGCTTCAGCGTATTATAGTTTTTTGTAGTGTGTTTCAATTTGTCGTGGGCGAAGCCGCGGGTAACAGCTAGATTCATAAGAATGTTCAGAGGGAAGGAAAACTCATTATAGAGACTGATTATTGTACAAATAATAGTGTAGAGCACGATATGTGTTACTTAAGAGTTGCATCTAAGATTTAGCTATGTCTAGGTTATTTTTATTTTTATTTTTATTATTTTTTAAGAGGTCGGCGGCCTCTGTTTTCCTATACTTTCCCTGTCTACAGTATCTAAGAATCTAAGTCTTACAAATACATTTATTTACCTATCCATATTTTCACTTCAACAAAAAAAGCAAGTAGTGTAATGTGAAATAACAATTTTTTAATTCATTGTAGAGCAACAAGATGCCTCATCTCCCAACTTCATTATTTCCCACTGGCACTCTTACATACTTGACTGTGGAAATAACATAGAAAGGACATCTGCAAGTTGTGATTTTTTTTAATCAAGTCAAGTCGAGTAGTGACAATTATTTTCGAGTTTCGAGAATTTTTGAGTTTCGAGAATTTTCGAGCGAGTATTTGCCATCAGTTGGTAGTTTCAAATAGTAAAATGGGATTTGGATATTTGGATTCCACTCCAGATATGATAATCTAAACATGGTTTCTAACTATCACATGAGTAGCAATACAAAGTTTTGGCCAGTACAATCAAACTAGAATTACGTATTGACAAACAAAACAAGGTCCAGTTGTCATTTGGCCAATATCACCTGGTCCAGACATCGCTTATAATCAATATCAAATGACGAAATCATTAGTTACGGCCGATATTAAGTGGCCCGGTCGCCACTTTTGCCTCTATTATGTATACCGTCATCATTTTCGGCCTTTATTACATGATCCAGACGTCATCTTTGGCCGATATTTTGTCTTCCGCGTCATTTACAGCCGAAATTACGTGATCCGATCGTCATTTTAGGCCGATTTTACATGACACGATCGCCTTTTGCAGCCGTTACCACGCGATTTGGCCAGTCGCAATCGTTAGCGATCGTCCGGAAATCAACGGGAATTACTCGCTTGAACTTTCAAGTATTTTTCAAAACTTCAAGTCGAGTTTGAGTATTAAAATACTCAGTCGAAAATTCAACGTTTCGAGTACTCACACACTCCTAATAGAAAGCAAGAAAGGTGTTCACCATAATTAATTAATGATTGCATAACGCGGAGTTAAGAGTTGAGTGATTTTTTAATGAGATTATGCGTGGTTTGTAGCTATGAACTGAGTTTGCTACTAGACCTAAGCAACGCTGTATGACAAACCTAATTCAAATTTAAATTCAAACCTGCTTTATTCATTGATGTAGTGTTACAATAATAGTGTCAAATACAAGTATTAAGTGCTTAGCACTAGAAAAGTGATTGTGAGGGAATTACTGTGAAAACATGAAAATAGCTAGTTGAAAATTGCCGCTAGAAGTTTGGAAATTAATCAGTCATTATGCCTTTAAAATTAAATTATTTTTACTGTCTTGATAAAGTTCAAAAATGAAATATTTGTCACAGACCTTGGTTGATGTGATTTTGTAGTTTGGGGTACCCCACCTGAGCAGATCCCGTAGCGGCGTCGATGTCTAGTCCATGTCCATATTGTATTGTTAAAACTTGCACTGCACTTGAAACATTGTCCATGAGCGCGATCGAAAATAGTTCAAAGCAATAAACTTCTTCTCATAAAAAAAACCGAACAAAAATGCTTTCTTTAGCTTTAGCTATTTACAATGACTGATTAATAAAGGGTTGAAAGTATAGGTACTATTAAGTTGCGGGTAGCAAAATGCTAAGATGCGGAGCGGTAAGCGGGTGAAGGTTTGCCAGTGGCATTCGGCAGTGGACTGTGTCGTTTGCATGGACAACAAGCTTAGAGTACAAAGGCCGCATACCTTCCTTATCGCAAGAAGTGACTATAGAAGAAATATAACTTGGGCTGTGGATTATTATTTGAAATTGAAGTATTGAAAAATGGAAATATTGGGAAAATAAATGGTAAAATAAGAAATATATCCAACATATCGCCCCCCTTGAACCAACCTGGTTCAACAGAAAAAATATAAGAAGTGAGAATGGAAAAAGAAAACGATTTGAAAGGGGGTGGAAGTGGACTTAATTGGTAGGAAGCAGGGAAACTTTGACGGCAGGTCGACTGAAGTTCCCCGTGGCGGTGCGTAGATGGACTACTCGTACCACTCCATCAGCTCCTGGAGACACTGCGGTGATTCTTCCTAGTTTCCATTGCAAGGGAGGAGTGTTAGGCTCATGGAAAACAACAAGGTCGCCAATCTTGAGGTTCTCCCTTTTTGTTGTCCACTTCGAACGATGCTGCAGGGTATGAAGGTATTCTTGTGACCATCGGGTCCAAATGTGTTGAGAGAATGCCTGGACTAACTGCCATCTTCTCAAGCGGTTGCAAGAAGTTTCATCAAATTGAGGTTCAACAATGGATTTCAGAGGTCCACCAGTTAAAAAATGCCCTGGAGTAAGAGGCTCTAAATCATTTGGATCTCCAGTTAGAGGTGTAAGCGGTCTCGAATTTAATATTGCTTCGACTCGTGATACGAGTGTGATGAATTCTTCATAAGTCAGGATTTGCCCACCTACTACTCGATGAAGGTGGTGTTTAGCACTCCTAACCGCTCGTTCCCACAAACCACCTTGATGAGGCGCATGCGGGGGCAGAAACTTGAACGAAATGTTGTTCTCTTCGGCAAAGCGATGAGTTGTAGGATTACGAAGCAGGTTTTCAAAACATCTGCGAAGTGTAGCAGCTGCTCCGATAAAGTTGGTTCCACAGTCGCTGTGAATTTCCTTGACTGAGCCACGTCTTGAAATAAAACGAGTTAGTGCTGCTATATAAGCTTCTGAAGTCAAATCTGATACAACTTCCAAATGTACCGCCTTAGTCGAAAAGCAGACGAATAGACAGAGATAAACTTTAATAGGCTGAAGCCTTTTTAGGACATACAATTTCACAGTGAATGGTCCAGCATAGTCAACTCCGGAAACATTGAAAGGACGTGACGCTACAATTCTTGGAGAAGGTAGATCTCCCATCAGCGGTGTGCTGAGCTTAGGTTTTATCCTAAAACATCTGAGACATTTGAAAATCCTGGAACGAATAATGCTACGAGCAGAAAGTATCCAATATTTTTCTCGAAGTGCAGATTGGAGATGTGTTTGTCCAGCATGAAGGTAAATGCGATGATAATAATCAATTATCAGATGTACAACGAAATGATCTTTTGGTAAGATTATTTGATGCTTAGCGCTGAATGACAAGTCAGAATTTCTAAGTCGTCCTCCGACTCTTAATAAACCTACATCATCCAAAAACGGTGCCAAGCGTTGAAGGCGAGAAGAACATTCCCTCTTCTTTGACAGAGATTTAATATCTTCAGAAAAACTCTCTCTTTGAACAAGCCAGCAAATACGTTTGTTCGATTGTTCTAGCTCTTCAATGGTTAAGGGATGAGTAACTTTTTGCTTAGATTTCAAGCAAGAAATGAAGCGTAGGACATAGCTCATAACATGTAAAAGTTTAGTCCATGAAGAAAATTTATTGATCAAATTCAGACCTTGATCTTCAGTTGTGATGAGATTGAGAGTTGCGGGTCTAAGTTCAGGAAGTTCCTTTTCGGAGAAGAAATCACCCGAGGATTGAGGCCATGAAGCAAACAAACTCTTTAGCCAGGTGGGTCCAGACCACCAAAGTTCATTATGAGTGAGATGAGATGGGGTTAATCCCCTTGAGGCAACATCAGCCGGGTTGTCATGAGTGGATACATGTTTCCAAATGCAAGAAGGGGTCAATTCTTGGATTTGTGCTACACGATTTGCAACATATAGTTTTAAGCGATAAGAAGGGGTGTGAATCCAAGACAATGCAACAGTAGAATCACTCCAAGCGGTGACAGAATCAATCTTGTAGCGGTCAGAGAGCTGATCTATGCAATAGTGTAACAATTTGGCCAAAATATGTGTTCCGCACAGTTCAAGACGTGGTATTGTAATACGTTTTAGGGGGGCCACACGTGACTTGGCAATTAATAGGTTGACTGCTATATTGCCCTGAGCATTTTCGGTGCGTAAATAAACACAACCAGCAAATCCCAGTTCACTTGCATCCGAAAACCCATGCAGCTGAATGTTAACAGCATCACCTAGTGATATGTATCTACTGATCTTCAAACTTTCGATTTCAGGAAGTTCGTTGACAAACGTTGTCCATTTATCGATAATATCACTAGGTAGAGAAGAGTCCCAATCTAGGCCTAGTGACCATATGTGCTGCATGAGCGCCTTAGCCCAAAAGATTATAGGAGCAAGCATGCCTGTCACATCATAAATCTTTGCAATGGCGGACAAAATTGCTCTCTTGGTAAAAACCATGGGGGGTTCAGAAATCACATATGAAAATGTATCGGATTGTGGATTCCACTTGAGACCAAGAATACTGACATTAGGCTGGTCAGTTGATATGCAGTGTTGAGGGGGTAAAGTTTCCAGAACTCGACTGTTGTTAGATGCCCATTTGCGTAGTTCGAAACCTCCTTTTTGTAGAAGGTTTATTACATCTTGCTGTAGTTTTACAGCTTCTTCAACTGTGTCACTACCAAGTAATGCATCGTCTACATAGACCTGTTGTTTAAGTGCATGAGCAGCAAGTGGATGATTATTTCCTTCATCATGAATTAATTGTTGTATTACTCGATTTGCCAAAAATGGTGATGAGGTCAAACCATACGTCACAGTTGTCAACTGATAAACTCTAAGGGGATGTGACATTTCTTCTCTCCAATATATAAGTTGAAAACGTTGGTCTTCTTCATGCATAGAGATCATACGAAACATCTGTTTGATATCACAAGCAAAGGCGATCTTATGTTGACGAAAACGTAGAATTATGTCAGTTATCTCATTGTGTAACTTAGGACCTTGGTGCTGAAGACTATTCAGGGTTATACCTGTTGAAGTGTGAGCGGATCCATTAAATACAACACGTATCTTTCCATCCTTAAGCACACCGTGGTGCGGCAATAGACAGTGAGGTTTATCATTTATGTCACTTAAATTAGAAAGCTTCAAATGACCAGAGGTTTCATAGTCCTTCATAAATTCAGTGTACTTCTCTTTGAAATCAGGTTGCAATTGAAATTTGCGTTCAAGCGATTTAAATATTTGTAGAGCAGTTTTGGAAGAATCTCCTAGCTTTAGTGGATCATCTTTGAATGGTATACGACAGACATATCTTCCCGTCTCATCACGAGAGTGAGTTTTCAAAAAATGATCTTCACATTCCTTCTCTTCTGGGGAAAGTTTGGAGCAAGTGGGTGGTTCCTCAAGAGACCAAAATCGCTGAAGCGTATCATGAAGACTGAGATCATTGATAGACAGCAAAATAGTTAATCCACTGAATGTTTGACAACCTTGCAAAATAGGCGCATTTCCAAGAACAACATATCCAAAAATTGTGTTGATAGTGTATGGCATACTATCACCAAGACAGGTGGCGGGTCCAAGAATAGTCTGGGGAAACAGATCTGCACCTATGAGCAAATCAATTGGTCCAGGAGTGTCAAAAGTTAAATCTGCGAGAGCATATTCTCTAAGTCGTGCCTTTACATCTGGAGATATCTTAACACTTGGCATGACATTTGAAATTCTATCAAGTATTAGAACAGGATGTGCATTAGCAAGAGTTTTTCCGCTAAGCGAAGAAATATTTGCAAATGACATTCCCTTAGGCTTCACTCGAGCTGAGGAAATACCTTTAATCTCAGGAATGCCAAGAGAAGAACGCTGAGTGCGAATCACATTGGCACAGTGCTCAGATATTATGCTCGACTGTGATGCACTATCAAGCACAGCTCGGACAACAATATTATTTCCATTTGTAGTGGAAATATTTACTAATGCAGTGGCAAGAAGTACAGTACAATTCCGGCTGGAAGCACTAGTAGTGCCTACGTGAGCAGTGAGAATATTTGGTTCAGCACTTTGCGGTGATACAGACTTATTTTGGGGATGGGAATCGACTGCCGACCTAATAGGCGAAGGCGTAAAAACTTGTGAAGGGACAGGCTTTTCCGTTTTATTGAAATGAAGTAGCGTATGGTGTCGTTTCCTGCAAACTCGACACGAGTTCAATGACTTGCATGAGCCTAGGGAATGTCGGCCAAAACAATTAACACATAGGCTATTGCTCTTTATGAAGTTAAATCTGTTTTGTGGTGATAGGGCACTGAAAACTTCACATCGATAAATGACATGCGTTGCTGCATTACAGTAAATACAAGTAGCGGTTTGTTCATTGTCAGAGGAAAACATTACAGCTTTGGTTGGTTTCGGACTAGCGGTCGATTTGCCTTGATAAGACGAGTTCTTAAAACTACCATAGTTTTTTGGCGGTGGCGAAAAATTCGCATATGAATTAGAGCCTAAATTGGCGGCCTCTCTACACAAACACTCATTTTCTAGAAAATTAATTATTTCAACAACAGTAGGAACTTGCTTTGAGTCGTTGCGTTTTTGTTCAAACTCTGAACGCATGCTGGAATCAAGTTTTCTCAAAATGTGAGTACTTAAGATCAGGTTATCACCAGATATATCATGGTCAAGTGCTTTAAGAGCTTGTTGATTTCCATTAAAAGCAGAAATAAAATTTCTAAGCTGCTTAACACCAGGTTTGTTCAGCTGTGGTAGGTCTAGGATGTTACCTGTATGCAAAGTAATCAAAAGCCTTGTATTGTGGTACCTCTTGAGCAGGGTTTGCCAAGCAATAACATAATTGGCACTATTTAGAGCAAAAATATGTGAGGGAATTACTGTGAAAACATGAAAATAGCTAGTTGAAAATTGCCGCTAGAAGTTTGGAAATTAATCAGTCATTATGCCTTTAAAATTAAATTATTTTTACTGTCTTGATAAAGTTCAAAAATGAAATATTTGTCACAGACCTTGGTTGATGTGATTTTGTAGTTTGGGGTACCCCACCTGAGCAGATCCCGTAGCGGCGTCGATGTCTAGTCCATGTCCATATTGTATTGTTAAAACTTGCACTGCACTTGAAACATTGTCCATGAGCGCGATCGAAAATAGTTCAAAGCAATAAACTTCTTCTCATAAAAAAACCGAACAAAAATGCTTTCTTTAGCTTTAGCTATTTACAATGACTGATTAATAAAGGGTTGAAAGTATAGGTACTATTAAGTTGCGGGTAGCAAAATGCTAAGATGCGGAGCGGTAAGCGGGTGAAGGTTTGCCAGTGGCATTCGGCAGTGGACTGTGTCGTTTGCATGGACAACAAGCTTAGAGTACAAAGGCCGCATACCTTCCTTATCGCAAGAAGTGACTATAGAAGAAATATAACTTGGGCTGTGGATTATTATTTGAAATTGAAGTATTGAAAAATGGAAATATTGGGAAAATAAATGGTAAAATAAGAAATATATCCAACAGTGATACAAAACACCATATACTAGTGATACGTACACAATAATCTTAACTATGCCCCTAACTCTGCTTTTGAACAAATGTTATTATATTTAAAATACATTTTTCCAACTGGTAAGAAAATAAAAGTGTAAATTGTTTTAAGAACTAAAAGTATTTTGTTACAAATGAAAAAAACATTTACATACATATATATATAATCCATACACTTCAAGTTGCATACAAACTTCCACTTAACCTACTATCAATTTACAAGCCCGAACAAAACCAATCATTACTAATTTGCATTATTTAATTTTAAAAATTCATCGAACGAATATAAAGATAACGTTAATAGGTAAGCCTTAAGTAATTTTTCAAAACTTGCAGATTGTGTTCTTTTAAAATATAATTAGGTACAATTTAAATAAAAACTTTACACCTATGAAACTAGTTTTCTTCTCAAATAGTTTTAATTTATGTTGTTCGACATATCTATTATTTCTGGTGTTATAGTAATGAAAATTTGGATTTACAGTTGAATTATTAATTTTTTAATGAGTAATATAGTTTCAAATATTTACAAATCATATACTGTTAAAATTTCGAGTTAGGAAAAATGGTTTCACAGATTCCATTTTCCTGGTGTTAAAAATTATCCTCAATGCTTTCTTTTGCTGTAGAAGAATTCGGTCTAAATTTGTCTTTGTTGTAGCTCCAAATATAGCTATTCCATAAGACATATGTGAGTTTATTAAGGAAAAATAAATTGTTTTTAAGGTTGTAATATTGCAAAATTTCGACATTTGTCATAAAGCATATAGACCTGAGGACATTTTTTTACTACATGATCAACATGTTTGTCCCAACTTAAATGTTGGTCTAATATCAATTCAAGAAATTTTGTATCTTCAACTTTATTTAATTTTGAGTCGTCTAAATAGACATCTGGTTCTAGTTTTGATCTTGTTTGTTTAGTACAAAATGATATAACATTAGATTTGTTTGAATTTAATAACAGATTTTTGCATCTGAAAATTATTTTACATTTAAAAGATTCAGGAATGATTTCAGTTCAAATTCTTCTTCATTATTACCTGAAATTGTGATGTTGGCATCATTAGCATAAAGGAAAACGTGCCTGAACCACGCCTGGAAATTCCTTTAAGTAACAGAGGAATAATAACGGACCAAGAATGGATCCCTGAGGACACCATGTTTAACTGTTTGAAGATTTGAGTACACATTTTGGAAGTATATATATTTACTGATGGTGTAACTAATGTTATGATGAATTTGTATACATTGTTGTCTTTTGTCTAAATAAGATTTAAACCATTCATATTCTTTACCCTTAATATTTAAACCATTAGGAACATTAAGTAATTTTTCATGCGACACACTATCAAATGCTTTTGATAAATCAAGGAAAATTCCGATAATCTTTTCATTCTTATCAATGGAGTTGATTATTGATTCAATTAAATTTATACCTGCAGAAGTTGTGGACTTCCCTGGTCGGAAACCATGTTGTTTGCTCATCCAATAACTTGTTCCTTTCCAAGTAGTCTAAAAGTTGGTTTTATACGACTTTTTCAAAAACTTTTGAGAATATGGGTAGCAATGATATTGGCCTGAAACTTGAGGGATCGTGTGAGTCTCCTTTTTTATAGAGCGGTATTATTTTGGCAATGTTTAATTTACATAGGAAAATCCAGATATTAGTGATGAATTAATAATGTGGGTAAGTGGCTTTGAAATTAAAGGAAAACACTGCTTAACTAAGGTGATTGGAATATCATCAATTCCTGTTGAAAACAGATCTCAAAACTCATTACTATTTTTTCTAAAATTAAATCAGTTACCTCATTAAATTTAAAATGACTTGAAACCTCAGAAAAATTATTAATTTTTCACATCTTCCGATATCCATAAATTAGTATTTTGACTCATTGAAGTAGTTAGTAGATAGTAGTTAGTTTTGGAAAACTAGTTTCAAAGGCATATGAAAATATGGAGTAAAATACATCATACTTCGTTTCTACTGTGGCTTGGTAAACTTCCAACCAATTATTACGAGATAGAGACCTAAAAAAAGAACTCAATGTTTGGTTTAGAAAACTTCCTGCTGTATACTTTATTAACATATTCACATACACTTTTAACTCCAATAATTTCAAATAGTTGTGCATCATGTATATACATGTAATAATTCCTGATATTTTAGTTTTTTACATTTAATATTACTGACAAAGTTTCTGATTCTAAGGTAATTCTGGTCGGAAAATTTACTTTATATTCCAAATTTTATGAATTTAAAATGTTAACAAACGCCTTGTATGTTTTATCTTTGTTTAAAACATTTATACTGAAATCACCAGCCATAACGACATTCTTGAATTTATTACTAATTATATTACATAGTGAATCTAATTTATCTAAAAAGGATTCAGTTAGCCCTTGTATGGGAGATCTATATAAACATACTAAAATAAATGAGAATTTGCTAACAGTAATTTCTGAGATACAACATTCAAATTCCTTTTTCACCAAAAGATTTTGAACCGCAGGAATTAATATTTATTTACTTTTGATGTTTTTTTTACTAATATTAGGGTACCACCTCCTAATGAGCGTTGTCTTGTAAAAAAGGAACATGTTTTGTAATTTTCAGGATTAAGAAAGCTGATTTCTGCTGCAGTCCTAGTGTACAATGTATGAACGCTGATGATGGCCTAGCGCCGAAACGCGTTCAACAGGAACAAATTTGAATTAACCACGTAAGTAGAATAATAACTCATTTTTAGTGAGAGATGGTTTGAGGTAAATCGACAGAAAAAATTACATCTCTCTTTTGGTCCTTTACATAAGCGAAATTTTAGTATTTTGGAGAGGAAAAAATTGTTGTGATTGTGATTATTGTGACTTTTCATTAGGGGTGTGCGAGTACTAAAAACTTTGAGGTTTCGGTAGAGTATTTCAATACTCGGTCTCGACTTGAAGTTTTGAAAAATACTCAAAAGTTTGAGCGAGTATTTCTGGCTAATTTCTGGACGGTCGCTAACGATTGCGACCAGCCAATTCGTTTGGTAAAGGCCACGAAATGTGATCGCATCATGTAAAATCGGTCGAAAATGATGACTAGAAACATGAATTGATCATAAAAAACAACTGAACATGTGTAAATGATGATCGGACCGTGTAATTTCGGCTGTAAATGATGACGGAAAACATAATATCAGCAAAAAATAACAACTGGGTCGTAATAAAGGCCGAAAACGATGACGGTATATATAATATCGGCAAAAGTGGCGACCGCGCCACTTAATATCAGCCGTAAATAACAATTTCATCACCTAATATTGATTATAAGCTATGACCGGACCAAGTGATATTAGCTAAATGACAACACTGAAAACCGGACTGTGCTTTATTGGAAACGAATGTCAGTGTTTTGTCATATTTTTGGCCAGTATAATCCAGTTTGATTGTACTGGCCAACAATTTGTATTGCTACTCATGTATTAGTTAGAAACCATGTTCAAATTATCAAGTCTGGTATGGGGTTCCAAATCCATTACACTACTTGAATCTACCAACTGATAACAAACACTTGCTCAAAAATACTCAAAACTCGAGAATGATTGGCACTACTCAACTCGACTCGACTCAATTCAAAAAAATCTCTCCTCGCACACCCCTACTATATACGAGGGTCATCCAGAAAATAAAGAACGTTTGCTTACTGCACCTAGCGCAGCTCCCCCATCACCGCCATTGCATTTGTGGCAGTCCACTCACCTCCCCACCAAAGTATAAGCCGAGTCTCGTTGCTATGCGGTCACCTGTCTTATTTCTACAGCTATTCAAAATGGAGGCTGCAATCGAAAATCCCACCAAATATGAAATACGCAGTATTATTCAGTTTCTGAATTTAAAAATGTTCGGGAATATATATTTTTTTTAGAAAAACACCAAAGAAAGTTTATCGTGAAAGTGCAAACAAGTCTTCAAGTCGAATATTCAGGGGAAACAATGATGCAACCGGTTTAATGACAGAAAATCCATCGTGAACGACGAGGATCGGCGTGGCAGGTCATTGCTCGTTAAAGATGATTTGAAAGAGAGACTTGAGGAAAATTTGAGGAAACAGCTGCTAAAATCTTAGCACATTACATCAATTTAAGATCTTGTTTTTTACTCTTTTACCATAAAATTTCTTTGGTGTTTTCAAAAAATGTCTAGGTCTGGGCATTTTTTAACTCAGAAACAGAATAACACTGCATATCTCATATTTGGCGGGATTTTCGTTTACCGCTGCTAATTTAAATCGCTGTAGAAATAAAACGTGTGACCGCACAGCAACAAGACTCGGCTCATACTTTGGTGGGGAGGTGAGTGGACTGCCACACTCGCAATTGTGGTGATGGGAGAGCTGCGCTAGGTGCAGTAAGAAAAGGTTCTTTACTTTTTGGATGGCCCTCGTATATTACAATAATATTTCCTCCAAATTATTGGGGGGGGACAACTGCCCCCCCCTTCCACCCCCGAAATACGCCTATGGTCTTTTACTTTTGGCCATTTGACAAAGTAGCACCCACCTGTATTGTGTTGTTCTGGTCACACACTGTGTGCTCCAACTCCTCCACCCTATTGGCCAGTCCCTCCCTCTCCCCCAGGTGGTTGTTTCTGCTCAATTCCACCAGGTGGCAATGCTGCTCCTGCAAGCTGCTCAGCTGGTGCTCAGCCGACTTCAACTTCTCCATCAGTCGCTGGTTCGTGTGCTTCAGCTGCAACAGGGAAACTGATCGAGTCATAGGATTCAAAATTGGTACAGATAAAGCCAAGTAAGATGAGTAAAGTCTAGTGAGATTTGCCTCTCACTAAACTTCTCAACAGATCTGGGCAATCGTCCTCATTACAAGTGCAGATACTAGACATTTCTACTAGGGATGAGTCTGATGCATTTTTTTCGGCTCGGTTTTAATTCGGTTTTTTACAAAAAACGGTTGTCGGTTGTCATTTCGGTTATTTTTAAAAGAAATTACCTAATAACTGTCTCGTCCATACTTTAAATTTAAGTTTCTACATAGATTATGAAATTCTGCCTAAAAAAAAAAACTTTAATTGATTATATACCCAAGTAGCATAAAAATTGTTGAAAACGGTCCTAAAATTGTTTTAAAACAATTTCAATATATTTTGATATAAGTTTTATATTAAAACAACTTTAATACAAACTCAAAACAACTTTAAAATTGTTTTGATATCAGTTGTAATGTCTGATATTAAAATAAATTTTAATATTAGTTTATAACAGTTTTAATGTGGTTTTGAAACAATTTTAATATCAGTTAAAAGACTTATATTAAACTTGTTTTAATACAACTTTATAATAATTTTAAAGTTGTTTTGAAACAATTTCAATAACAGTTAAAAGACTTATATTAAACTTGTTTCAATACGAGTTTATAACAATTGTAAAGTTGATTTGAAACAATTTCTGTAATAGTTAGAAGACTCATATTAAACTTTTTTGTAATAAGAGTTTTTAACAATTGTAAAGTTGAATTGAAAAAAATTTCTTTAATAGTTAAAATAGTTGCATTATTAAACTTGTTTTAAAACGTGTTTATATCAATTATAAAAAGTTGTTTTGAAACAATTTCAACAAACAGTTAAACGACTTATATTACCCTTATTTTAATACGAGTTAATTGCGATTTTAAACTTGATTATATATACATTACGATAAAAGTTAAAAAACTTATATTAAACAAGTTTGAATAGGAGTGTGTTACAATTGAAAGCACTTTCAGTTAAACAGCGCTCGTCGCGCTCCCCACAGATCACGTGACAGCGGACGTTTATGAAACGTATTGTTCAACTGTCAACTAACTCGCCGCCATTTTGCCTTTATTTTCTAGATTTGTTGTTTACGGTCTTTCGGCTGATATGAAAGTACTCAAGAAATCTGTTTTGGAAGTGTTCATAACGATGGATAAAGGTAAATACAGTAAACAGTTTTATAATAGTTATAATTAGTTTTAATACTTATTTTTATTGTCAATATTCAACTGGACCCTGCATTAGTTCACTTTTCTTTGGCTTAAACCATGGCTAGGTTATGGTTAGTTAACTTTACAACTATTTTAAAGCTTTCCAACTTGTTCTTATTTCCTAATTTCACACGGCAGTCACAAACTTAATTGAATAAAGTTATTTGAAGCTAAATATGCCCATATTCATAATTAAGAATCAAATAACTTGGCCTATTTACTACAAGTCAGAGATATTTGTAAAATTGTATATAGGCCTAAGTTACTTTAAAACTCAAGAACATGCAGGTAGCAATTAATTTTGGTTAATCCATAATCAGTCCATGCTTTGAAGTGCAATTATTCAGGTTTCTTTCACTACCTTAACAGTTAAGTTACTAACTTACAACTAGGACTGCCTACCGGTACGTAGTTAAAATAGGTTACTAGTTACATATCATTTTTGTGTGGTTACAACAGTTATGAATGAATACATCGAAGGGTTAATTATGGTAGGGTTTTTAATTGGTATTAATTAAGCGGTTAAATTATTTTCAACACTTTTTTATTCTGTATTAAAACTACATTAGAATGAGTTTCAAGCCACTATTTTTTTCTATAGCCCTACCTATTTCTTATGTATCGATGTTTTTTCCTAAGAGTAAAAGGTAAGAGTACAGCAAATGATAAAATATTATTGATTTGTGTGGACTTGTTGTACAGGGCGCTTAGGTGGTTAGGTTAAAAGTGTTAAGTATGTTACACGACTAACATAACCTTATTTTAACAGCACAGCGTGCTGTTGCATATATTTCTGTTAAAACTATAGGCCTAACAGCTTTTAACTGCTGAAAATTCATTATTGATAAAGGCTAACTAATGTAGCAATTGCCATTTTTAAACATTGTTTCGATAGTAACGTCGCATTCGGATAAAATATTTATAGTACCGGTACCAAAAAATATGGGTTGAAAATAATCAAACCACTTATGAATCCATACCCGTTATTCAAATACTAATAATATCTAAGTTTAATACATAAATAGAGTGTTATAATACAGTAACTTACTTTATATTTATACACCTAAAACACAACTATTTTGTGAAATAACTTTTAGAACTTCAAACTATTTTTTAAAGATAAGCTTTTTTGTTGAGGAATTCTTAAGTTACACATAGTACAGTACTAACAATATGTATATATATGTATGTGTACCTAATAACTATGTATAATGTAGGCTTAGGCACATTTGAATCTACCAACAGAAACCTCAACATTTTAAACATCCGGATAAATGTACAGTTAATTACCACTTGTTTATCTATTTCAGATGAAACTTATATCGGAACACTTTCACTCGTCACAACAAGTAAGCCTGACAGACCCAGGAGCTTACCGTTGGATAATGACTGCCCAGCATCGATCAATTTGAAAGGTACTGTTTTTTGAGAATGGGTTTAAATTTTAAGTCATGGCAGTGGGGGAGTCAGGATTATAAAAGTATCCTATATGTTTATTTTGAGTAGGCCTAATAGTCTTACCACTGTGCAATGATGATAATTTTATTT
The DNA here is from genome assembly GCA_963675035.1 of Allygus modestus. Taxonomy (NCBI): domain Eukaryota; kingdom Metazoa; phylum Arthropoda; class Insecta; order Hemiptera; family Cicadellidae; genus Allygus; species Allygus modestus. Next base: position 33,529,656 of record OY776117.1, read on the forward strand.
TTTTAAATATTACAATTTTACTGAATGTTCTTCACACAAATAGGAATATCTCATAAAAAAATTATGACTGAGACCTAACCATATTTTGAGAAATAAAGCAATGAATTTCAGTAAAAACGCTGCATTTGTACACGACAGTTCACTGACAAGTTAGCACACAACGGCTTGATTATATCATGAGTAAAATATATTTGAGTCTCAGTCATAATTTTTTTATGAGGTATTCCTATTTGTGTAAAGAACATTCAGTAACATTTTCACTTTATTTCATTCAGTCCCTTTTCAGATACCGGTACCGGTATTGTAAGAAAACTTACATTTTTTGTTTTCGTCTATTTTTGAAAAGCTACAGTAAATAAACGGTCTCAGAAAACTGACACATACTTTCTCCCTTTAAGCCAAACTTTAATGACAAAAACATTTGTTATTTACTAAATATAGAATATGAAGTATAGATAAATGTACAGAAAATTTTCTAAAATAGTTATTTTCAGAAATATCCACCCAAATCCCTTTTTGGGAGGCACTATATAGAGTCCGTTGCTACACACAGTGGTTTTGAGAGGGGAAATGCCCCCTTGCCCCCCCAGGGTTAAATAGCAACACATTTCGAACATCATCTGTTGTTCAATGCTAACTTGACCTGCATATCAAATTTTAATGAAATTGATCGGTAAATAAGAGAGAAATAGTTATTTTTGTATTCCCCATAAGAATAACATTGGACAACGTACTGCGTTTACCGCTAAATGAAAATTTCAATTTTCTCCTCAACTAGCAATCGTAGAATAGTAATTTAAGATACCAATTTATTTAGTTTTTTGAGCTCTTTTTAATGGTGAATAGTAATTTTTTTTAACATTTATGATTTTTTCTGAAAAATCCAAAAAACTGAATTTTGGATGTTTTAAGTCCTGTAATTTCTGAACCCGAATTTTTCCAGAAATTCGGGTGGTGTCATTTTGTTGGAAACCTAAAGTTCTACAAACCACTAAAGTTTAATCAAAATCGTTAGAGCCGTTTTTGAGAAATTTGGATTTTTCATGTTTTTTGGCGGTTTTTGGGGGATAATTACCCTTAAAAATCAAAAATTCAAAAAATGAAAAAAAAACGCCTGGAGATATCGTGGATTAGTACCAACATACCAAATTTCATAAAAATCGGCCCATAGGTTAGGGCTCTACCTCTGTACACATCCACATAGACACACACACACACACACACACACACACACACACACACACACACACACACACACACACACACACACACACACACACACAGACATCACGTAAAAAACACTTTTTTGGGTTCAGGGAGCACCAAAACGAATATTTCCACTAACAACTCAAATTCGAAAATTTTTACGAAAACAATACTTTCTCCATATACTATGTATAGGGGGAGAAAGTAAAAGGAGTGCATCTCAGGACTAAAATTTATACTGCACATAGTCCTAAAAGTATTCAACACAGAAATAAAAAATTATCAGTGAGTCCCTTTTCCTTCATAAAATTTTATGGTTTTAAAAAGTAACGGTTGACGACTTTTTTCAAATCTTTTGTTTAATCTCTAGTATTAAAGAATAATTAAAGTAATGTGTACTTGAAGTCCATTGTATGCTGAACAGAGTGGTTTTTGAATTATTCTGATATATTTTAAAATGGCTTGGCAATTAAACTTTCCGCAAACCATGTTTTTTATGAAAATTTGCTCAACCACCATTTTAAAAATGGCTGCCAAACAAAATTATGGTATAGGCCTATACATTTTTTCATAGGTACCGTGTTTTGTGTTTATCTACCTATAAAGAACTCTTGATAGAAAAATCAGGAAAATAAAAAATGTTGAGCGACAAATTTTATTTATATTGGGTGATTTGAAATGGCCTGCATTACAGTGAAAAATATGTAAATCAATCAACTCCTTTTAAACAATTCGGGTACAGTATATATAAAAGTCACCTGGAGACAATCAGAAATTAAGCTAATAAGGTGTTTTCCGGCTTCTCTGGTGTATGAAACATCAAAATAAAAAAAATACCAAAACATATCTAATTAAAATAGGCCTACAGACAATTCTCTTGCTTTGTTTACATTTTTTGAGATTCATGTGGATTAAATGTTATGATTAGGTCAGTATTATCATAGATTAAACATATTCCTTAGTATTTATGAAGTTCATTTCCTGGTTGGTCCGTGTAGATGTCGACGAAGTTTTTGGCCGACGTTTCGGATATATTACAATATACATCGTCAGGGCGACGTGAATTATTAGCGAAAACCTACTAAACGCTCACTCATTGACTGGTGCGCTCGTCCGACTATCCTGCTTATATAGTCCCGCTTACGTGCCACGGCCGTAGGTTGTAAACAGACCTAACGTATTTTTCGTTTATAGTTGTCTTCAATCGCTGCTAGTACTTTAATATTCTCAGAGTTTAATAGGCCTAGATTTTTAATCTCATACGAATGTTTAGCTACGGCTGACATCTCGGTATCTCCATTCTTGGTGTTCCTTATGTGTTCTTTTAGTCTAGTAGAAATTACTCTGCGGCTTTCTGTAATGTAACTCATTCCACAGCTGCACTCTATATGATAAACCCCTGGTGTCTGCAAATGAATTTTATCCTGGACAGGCCGAAGAAACTGTTTTGTTTTCTTGTAAGGTTTGAATATTGTTGTGATTTATTTTTTTTAAGTACTGTGCCAATTCTATCAGTTTTACCTCTTAAATATGCTAAAACAGCGTTTTAATATTTTTGTTGTTTTCTATTCCTATCATTTCTAGTATCAATTTGAGTTTTAAATTAATTCTTGTTTCTTAAAGGCATGTAAAATAGTCGGTAGTCGACGACCGAGATCAGGTCTGTTTACAACCTACGGCCGCGGCACCTATATAAGCGGAAGAGTCGGACGAGTGTGCCAGTCAATTAGTGAGTGTTTAGTACACTTTCGCTACTAATTCACGTCGCCAGTGATATTGTAATTATATCCGAAACATCGGCCACCAACTTCTTCGACATCTACCGGACTAACCCGGAAATTAACTTCATGACTGTATCTTCGGAGCGTGGAAGCCTACACAATAAAAAATACTCCTTAGTAGCTTATCCAATGGTTGCTAAAGACTATACTATAAAGAGCTACTATATTTTGTACTTAAGCACCATATTTCAGCCGCCATCATTTTTAATGGAATTTTAAGTGTTCCTATTGTCTTGTCTTTTCTGAGTTTGGGTATGTTATAGAGAAATTTCTCATTCACAAACTCTTCCATATGCTTCTGTTGTGGTTGTGCCCAGGTTGAAGGTATATTTACCGAGAATAAGGAGAAACATCCAAAAAGCCTTGTCGCTGGTAATTTCTACAGCTTGTAAAGCCTATAAGTTTTTAACCGTTAATCCCATGACAAAATAGGAAATTTAATTATCTCCAATTATTTATCTAGGACAGTTGGCTAAAACTAATAAATAAGGAAATGTGAACAAAAATCATGGAATTTCCAAATTTCACCATAAAATTTCCCCATAAGAGGCTTCCCCACCACCCGCTCACCATCCTCGCTCGTGGACTTTAAGTATGATGTGCAGAAGGGGGTAATAAACAATCCTACTAATTTTCAAAACTCTGGGATAATACATAATACGTACAGCTCAGGGGCTAAAACAGCTCAGGGGATGATTATGATATTATTCCATTACTGGATATACAATGCTCCCTAAAGGGATTTACTCCCCCCTTCCCCCCCAATAATGGATATTATTCATAAAAAGTTTAGGATCTAACAGCCATCACCATTTTTATTATCCGGGTGAATGTGTTTCAACTTAACATTTTTTTATAATCTGATATAGTAGCTTTTCGATGAAAGAAAGCCAAAAATGGACGTCGCAAACGATAATTGATGTTGCGGCAAGCAGTAAGAGATTCAAAGTCCATATGCCGTTGTATTTTCTGTGACTAGTTTTTCCAAATATATTAATACGTAGAATGTACAGGCTTAAAGTTAGAAATTAAAGTACAAACATTGTTATTCTTTGGTTATGGGTTTTCATTAGTTCATGGGTCATTGATGTAAGCATTGAATTACAGATAGTTACGATGCTTGGTTGAGATGTGCGGACAAAAACCATTGTTAAAAACTGTGATTGTCGTTATATTTTAGATTTATTTACTATACCACACATTTTTGTTGCAGAACAATCCATGCTGAACACATCAGTGGCGAGGAAGAAACCTAATTAGTGGAAGATAATTTTGAAAGAGGATTAAGGCTGATATTATAGATTTAATAATTGTTACAATTTATATTTTTCAATAAAACGTTTAAAATTTTAATTGGATATATTTTTTATCCAGAATTCTTAATGTATAAATATTTTACAAACAAGTTTTAATGAATTAAAATATATAAGAAAAACAGTTTAAATTTAAATTTTGTAAACTAATTTTAAACTATTTTTAAAAGTCAGCTTGTTAATTTTGCACAGATAATTTAAGAATAAATCATCATTTTGAAATAATTTAAAATTGTTTTAATATTGAAAACAATACCAGGTTTGACTTATATTAAAACAGTTTCACAACAATTTTGAAATATTTTAAAACAATTTCTTTAACATTTTAAAGTTGTTTAAAACTTGTTTTAATATTGGGAAAAATACCAAGTTTGACTTCTATTAAAACAATTTCACAACAATTTTGAAACATTTTAAAACAATTTCTTTAACATTTTAAAATTGTTTTAAAACTTGTTTTAATATTGGGAAAAATACCAAGTTTGACTTCTATTAAAACAATTTCACAACAATTTTGAAACATTTTAAAATTGTTTTAAAACTTGTTTTAATATTGGGAAAAATACCAAGTTTGACTTATATTAAAACAATTTCACAACAATTTTGAAATATTTTAAAATGATTTCTTTAACATTTTAAAGTTGTTTGAAACTTGTTTTAATAATGGAAAAAATACCAAGTTTGACTAATATTAAAACAATTTTTAAACAATTTTAAAATATTTTGAAATTGTTTTTAAACAAGTTTTATGCTACTTGGGTACCGGTACCTATGAATCCCTATTTCATACTTTGTTTCAATAGTTTAGATAAATGCTGCTGCAGAAACACTATGGGGGAGAGTTGGTTAAAAATGTCACAAGTAATCAATCAAAGATAAATCAAATTAATTTAAATGAAATATTATGGGCCATTACAAAATTAATTAATCTCCTAGGCTTAAAACCTTGTTTAGCCAAATAATAACCAGTTAGCCTAGGGCAATAACGTAGTCTAAATAATCTCTAACTTAAACTTTGTTAAGATGTTAAGGTTTAAGTTTAGCCTACTGTAGGCATAACCTTGAAACAAAATAAGTTTACCTGTTTTTGCTGATATTTTAGTTTTGCAGACTTTGGAAACCCAGAATCTAATCATAAATACAGTTTATGGATTTCATATTAGTTTATTTTCCAAACCAGAACATTTTAAACAAGGAAGTGATCACAAATAATACTCCTAGACAGACAGACAGACAGGCATTTTATTGTGTCCAGGCTCCAGGTAGGTTTTTGCTCACTTTCAGACTCTCCATTAGCACCTTTCATGAATAGAGAGCAATAAATCACTTATCTGTACCTGCCATTCAATGCCTCAGAGTTTATGAAAACAATGAATCCCATTGAAGCAGAAGGATACTAAATTCCTAATTGGCTTTATCCTGTTTTAAGTGATTTTATTTTAAATAAGGTATACAATTTTAAATCATATGTAGCCATTTTACAATTATTTAGTAGCTATTTTATGGTTAATTTTTGGCCTAATTTACAACCTTGTCAATTGCAATTTAATATTGATTTCACCAGTATCCTACAATAATATAAAATAAACAAAATCAGTTTAATTTAAATTTATAATGGGAAAAGAGCATGATCATAACACAATATACATTTCCGTATTCAGGGAGAAAGATGTTTAATAGTGACTGATATTGCACTCGGGACCTGTCAAGGTCAATTTTTTGGTCGCAACCAAACCCTCCCCACCCCCCTCGCCATGCTTCTTTATCTGTTGTCTCCATTCACATACATCCATAAATAGAAGTTCTGATAAACAGTAATTGTATTTATCCATTATCTCTTGAACCGAAAGTCACACAACTTTGATTGATATTTTATTATATTTGTGGTAATCAGATGAAAAAATGAGCCGTCATTTGTCTTAGTACGACAATTAGTTTCGGTTTTAGCATTTTGAGCTAGAAACTCCTTATCTCTTGAATAAATTACTGGGACCCTTGACCTACTGAAGTCAAACAATAGACCAGCAATTAAGAATGAGAAAAAAATTTAGGGTCGCTGGTAACTCAGGCCACTATAGCTTTGTTTCCTTATCTGTTTTCCTCATTCATGTACTTCCATAAATAAAACTCCTGTCAATTCTCCTTTTGTGTTAGTTGAGAGTTATTTTGGGACTGGAAAGGAAGTGATTAGTTGTCTGAAGAAGTCTTATCATGGGCACCCGACTTTTAAAAATTATCGGGGGTGCCTAAAAGTAATTGATAGGGGGGTAGGGGGTCAAGGTTGAACATTTTACCTGGATTGTCCTTTTAACGATAATCAACAGTTTTCGTTTTGTATTGCTTCTTAACAAATTAGAATAAAGCTACTCTCACTAATGACATTACGGTTCATTGTGCATCGACACTTACTGAATAAATCACATTGTGGTTGTAATTCATTTAAACGAAACCTAAATACTAATTTTACCTCAAAATACTGATAGATTGAGGTTACTTCAAGAAGCCGCAGGTGCAGACAACGGAAAAAATGTTTTTGGCTGCCAAGGTGCCAATTTAGTAAAGCGTTTACCCAGCATATCTCATTGTGCATAATATTCTTGGTTAAGAGATTGAGCTTGACAAGTCAAGATTTTAAAATAGCGTTATATGGTAAAAATAGTCAAAGTAAAAATGGTATATGGTATAGAGTTTTGTAAACATAAAAACTGTCTTTAGATAAGTTCAATGAATTTAAAAAAACAATGAATCCGGAATCAGTACAGAGCAATTATTGAGCGACGCACTGCATTTCGTTTCAGAAAATCATTGACCTGCGGTCTCAGGTCAAGGTCGTCTAGTATTTCTTGATGTGCGTTGAGAACTGCAATACTATTCAGACGCCTCTGAGTCATCGTTGTCCTAAGGTAGCTCTTGAGACGACGAAGCGCACTAAAAGATCTCTCCGCTGTAGACACGTGAACAGTGCGAAGTAGTTTTATACATCTGGTAGCTTCAGTTAGTAAACTATGCACACTACTGCCTGATTGTAACAATTTCCTCATTTCTTACAAGGATGTAACTGGCACTTGTTTTTGAGTGGTTATGTCCCCGAGCATAGATAAATGTAAAGCAAGTTGCTCAGTGTCCACTTCATTTTAAAAAAATGCTTTTGTCTTCTCCAGTTTTGAGTTATTGTCTCTTACAGCTGAAACACATTCCTTTTCAACTAATAATAGCTGCTTTAATCCAGTGTTATGATATCTTTCTTTTACGCAGTTGTTAACAACGTCTACAGTTTCATTGTATACCTGTAAAAAGTAGTCTTTAGAGGTGAGAAAAGCGTGCTGTTCACTTGCTCTTGGTCTATCTAGTTTCTTTGGTACATGCATTTTACGAGGCAATGTAGGCTCATAAACCACAGAAGGTTTCCTTTGTAACGTTTCTGCCCAGAATTTATCAAATTCTAAAGTCAAGTATGGTTGCCAGATTTTCCAGACTAATTTCAACTTCAGTGGCACCTACGTGAGGACACTGGATCTTCGTGTTGATGTCTTCTACAGGAGCCATGACGTGGTAGTACAAGGAGATGAAAAAATATGTCTGAAATTGCTGCATTTTTTTCAGCATAGCCCGCACACTTTGATGCCCCATCACTGGATTCTTCGGTGGAAACCTCTCAAAAACTCAACAAGTAAATCATAATTACTTATGATTTGTTTGATACTAGATGCCCTCATAGTCCATCTTGTCGGGCACAGTGGACGAAGGCCAGTTGTAGACTTACCACTTTGAAATTGGACCTCTTGAAAAAGGTTCAGCCGTTTCGGTGACTCTAACTGTGTTGATCAAGTCTTTGCAGAGACTCATAATATCTCTCATTGACAGCAAAAGGCGTAAACTGTCTTCTACTGCCAAGTTGATTGAGTGAGCTGTGCAGTAGACAAACGTCGCTCTCGGCTGCAAATTTTTGATGAGTTTCTGCAGTCCATTGAATTTTCCAAAAATTTGGGAGGCACCATCATAGCACTGACCTCGAAGATTTTCTAATGATAAATCTAACCTCAACAGAATGTCTCTCACAATTTGAAATAAAGTGTTTGCTTCGGTATTTTTTGTTTCATAAAGTCCAATATATAAAGTAAATAAAGTTCATAAAGTTTTTTTGTCCAATAAAATCTTCAGAGATGTCAAAATTTTCATGTACTGTCCTAATGCAAAACGTTACTTATTCATGAACTGAAATGTCACATGTTTCGTCGATCATAATAGAATAATATTCACTTTTTTAATATCCTGCACGACCTTTCTCAAAACACTATCACTAAAAAAATGTATTATTTCATTCAGAATATCATGTGAAAAGAATTTGTATCCTGTACGACCCCATCCACACGCTCAAATCAGGAAGGTCATGATTTCTCAGCTCTAGTAACTGACGAAAGTTAGAATTAATTTCATCGTGCTCTCTTATTGCCAAACCTCGGCGGCACAAGAACCTCAAAGAGGTAAAGATAGCCATCAGGCAAGTCTGGGCTCTTACCATTTCGGATTTGATTTAGTCATTTAGTTTTAAGACCACTGCTTCAGCTGATATGGAAGCCAGTTTACATAATCCTTCTTTATGTGCATTTGAACGTTCGTGAGATCGAAACTTTTCTAGTGCCTAACTGAAGTAAAAACATCTTCTTTTTTCGTGCTGAAGCTCAATAACGATTTAGCCTCGTCCTCTTTGCAGGTTTTACAATAAACCCGTTCAACTGTAGCATCATATTCAATCCAGATAAAACTGGACTCTCATGATTTTTGAAACTTTCTATTACTTTTAGTAGGTACCTGACTTCCTGACTAGCTTGATTTACAGATCTAGGTACCGGTATTACCTTGGCAATCATATGAAGTGCCGGGTTTAGGCGACGGAGCTCTAGATACAACATCCAAACTTATATTTTTTACAATAAATCTGTCCATTTAGTTAACTAAAACAAACCACAAAAAATATCATACACAACATCACAACATCACATATAATATCAGGCACAGTCACAGTGAAAGTCAAGCTACAAAAAATACGGTGACGAACTGAGTAATCCACGTTGAGCATTGAGTATTCGTTACTGTAAATCACCTGCCAACCTGCCGTGTGCCCCCCTCCCCCACTCAGTGCTACCAGGCGTGAACCACGTAATCCCGGTTCTAGCTACCAGTGTTGCCAGTGATGGTGCGTTTACGCGCAAACGGAAATTTCCCGACTCCCCCAAAGTTGATTGACGTTTGTTTTCCACAACAAAAATGTATTACATTACAAAGGCTTTATTCATTCGTTCAAGTGAATAAATAATTTTTAATTTTAAAAAAATGATCAAATATTACAAAAAAAGTATAGATACGAGAATTTTTGTACAGTTTTTAATAGTTTGTTTATGGTTTCAATGGTACTTTTTTGGGAAGGGGCCTGAGCCCGCCTTCCTGAACATTGGGGAGGCAGAGCCCCCCTTCCCAGAACATTGGGGGGGCTCGAGCCCCTTGGGTCCCATGGTCTTATTTCAACCACTTATTTTGTTAAACGTTGTTTAGCTTGTCATTCGATATTTGTACAACATTATAATGCTTATTTCCAATACGAGCACTAACTGACAGTGAAAAACCGAAACCGACATTAGACCATCGGTTCTCGGTTTCGGTTTTTTGTAAAAACCGGTAAAACCGACAACCGACTTTAACAACCAACACATCCCTAATTTTTACAAGCTGCCCTAACTGTACACAATTAATCCATAGAGGGGGAGGAGATGAATCTCTCTACATCCCTCTGTGCTTCACCCTAACTTCCTCTACATATACTTACGTATTATAAGGTTCACTACCAAAATTTGTTTTCATTACTATAATTACTTATAGAACTTCCTTGTCTATCCTAAGCTCCCTGGGAGTAGCTGTCTCCAAGTCTTATCAGGTTAGAAAGCTGACCGACCTGGGGGAAAGACTCTTTAATGGATTCTAGAATCCAGATGGGTTAGAGAGCTCCCTGGGAGGGTTGGGGTTTGCCTGATGGGCCCAAGAGGTCATGTGGGTCAGAGGGTGAATCCACCTGGGGTTCTCTAAGCTCTAAGCTCAAGTGCTAGGACAGTGAATTTATTTCCCTTCTTGGTGAACTTGCTGTTCTGACCCCTACAGATTCCTTACATCTGGTGTCTGTACAATATCAAAGGGAGATATGCCTAAAGACGCTGGCTAATTCTGGGGACTCCTAAACCTAATATTCTTGCGTCAAACCTTTGGGCATCTTGCTATCCTTAAGGTTAGTGTCTTGGTCTTCAGTTCAAGGGGGTCACGGGTTCAAATCCCCGGGTGACCATAACAATTGAAGGGGTTTGGACCGCTTTCTCTAAAAGCGTTTGTGTGCTCTATTAATAATAATTTTGTTAGTGTAGGAATAAAAAAATATCTAAAGCTTACAGCTGATTAGACTATAAAACAACATCTGACCTGTTTCATCTTGGACGTGAGCGTTCGCACCTCCTCATTGTGGGATTGGATGAGCTGAGGTAGTCTCGCCTCATGGCCCTCGTATTTCCTCAGAGCAACTTCTTGTCTCTTTTGCAGTGTTTTCAAGAAACGGTTTTCATTTGTGACTTCCTATATCAATTCAATTCATTTTAAATAGCCTACTTTAAGTCCTCTCAAATCCATAAAAAGATGCTGCATAGTGACCTTGATCGAAAACTTTGCTTTCAGACAATAAGTCTTATTAAATCATTTTTAAATCAAATGAACTCAAAAAGCCTGCTGCAGCAAACCTGCAAGCTATGCAAAAGAGTCCCAATAAATTTTTGTACTATGTAAAATATGTCCGATTTTTATACTTAAAAACAGCTATCACAAATTCTGAATTATTTGTAAACAACGTCATACAGATTAGACAAGTTTAAATAAAGAAAATTTACTCTAAAAATAGCAAAGAATAATTTGGATATTATAGTTTTAAAATTATGAAGATTACATTTTCATAATGTCATTTAAAAGCTAATAGGGCCTACACGGGAGGTTTACAGAAATAGACGTTATTTTAACAACCAAAAATTACTTTTTTACTTCAAGATGTCAATCACCCCATGAAGGTCATGAGTTTTTGCACAAAAAAAACATTCCGAGGAAAGTATGGTTTTATTGCAAGGATTCCCTATGAGGCACACAGCCTTTTTATCCTTGGAATTTGTGAAATGCAATTTTTATATACCGGTATTATAAGTGGCAGTTTGTTGGAACTTGAGGAATGAATTACTCAGGCAGCTATACTAGTCACTCAGACAATACTGAAAGACTTTTTGGGAGGGAATAAATAGTGTTGATATTATGGTCATGTTAATGCCTGGGCTTGTATTAAGGTTTATTTGTGAGAAACTTAATGATTGCATTATCATTAAAACAACTATTTTATCCCACTTTTACAATCGATTTTATTTATTATATTCCTAGTTTCCTACCATTTCAAAATCCAAAAGAAATTTGGCAGGGGGTGTAGTGCTTTTTATTTTAAGTTGTAAAACATCTTGTATTTTTTAACACATAGGCTCCTAACAGGGGCACAAAATAAGCTTCGATTGACAAGTGAGGATCTCTGAATCCATCCCTTCAACAACTTAACATAATATAAATCTTTTACAAAGCTGGTAAAATTAGCAAATATGTTAGACATGTCGGTTTTCATTTGATACAAACGTTTAGTTGGTGTTGTGTGAGTGTCAACTGGTTGCGTAGCTCTTTAATTTGAAGCAGCTTGGCTGAGACAATACGCTGTGAAATATCTTTGAGCTTCTGATTTGGCCTCGAGCTGGAGGCCCTGGCTCCGTACATACTGGCACAGCGGTACGGATGATTGGCTGGAACACAAACCAAAAGTATAACCATTGAGTGTACACTAACCTAGAGGACATCCTTCCTTTATTGAAAAAACATTTTCCGGTGATGTGGTTTTGTGGTTCCACTTCTAAACTCTCTAACACTACCGGTAATCAAATTGCACTATCTACTGCTTGTTTACTAAAACCAGAATGGAACCATATTGGTCCATTGTAAAGTACTTTGTAATGTGAGACCCTTTCGTTGTTATTACTGGATTAGGAAACCTCACCATTAGCTGCTAGGCACGTCTTCCACAGGCGGGAATTTTGTGCAAGTCACCGGAAGGATAGGTTATAGCAGGAAAGGATGAGATAGGTCAGGCAACCAAATTTAACTTTTCAGAGGGCCAACTCCCATGCTCCTGTGAGAGCTGGGATCAGGCTCAAACAGGCTCCCAACTCCAAATGCCCTCCAACTAGCCAACTCAACTGACAGGGTATCCATGTACGACAACGACCAGAGACCTCATTCTCAGGTTGGCGACTAAACCCGGAGTTTACACCCCCGGCTGCTGCAAATGAAGGGATCAAAGGTGAAAGGGAAGCTTGTCATAATGGACAGCCAAAAGACTTGCCATATGTAATGACAACTTCATTTGCGTAACCAATGTCAGCTCAAAACTGGTATAGACCAGTTTTAAGATTGTCCTGAGTTTATGTGAGACCCCTTCAAAAGCCTTAGACAGATTGCAGAAACACCAAAACGGTTTTCTATAACCCTTAAAAATATGTCTACATTTTAATTCAGTAAGAGCATATTTTCATTTATACTGAGTACAGATTTTATCTTATTTTCTTACCAAATAGAGGGTGTAGTTGATTTTTCTTTTGAAGTAACTTTTTTGTTTGTTGAACAGTTCTCAGCTCTTCAAATGAAGCTAGTGGGCTGTCATGTAGTTCATTGAATGATCTAAGGAAAAAATTTAAATGATTTTAAACATATGTTAAAACACAGAACTGAATATGGCATACTAGCTGTTTCCCGCAGGCTTCACCCCGCAAATTACTTATAACTGTGACAGTTGTGTGTGCTGCATTCTGTGGTTAACCCGTGGAAATACTACGAATCATTATCAGCTGTTTGTATTTTTATTAGCTCAAACAAAAATGAATGTCCATAAGAATATACATGGGAACTTGGAAGTTCCATGGGTCTGAGCCCTATAGGATTTTCAAGCCGAAAATAGGGCTATGTGTTTAATTGATATATAAGGAAAATTCCTGTAAATTTTCATGCCAATCGGTTCAGTAGTTTTTGAGTTATTGAGGAAGACACAGCAGACCTTCAGCCAGACAGACACACACCATCCCATTTTTATATATTAATGAGGATAACTGATGATAGATAGTCAGAAACCGGTAGTATATTTTGACGATTTTAGTCCTAATTCAGGAAATATATGAAATGAAATAATGAAATAATGATTTATTCCACCCAAACTTACAACACTCAAACACATTAATTTTCTTGGAATTACGTTGTCACATCAACCAGTTATTGTGACGTTGAAAAAAAACAAACAAAATAAACTTTACATTAACAACTGAGTCCAGTCCTTCTATGCACAAACACATCTTGCCGCTCTCCGTGGCGTCTGACATGACATCAACTTAATATTTATCTCTCCAAATAATAGTAAACTTTAACACACTTCATTTCACAATAAAAATATCTTTACAGGCACATGCTTCTAGTAACATTGGGCTATGCTATATGGAGGATAAGTATTTGTTTACAATCACACTAAAATTATTATTCGATATTTATTATAATTGTTTATAATTTTTTTGCACTACAAAAAAACTTTCCCTTTTTGTGCACCTTGTAACATAAAACTTTAGAAAAAATACCCCATAGCAGTAAACCTGTGTACTCAGTGAATTTCCAATGTATATATGTATCTTAATACCACTTAAAGCCACATACCAAGTTTTATCAATATACATTCATATATAAATTATTTATTGTATTTTAATTATTCCCTATAAGAATAACATGGCGTCTGAGGATGCAGGTTTGCTGAAACAAGGAACAGAAAAAATGGGGTTTTATGCAAATTTGTTTATAACTCAACTATGTGAGAGTTGATTAATGTTCATAATTAAGGAAGATAACATTTGACTTATTCTCCATAAGAATAACATGGGGGCTGCATGGGGGAATATCGCAGGTTTGCTGCTACGGGAACTATTAGCAAAAAATTTGTCGTGTAAATATCAATAGACCACAACAGTATGAAGCAATATACCAAGTTTTGTCAGGATAAGTTGATAAATAAGCAAGATATATAATTGTGCTTATTCTCCATATGGATAACATTGGACAACATACTGTGTGTTCAGCACTTTCAATATCTCGATAACCAATTGACGTAGAGCAATGATCAAAACACCAAATTGTTTGTTTTTTAGACTGAATTTAATGTTGAAAACTAAAATTGAATTTACTAATATAGTATATGTAAAAAACTCAAAAAACCCATTTTTGGGGTACAAAACCCCCCCAAAATACCCCTTTGGATAGAGCGATCTGGCTGGTTTTCGAACAAAGTCATAGATGTTGCTTTAAATGTTTGCACCCAATTTCATCAAAATCGGGTCATTTTTATGAGAGTTATCGCACCCAAGGACACATATATATATATACAGTTTTGAACAATTGGTGTTTTTGGCATCTGGGGACCTCAAAATGAAAAGTTATCATGCCGATCTTACCATGCCGATTACAGTAATAGCTTCTTCCCGATAGGGGAAATTCGCTAAAACTATTTATAAAATGAATGACTGATAAAATTATTTTTAATTTTTAAAGCGTGGATTACATCTGGGTTTATTGTGAGACTGTTTGCTTGTTCATTAATAAAATTCAGCAAAATTAACTTGAATAGAAATTGTTAATAATAATACTATACCTGGCTGGATCTCCGTCTGACAGTGATTTGGCTTCCGATATGTCAGTCAGAACTCTCAGAACAGATGTTTTCCTCTCTTCCATTATGTCCAGCATCATTCATAGTGCAATTCTAGCTGCAACTGTTAACGTGAGGAATATAGTAACTTTTAGTGGTTATAAGTTTGCTAAATTACCATTGGCCCACATATTAACTTAAGTACACCTAACTGATGGCATTAATACATTTTTGGGAAAATTTTAACCCCTGCTACCAAGGAACGTACAAATGGCTATATTTTTGCAAATTTAAGAGAATAATTAGGTGTTTTTGGGGTAGACTTTCATAAGCGAAACGATATATAACACCCCCGTCGCAGAAAACCTGCGTACTCTGCAAATTTCCTATGCATGAATATATTTCTTACTACCACATAAAGCCACCTACCAAGTTTCATAAAAAATACATAAATAAATAAGTGATATATAGCATTTTATTTATTCTCCATAAGAATAACATTAGGGCTGAGAACACACGTTTGCTGCAACAAGGAAGATAAAAATGTGTTTTTTTTTGCAATAATCAATATAACTCAACCAGGTGAAGCTACATACCAAGTTTTAATAATTTATGTTCTTAATTAAGGAGGATATAATGCTTTACGTATTCTCCATAAGAATAACATTAGGGATGAGTATGCAGGTTTGCTGCTAAGAGGACAATCAACAAAAAATCAATTTTTTGTGCAAATATCAACATACTAGTACTAGGTGAAGGCACATACGAAGTTTCATCAATATACGTTAATAAATAATCGAGATATCAAATTTGAAATATAAGGATAACATTAGAAAACGTAGGGGAGGGTTGTGATGTTTGGAACACTTTTCACTTTTGATTTTTTCTATTTTTTGTAATTTTAGCTATGTGTAGCACAATTGCAATTGAAAGACAATTTTTTCAGCTACATAATGATGTTATTTTTAAACATGTAGAGTTAAGAAATAAAATTCAAATTAACATTTAGATCAAATACGTAAAGTGTTCCAAACCTCCCCAGGGAGGGTTTGGGACACATAAATAAACTATAAGAAATCACAGAATAACTTTATATTGTTAATCAAACAGTAATAACACATTTTATATTTAATAATATTACACAGTTAATTGGGCCTTGAACAGTAGTGAAAACATTTCCTGCCCTAAAAAACTTCAACATTATCAGAAACCAGTTTCTGTTATTTTGTAGGCAATAAACTGTGTTTGAATTTCAAAGCAAAGATACAAAGCTAATTTAGAAAATATATCTATTGGTTGGGAAAACAAATATCTTATTTTGTCCCCTACTATTGAAATTTCTAATACAGGTAAAGTTTACTGTCCCATACCTCCCCACATGCGTTGTCCCAAACCTCCCCAAGGTGTCTTTCAAGTTAAAATGAGTTCTAAAATGATACCCTTAAAATATAGAGCACAGTTACATTTATCAAAATAAACCTTAAAATACCCCGTAGCAGCAAACCTGCGTACTCAGCTAATTTCCAATGCATATATATGTATCTTAATACCACATAAAGCCACATACCAAGTTTCATCAATATACATTCATAAATAAACAATTTATGACATTTTAATTATTCTCTATAAGAATAACATGGCAGCTGAGTATGCAGGTTTGCTGAAGCAAGGAACACAGAAAATGGGGTTTTATACAAATATCAATATAACTCATGTAGGTAAAGCCACATACCAAATTTCATTAATTTAATTTCATAATGAAGGCAGATAACACGTTACTTATTCTCCATAAGAATAACATGGGGCTGAGTACGCAGGTTTGCTGCTAAGGGAGCCTTGGGTAAAAAAACGTGTCTTTTTGAGCAAATATCAATGGTCCACAACCAGATGAAGCAGTATACCAAGTTTCGTCAGTATAGGTTCATAAATAAGCGAGATATAAAATTTTTATTTTTCTCCATAAGAATAACATTAGACATACTGTACATTAGACGTACTGTGTTTAGCACTTTCAATATCTCGGTAACCAATTGACGTAGATAAATTATTAAAATACCAAATTGTGTGTTTTTTTAAGCTGAATCCAATGGGAAAAAATAAAATTTGACTATTTCCAAAATTATATATAAAAAATTCGAAAAACCCATTTTTGGGGTACAAAACCCCCCCAAAATACCCCTTTGGATAGAGCGATCTTGGCTGGTTTTCGGACTTAAAGTCATAAATGTTGCTTTACACGTTTATAAAAAAGGGGACCAAAAAAATGTGTCTTGTTATAGACCAATTTCTATTCTGCCAACTTTTTCTAAATTGTATGAAAAGGTTGTCTATAACCAATTATTAAATTTTTTAGAACTGACAAATTTGTTAGATCCACAACAACATGGCTTCAGGCCAGGCAGATCAGTCACAACAGCTGGCATTGAATTTTTTCAAAATATAATTGACAAAATAAAATGGGGTTTTTTTTTTATTGATTAAATATAATTAATGGGGAAAAAGTTGTAGGTGTTTTCTTGGATTTAACTAGAGCCTTTGACAGTGTATCTCATAAAATCTTGATTGAATCATTAAAATCCCACCACATAAAAGGGAAAGAACTCACTTGGTTTGAGTCTTACCTCCATGAAAGGAAACAATGTGTAGAAGTAACACAAGTAATAGAAAAAAAGTACAAATATATAAATTATGTGGCATCAGCACTACGAACGGTGAAGTATGGGGTCCCCCAAGGTTCCATTCTGGGGCCCTTACTGTTCCTTTGCTACCTCAAAGGTCTTCCTGGAGTAGCATGGGGGACAACAGCTCAGTCTGTTTGTATGCCGATGATACAAATTTAATAATTTCAGGGAAAAGTAAAGAATCAGTTGAAATTGCATCATACATCAACTTAACACTAGTTAAACAGTTCTTTGAATCTAAAAATCTCCTAATAAATTCAAGAAAAACAAATTTTTTATCATTCTCTACTAGACAATCAAAAACAAAAATTAATCCATTTATTAAAATAGATGAAGATGAGATACTACGAGAAAGCAGTACAACATTTTTAGGTATGATCATAGATGAAAATTTAAGTTGGGATAGACATACCGATAAAATTCTAAATAAAATATCATCTGGAATATATGCACTTCGAAGAATGTCCAAAATTTGTAATTTTAAAACCTTAAAGGTTTTATACTTTGCTCTCATAGACTCATACATATCTTATGGGGTTAGCATTTATGGAGCAACCTCAAAAAAGAACTTGAAATCCATTTTAAAAATGCAAAAAAAAGCTATTAGAATTATCCTTGGACTTAGAAATAAAGACTCGGTTAAGACAAAATTTAAGGAACTAGAGATTCTTACAGTTTTTTTCTCAGCATGTGTTTAACACTGTGAAATATGTAAAAGAACACAACATCCCTCAGATGGAAGCTAGAAATCGACAATACAACACAAGAAGTTATTTAACTTTTGATTCCCATAGACTTGAGTTGTTTAAAAAAAAAGTTAATTATAGAGGCATACAATTTTTTAAGCACATTCCAGATGACATAAAGACAGTTCAAAATCTTTCAGAATTTGTCAAAAAACTAAAGCAGTTTTTGATTGAGCATCCCCTATACTCCTTTGAAGAATTAGCTACGATAAATAATGACATGTAAATTAAATAAGTAGTTTATAAGTATATTTTTAAAACGATTTTGACACTATTCATCTGTAACAATTGTACAGTTGACGAATAAAGAATTATTTGATTTGATTTGATTTGATACCAAATTTAATCAAAATCGGATAATTTTTACGAGAGTTATCGTGCTCACGGACACACATATATATATATATATATATATATATATATATATACAGTTTCGAACGAATGGTGTTTTTGGGGTCTGGGGACCTCAAAACGAAAAGTTATCATGGTCCCGGGCCTAGATCTTACCATGCCGACTACGGTAATAGCTTCTTCCCTAAAGGGGAAATTCGCTAAAAGGGAATTTTTAATAAAAACTTTTCAGTTAAATCTTTATGTAAAACAGAGATGAAATCAAACCAATCACTTTGTTACAAAATCCAGACTTTTTTCACATTTTTCTGAATAACACTAACAAATTCCAACAAAACCACATGGAACTTCAGCCAAACTAAGATTAAGGTTAATTCTTCTTTCTGTAAGGAAACAGGATCTATTGAGTCAACCTTACAAAGTAAAATTAAGATGTCCCAAACCTCCCCTGTCCCAAACATCCCCACCCTCCCCTACTGTGTTTAGCACTTTGAATATCTCGGCAACGGTTGGACGTAGAATCACAATTTAAACACCAAAATGATTGTTTTGTAGAGCTAAACTGATTGGTAAAAGCAAATATGAAGTTTACAGTAAAACTAATTGAGAAAAAGCTAAAAACCATTTTCCTATAAGATTAACATGGGAAATTTTATAAACTTTGTTTGGATTTTCTCCGCAACGACTTAACCTAGGTTAATGATTCAAAATACTATACTATTTGTTTTTTAAGCTCTATAAAATGGTTAAAACTAAAATTGTGTGTTTTAAAAATTTCAGGGTGAAAAGTGCAAAAAACTGATTTTTGGAACATTTTGAAACCTCATAAACCCCCTTTCCCAAGGTCCAATTTTCCTGGTTTTCGAACTTAAAGTCATGAATGTTACTTTACACATTTGAGCCAAATGTCATCGAAATCGTTCGTTTTTTATTCAAGTTATTGCATTCACAGACACACACACACACACACACACACACACACACACACACACACACACACACACACACATATATATATATATATATATAAGCGTTGGTGGTGTTGGTTGGTTACATAAGCGTTGGTTGGAGTTGTTTTTTTGTATAAGTGTTTGCACTCTAGCAGTCGCATTTTTTGTCCGATTAACTTCAAATTTGGTAGGGACGTTCCTTTCTGTAATCAGTTGGACAAGTTCGTTGGGCAAAACAATCGGAAAACTCCAAATCCCTTTTTTAGGGATTAATCTTTCAAATTTCGAATTTTTGGGCCCAAAAAGGGTTAGAAAGCCCCGGATGTAAAGTTAATGCATGTAAAAAGATGGGAATTAGTAAGGCGAAAGTTTTAAGCCCTCTCTCGTCATTCTATCATAAATATTTACCGAGCTATTAAAGAAAATGTGTTTCTACTAAACACAGTACGTTGTCTTATAGGGTTTGTACACTAGAAAAGCCTGCTACTCCTTTGTTAGAGTGCTTTTATCATCCCCAACAACCTCACGCCTACTTTCAAGCCTGACTGGACCTTCTCCTAACATTATAATGCGCAAAATTGTATTCCCAGCTTTGCAGGTAAATGAAACCAGGAGCATCAGAACAGCCAAAAAATCTATGTTTACAAATTTCATGTTTTTACACTGATTTTGAGTTTTAAAAGTTTTTATGTGGAAATTCACTTCTCTTACGTCAGCGTGCTGCGTGCGAACTCGTTTCTTATCAATATATATGTCTATATATATATATATATAATTATATATATATATAATTATATATATATATAATATAATAATATAATGAGTATTATATATATATAATTTTGAACGACCCCCCAAAATGTGTTCAGGGGGTCTTCTTAGGAACTTCTATGGTGGTCCCGGGCTTAAGTTTCACCGTGCAGGTCATGCTAATAGTTCACTTTCCTAAGGAAATTCACTAATAAACATAACAATGACACGACATGATAATGTTGTTTCTGGAGATACATGTTTGTTTAGGTAATAGTGGAATCGACGTTTATTATCTGGACAAATTACAATACATCTTAACTGAAACACAACTTAACCGAAACCATAGCCGAATAACCTAAATAATCGTTATACCGTATCGAATAATTTCATTCGGTTTTATATATCGTTCCGCTTATGAAAGTCTACCTCTTTTTTGGTTAACATGAAGGGTAACAAGTTCAAAGATATTCATTAATTTCTCTAGATGAGTAACGTCAAATAATACTTCAAAAATATAATAAATTGTTCAAAGAGAAACTGGATAAAACCTCGGACCTGATACAAGAAAGGGTCACAGAGAAAAGTCTACTTTGGAGGAAATAGAATTACTATTTTTTATCTTTTTAAAGTACTCACTTTAACATTTTAAAAAGTGATTCAGGTGGACATAAACACAAAGTACAAGCAGGGACTGGGTAAAAAGTAGCAAAACAACTGATTAGATGTGCAGCTCACAAAGAATTAGTCAATAATCAATAGTCAATAGTCAATCATCTTTATTCATGAAGAAGTACAGAGTACAACATTCGAACAGCGTCGAAAATAGTGCAATTAATAAACAATCGCATCACCATCTTAATTAAGTACAGCAGGAGCTAATCAAGGATTTCAACTTCCACTTTAAACAATTGTATTTTATACGTGACTTAATGTAGACTAAATCCCTTTAGAGGGAGATGGAAAAATTCCTCTAACGAGTAAATGGCCGCGTCAATTAAATATTCTTTCAGTTGGTTTTCAAATTTAATGTGATTTTTCATTTCTTATTTGTTCTGGGACACTTTTTAGAAATTTTTCCACAGCATATGAGGGCTTTTTCTCATACAATTTTAATCTATGATAATTCTGCATAACCACATTCTTTTTTCTTGTATTATAATGATGCACAGGTTGGTTAGAAACTTAATATGCTATTTTATTTTTGACCAATAAAATAGAATCGAAAATGGATTGCCCATATACAGTAAGTATTTTTAACTGTTTAACCCTAGATTGGCAACCCGTCGTCTCAGAGACGACGCTAATCACATTTTTGAATTTGGCGCTCAAACCGGTTGTTTGTTTTTCTTCTCTGCCGACGCCAGCTCAGTTCCCATCCCGCCAGACACGTGAGTAGTGGGGATACGCAACCCCCGCAGTAGTTCGTGTACAGTAGTGGCGAGTAGTCAGATTGACGAAGCGTTACCGTTACCGTGATTTTTATGTTTGCACTGTGTGGTCTCACAGACGAAACGTTACCGGTGCCGTTATTTTTACGTTTATATTGCGTCGTCTCTGTGACGAAACATAACCTTTAACGTTTTTTTTTTAATATAGTGAAGTGCTGTGTTTGTGACGAAAACTAACCCTGACAGTGACCACTTTCAAGTATTGTTATGTAAAATCTGCTGCTGTGAATTCAGTGTTTTATTTTTTTAAATGAATCCTGACAAAAAAAGACAAAAATCTATAGAACGCTATCTTGAGGAGGATTTTTCGGACACTGATATTAGCGATGATTTCAATGATGATAAACCTTATTTCTCAGGAATAGATTCTGATGACACTGATGCCGACCCTAGCTACGAACCTGAGAGTAATCCTTCGGATTCTTCTGATGCAGACGAGTTACAGCAACCACATCCAGATCATGTGAGAAATGGTGTATTGAAAACTGTCAACCGTGTGACTGAACCTTACTGCTCCGGTCCGTCTGCCTCTGATGTAGCTTTGCCAACAGAAGAACCAGAGTGAGGCATTGCTAACCAGAGTAATGAGACATTGCCCCCTACAATAAATCAAACTTCAGTGCCAACACAACGTGACATTTTAGAGAAAACTAATGAATCTCTCCCTGCTACAACAAACCACACAACCTTTCCTGCCGCTGTCAATGAAAATCTACATCATGAAAGATTGCCCCCTACAATAAATCAAACTTCAGTGCCAACACAACATGACATTTTAGAGAAAACTAATGAATCTCTCCCTGCTAGAACAAACCACACAACCTTTCCTGCCGCTGTCAATGAAAATCTACATCATGAAAGATTGCCCCCTACAATAAATCAAACTTCAGTGCCAACACAACGTGACATTTTAGAGAAAACTAATGAATCTCTGAATCTCTCCCTGCTACAACAAACCACACAACCTTTCCTGCCGCTGTCAATGAAAATCTACATCATGAACGATTGCCCCCTACAATAAATCAAACTTCAGTGCCAACACAACGTGACATTTTAGAGAAAACTAATGAATCTCTCCCTGCTACAACAAACCACACAACCTTTCCTGCCGCTGTCAATGAAAATCTACATCATGAACGATTGCCCCCTACAATAAATCAAACTTCAGTGCCAACACAACGTGACATTTTAGAGAAAACTAATGAATCTCTCCCTGCTACAACAAACCACACAACCTTTCCTGCCGCTGTCAATGAAAATCTACATCATGAACGTGGAGATGTACTGCTGCCTGAAGTCGAGAACATGGAAGTCGTTGAAGAGGATTTAGTTGCAGCAACTATTGAACGTGTTATCAATACTTATTGCCAAGAAACGGTGCCTCCACCACCGCCATACCTTCCTGAATCATCTCATCTCAATCTTGTCGTCAGTTCTAGTCAGCTAATGAAAGGGAAAAGTGGGAAAATATGGAAAAATAAGCCATCTCAACACGCTACCAGATCTGCCGCTCGAAATGTCGTACACATCCGTCAAGGACCTAAAGGTGATGCAAAAAATAAGGTACAGTTTGAGCCACGATGCTTGGTGCCTGGGAAAGGCGAGAAACAACTCAAATTTATCGCAAATAAAAACAAACAATAAAGAAAATAACCAAAACCAATGTTTTAAAATTTAATTAATTAATTTTGCTTTCTGTAGACAAAAATATACTGTAACACTAACGGTAATAAGCCAAATATAAGCCAAGTCATTCCAGAGCATACGCTAACCAAGCGTCAAGCACTGTGACCCGAACTGTAACTCCTTTTGAATGTTTTTCCTTATTTTTCAATGAAAATGTGAAAGACATTATCGTTCAACATACTAATGATGCTATACTAAGACATCAACAAAACTACTCAACACTCAAGTCCACAATTTCTCAAGAAAATCATGAAGAATTCAATGCGTTTTTAGGTATCCTTATTTTGTCTGCAGCTCAAAAAGATAATCATCTAAACATTGAAGAGCTTTTCAATAGTGAGTTTTGTGGTGAAAGGTACAAGGCAGCAATGAGCGCTAAACGCTTTTTATTTTTGTTGAACACCCTTAGTTTTGATGCACAAGAAACCCGAGGCGCAAGAATAAAAGAAGACCGTTTTGCTCCAATAAGAGAAATATGGAATCTTTTCATAGATTCATGTAAGGAGAATTACAAACCTGAATCTTACACTACTATTGACGAACAGCTTCTTGCGTTTAGAGGTCGATGCAAATTTTGAATGTATATACCAAACAAATCATCAAAGTATGGCATAAAAATAGTCATGCTTTGTGACACAACAAGTACTAAATACATGTGCAATGCTATTCCCTATTTAGGTAAGGGCACAACACCAAGAGACACTCCTCAAGCAATGTTTTTTGTAAAAGAACTGACAAAACCAATACATGGTTCTAATAGGAACCTTACTGTTGACAACTGGTTCACCTCAGTGCCATTAGCTGAAGAATTGTTGGCACCTCCGATATCTCCAACATTAGTTGGAACACTACGCCGAGACAAACCTGATATCCCACCTGAAATGAAAGACCCAGGAACGAGAAACATAGGTACATCAATGTTTTGCTTCGATGGTCATAAGACCATGGTGTCCTACAAGACTAAAAGTAAGAAAGTTGTTATTTTACTTTCTACTACACACAGTGAACCCACAATCAATGAGCAGAGCAGAAAGCCCGAGATTATTGAGTGTTACAACTCCACCAAAGGAGCCGTAGATTCTCTGGACCAAATGTGCGGTCAAATGTCAACCAGCAGAAAAACTAGGCGGTGGCCCCTCTGCGTATTTTATGGAATGATTAACATAATGTTGGTAAACTCATATGTTATATATGTGTACAACCAAGTTTCTAAGGGAGGAAAGCCACTCTCTAGAAGGCAGTTTGCCAAAAGTATACACTGTGAACTACTCAAACCGTGGATGGAACACCGTTTGCAAATACCATCTTTGAACCGGCCTCTCCGACAAACGATAGCCAATATTCTCAAAGTTGATGTTCCTGCTACCCCAGATATTCCAAATCAACAAAGAGGGCAAAAAATATGCAGCTTCTGCCCTTCGAAGAAACGGCGGATGACATCACACTTCTGCAGCCGCTGCTCCAGGGCGATGTGTGGAGAACACCAAGGCCAATGGTGTAAAGAATGTGTAAACTGACTTTAATTCCTCAAAAGATCATGTTCAACATTGTTTTTAATAACTGTGAGTAATTAAAAGTGTTTTTTGTACAAAAATGAATTTTTACGTTTTTTTTTAGAAAGTAGTCTCCTTGACGAAGCGTTACCGTTTACGTTTTTTTTTTGTAGCGTTACCAATCTAGGGTTAAAGTATTCTTTGGCTGAATCATCATGGTTTAGTTTAAGCATTATTCTTACTGCTCTCTTCTGTTGTTTAAATATATTATCCAAATTAACTTTTTTGGTTGCTCCAAATAGACAAATACCGAATGAAATGAAAGACCTTCATTTCATACAAGCAAAATAAATATCCCTTAGTGTTATAACATTACAATAAAAGGACATTTTTGAAAGGGCATAAATTCCAGAATTAATTTTTGTTAATATTCTGCTCACATGCTCATTCCAATCTAAGTGTTGATCTATTGTTAAACCCAGAAAATTTGTTCTAGTTTTTTGTTCAATTAGTTGTGAGTCATACATTATTATTGGTTCAGGGTGAACTTTATTTTGTGCTGTTTTAAACTTAATAAAATTTGTTTTTTATTTAATATTAAATTTTGGTTCAACAAGTAGCTGCCCAAATTTCCGAGCTCCACAAAAACGGTCACTTTCTATTTGTTCTAATGTTGGCGATGATATCATTAAGTTGGAATCATCGGCATGGAGGCATAGTTCCCTGCTAGGAATTTACCCATCCTATCAGATTGGACCTGAGTTACCAACCGTTTGCTTAAGGTCCACCCAACCACTTCAGCTCTGTCACAAACAGTTGAACTCTCCAAAAGTTGCTCATAAAAACCACCAACTGAAATGGGATATGGAATTGGAACCCCCTTGCTGGGAAAATAGCACCTTAGATCTCTCAACCTAGTAAACAAGGTGGTATTACAGTCTACACACTGGACAAAATAAGCTTTTGTCTGTCAGGTTACATCACTGTCAGATGCAGACTGCAGATGACATTTTATAACAGTAAGATAACCGTTTTGTAAATGTAAGTATTAGCCAATTTCAAAGTCAAAATGATCAAAGCCCTTGGTGGTCAAAGTATTAATTAAATATTGATATAGGCCTAATTATGTTAACATTAACTAGACCTGACGATTAATTAGTAACTAGGAATGTAAACATGGGACAGCAAAAAACATTTATTTGTTTGTGCTGCATTTTCTGGAGAAACTGATGAACTTTTACGACCAACATGAACATAGCCTACTAAAAAAATAACTTAATCAAATAAAAAAATCGTCAGCTATAAATATTTAAACTTTTAAGGCCAATAGGACCAAGGGAATTTTTGGTCATGTGCTGAAATTTGATACATGAAAGAATCAAAAAGAACACTTTTATATGCAATATATAAGGTTATTTCCTTCACTACAATACATTCAAATTTGGCATGGCAGATTTCCCATTTGAATAAGTTACATACCGTAAAAATGGCATTTTAAATAGGTATAGATTATAAGTTACTGTACATTTTATTCAACAGCCTAAGACATAGCTGAAATGTCATATATTTCCCATATATTTTATACATTTATTTGTTTTATCCTATATTAGATGGTAAGACAAATCAGCTTGGAAGGAAAATGTAACTAAACTTATGGATTAAAGGTAATTTACCAAAGATTGGAAACAACAATGAAGAAATTGTGATCATATCTCTATCACACTATTGAAAAGGGCTCACTAACACACTTTTTTGACATTTAAGAATTCCAACTACCACAAGATTTAAAATTTGAATGAAAAGGATTCATTTATACTGCACAACTCAAGACGTCTTGGTTTCATTTGTTTACAATATTGACTTAAACATTGAGCAGTCTGCCGTCTTCCTCTTCCGAAAAAGCATTATGCAGGCTGCCAACAGTTTCAACCTAAAAGTGTTCTTGGCGCAGTATTATTGGTGCTATATTTATATATACCCGTTTTGGATATTCGAAAATCTAGTCGTTAAAGCTCTTGTCTCATGTTCAACAGGATAGCCCTGAGAAAAATATTTTAATTTGTTCAAATATATCCAGCAGTCATTTGTCACTGGACAATTAAGACAATGTTGGCCTTGGATAGTTTGGAACGTTCCCTGTCAAAATGTAAATGGGCCGTAACTTTGATCCATCTGTACGCACAAGAACAGATTTTATAAATTGTATTTTATTTAACTAACTCCACTTTCAATAATACTGAGTCATCAAATTTAATTTGTATTTGACAATACACTAGTAATGTAACGAATTTAATTAAATCTGCATATCCATTGATGCTTCGATGGCCCATCAACATTATAATTTCTAATATAACCCCCCCCCCTCCATCAAAATGCTTGACAAATCAAGTCAAAATCTCTTTGTTCTTTCATATAACACAACATCTGTAAATTGAATAGCGTCAATCATTTTCTTAATTCTAGGTCATTTTTAGATTATAAATTTAAATTAGGGATTGGGGAACCAATTTAAGAGTACAGTTACAACCAGAGAGGTTTATTGTTATAACTGGAGGTAACACTGCTTCACTATTTTTGTCGAAAAAGCGAGCCGGTTATTTTGTAAGGCCGGTACACTGGTGAGGCAAATTTATAGTTCTTTTAACTATCCTGATTGGTTGTTTTAATCCCATAAGTGAATATATTCATGCAAATCACTGGAATAAAAGTATTAAAAGTTGGAAAAAATTCATTTTTTCGTTTGATTTATGCATATATACTCTTGTCGTGAAATATGATAAATTATGAGCAAACAAACAAATACAAGTTTATTAATGTTCAAATCATGAGTAGGTATTTGAGTCACTTTTCCGACTCGTTCGATTTCAGCGAGTAGTTCTTTGCCTTACCAAAATTTGGAAAGACCGGCTCGCAGTTTTGTTCATCAGTGTTATCTCCAGTAATACCAATAGAACTCCTTGGTTACAACCATAAAACTCTATGGAATATGGAGATAAATTTAAATACAGTATTTCAATTCTTAAACTTAAGTAAGCCATTGTTATAATTACTAATAATAACGCTTTTGGCAGTTTCATTCTTACTTATGTTTTTTATTTTTACCTAGACGTTTCGATGCCACTTTTTGGACATCTTCATCCATCTTTGTCCAAAGTGGCATCGAAACGTCTAGGTAAAAATAAAAAACATAAGTAAGAATGAAACTGCCAAAAGCGTTATTATTAGTAATTAAATACAGTAGTTATTTATTTAACAAGTGCGCAAAGTGCCACTTTGCTGCAGTCTATAGAAATGTTTACGCACGAGCCGTAGGCGAGTGCGGAATAGTTCCTCTCGAGTGCAGCAAAGTCACATTGCGCTTTGCGCACGAGTTGCATGTTAAGTTTTTCCTACGTCTGCCAAATATTGATTATACAGTATGATATGTATAATATTAATGATAGCCTATATGATATATTTCCTACAGTTAGTTAGAATAAAGCGTTTCAATTATATTTATTCGTTTTTTTTTTTTTAGAAGAAGGCTGCCACTATTAAAAATTAACTTAAGTATATACTATACGTGTTATACTTTGAAAACAAGGTATTGAGAAAAATCTTTGGCCCAACGCAAGACAATGGAGAGTGGAGGACAAGACATAACCAGGAAATAAGAGAGATGTATAAAAATGCGGACATTGTAGGAGAGATAAGAAGTAGGAGACTGAGATGAACAGGACACATGAAGAGATGAAGAGAAGAGATGAAGAGTCAAACCTGAAGAACATTCTGAAGGGAACTCTTGAGGGAAGAAGACCAAGAGGAAGACCAAAAACAAGATGGTGGAACCAGGTCCAACAAGACATGAGGCGAATGGGGATCGTAGAAGAGGTTGCTGGAGATAGAGACGGATGGAGGCGCTGTGTTGCTGAGGCCAAGTACCGACTGGGGTACAAATGGCCATGGCAGTAAGTAAGTAAGTATATACTATACGTGATTAACGTAATAGTAACATAACTAGGCCTACTCACAATTAATGTTAACTTTTTTATGTAAACACACTTTAATTAAACTTCAACGAAATACAGGTTAAGTTTATGTTGTTCGGGAACAACAACAATAGATCAGATGTTTATTATCCAGAGTTGCCAACATAATTCATGCTTAAACAATGTTACCTGCATACTGTTTTAAACTATTCTTGTGTTCTTAAGTTGAAACACTGGAGTACGCAAAGTAAATCGAGAGTGCGAAAAGTAAAAATGAGTACACAAAGTAAAATTAATACGGGAATCACCTGTTTTGCGATTTAAATCGAGTACGAAAACAACCGCTTTCTCGGGCAGACGTAGGAAAAGATATTTTTTCAGTTTTAACTTAATTTCTCAATAGTTTCTTCATTTTTAAGTTGGTTTGTAATGAAGCTGAGGAATTTAAGGCCCTTAGTGATGTTTTATTTTTTTAAGTTCTAAATTGTGCTTCTCTATATTGTAAACTGATTTCTTTGACATTTTGAATATTGATGTCCGTGGTTTATAATTTATTGTGTGTTGCTGGTGTGTCATTGCTTGTTTTAATCGTTAATCATTGCAATGTATACATATATGTATAAATTGATCGTTGCGAGGTTCAAAAGTCAGGCATTCCTTTTTAACGCCTCATCGTTTATTCATGACTACAACTATAACATATAAAATGTTCTAACGAGTTTTTTTTAATTTGGCCACCCTGGTAAATAAAACTTTAAATGGCCGCCTTCGTTTGCCGTTTTCAGATAAGTGTAGCGTAAACTTTTATTTTTGTTTACTGTCGGTCTTGATTAATATGATCCTGAAGAAAATAGTCTAGTATACAAACATCACGTCCTGTCATAGTTCTTGACCCCTGTTACAGGATTTATTAATTGTGGGAGAATGTCCACTGCAGTTAAGCGGAAGGTAAATACAATTTCATAGGTTATGTTTTGCTAGAGCTATGGATTTAAACTATCGTTAATCAAGCTGTGTTATAAACTGATGTTCTACAATGTATTACGTCCAATAACATTTGCTAATGTTATTTAAATAAAAAATGATCAAGAAAGCTAATTATTATTCGGATATGCCATAAATATGATGGAGTAATCTAGTCTCATCAGATTCTGCTAGGACAAGGATTGCCTTCCAACAATCAGAAGTTTTTGATAGGTACCTTGAATATCCTAATTTCTTGGGAATATGTTTTTTGTAAGGGAGTATTTATTTGTCTATCATAACAACAATCAAGGTCGATAGCTAAGCTTATCAGATTTGTTTACCTTAGTTTCATAGAGGTGTACAAATATTGAATAAGTTTTCCTTTCTTCCTGTTAGGGAATTGGAAATCCCTACTAAATTCGATGGATTCTTAACACTTAATTGTTGTGTAGGTTTTATTTTATATTTTAGAATTAATGCCTATGTGGGCTATAGTAAAGTTATATAGCTATCTTAATTTCAAAGGGAATTAATGTCTACATCTATTAATGGCTGAAATCTTCCATGTTGTCTCTGTCTGGGTAGACTTTCATAAGCGGAACGAAATAAAAAACCGAATGAAATTGTTTGATACGGTATATTGTTTAGGTCGATTGCAACATATTTTTCTGTGTGTACCTATATGAGTTATTACTTCATGTTTGTTTCGTTTACTTTGTTTTTCAATTAAACTAAAACTGAAAATAAAAAATAAATAAACACGACATGCTCCTCATGTTTTTTCCTGGCAATACATGTTTGTTTAAGTAATAGTGGTTTCAACGTTTGTTATCTGGCCAAATTTCAAGGCACTAATTAACTGAAACCCAACATAACCGAAACCACAACCGAATAACCTAAATGATCGTTATATACCGTATCGAACAATTTAGTTCTGTTTGTTATATCGTTCCGCTTATGAAAGTCCTTGAGCTGCAAAGGTTGTGAATTGAGTGATTAAATATGTGTTGTTTTGTTAATGGTTTAAAGCATTCAACGTCTGAACACTTACAATTATGGTAAATTACTTCCGAAGGACACACAGTAACTTAACTTAAGGGTAGGAAAATAGTAAGTAATTAAACCGAACCGATCACATGTGCAGGTCACAAATATTCACCCATCCTGTCAACTTAGACCTGAGCTGTCCACTGTTTGGTTTAAGTTCCACCCTTACCTTCAACTCTGATTCAGACGTGTGAACTCTTCATGAGTTGCACATAAAATCTACCGACTGAGTCTGGATTTGAACCTCTGGCTATCACCTTGTCGGAGGACAGTGTGTTAGACTGTTCAGCCTCTGACCAGACTAGCTGCTTTATTTGATCAGGATGTGTAAGTTAACAACGTGTACATGCTGGACGATGTTCTGTTTGTACTACCAAGCTGTACTAGCCTACATGTCCAACGCAGACCACAGAAGAGTTCACAGTGGTGAAATTGCTCGTAAGCCTACTATAATTTTTAGTGGTTTTAAGTGGTGGATTCAAAAGCTGATTAGGCCTGTATCAGCCCTTGGCCTATATAAATACCTAAGCCTATATTTTTATCCTCATTTGGCCCTAAATGCTATATCAGTACCGGTATAACTACCGGCCACGGTAGCTCAGAAGTAGAGTGCTGACCTCGCAAGTCAGACGTGGTCCAGCATAGGTTCGATAGGTTTGGTCCTAGCTATCCACTATGATATTTTTTGCAAGCAGTCGACATTGGCTTGCCCATGTGACTAATGTCATTACGGTCCCTCGCTGTCTATAGATCGCCGCACAGGCATATTGGCTCATAGCAACATGCAGTTGAAGTTTAAAAAAAACAATTAATTGCAACAATATTTCCTAGCTTAAAGGTTTAAATTGCCTAGACCTTTTTTATCCTAGAAAGTATACCCAGTTACACTAATGTATCACTGGAATCGGAATCAAACAATGTAACCTATGTAACAAATGTAACCTTTATGTTGGTATGTCAAATTTATAATTTTAACTATGTTCACAACAGAAATAAATCTAACTTCATACTTCCACGCCATTCATTTTTGTAGGTACCTTCAGATATAATCGGAGCAAAGAGAACAGTACCTTTTCGTAAAACTAAAGTAGAAGAAACCCTTCTGATAGGGAGTAAATTTCACAGCTCTATTATCCTTCTGAATTCCTTACTAGCTGTCTTGTTCCATTATTGGATAACTTAGTCAGTTAACCCATTGGCGTAGACATACGAGCTGGTCTCGTTCCTTACTTGTAATTTTATTAACCTGTGAATTGGAGTATAAAATTGGTGTTTTTAAATGGATTAATGGCGTATTTTAATTAAAATATTGTTTTTTTTCAGTTTAGAGAGTCGCATTAGCACACACACAGTAGACATAAGTAAAAATTAGCAAAATCAGTGTTGACCATGTGCAAGTCTCAAAGAATTAACCGATCCCGTCAACTTCCAAGCAAGCCTGCCACCGTTTGTTTTACTTGGGCCCTCCCACCAACGTTGCCACAGACCGGTTAACTCATTGAGAGTTGCACAACTGGTCAGTTTTGGTCGTGTGCGGGAATCGAACCCACGAACATCGTATCACCACCTGGCCAAGGTGTTTCCATGACGTAGCCAACTCAGCTAACACAACCAAAGGCCTGGCGGCGATATTAAGGTTTTTCAGTCAGTCCGCGCCCCTAGCGGATAGAACCGTAGACGCCCGCGGTCATTAGTTACATATTTTGCTACTAGAGTGCAGCACCAATCAATTCCCATTATAGGCTACTGCAAATAGAATAAAATTACTACCTCAATGGGTTAATTTGTTGTGCTTATGTGTTAGTAAAACCCTTAATCATAGACCAGCAACAAACATAATAAGACAAATTTTTTCAGAGACCAGCGACGGCCAAAGTTTGCATGTGGGCTAAATCTAGCATTACGATACCAACCATGGTTGATGGGAAGGCAGGTTTCTCACTAGCCTACTTTCTCTGTTTTATTGACTTAGGCTAGTTATTTTGTCGGTCTATTCGTCATCTGTGTTGGACATTCATGTCTGGTCTCTGTGTTCAAAAAGGCATATATTTAAGGAGTATTAGAATAAACAATTGTTTACAAAAATTTTGGCTGTGGTTAAGTTTAGTTCACTTTATTAGTGTTTGGTCAAATTTGGATACAATTGATTTGTTTCTGAAGAAAATAAAATAAAAAATAAAAACAGGTAGGAGAACTTAATGCTTTGAACTCTGTACTAAGTTAAGTCCTATTCTGAATTGCGTTCAGCCACCTGCAGTGGTTCCAGTACATAACTTAAATATTTATAGATTTTTTAATGTTATGACTTTGTATTAAAACTAGTGGCTTGAAGGGGCCATAGCCCCTAACCTTATTCCAATTTTTTTATTTTTTTTTAACGAATTTCCCCTATAGGGAAGAAGCTATTACCGTAGTCAGCATGGTAAGACCTAGGCCCGAGACCATGATAACTTCGTTTTGAGGTCCCCAGACCCCAAAAACACCATTCGTTCGAAACTGTATATATATATATATATATATATATATATATAGATGAAAAATAAGTAACATGAGTACCCTGGAGAAAACATTTTAATTAGTTAACACAACATGTTTCGACTTACAAAAGCCATGATCACGTGCTGATTTGCTAAATACATAACCTTATTTTCATTATCATTCACAAAATGTAAATAAATAAAATTTGATAACAGACAGCTGATTGCGATCTATACTGGTGTAAGTGTTATCTATTTGTCTTTATATTTATAATTTTGTTAAAAACTGGATTACTTGATTGTACCTGCATGGTGTTTAAAATATTGTTACTGTCATTTTTATGGCTCTGATATATATGGAATTCTTCTTTAACATTTAATTTTTGGCCTTTCTTCATTATTTCTAGAATAGACATATTTTCATCACAGTTCTTATATTTGTGATCTGTTTTTAGTATGTGGTCAGCGAAGGCAGATTTTTGCGAGGTTTTATTGTTTGACCTAACTGCTTGGATGTGTTCGTTGAACCTACGTTTAAAACTTCTTCCGGTTTGGCCTATATAATATTTTGGGCAATCGCTACATTTGATCTTATAGATACCACATTTTTCAAATTTGTTTGTTTGATTTTGATTAGTATTTGAGAATTTATTTATTAAGTGAAACGAATTATTTCTGGTTCTAAATGCTAGCATGTAATTTGTCTTTTCAAAAGTTTTCCGGATGGCTTTGTTTACAGTTGCGCTATAAGGTAGGCATAAATAATCATTTTTAGCTTTTCCAACTGGAATATTCTGTTTTTGTTTTTTTTATTTGATTTTTTAACATCCTGTCAATTAAATTGGTTTTGTATCCGTTCAATTTGGCTAATGTTTTTATTGCTTCCTTTTCTTCGTCATAGAAAAGGAAGCAATATATAGGCCAAACCGGAAGAAGTTTTAAACGTAGGTTCAACGAACACATCCAAGCAGTTAGGTCAAACAATAAAACCTCGCAAAAATCTGCCTTCGCTGACCACATACTAAAAACAGATCACAAATATAAGAACTGTGATGAAAATATGTCTATTCTAGAAATAATGAAGAAAGGCCAAAAATTAAATGTTAAAGAAGAATTCCATATATATCAGAGCCATAAAAATGACAGTAACAATATTTTAAACACCATGCAGGTACAATCAAGTAATCCAGTTTTTAACAAAATTATAAATATAAAGACAAATAGATAACACTTACACCAGTATAGATCGCAATCAGCTGTCTGTTATCAAATTTTATTTATTTACATTTTGTGAATGATAATGAAAATAAGGTTATGTATTTAGCAAATCAGCACGTGATCATGGCTTTTATAAGTCGAAACATGTTGTGTTAACTAAATAAAATGTTTTCTCCAGGGTACTCATGTTACTTATTTTTCATCTATCATATAGTAGCCCTTCTATGTGAATTTAATTTAATATATATATATATATATGTATATGTGTCCGTGAGCACGATAACTCTCGTAAAAATTATCCGATTTTGATGAAATTTGGTATAAACGTGTAAAGCAACATTTATGACTCTAAGATCGAAAACCAGCCAGATCGCTTTATCCGAAAGGGTATTTTGGGGGGGTTTTGTACCCCAAAAATGGGTTTTTTGAATTTTTTACATATAATTTTGGAAATAGTCAAATTTTAGTTTTTACCATTGGATTCAGCTTAAAAAAACACACAATTTGGTATTTTGATCATTTATCTACGTCAATTGGTTACCGAGATATTGAAAGTGCTAAACACAGTACGTTGTCTAATGTTATTCTTATGGAGGAAAAGAAAAATTTTATATCTCGCTTATTTATGAACGTATACTGACAAAACTTGGTATACGGCTTCATCTGGTTGTGGACCATTGATATTTGCTCAAAAAACAATTTTTTGCCAAAGGCTCCCGTAGCAGCAAACCTGCGTACTCAGCCCCATGTTATTCTTATGGAGAATAAGTAACGTGTTATCTCCTTTAATTATGAAAATAAATTAATGAAATTTGGTATGTGGCTTTACCTAAATGAGTTATATTGATATTTGTATAAAACCCCATTTTTTGTTTTCCTTACTTCAGCAAACCTGCATACTCAGCCGCCATGTTATTCTTATGGAGAATAATTAAAATGTCATAAATCGTTTATTTATGAATGTATATTGATGAAACTTGGTATGTGGCTTTATGTGGTATTAAGATACATATATATATGCATTGGAAATTCGCTGAGTACGCAGGTTTGCTGCTACGGGGGTATTTTATTAATAGATTTATTTCCGGTTCAATGTTTACATCATACACAGAATACATAACAATATAGCTTTAACATATTAATAACAGTAGTTGGTTCGCTCTAAACTGGAGTCACCAGGGAACAAAAACAAAATAAACATAACACTAAAATAATGAGAAAGTGTTCATGGAAGAAAGAGAAAAGAAAAGAAAAGATAAGAACAAGAATTTTAACCATTACACCAGTATATCAATGATATCTTGGAAAAGTCTGGCCTTTAGTCTTCTGTTATGAGTACGTTGTCCAATGTTGAAAGTCTGTGCACCGGGAACAGTTCCAAGCGCATTTATGAAATTCCGGCTGCAATTCGTAATAAAGTCTTTAACTAGGCATACTCCAAATTCTTCATGTATATGTTTATTTCGCAGAAACCAGGGCGCATTTATTGCGATTCTCAAAATTTTGTTCTGAAACACTTGGATTCGTTGAAGTTTCTTCTGCGAAAG
The DNA here is from genome assembly GCA_963675035.1 of Allygus modestus. NCBI lineage: Eukaryota > Metazoa > Arthropoda > Insecta > Hemiptera > Cicadellidae > Allygus > Allygus modestus. The sequence continues at coordinate 33,566,076 of OY776117.1, forward strand.
GGATAAACCCCAAACAGGAGAGGCATATAAAATTAACGGTCTCAGAATAGATTTGTAGACCAAAACAGAGCATTCAGCTTTCAACGATGAATTTCTATTTAGTAATGGAAATAGTTGCGCTAATCGAGCATAACCTTGAGTTAATCTCTTATTTACAGTGTGTATTCCAGTTTAGTTTTTTATCCAACCATACACCGAGATATTTATACTCTGCCTAATCTGATTTGAACACATGTCAGTTCTTAAATAAAGTAGATTCTTAATCACATGTTTTAATTTAAACAAAGCAGACGTTTTTAATTTCCTATGCTTTTCTTATGGGAGACTTTTTATGTTATTTCTCGTTTGCTGCTAACTTTTTATAAATACTGTTATTTTTCCCGAGTCCCTGTGACCGAGACCTTAAATTTTAGCCATCTCCCATCACCCTGCATTTTTCCAAACTCCTGCAATTTTGACTTAAAAATTTTGCTTACAGAATTATATATAAAGATTATATATTTTGAATATACTGTCTAGACTACTACGTATTTGTTTATGCTGTAACTTACTACAGTACCTTACTTATTTAGTTACCAAGCTATTGTTAAGTGAGATATTTAAAATTAATTTATACTACTTTCAATATAGGCCTAAATTTGGTGTTGTTCAAATAGGCCTATACCTAATCTTTTATTAAGCAATATATTTTGATAATGTAAACATCCCGAGCAAACAAATATTGAGACTAACGGGACCCGCCTGTAAATTGCCATCATCAACTTTTGTTGTTGTTTGTTAGTTTTATAATCTTTACTAATAAATACAAATGGGATTGTGTGTGTGTCTGTCTGTCTGCTGTGTGTTCCTCAATCACTCAAAAAGTACTGAGCCGATTGGCTTGAAAATTTTCAGGAATTTTCCTTATATACCAAATAAACACATAGGCCTATTTTCGTTTTGAAAATCCTATAGGGCTCTGCCCCACGGGACTTCCAAGTTCCCATTTATCCCTTATGGACATTCATTTTTGTTTGAGCTGATAAATATACAAACAGCTGATCATGATTCGAAGTAGTTCCACGGGTTAACCACAAAATGCAGCACACACAACTGTCATAATTTTTATAAATCATTTGTAGGGCGAAGCCTGCAGGAAACAGCTAGTTGTCGATAAATCACAATTTTCAGTAGCCTACCTATTCATTATATTTTGAACTACCCCTAGTTATATTTATTCATTGGGAAGCTGGCAGCATCAGACATTTTCTTGGAATAAACAATTGTTTTATGCCCATCGTCCTATGATATGTTTACTGAGAATAATTAATAAGAACACAAAAAGTATATACATCCATTTTGTTCATAAATCAAAGGTATAATTGAAACTTTTACCGGTGTTATTGAATCTTTCAGCGTAAATAATGTAGGCTAACATTTTACACCCAGAACCGAGGGTTTTTGCCGCTCTATCGAATAGACCATCGTGAAAACTTGCACGACACTTATTTTTTATGTCGGATTAAAAATGTGATTTACTCAACGTTGAAGTTTTATGATTTTATCTTTGTTTAAAAATATTTGTGTGTAATTATAAAATAGCAAATCTGCCAGTCAAACAGTAATCAACTTGCCTCCACAAAAAGATGCACCCCCAAATTCCGTTCCTGCCGGTCATTCACAGATGAAAACATGTTCATATTCAAATATTTTCTTGCTCATGAGCAATGGGCAATGGGCAAGGGCACAGATTTAGTTGATTCAAAAATGTAGAACTTCATCTCTACAATTTCTTTTTATATAGACCAGGCTTTCCCAGAAAAGCGAGTAAGGAGCAAGGAAAAAAGGTTTTTTAGCAAAATTTCTCCAAGCAAAGAGCAGGCTGATCTTCTTTAGTCAGATCGTGGTATTTCACTACCAAGGGTGTAGAGTGATCTAAGATTAAAAGCTCAATATCGCCACAGTATAAAATCTTCAAAATCTCTCAAGGTGTCTAAACAAATCAATAATTCTTCGAAGAAGTCAAATACTATGTGGAACATCATAAATGAAAACGTGGGTTACTTCAAAGTCTCGTCATGATTTTAATTTTGCTGTAAAAAATAGCAATGGAGAATTAGTCACAGATCCAAAGGATTTGTCTAACATTTTTATGGATTTCTTCATAAATATATTGCAGTATAACAATTTGAATAGCAATAATGTAAGTTTCTCTTCAAATAAATGCCCCACTTCAAGGTCCTTCTTTTTAAAACCCGTAAGCGCAGCAGAAGTTATTGATTTGATACATTCATTACAGCCCAAAACGGCATGTGGAATTGCTAATGTGTCATTTAAGCTTCTGAAATCCTGCTCTTATTTCCTGGCCAATCCTCTCGTAAATCTAATTAATAGGTCTTTTGAAACTGGGGTGTTCCCTGATTTTCTGAAGCTTTCAGTTGTATGCCCATTTTTAAAAAAAAAGGAAAAAAGGAAATGCTTGACAATTATAGACCTATTGCGATAACATCGTCATTCTCCAAGAACTTTAAGAAAGCAGTTTTAAATCGATTGACTGCTTTTATTGGCAAACACAGAATTTTATTTTCTGGTCAATTTGTACTTTTAAAAGGCAAGTCCTACTGTTGATGCTATGTTTTCCCTCATTATCTTCATCATAAAAGAGCTGGATCAAAAGAAATACATAGCGGGTGTCTTCTTTGATCTCCGAAAAGCCTTTGACATGGTTAATCATTGTTTGCATTTTGAAAAACTTGAGAGCATTGGAATACGGGACACTGCTCTAAAATGGTTCTCCTCCTTCCTAACTGGACGTAGGCAAATAGAAAAGATACCTTCAATAGATAAAGATTGTATGATGCATTTGTACTCAGATGAGAAGCTTGCCATCTCTGGAGTCGCTCAGGGTTCCACCCTGGGCCCATTGTTTTTCATTTTAGCGAATTTCCCCTATAGGGAAGAAGCTATTACCGTAGGTCTCATGGTAAGATTTAAGCCCGAGACCATGATAACTTTTCATTTTGAGGTCCCCAGATGCCAAAAACACCATTCGTTCAAATTTGTATATATGTATTTATATATATATATATATATATATATTTATATATTTATATATATTAGCGAATTTCCCCTATAGGGAAGAAGCTATTACCGTAGGTCTCATGGTAAGACTTAAGCCCGAGACCATGATAACTTTTCATTTTAAGGTCCCCAGATGCCAAAAACACCATTCGTTCAAATTTTTATATATGTATATATATATATTTATATATATATATATGTGTGTCCGTAAGCACGATAACTCTCGTAAAAAAGGTCCGATCTTAATGAAATTTGGTACAAATGTGTAAAGCACCATTTATTTGAACGAGTTCGAAAACCAGACGAATCGCACCATCCAAAGGGGGGTTTTTGGGGGTTTTGTACCCCAAAAAAGGGTTTTTTGGAGTTTTCACATATAATTGTTATTTAAATCCAATTTTATTTTATACCATTGAATTCAGCTTAAAAAACAAACAATTTGGTATTTTGATCATTGCTCTACGTCAATTGGTTACTGAAATATGACAAGTGCTAAACACAGTACATTGTCCAATGTTATTCTTATGGAGAAAAATAAAAATGTTATATCTCTGTTATTTATGAACATAAACTGACGAAACTTGGAATATCGCTTCATCTGGTTGTGGTTTATTGTTGTTTGAACCAAAAACTAATTTTTCGCCTATGGTTCTCGAAGCAGCAAACCTAGGTACTCGGTCCCCATGTTATTCTTATGGAGAATGATAAAAATGTTATATATCGCTTATTTATGAATGAATATATATCAAAATTGGTATGTGACTTCACTTAGATGAGTACTATTGATATTTATATAAAAACCCATTATTTTATGTTCCTTGTTGCAGCAAACCTGCGTACTCATCCCTAATGTTATTCTTATGGAGAAAAATGAATATTTTAAATATCGCTTATTTATGAATACATTTTTTATGAATAAGAGGCATAATGTAATATTAAGACATATATATTCATTGGAAATTCGCTGAGTACGCAGGTTTGCTGCGACGGGGGTGTATATATATATATATATATATGTGTCCGTAAGCACGATAACTCTCGTAAAGAAGGTCCGATCTTAATGAAATCTGATACAAATGTGTGAAGTACCATTTATTTGAACGAGTTCGAAAACCAGATGAATCACACCATCCGAAGTTTTTGGGGGGTTTTGTACCCCAAAAATGTGTTTTTGGGGGTTTTCACATGTAATTTTTATTTAAATCAAATTTTAATTTTTACCATTGAATTCAGCTTAAAAAAACAAACAATTTGGTATTTTGATCAATGTTCTACGTCAATTGGTTACCGAGATATTGAAATTGCTAAACACAGTACGTTGTCTAATGTTATTCTTATGGAGAAAAAGAAAAATTGTATATCTCGCTTATTTATGAACATTAACTGACGAAATTTGGTATATGGCTTCATCTGGTTGTGGTTTATTGTTGTTTGCACAAAAACAAATTTTTTTGCCTATAGTTCCTGTAGCAGCAAACCTAGGTACTTGGTCCCCATGTTATTCTTATGGAAAATACTTAAAATGTTATATATCGCTTATTTATGAATGTATATGGATGAAACTTGGTATGTGACTTCACTAACATGAGTTCTATTGATATTTGCATAAAAACCCATTATTTTGTGTGCCTTGTTGCAGCAAACCTGCGTACTCATCCCCAATGTTATTCTTATGGAGATTAATTAATATTTTAAATATCGCTTGTTTGTGAATATATTTATTATGAATCCTGTTAAGTCTTTTAATGTGTTATGTTATATATTCATTGGAAATTCGCTGAGTATGCAGGTTTGCTGCGACGGGGGTATTATATAGAAATGACTTAAAATCATATGTTCTTAGTGGTAATCTGTGCCTTTTTGCAAAGACACCATACTTGCAATATCGCATCAGACACAACAAAATATGGAAATTGACTGTTTTGTTGAGTCAAATAGCACTGTGCAATGGTTCCATGAAAATATTTTGTGTGTCAATTCTGATAAGACCAAACTGCTTGATTTTTCCATTGCCCGTGAAGAAACACCTCTTCTAAAATTGTCCATAGGTGAAAGTGTCATTATGGTGGAAAATGTCGTAGCATTTTTGGGACTTCATATAGATGCAAACTTCAAATTTTGTTGTCACATAGAACATGTCGCTACTCGCTAGCTGTTTGTCCCAAGGAGTTTTTTTATTAAAACGACTGGCTACCTTCTCCGGTACTGAAGTTCTTCTTTCAGCATATTATGCCCTCATTTATCCATTTCTTTAATATGCAGTTGTGATTTGGGGTTCTGAGAGCTCATATACGAAGACTTTTCATTCTTCAAAAGAGAGGTGTGAGAATAATTGCAGAAATTAGTAAAACAGAATCATGTGCTCCCTATTTCAAGGCTTTTGATCTTCTCACCTTTCCGGATCTATTTATATATTAGAGTCACTTATTTTTTTTTTTTTAAAGAACCAGCACATTTTTCATACATTTTTTCCATCTTCAGATAGTAAAACCACGAAGAAGCACAATTAAGACATACCACCACACAAATCAACCTTTTTCAAAAACCACACAGTTTACAATTGTATAAGCATTTTCAATAGCCTTCCAATCACTCTGAAACAAGTGAAACTCTGATCTGTGACTAATCTGTAACTAATCTAGTCACCTTTAAAAGAAATGCAAAAAAGGTTCTTTCTTAAAAATAGTTTTTATAGTAAGGATTATTTTGACAAGATATATGTTTAGTTTTTAGAAAAATGTTTGTAATGATGAATGCTAATGCAAGTTATTTTGTTTGATGGCAATATAGATATTTGTATTTGAGCTATTGTGATTTGCTTGCTCGTGTGACTGCTCAGATTCTCTTGGCCTTGATTACCCTAGGTAAACAGGTATTAGACGATTACTCTGGGCGTACAATAAATACATACAAATTAGGGCCTAATAAATTATTATTTATTGTAATTTTAAAATATTGTTAACATTGAAATTAGACTTTTTTATAGGCCTACGTATTTTAATACAGGCCTAGGCCTAGTTAAGTTCAGCTGGTCGATAATAATAATAACAACAACCAAATATTTATAACTCCAGAGACATATATGTATAAAGCATCATATTAATTTTAGGCTATCACTCACTGCATACCTAAACAATTACAGCAATTGTGATACACATCCTACAGAACACTTACTATAAGGATTCAACGCTTCCATGACTCATCGTTTGCGTTGTTATAAACCGCAATAAATCCAAGTCCTTTGAAGATCTCCTTGATATGACAAACATTGGTAATTCAAAATATTTGTTAATTAAAACTTTTTCAGTTTCTCCTGAGATTTGATCTATCGAGGTTCCATTGTAATAATTTTAATCTTTATCATAACATTATTATTGTCATTAAAATAATTTTATACATTTTCGGGTACTGGTAATAATACAATATAATATGGTATCTGCGGTAAAAGCAATATTTTAACTTTTCCCCAATACATATTACCTTGTATGGAGAAAGTATTGTTTTCGTCAAGATATGACTTATCAGTGAAAATAAAAAAATAAGTTGTTTTTGAGGTGGCATCTGTCTGTATGTATAGAAAAATTGGTGATATCTGTCTAGGGACCACAGCACTGGTCGATTATGATAGAATTTGTACGTATATAAGTAGAGTTTGAGGCATTTCAGTTGATAGAAGATATAAACAAACAAATTACCTAGTACCCTTTTACGTACTTTTTGTCATATCTCAGTTCCAACAACATTTTTAACATCGTGAGATTATTTCATTCGTGCTGTTTGTTTCTTTGCTTACAAATTTGGTGCCGAATGTCAAACTTTAATATTATTTTAACAGATTGATTAGTAAATATTTGCATGCACCGATAAGCTTGTTATACCGGTAGGTATTTTCAAACTGTTGAAGTCATATATTTCTTTTTTTTAGAGGAGTACCTAAATTGACACCAAGAAGTCATGAATCAACAGAATCAACAGAAAGGCAATAACAATTGGTATTTGGTAACCAAGGAGAAGTTGTTTGTATATTTTAGGGTTTTCGAGTCCAAGCTCTACCATATGTTTTGTAAATGTAAATTTCTAAACAAAAGCCAAATAATTGTAAGGTTTGTTCAGTAAATTTACCACATACTAGATCTTGAACCATTTATTGAAGCTTACATTTTTATAAAACTTAGTTTCATCTTTCATAGTTAAAAATGTGTTACATTTACAGGCTGAAGATGGTCCAGAGCAGGCCATCACGAGGCCTCCCCCACCTCTTCCCCCCAATCAGCCAATGGGAGGCCAGTATTTCGGCCCACCTGGCCCCATGCCCATGGACTTCCGAGGCCAGCAGTGGATGGGCGGGGCTGCCTGGGGCGGGCCGAGGTTGATGCACAATCACTTTTTCCAACGAGGCCGCGGGGGGGGCAATGTCAGAGGCTATTACCCTCAAGGCAGAGGCATGCGACCCCCCATGCAGAATTACCCGAATAATTTCAGCTACAATCAGGTTCGTAAATTTATAGTACCTTAAGTAAATAAACCTTTATTGCCACATAAACGTTTACAGTCATAGATAGCACAGCTATAAAACCGGTGATATTGTCCTAATCAATTATTGTTTTAATAATATCCGATTATAATACTACGCTAAATATAAATTGTAAAGTTGTAAAAATCAAAACTGTTGTGTTTTCCCTTTATGTTATTTTACTTAATGAATAATCTATATTTACTTATCATTGTATATGTTAAAAAAAGTTCAAAACTTTTTCCAACCCGTCAGATTGTTCCACTGGGCCGATTTTATTAATTAATTCTACTGGGTTGATTAGGTAATTTTGTTAATTGATAGGTAATTTATGTCTAGATATGTCATCACTCATCCAAACTAACGTATCTTTAATGGGCTTTGCCCCAGTGGCTCTTAAAGGAACCTACAAAAATTTATGTACAATATTATTATAAATAATTACTTTACATGAGTTATCTCCGATTCACTAATTATTCGTCTTACTCGACAAAAGTTGTGATTTTTCGTATTTTATTACATAACACATGTACAAAAAAATGTTCCCCATGTGTTATACATTTCTATATAGGGAATTGAATTTACTACAACATGTTTATAATATATTTGGCCTAAAAAAATCTGTACAATATTTTTGTACTTCAGGGTGTCGGAAATGATTTTACGTAAATGCTAATTTTCTAGTTATTCGTATAATAAACGGGTAATGATAATTATTTTACTCCCTACAATATGACATATCTTTTTCCCTTAGTTCATAACCTACAAAAATATATGTACAATATTATTATAAAATATTACCTTACATGAGTTATCTCCGATTCACTAATTATTCGTCTTACTCGACAAAAGTTGTGATTTTTCGTATTTTATTACATAACACATTTACAAAAAAATATTTTCCCCATGTGTTATACATTTCTATGTAGGGAATCGAATTTACTACAAAATGTATATAATGGTTTTTGCCTAAAAAATCTAATGTAGAAATTACAAAACTTTACTTTTGAAATTACAATCGGAAATTTTAGAATTTTCTATTTTTTTGTATTTTGTAAAAAAATTACCTTTCCAGATTCATTTCTTTTATATACATTCAGATTCCCCTGGTCTTTCTGAATAAAATGGGTATACATATTGATAGGTTTACCCCAAAATTGTAATTTATTCATGTTTAAAAAAAGGTCTGCAAAATCACCAAAATTGGTTGGCCATTCCCCACTTCTAACATTGGCCACTGCTAGGGTTAATTATGTATATTTGAATGGTAACATTTTATGTTTTGAGGTTTTGCTGATAACTTTTGAGCTCTTTCAACAACATCCAACCGATTGACGTTTATAGCTTTCTTAAAACACATGCATGATTATCAATTCATTAGTTCCGTTGTAAAACATTTTACAAAATGGTCTTTACTTATAAGTGCATAATATGTTTCTGGATTCTCTGTGCAAACTTCATAAAATATTTGCCCATATAAACCTTTGCGATTTCTCGCTCCTTTTCCGTATGTGTAAATGTGCGTGTGTGAATAGGTGAGTATTTGACCTTAGATATTAATTTATACCTGAAAATGTTTATTTTTCAGTCTGATTTAGTTGTGAAGTTTACGTTTCCAGTTTTAACATTTCTTATTGCTGGTATTTTCACTCTGGTATTCCCTAAAGTCCTATATGGAACCCAAACCTAAGGCCACCACACCAACAGGATATCACAAAACGAGCGTCAAAACCAAGATAATTGTAGGGATATTATTGGTTCAATAAAATTTAGGGTAGCTTTTATAAGTTTTGATATTACATTTTATTCAAGTGATTAGTTTTTTCTATAGGTAGTTTTAAAAAAATTAAAGCCATCATTGCTCTGTGCTTTACTTAAAACAATTATATAACTCTGCATCACACTTTACATTAGCTCACACGATAAGAAAAATCATAATTGATGATTAAATATTTGCTTTTTAGGAAATTTCTCCTAAAGGGAATAAGTTGTTAGCGTAGTCGGGGATCTGTAGCTAAGACCTAGGCCGGGGACAATGATAACTTTTCATTTTGAGATCCCGAGATGCCAAGACCATTCATTCAAATTTTTGAATCATGTAATGGGATGAGCGTACAAACGGCATTATGATGCAATTATGGATTTTCTTAAAAACACAGCATGGCTAGGAATGAATACGCAGGCAGTCAGCATTGGGAGAGAAATCATAGGAATGTTATTCTTAAACTACGTTTATGCGTACAAAAAATATAGTAATTACTTTATTTTAAAACAACAATCATAGTATGGCCATAGATTATCTCCCTACAACTGTTTTAAGAACATAAACTGGCAATAAAAATCACAGCTGTTAAGGAAATAAAAACCCTGCTGCTAAACTCTAGCAGGAAACATGTTAGGTTTAACGATTTCAAGGATAAGGAGAGCATTACCTTTATTGATAGCTGAAACTGGTTAGTGGTTTCAGTGAACACCACATAAATCTTTTCACCAAATATTTACAATAACCTTCTGAAATAATTACCGCTAACCAAAAATTCTTTTTTTTAGATTTATCATAAAATGATTATTTTAATTTGATTAGCCTTTACTTATAAACTCAAGTTGCAACATAGACTGATGCTGCAGAACAGCGCGGCTACTCTAGTAAATGTAAAAACTGAGACTAACCTATCACTAATTCTAAGCATGCAAAATGTTGAAATTTACAATAATGTTTAGTTATAAATATTTGTAATCATTACAGGTTGTATTTTTTTAATTGTATCTTCAAATAGATTAGTCCCAAGAAGTTAAGATTACTGTGTTTTAGTTCCTTTGTTGATTCCATCAATGGCACTGTTCAATTGTTCATATTTTGCTTGCTTCATTATTATTTTTTTAAACTTATTAACTGGTTTAGGATTGCCATTTATTTTGTTATTTTCAGATTATAGTTTCATAAATTCCTTAAACTTTTCTTAAAAAAACTATTTCCATAATTTTTTTTCTCTAGCTTTTTTCTAATTGGCTATGTCAGCAGTTTTATAAATATTTATTTTTATGAAAAACGGCAAATAAAATGTGATTTCGAGAAACTTTTACGTTTGACTAGACATATCCTTCATTAAACCCGCCTAATTTAGAAATAAGTGCTGTGGTGGTAGTGTGCGCCTCATTAATTTCTAATGTTAAATAATTGAACTCTTTTTCCCTGATCTCCTTACTCGCTAAGTTTATAAAACAAATAGCAAAGATTCAAATGTTGTAACATTGTATTTAATTCCTAAAAATATTATAACAAGTGGAGGTTGGTAGCTATTGGTTATATAACTATATAGTTTTGAAGTGCTTCTGTAAAAACAAACTTGAAATGTTAGTTCAACTTTATTGCTAAACTTCAAACAAAACATTTGTTTGGTAAAAAATTAAGTTTGTAAAAATTAAAAACATATTCAAATTCTCATTCGCTCTGCTTCAATTAACTTCCTTTCAAATAATAATTATTAAAATCCGTTGAGTGGTTGTCTCAGAATTTCATCGATAACACACCAGCCACTTTTTGAATAAAAGGATTATTGATATGTTAACTCTAAATTCTGGTGTTTTGTAATACACCTCACACCTACATAATATTACATGAGTGCCTGGATTGACTATAATGGTACCTGTCTCTTCCTGTATATAAGATAAGGTTGCTATATTTATAGTATTACATGTCATTCATTCATCATTTAGTGATAATTTTCTTATTATGTGTTATTTTATATTTAAGTTTCCATATAAATGTGTTAATTAATTAATTTCCCCTAAATGTGTTATTTGTGTTAATTGCCCTATGTCCATGCCTAACCATAATCACCATTATCATCACTCCTCAGAAAACATTCCCCTCTATGTATTTAATGTTTATTTATCTGTGCAATTGTATAATAATATGTATTTCATCAATTTAATCACCAATAATTATTCATAGCCTATCCCCATATAATAGCCTACTCACTTAATTTAATATGTTTGTTAATAATAATATTTTAGATATAATTTATGTGAGAGGATTGCAATAAAATTAAAATTTAATATAATATACTTTTCAAAAATAGTCCTTAAGGAATCTAAATTACAGTGACCAGTGTCAACAATTGTGTGAACATGTGCTTCTCAACAATGGACCATGCTTCCAGACCTCATCTCTACTAGATCTTTCTTCTTGCTCCAGATGCCATAGTGTTAAGACCTAGAATCTGTGAAGGACACAGTTCCTATTTTAAATTTCCCAGTATGGCCTAAGTTTTGCATTGCTTGGTGCTCATTTTATTAGGGACTTACTGCTCAATTAATACCATCTGTAAATTCACTCCTTTTTATTTGATTTCCCCCAAAAACTGGTATTTGAGCGAAGAACATTTGTAAGCAGATTGGTAAACTCCTTCCATTGTATTCTATTTAGGGACTGGAAAGAATACAGACATTTGAATAGAACAAGCCTAATGTTCTGAAAGTTAAAGTAACCTCAAGAGAGTATTTTTTATATTGAACTATCTTTCCAAATTTAAGTTTGAGTATTTTAACCATTCATAAAGTCAGTGAAACCATTGGACTCTCCTTTTGGACAACAACCAAAATTTCCATTGTTGTAAATTTTCAACACATCAGCTTAATTGGACTTAATATTCTTTCAAATATCATCCAAACGTTATTCAAGTCAGCACGATACTCCCCCCCTGAGAAAAAGAGCCCTCATTTGTAAAGAAACCCCATTTAGAACCCAAAATATGAACATTTAGTTTTAGGCCTACCAATATATTTGTCGTTTACCTTCTAGGCTAGGCCACACATTTTAACTGTTTCCCCCTGAGTTGTATATTATTGTAAATCCCTTTAATTGAGAACCTTTTGAAACATAATTGTACTAATAGATAAATAAATATTGTATTGTTCCTCTGTAACTCTGTATTTTATTCAAATAGTTAAAGAAATCTTAGAAATTGTACACCTACCTTTTGTTGACATCCATTATAAATACAAAACACATTCTACTCACTACAATAAAGTAAAGGAGACCACAAGTATAAGTATATTTATTATCAAGTCAAAGAAGATCATTTGTGAGCTATATTTAAATAGCCTAGGGAATTTTGTAAGTAATAACACTGATTTTTGTAAAGAGAAGCTAGGCTTAGCACATGGCAGCCATTGCCCTCAGATCCCGATAGCATCACTGTTTATATCCACTTTTATTGAGCACATCCGAGCAAACAATTAGTTAAAAGTTAGCAATTTAGAATTATAATCAAGTAAGACACTAATTAGAAAAACAAATAAGAATTTGGCAACCAACGTATAGGCTAAAATAAAATAAGAATTGGCGACCCAACGTACTGGCTTGAATAACAGTTGATAAACATTGCAATCCTCAACTAGAGTAAGCCTAGAATAAGACCATATTTAATATTAAGTTCCTGTAATTGTCTCCCTTCCCCACCAATAATAACTGTGTACAAAAGCATTACATATTTAATAATCTCGCATATTATAATAAAACAAACACACGATGGCAGAAAATAAATACAATCTACGGAAAACACGAAACTACCCTGCAGCAGACGCCGATTCGAGCGACGATGAAACCAGCAGCCGCCATGTTTCGCAGAACGAGGACGAAACGCCCAAAAGCAAAGACCGCCAAATTTACACTGACCCCATCAGCCAATCAGAGAACGTCGATTTCGTAACCTCTACGCGAGATTTCTCTCTCAGCCTGCCCTTAGACGCTAACGCTGCTTTCTCAACGCCAGAACGAAATATCGCCAGCCGACCGACCCGAACGCTGACGGACACACCCGAAGGTTCCCGAACTGGATTCATTGATCAGAATGAACGAGGACGTATCGCTAGCTCATTGAACAAGTCGACGCTGATTCATTCATCGCGCCCGCTGGCTGATGCACACACAGACGACGCAACTAGCAGATTAAATGTTACAAACCCGACTACACCGACACCTGCAATCGATATGAATATGCTTGTCGCCCTTATGACTAATTTGGGAAACAAAATTGAGCAAACCAATACGAAAATTGAACAAACTAGTCTTGATTTAAATAACAAATTTGAACAAACTAGTCTAGATTTAAACAACAAATTTGAACAGACCAACACGAGGATTGAACAGACCAGCGCAAAAATTGAACTAAATAATGCCGAATTAAAATCCGAAATCCAGACAATCCATGCAGACTTCCATCAACAAATAAATCAAACCAAGACCGAATTGACCAAAATCATCCACGATAAGACCAACGAAACTCAACAGGAAATCCAAGCCTGTCGAAACGCTTTCGAATCCCAGATACAAGAAACAAGAGAAAACCAAATCGAAATTCGATCAGAGATTAATGCCATCAAAATGACCCAAAATGCCCAATCTGAAGAAACTGCCAAATTAACTGACAAATTAATACTTAGAATTGAAAATTCCCAAACTCAAATGAGGCAATTCGTGCTGGACAGTATCTCACAACAACAAACCGCTGCCGAATTTGAAAATAAACAATATCAGGAAAATATTATATCTACTGTCAAAACTCATCTGGAAGAGCACAAGCAAAATTTTGATCTGAAAATAGAAGAATTAACTGTCAAAACGCAATTGGATAATGAACGTAATTCAAAAGCAAACCTAACGGCACTGAAAAATGAAGTTATCCCCAAACTTAGCTTGCAAACAAAACTAATTGAGGCACAACAAATTGAAATCCAAACCTTGAATCAAAATTTAAACAAATGTGAAGCTGAAGTAACCAATCTGAAGCAAGCAAATCAACTAAACGGAATGGCCGGACAAATCAAAGTAATATGCAGTGGAAGCGAAGCCAATGATCGTCTAATGCCGAAATTTAATGGACGGAGCGGCAATCCAAATGAATATTTATACAAATTGAGAAGGTATTACGAACGAGGAACGAAAGGAATCAATGTTGCGACTCAACTGAGTACCTGAAAGACCTGCTTGAGACATCATTCGAAGGACCAGCATCACGATGGCTACAGCTGATAAAAAGTGAAATTATTGATTGGGAACATTTTGCCAGAGAATTCGAACTCAAATACTGGAGCCAGGCAGTCCAACGAGGAATTAAAGCAAAAATCGAGTCGGAGAAGTATAGAGCCAACGGAACGTTAAGCCGGACGGAGTACTTGACAGAAAGAGTATTGCTACTACAATCAATGACACCTAGCCTAAGTGAAGAGGAGATAGTGACTCTTATGGCGGAGTGATTTGACGCAATAATCCAAGACAGCATAAGCGTACAGAACATCACTACGATCCGAGCGATGGAAAGACTACTGCAGAAAGAAGACATAAAAGATGGACCTAAGAAAGCCAGGAACCACAACAACCAGCAAAGCAACCGACCAGCCAGTCCAACCACTTCAAACCAACAGAATTACAACGATCGATATGCTAACCAACGGGCCTATCAACCAAAAATGAACAATTACCATAGTTACCAGCAAAATAAATACCCTTCAAACAACTCCTCGTATCGAAATCAACAAAATTACAGGAATAATGGTAACAACAACCAGCAATACCATCGAAGTCACCATGACAACAAGCCGTATCAACGTGAGCAATATCATCCCAGAAACTATGAACAAAACTACAAAAATGATCGTCAACACCCTACCAACGAACAGAATCAACTCTGCGCCATATTTAGACAGAATCCCAATCCACCTAATGCTCCAAATGTATCTCCAATGAGCCCTCATTCAAGTAACAACAATACTGCTAGTCCACGTTCCTCACCGTCTCAAACGAGACAGGGAAACGACTCGGCGCTGTAGACCACGGCCGAGAAAGGGTTATGTTGTCATGCGATCACCCATTAAATACAGCGCCTACTTACACTATCCTCGGTCAAACTATCAATCACTCTATAAATCTTATGCAGTCCAACAACATAATATGTGATAAAAATTTCCTTTTAGAAGATGAGTACGAAAATGATGTCAATTTAAATTATACAAAAATTAACTGTCCAGAAATCAATATAACATTAAACAATATCAGCACTAATGCCTTAATTGATTCCGGTTCTTCTGTAACTTGTATAGCTGAAGCTTGGTTCAACGAAAATAAAATGAAGCTACAACCATTTGAAGAATTACTAGTGAATAACACCGTTATCAAAACAGCTGTTGGAGAAAAGTCTAAACGTGTTTCCCGCACAATATATGTTCCCACCACCATTGATAAACATACGATGCTAATTGAATATTTGATAGTGCCACATTTAATAAAACCCATAATTCTCGGAGTCGATGTTCTATCTGCCCTCAAAATGGATTTAAATTTCAACACAAACGAAATAAATATGAAAATCAATAATGATAATGTTACAATGAAGTTTAATATGTGTCATCATGAAGGACAGTTATGTCAAATAATAATTAATAATAGCCATAGGCCAAATAATAATATGAATAATAATTTTGATAATATGATGTACGATGAGTACAATGATGATTTAATATATGATAAATATGATAGCACAGCACACAACTTCAACGAGTTACAAACAAATCCAATAAACGACAGCACATTGACACAAGAAGAAATTAATACATCTTTAACATCAAATGATTATATCAAGAAAGAAGAACAAACAATTTTAAGTCAGTTATTAAATAAGTATAAACATGTTTTCTCCGAACAACCAGGCATATGCAACAAATATTCTCATGAGTTACGAGTAGATAATCCACAACGTTTTAAAAGCACCACTTATCCTGTACCACAACAATATCAAGATGCAGTACAACAAGAGATCGACAGAATGGAATCCTTAGGTGTAATTGAGAGGAGTAAAAGCACTTTTATCAACCCGATAATTCCAGTCATTAAGAAAACGGGAGAAATACGATTATGCCTTGACGCCCGAAAAGCAAACGAAATTATAATACCTGATTTTGAATGTAACAGAAGTGTAAATGAGATCCTTGGAAAATGCAAAAATGCAAAATTTATAAGTAGTATCGACCTGACAGCATCATATTGGCAAATACCATTAACAGAAAATTCCAAACAATATACGGCATTCCAATTCAGAGGCAAAATATACCAGTACACTGTGACACCATTTGGTATCTCTACATCACAAGCTGCTTTAGTTCGAGCGCTAGACAACGTATTCGATTCTGAAGCTGAGAATTTTACTGCAATCTACGTTGACGACATCTGTATAATTTCACCCGATTTCGAGTCTCACATGAAACATCTAGAGTACATATTCAGCAAATTAGAAGAAGCCAACATGACCATTCGATTTAATAAATCAAAGTTTTGCCAAAATTCTGTACCATTTCTGGGATACACCTTAACTAACGATGGACTCCACATGGACCAGAGCAAAGTAGAACCGATACTAAATTTCCCCATACCAAAAAACAGAACTCAACTTAAAGCTTTCCTTGGCAGCATAAATTATTATAATAAATTCATAGATAAATTCTCTGCAACCACACAACCATTAATGCGATTAACTTCAAAGAAGAACAAATTTATCTGGACTAAAGAAGATGATGTCACCTTTATGAAGATTAAACAACTATTTCTGGAAACCAACGTCTTAAAACACCCAGACCCATCTAAAGAATTCTTCTTACAAACTGACGCTTCTGACTATGCTATAGGCGGACATTTATATCAACTACGAGAAAATGGTGAGAAAGCTGCCATAATGTTTATGTCGAGAACGTTACAACCAGTCGAACAAAGGTATACCACCACTGAAAAGGAACTCCTTGCCATCATTTATTGTTTACAAAAGTCTCGATACATTGTCCTGGGAACGAAATTAACCATCATAACAGATAATCACGCGCTCACTTTCTTAAAAACGTGCCGATTATTGAATAATCGCTTGGCGAGATGGATACTCACCATACAGGAATATAACTTCAAAATTGTCCACTGTAAAGGTACAGACAACATCACTGCAGACACGCTAAGTCGCATCTCCATCGATCAATCCGCTATTTCATACAACAATCCAAGAGAATTAACTATCCATTACATTGAGAATATCCCCGATCAAAATCTGAAGAGCGCATTAAGAAACTTACCCCAACTCCAGCGAGAAGACACCAAACTCCAACCCATAATTGAAACATTAGAAAAACAACCAGATTCAGAAGTCGCACAAAAATTATCATATAATTTCCGCATTCATAACAATACCCTTTATCAAAAACTGAAAAATAAATGGTTAATTGCTGTACCTCACTGCATGATTCAAGACCTCATTTGGGAATGTCACCTATTCTACCTACATTGCGGAGCCAAGAAATGCTTTCAATTATTACAAGAAACCTTCATATTTCGAAACATGAATCGAACCATAAGGAAATATTTATCTACGTGCGATACCTGCCAGAAATGTAAGATCAGCAACCGACCGCTAGTGGCCACAGCGAAAGGAGTGCTATGTACAGGAAAGAATGAACAGTTAGCCGTTGATATCATCGGACCTCTTCCTACCAGTGTGTCAAACGTTAAATATATACTTATTGTCATCGATATCTTCACCAAATTCATCAAGTTATACCCAAAAAGCCACCACTAAAACAATATTAAATAAATTATTCACTCAACATTTCCCAAATTATGGATACCCTAAAAGAATCCAGTCTGATAATGGAACACAATTCAAGAGCGGAGAATACATCCAGAAGATGGAGCAGAATAATATCGAACTAATCTTCAATCCAGTGTACCACCCATGCTACAACCTTGCCGAGAGACCTATTCGAGAAGTTAAGAGATGTCTACGCACCTATTGCTCCCGTCAACACAAGAAGTGGGCGAAATATATTCCTGATATTAATGCATGCCTCAATGAATTATATCATGAATCGACCGGATTCACTCCTAACGAACTACAATTCGGCATTCGAGACCACCGCTTTTGGGAAAAATACTTGTCTGAAAATCCATTCATAATTGATACTCCAATAGAACAGAAGTTACTCATCGCTAAACGCAGGTTAGATGCCAAACGAATTAAAAGATCAACAAAGTTAAATCAGAATCGAAAACCACAAACATTAAAGATAAAGTGCTAATAAAATCACATCCCCTCTCCCGAGCTATTTATGGAGAAACTGCAAAGCTTTTCGAGGTTTACGAAGGACCATTCGTCATCAAGCAAATATTAGGAAAATCTACTTTTCATGTAACCAGAGAAAACGAAGACATCTTATTTGGACCATATCACATATCTGCATTAAAAAGATACATAGAACCGATAATAGAAGAGGATAACGTAAATAGTGAAGAAGACCCTGACAGCATAAACTCTTAAAACAGTGTAAATAGTCCATCATCATCATCATCCATCAAGTGTAATAATTTTAAACGAGGAGATCGTCATGAACCTTAACCGCGAGTGCGTACCCCTTCCCTATTCCCCAAATGAACAGTGTGATTATTCCCCAAAACAGTGTTGAATAACAATTTATTTATAAATGCGATGATTATAAACAGTGAAATTTGCCCTTGTAACAAACAGTGTATAAACCAAAGTGTTTTTATGTGAGTGAAGAACTTCATCCCCATGCCAATAAACAATTGTTATATTAAATGTCCCCTTGATCCTAATTTCCCCTGTGCGGTCATGTACTATCTTAATCCCTCATCCCATATTTTCCCATTTATGTATTGTTCCTATGTTTATGTAAATTTAGAATAAGAAGTGTACTATCACCAACCAACATCAATCATTTAATGTACCTTATAACTAGCTGTAAATATATTTCATACTAAATAATTCATGTATTCCATTTCATACTTGATCGAAATCTGTCTGTAATTTCATATCATACAGATTTCTGAGGAGATAATTATAGTATTACATGTCATTCATTCATCATTTAGTGATAATTTTCTTATTATGTGTTATTTTATATTTAAGTTTCCATATAAATGTGTTAATTAATTAATTTCCCCTAAATGTGTTATTTGTGTTAATTGCCCTATGTCCATGCCTAACCATAATCACCATTATCATCACTCCTCAGAAAACATTCCCCTCTATGTATTTAATGTTTATTTATCTGTGCAATTGTATAATAATATGTATTTCATCAATTTAATCACCAATAATTATTCATAGCCTATCCCCATATAATAGCCTACTCACTTAATTTAATATGTTTGTTAATAATAATATTTTAGATATAATTTATGTGAGAGGATTGCAATAAAATTAAAATTTAATATAATATACTTTTCAAAAATAGTCCTTAAGGAATCTAAATTACAGTGACCAGTGTCAACAATTGTGTGAACATGTGCTTCTCAACAATGGACCATGCTTCCAGACCTCATCTCTACTAGTTCTTTCTTCTTGCTCCAGATGCCATAGTGTTAAGACCTAGAATCTGTGAAGGACACAGTTCCTATTTTAAATTTCCCAGTATGGCCTAAGTTTTGCATTGCTTGGTGCTCATTTTATTAGGGACTTACTGCTCAATTAATACCATCTGTAAATTCACTCCTTTTTATTTGATTTCCCCCAAAAACTGGTATTTGAGCGAAGAACATTTGTAAGCAGATTGGTAAACTCCTTCCATTGTATTCTATTTAGGGACTGGAAAGAATACAGACATTTAAATAGAACAAGCCTAATGTTCTGAAAGTTAAAGTAACCTCAAGAGAGTATTTTTTATATTGAACTATCTTTCCAAATTTAAGTTTGAGTATTTTAACCATTCATAAAGTCAGTGAAACCATTGGACTCTCCTTTTGGACAACAACCAAAATTTCCATTGTTGTAAATTTTCAACACATCAGCTTAATTGGACTTAATATTCTTTCAAATATCATCCAAACGTTATTCAAGTCAGCACGATACTCCCCCCCTGAGAAAAAGAGCCCTCATTTGTAAAGAAACCCCATTTAGAACCCAAAATATGAACATTTAGTTTTAGGCCTACCAATATATTTGTCGTTTACCTTCTAGGCTAGGCCACACATTTTAACTGTTTCCCCCTGAGTTGTATATTATTGTAAATCCCTTTAATTGAGAACCTTTTGAAACATAATTGTACTAATAGATAAATAAATATTGTATTGTTCCTCTGTAACTCTGTATTTTATTCAAATAGTTAAAGAAATCTTAGAAATTGTACACCTACCTTTTGTTGACATCCATTATAAATACAAAACACATTCTACTCACTACAATAAAGTAAAGGAGACCACAAGTATAAGTATATTTATTATCAAGTCAAAGAAGATCATTTGTGAGCTATATTTAAATAGCCTAGGGAATTTTGTAAGTAATAACACTGATTTTTGTAAAGAGAAGCTAGGCTTAGCACATGGCAGCCATTGCCCTCAGATCCCGATAGCATCACTGTTTATATCCACTTTTATTGAGCACATCCGAGCAAACAATTAGTTAAAAGTTAGCAATTTAGAATTATAATCAAGTAAGACACTAATTAGAAAAACAAATAAGAATTTGGCAACCAACGTATAGGCTAAAATAAAATAAGATATTATGTTCTAAGATAAATTTGGCAAAGTGAAAATATCAAAGTTAACATAGGGAAACCATTAATTCAGTTTAGCATCCCTCACTGGATTTCGGGTTATGATCGAATACCACAGAGGTAAAAATTTGCCTCTACTCTGAAAGAACCTCAAAAAATGTGGTTTCCCCGAAACACACCGATCGTTTGGTATTTTAGTTTTGCAAAGACTCCTCCCCCTCTCCGAACTGTACATGATCGCAGCTGTAGTGTCACAGTCCCAGTCAGCACTCCCAACAGTCTCTTGTCTGCCAGTGAGTACGGTTGCCTGTGTCTCTGAGTTGTACAAACTGTATTAACATCAAAGATATACACATATAATTTAACTATAGTATAGTGTGTTTTAATAAGGTATTATTTCATATTTGTTTCAATGTTAAATGGTTTCTCTTTGAGTTTTATTTAATCTTGGCATTTGGATCTTAGAAAAATATCTTGAACAGTGGGTATTTGTACCTTTAACTATTGTTGGTCATGCATTCTACACTCATCATTCATTCATATTCGCCTTAAAATACGCTCTAGTTGCGTCGGCGTCTTAGAGAGGTATTAAGGTATATTCTGACATTTTTTGACTGAAAGCTAAATATAATTTTTTTATACTGTACTGGACCCAAAAGATTTTTTTTTCGCTTACAGAGTAATATTTTCATTTGATATATAACGATTATCCCTAATCTAAAGATTATCATTTCCAATAGTGCCATGGATTGAATCACAGTTTTTCTTCTGACAGTACTGTTTAAACAAAATTTACCCTAGTTTTTCTCTAGAATTTTTTGATGGTCTGTCGTTATTTTAAATCACTAAAAACTCAGATTTGAATGTCAAATGGTATTAAAATTCATGATAGTTTATTTTTACATTAATTTTAACGAAAGTTTAAGTAAAAACTCTACTACTAGGGTGTCCCCACTAAACCCCCACTAACCCCACTGATTTTACTATTATAAAATCTAACAACTTGTTATAAGCAAGAATGTTATTGCAGAATATGTGGAACCGGCCACCTCCCCCATTTATTGATGGCATGCCCCCAATGCCACAAGGGGCTGATGGGTTCGCCCCCACCGCAGGAAGCTCCTGGATGCCCAACACCACTGTTCCCCCACCACTACCACCCCAGGCGCAGTCCAACCAGCAATATGACGGATGCAACCAATATGTAAGTGTTATTAATAAACAACTCTTTTGTAAGTAGATTATAGATCAAGTACAGTTGAACCAGACTAAATCAGAATCTATGGGTGAAACTTATTTCTTCAAGTTAAAGGTAGTTTTATCTATTGAGACTTAGGTAAGATAAAATTTAAATTGTAGCGGTGGCAAATATTGTATTGGTAATAACTAATGACACGTTGAAACAATAACACTAAGATAGTCTTGTTTGATAATGTACCCAAAGAAAGTTGGGTCACTGAAAAAAAATGCTTTTACAGTAAACTTGTGTGAAGGAGATAGAAAAAAAATTGTACAAACCCCCAATAACTTTGATTGAGGCAGCCAACTCCAAGTGGAGGTAGAGTCAGTAATTTTTTATGTGTATTTCATCTCTTTTCTTCATAAAAGGTTGGGCATTTCAGCTTGTTTCATTTACATCAGTCTTATTTTTTTAAACCTTTGAAATACAGAGGCAAAAGGGTAAATTTTAGAGGTTGACAGAGTTAAATGTTATGGTCTTGTATATCAGGCTAAAATAACAGATTGATTGCTTTCTCCATGGAAAAAAATAAAATCATATAAAACATAAAAAATACCCCCGTCGCAGCAAACCTGCGTACTCAGGGAATTTCCAATGCATATATATGGGTATCACTACTACCTAGAGCCACTTACCAAGTTTCATAAAAATACATTCATTAATAAGTGATGTATAGCATTTCATTCATTATCCATAAGAATAACATTATAATTGAGTACGCAGGTTTGCTGCAACAAGGAAGATAGGAAATGTGTTTTTTTTTTGCAATTATCAATATAACTCAACCAGGTGAAGCTACATACCAAGTTTTATTAATTTAGGTTCACAATTAAGGGAAATATAAAACTTTACTTATTCTCCATATAAATAACATGGGGCCGAGTATGCAGGTTTGCTGCTACCGGGAAAAATAAAAAACTTTTTTGTGCTAATATCAATATACCACAACTAGATGAAGCCACATACCACGTTTCATCTACTATATACATACATAAAAATTTTAAAAAAAAGTTTTATTTATTCTCCATAAGGATAACATTGGACAACGTACTGTGTTTAGCACTTTGAATATCACTGCAACAGTTGGACGTAAAACAACAATTAAAACGCCAAAATGATTGTTTTTTAGAGCTAAACTGATTGGTTGAAAGAAATGTGGAGTTTTTAGTGAAATTATCTGAGGAAAATCTAAAAACCAAATTCCCATAAGATTAACATGGGAAATTTTAAGGACACATTTTTTGACTTTTCTCCACAACCACTAAACCCATCTTAATGATTCAAAATACTAAATTGTTTTTTTTTTTAAGCTCTATAAAATGGCTATAACCAAAATCTAGTGTTTTTAAAATTGTAGGGTAAAAAGTAAAAAAAAACTGATTTTTGGACAATTTGAAACCCCCATAAAACCCCCTTCCCATAGACCGATCGTTCTGGATTTCAAACTTAAAGTCATAAATGTTACTATCCACATTTGTGCCAAATTTCATCAAAATCGGGCGCTTCTTTCAAAAGTTATCGCGGTAACGGACACACACACTTATATATATATATATATATATACATATATATAAATTTGAACGAATAGTGTTGGCATCTAGGGACCTCAAAACAAAAAGTTATCATGGTCTCGGGCTTAGGTCTTACCATGCCACCTACGGTAATAGCTTCTTCCCTAGAGGAGAAATTCGCTAAAAACTAATTTTGCAGTAAGGTTTTTTTAACTGACTTAAAATTCCACATTTGTATATAATAATGATTTTTTTCTTAACAGTAAAGTGAATAGGGCCTAGCTTTTGTAAATTATATTTATTGTAAAATCACTGTAAAATGAAGTTCTATAACATTTTGTTTCTGACCTTACAAATGCTCTTGGCAGGCACAGAATTCACAAGGGAATCATCAAGAAAATGGCGAAGTCACATTAAACATGAAGAAAAAGAAGAAAGAAAAAAGCGGAAAGACGCCGGTATACACTTCTCGACCTTGGAACCGAGAAGACGCTGAAAAAGCGTTGGCTTTGGAGAACGAGTGTCAGAGGAGCTCTCAGGAACAATCTCTAGTGATTAGGTTCCCTGACCCAGAACTGTCCAAAGAAATAGTGAAGAGATTCCATCCCTTAATAGACTCTGTTCACTTCCAAGCGCCAAGCGGAGCGAGGTTTGTGGGATTGAGTTGTAGTTGGTTTTGAGTTTGTGTGAGAATATCTTTGATATGTTTCCTGTTTGAATCTTCATAAAAAAGACCTATTTAAAAAGGAAATATGACTCCTTATGGTTGCTTAAAAGTTATCAAATTTGTCAATTGTTGTCATAAACCATTAGATGAATAAATTACATAATTTTTATAAAAAAATTTTTTAAGAGGTAGGAAAATTTTTGAGAAATATCACAATTGAGTATAAAGTAAATTAATGAATTTAAGAGAAATCTGCATACTTTAAATTTAATTTTAGTGTGTTCTACAGTTTTCTCGGCCATCTCTCACGTCCTCTTCTCCACGCCTCACGTTGTTGTGCTATATCGAGCTGTAAACCTCTCCTACTATATATAAATTTGAACGAGTGTTTTTGGCATTTGGGGACCTCAAATCAAAAAGTTCACGGTCTTGGGCTTAAGTCTTACCATGCCACCTACGGTAATAGCTTCTTCCCTATAGGGGAAATTCGCTAAAAGTGCAAACTAATTTTCCATAATAAGACATCCTATTTCCTAATAACTCACTAGATTGTTTTGTTTAAACACAATTTTATTTGCAGATTCTGTTTTGCTCAGCTTGTTGAGGGAGCAAATGTAGATAAAGTTATAACAGATTTAGAAAAAATCAAGTTCGGTGTAGGAAAATTAAAGGCCGAAAGAAAACTCACAAAGAATGAAGAACCAGTTACGCCGGAAGCAATAGACCCTTATACGTAAGTATTTTTACTAAAATTATAATGTTTAAACATGTGAAACTCTATTTACTCTAGTTGTTGTTTCATCTCGTTACTAATGAAGTTTTACGTGGGTATAGTACTTGGTGAATAAATAAAAGTGATTTTTGTTGAATTGACATGGAAGAGGCATTTAGATTTAACTCCAGTGCTTCTAGTTTTATCGTGTGTTGGCCGATTGTAGAAAAATATGTTGTCTTCAAATTATTATTTGTCTAATTGTTTTAGCAGTTATTAATTAGCCTAATTAATATTATATTATCACCAGCAATACCGACTCAATTTTGTTTTTTTTAATGTGCCTTTTAATCAAGACTCAAATCAGATCTCTCATTATTATAAGAGATTTCTGATAATGAGTACAACATATTTTTGAAATTTTAGTATTAATGTTATCAGACTCTATAACACTCTTAACTCATGTTTAATTTTTATAATATGTATGTGGCTCGGTAATGTATGTATGACTCTTTGATCCTGCAGCATCATCATTGCAGTACAGATGAATTTGTTAATGTTCCCTGTTTACACTCAGCTTATTCTTTTTTTGGGAGGAAAGATAGTTTATTTTTATAATTTTGACCCATTGCATAAGCTTAATGGGAAACTTCATAATATTTCAGGTTGTCATTCTTTAGATGTAATTATACACTTTTCCCGGAATCAGGTATATGCAGGACATTTGTTATAGTTTCCTTATTTCCAATATAAATGTAATTTCAAAAGGTTAAAAACAAATATTTTTTAAATTCCCCAAGCCCCTAATACAAAAATGATAGAACAATTCCACCTTGCACGGCTAATGCAGGTAAAAATTTAAATTTATACTACACCTAATGCAGAGATATCGCTATAATTAACTAAAATTTAACCCTGAACCAAATTAGCAATAGTTAAGGAATTTGGTTTTAAAAATGTCTACTAAATGTTTGCTTAGAACATAGTGTATTGGGGTTTTGTATATTGCCATTGTCATCCTACTAATATTATAAATGTGAAAGTTTGGTTGTATATATGGATATTTGGAGTTCCATCATGCATAAACTAACGGACTGATTAAGCTAAAATTTTGCATGAACATAGCTTACATATCACACTAACATATAGATCTGATAATGTCCACATCCAAGCTTAGGACCCCCACCCCCCCCGGGTCCTATAAGTTCCAATGCAAATCTTATGGGAGGATATAATTTATAAAACTACCAGCTGTAGTTGTTTTCAATAAGGGCAAAGGATGTCAGATGGTAAAACTATACAAAGATTTAATATTGCTGGTCAGGTTAATATTTTTAATGTATTTTTTTTGTGTCGCGAGCGAATCCGCGGGTAACAGCTAGTACTTCTATAAAGATCAACATATTTAATACCTCTTATACTAGGGGATGTGTCGGTTGTTAAAGTCGGATGTCGGTTTTACCGGTTTTTTACAAAAAACCGAAACCGAGAACCGTTGGTCTAATGTCAGTTTCGGTTTTTCACTGTCAGTTAGTGCTCGTATTGGAAATAAGCATTATAATGTTGTACAAATATCTAATGACAAGCTAACAACGTTTAACAAAATAAGGGTTGAAATAAGACTCCTCCCGACAACTAATCACTTCCATTCCAGTCCCAAAATACTCAACTAACACAAAAGGAGAGTTGACAGGAGTTCTATTTATGGAAGTACATGAATGAGGAAAACAGATAAGGAAACAAAGCTAGTGGCCCGAGTCGCCGAGCGACCCTATATTTTTTGTCCCATTCTTAATTGCCGGTCTATTGTTCGACTTCTAGTCAGGGGTCCCGGTAATTTATTCAAGAGATAAGGAGTTTCTAGTTCAAAATACTAAAACCAACTAATTGTCGTACTAAGACAAATGACGGCTCATTTTTTTCATCTGATTACCACAAATAAAATAAAATATCAATCAAAGTTGTGCGACTTTCGGTTCAAGAGATACAATCAATGTTTATCAGAACTTCTATTTATGGATGTACATGAATGGAGACAACAGATAAGGAAGCAAGGCGAAGGGGGTGGAGAGGGTTTGGTTGTGCCAAAAATTTGACCTTGACAGGTCCCGAGTGCAATTATTAGTCACTGTTAAACATCTTACTCTCTGAATACAGAAATGTATATTGTTTTATAATCATGCTCTTTTCCCATTATAAATTTAAATTAAACTGATTTTGTTTATTTTATATTATTGTAGGATACTGGTGAAATCAATATTAAATTGCAGTTGACAAGGTTGTAAATTAGGTTAAAAATTAACCATAAAATAGCTACTAAATAATTGTAAAATGGCTACATATGATTTAAAATTGTATACGTTATTTAAAATAAAATCACTTAAATCAGGATAGAGCCAATTAGGAATTTAGTATTCTTCTGCTTCAACGGGATTCATTGTTTTCATAAACTCTCAGAGACATTGAATGACAGATACAGCTAAGTGATTTATTGCTCTTTATTCATGAAAGGTGCTCTGGAAGCCATCTGAAAGTGAGCAAAAATCTACCTGGAGCCTGGACACAAAAAAATGCTGATCTGTCTGTCTGTCTAGAAGTATTATTTTATTTGTGATCCACTTCCTTGTTTAAAATGTTCTGGTTTGGTTTTTATAAACTAATATGAAATCTATATCTCTATATATAATTCCGTAAGTCAAATTTTTGTAAAGAAATTGTGAGTGACTGGATGGCCGTAGAAGGATGGGAGGGGTATCATTTTAAAGGTCTTGACGTGAATTTTGAGGGAAAACTATTCATTTTTCTTATTTTTTTACCATAAATTCGCAACAGAATAAAACTTTTCCCATTAAAACAACATGGGGTTTAATTTGTTTACATCTTTTGAAATTAAAACAGCTGTGCCACAGAGTTAAATTAGCCTTTGATATTGATACCAGCTGTACTTATTCAGTTTGTTTACTTTTAAACTACAGCAATGTATAGTTGTTTAGGAATGGACATTTTATTAGCTAGAAAATCAGTGCTTATTTATAAATGACCAATGAAGGTTGATAAAAAATTTATGTATTTTGGTTTTTTAGGGGCTTTTGCCCCTACAAGCCCCTAGTAATAGATATAATCTAATTTCTTAATATAAATATGTTGGTACGGATTGGGAATGAGTGGCTTAATAGGGTTGAAATGTTTTGTATGTTGGGGTCCAATAAAGACCAATAGTTATTTCAAGATAGTGTTTTAGCCTTGTGCAGGTTAAAAAGTAATCTCTACATATTACATGGGATTTCTTTCTTATCATCTTCTTGTGTATAAGTAGTTTGACTTAGCTTTTAAAAAAATCAAGGACACTGTTTTAGCATAATATTAACCTTGCCTTTTGTACCACGTCTTTTTTTCAAAAACAATGTAAAGCCGATGTTTAAGTTTGCTGTGAAGAGCATAGTCTTGGAAAAATATGAACTGGCCCCTAATTGGTTGATGCCCATTTTAGGTTTTGGTTTTTATAAACTAATATGAAATCTATAATCTGTATTTACGATTAGATTCTGGTTTTCCAAAGTCTGCAAAACTAAAATATCAGCAAAAACAGGTAAACTTATTTTGTTTAAGGTTAGGCCTACATTAGGCTAAACTTAAACCTTAACATCTTAACAAAGTTTAAGCCTAAGTGATTAATTAATTTTGTAATTGCCCATAATATTTAATTTAAATTCATTTGATTTGTCTTTGATTGATTACTTGTGACTTTTTAACCAACTCTCCTGCATAGTGTCTCTGCAGCAGTATTTATGTAAACCAGGTGAAACAAAGTATGAACTAGGGATTTATAGGTACCGGTAAGTAATCAATTAAAGTTTTTTTAGGCAGAATTTCAGATTCTAGGTAGAAACTCAAATTTAAAGTATGGATGAGACAGTTATTAGGTCATTTATTTGAAAAATAACCGACAACCGTTTTTTTGTAAAAAACCGAACCGAAACTGAACTGATAAAAAATGCAACCGACCCATCCCTATCTTATACTGTATTTCATCAACTAAAATTGATTTTCAAAAACTTATGTTTTATTTTTTGTTGCAGGTTATATGTTGGCAATTTACCAACCAATATTAGTACACAAGTCGTCAAAGAAAAATTCCCTACAGCTCACAGGATAGACATTGGTTATGCTGCAAAAATGAAATACACAAGGTAAGAGATTTTAGTTTTCACGTTTTATTACTAAAATATATATGTTATTTCAGGTACTCTATAGAAAAGTAACAGTTACTACAGTATTATTGCAATATGTTATTGCAGGTACTCAATAAAAAAGTAATAGTTACTACAGTTACATATGTTACTGCAGGTATGCGTTCATCCGGTTCCAAACGGCGGAGGCGGCGATGGAAGCATACAAGTCTGCGGTCAACTTGCAGATCGCCTCGCGGTCTATCATCCTGCGGTTCCGTCGACACAAGGGGCCAGTCGGCCCGCCGGGAGAGAGCCAGTCAGAACACCTGGTCTGTAGTGATGAAGTTACTCTCAACTTTTATAGGGATAGGATAAATTTAATTAGGAATTTCATATTCTTTAAATCTAACGCTCCATTTTTCCCCTACATTTTTTTGGGTCCGGTTCACAACGTCAAGGTTTCAAAACGAAAAGTTCCTTTTAAAATAATGTGTGATTTCAGAAGGTAAAGTTTCATAATATCAAGTCTCAGCTTTGTTTCATGTAAAATAAGGTCGTTGTCAAAGCCTCCAGTTTTAAAACATAAAGTTGATACCTATATTATCTAACTTTTAATCTAGATCCTACTTGTTCTAAGTGCAAATAGATGGTTTTATAACCATTGTTTTATTTGTCTTTGGCATTATGCATCTTTTAACAATGTGTTTGTAATGTAAATAAAGCACTTTTAATTTTATTTCATTCATTGCTCTTAATTTTTGTAAAATCTTCATTTAAAATTATTCTCAACTAGCGGAAATTATGGAAACAGAATGTGAGGCTAAACTACTTAAATCGTGCTATATGTAGGAGGGAAAAGGCAGTTGGTGACCTTCGCATGTGAGTTTTCAGAGTTAACCGGTTTTAAACCTGATTTGAATGTTATTTATCTAATAGAGCCTTCTTCAAATTGTATAGAAAAAATAGAATCATCACTCACAATTAATTTACCGAACAAATTGTTAATAATTTGTTTTTTCCAGAAAACAATACCGAAGACAGTGAGGATCAAGAAAGAAAAAGAAGACCATGAAGAGGAAGAAGAGGAAGAGGATGATGATGACGATGATGACGACGACGACGATGATGATGACGACGACGATGACGATGATGATGATGGTAGGGTTAATGCTTCTCTCACTTAGCATCTAGTATCAAGTTAAAGTTTATAACTTAGTTAATTTAATGGCATAACTGTGGAAAATTTATTGGTGGTCACTAATGGCTGAGCCCTCAGGATTGAATCATGTCTGTACCTGACATGAATAAGATAAGTTCAGAGTTTTGCTTCCAGAGCCAACTGGATCAACTGGACTACCATCTTTAGTTCTTTAAAGAACTACTTCCAACTCATGTTTAGAATCAGTACAATCTTTGCTATTGTCCAACAGTTGTCTAATTTTGTGCTTTCTAATGCGCTTTTTTAAATAGTTTTGACTTATTTAACCGAGGATAGTTAAAAATGAAGATATGGAACAGTTAAATAATGACTAGAATACTATTATTGTACCTTGAGAGAATTTAGCAAAAATAATATGACTCACCTACAAAGCAGAAAGAGATAGAGATAAAGTATAAATATACACCCGTCGCAGCAAACCTGCATACTCAGCGAATTTCCAATGAATATATAACATAACACTTAACAGGATTCATAAGAAATGTATTCACAAACAAGCGATATTTAAAATATTAATTATTCTCCATAAGAATAACATTGGGGATGAGTACGCAGGTTTGCTGCAACAAGGCACACAAAATAATGGGTTTTTATGCAAATATCAATAGAACTCATCTTAGTGAAGTCACATATCAAGTTTCATCCATATACACATTCATAAATAAGCGATATATAACATTTTAAGTATTTTCCATAAGAATAACATGGAGACCAAGTACCTAGGTTTGCTGCTATAGGCGAAAAATTGTTTTTTTGTGCAAACAACAATAAACCATAACCAGATCAAGCCATATACCAAATTTTGCCAGTTTATGTTCATAAATAAGCGAGATATACAATTTTTCTTTTTCTCCATAAGAATAACATTAGACAACGTACTGTGTTTAGCACTTTCAATATCTCGGTAACCAATTGACGTAGAGCAATGATCAAAATACCAAATTGTTTGTTTTTTTAAGCTGAATTCAATGGTGTAAATTAAAATTTGATTTAAATTAAAATTACATGTGAAAACCCCAAAAAACACATTTTTGGGGTACAAAACCCCCCCTTCGGATGGTGCGATTCATCTGGTTTTCGAACTTGTTCAAATAAATGGTACTTTACACATTTGTACCAAATTTCATTAAGATCGGACCTTTTTTACGAGAGTTATCGTGCTTACGGACACATATATATATATATAAATATATATATAAATATATATATAAATATATATATAAATATATATATATATATATATACATATATAAAAATTTGAACGAATGGTGTTTTTGGCATCTGGGGACCTCAAAATGAAAAGTTATCATGGTCTCGGGCTTAAGTCTTACCATGAGACCTACGGTAATAGCTTCTTCCCTATAGGGGAAATTCGCTAATATGTCAATCAATCAATCAAAAATTGTTATTCGTTAACTGTACAATTGTTACAGATTGTCATAGTGAATTGTGTCTCTTTAGTTATATATAAATGAACACATGTGATAGAATATACAAATTTGATAGATCTAGGCCTAGCGACTAGACATTCAAATTTACATTTAATCCCTCAAAGGAGTATAAGGGATAATCTATCATAAACTTTTTAAGTTTTGTTATGAATTCTGACAGGTTTTGTGTTTTTTTATAGAATCTGGGAGTTTTCAAAAAGTTTTAAACCTCTATAATTTATGCTTTTCTTAAAAAACTCTACCCTATGGGATTCGAAAGTTTAAACATATCTGGTACTTCTGGCTTCCGCTTCCATCGGAGGTATATTGTGTTCCTTGACATGTTTTACTGTGTATAACACATGTTGGGAGAAAACGGTTAAAAAGCCTAATTCTGTAAATTTTGTTTTGACTGAGTCTCTATTTCTTATACTTATTGTTTTTTTCTGTATTTTCAAACCCTTTTTCAAATTTTTGGTGGAGGTGGCCCAATAAATGCCTACCCCATGGTATATGGGAATCTATAAGTGCAAAATACAAAACTCTCAATGTTTTTAAACTACATTTTTTGACATTCTTCTAAGTGTGAAAATCCCAGACAATATTTTATTCAAAACACTTTCAATGTGGTCATCCCAGGTCAAATTTTCGTCTATAATCAGTCCCAAAATTTTGTATTACATTCTTGTAGTAATTCATCTTCATCTATTTTAATAATTGGGTCAATTTTTGCTCTGCACTGTTTGAACTAGGTCTGTAAAATAAAATTAATCTGGTGGGTCACTAGAAGAGCTGTTACAAAACTTTCTTAGTTTTTGTATTGTTTTTCAGTCCCTAAAACGTTACTGTTTTCTACAGGTGATGCAAACAATGTGGAGGAAGACTATGATGACGACGACGATGATGAAGAAGAAGATGAGGATGAAGATGAAGACGAGGACGAAGATGAAGATGAGGAACCGGCCCAAAAAGAGGAGGAGAACGATGATGACGACGACGACGAGGACGAAGACAAAGATGATAAGGTAATGTTAATTTAACCTGAGTTATTCTACATTGGCCTAACATAGTGCAAGCTGATCTATCCTTATCCTACTCATATCTATCCTAATCCAATTTTAAATCTAAAGGTAGCCCTCTGTTTAATTTTAAATTCAGCATTAATCTAACCTGATCTGCTTTTCTGCAGTTTTTGTGTAGAGTGGAGGCTGCATTGTTTTTGACATTTTTTAACTTGATGAAAGTTTTTATGTTTGAATAATGGTTTACAAAGGAAAAGCAATCTATTTTTTCATGTTTAAGTAATATATTTTTCAGATCAATATTTTTAGGATTTTCTTATATAAAGAAGTGTTTTAACTAAAATGTCTTATCATGTTTTAGTTCAGTAGTTTAGTTTCTTATTTATAATAACTAAAAAAAAAAACTGGGGTAAACATTTTCCTGAAACAAGCAGTTACGTTACAGCAGTAGGTGCGGACACACTAGGGTTAAGCCAATTATAAATCTTTACTAACATAAGAATTCTCTCTTGTAGGGGTGTGCGAATAGTGATTTCTGGCTCCAGCCGAGCTTTTTTCTAGGTCTCGAGCTTCGAGCTTTCTCGAGCCGAGCTTTTTTGATTGGGATTTCCCTAGAGGTGTGCAATATACCGTTAGTGATTTTCTAACTCAAGCCAAGCTGGGCTGAATTTTTCAAAGTTCTTGAACTTTGTGCATTTTTGATTAGGTCTGTATGTATTATTTATTTAAATTATGTTTAAAATAATACAAATTTGATCCATTATGGTAATGTAAAGTAATTTATAACTTTCAATTTGTGTCATCTTTCATTCGCTTCTTCTATATTAATTAGGCCTACGTTCAATAAATAAAGGCCTACAGTGGGAAAATAAGTATTAAAACGGAAAATGTATTGAGACCACTTGTTTACAGTAACCAACAATTTTTCTTTCAATTTAAAATAGGTACATAGGAAATTAATAATAACGGAAAGGAAGAGAACTACACAATTTTAACTAGACTGATAATCCCACATGGTTAATCCCACTGCAGATATTACCGTATTTATTAACAACCATAATAAACAGACTGTTTGTCAATATGTACTCTCCATGTAACTTGTAACTTTTAGTAACCTTATGCAACCTTTAGTGATAAGCCATCTTGGAATCAATGTATTTAATTGTAAAAATGGTGTAACTGTTGAAATGAATAAAAAAATTTAACCAAACACTGTTACAGTACTTTAATATTTGGTTATTTTTTCATCGAAGGACCGAAAGTATTAGCATTGCTGAATTATATTTGTTATGGAGCTCTATCGACGAAAACCACGAGAATCTTTACATTGATTCTGGAAAGATTGTGTTTTAAATTTACCTTTGTATACGGCTCATTTCACTAGTTGGCGTTTAAAATATTCGACTTGAACTTCAAACTTTTTTGCAAATCTCGAGCCAAGCCGAATACTGCAATATTCAACTCAAAACGCTCAAAGTTTGAATACTCGCACACCCCTACTCTCTTGTTAATCTTGCTAATTCTTATTTTCTACCATTCTTGTATTACACCATTCATTACCATATCAACCAGGTTAGTACACGATCACCTGATTTCACTGACACTTGACTTTCGGTTCAATTTTATAGACTGTAAAAGTGTCTCTCTCCCCTTCTCCCCCTTCTATCTCCCCCCTTCCCCCCCCCTCTCTCTCTCTCTCTCTCTCTCTCTCTCTCTCTCTCTCTCTCTCTCTCTCTCTCTATTGTAAACTATGTAATTGTGAAAGTTGAAGGCCTGTCGTAGTGGTAGAGTGGACCCTCAGTCCAAATGTCTATGGAAGTCTATGGCAGGGTAAATAAACAGATTGTCTATTGTCAATTATTGTCTCTCTCGTTAACACTGCATTGATTCCTTATAGAGGTGTGCGAATAGTGAATTTTTAGTTCGGATCGGTTTCGGTTCGGATAGCTTAAGTTCGGATCGGATACGGATCGGATAGTAAAGGTTTCGGATCAGATAATTTTTGGATTCGGATATTTACTTTGCCAGTACTGCACGTTACATCGATCTCTAAGAATTACCATATGTTCAAGTCGAAACTGCACATTTCCATTTCCCTTGCAAGATATAGCCTACTTTTTTCAGCTAGGTAATTTTATTCAATAGCTACACAACAAGTGATTATTATTATGATGGTTTTATGATGGTAGAATAACTCAGTCTAGCAATGCATCAAGTGCAACCTGGAAAATTATTAAATCAGAAATTAATAGAGAAGCCCATGTAAATAGCAACATAAATTTAATGCAAGATGGCAAACTGATTACGGATCCACTTGCTGTTAGTAATATTTTTAATAACTATTTTATCAATGCTGTGGAAGATTCGAAACTCCAAAATATTAATCATCCAAATATTTCCAAATCACAAAAGTTTTCAAGTAATTTTAGGTTCAAACAGATTGATGAATTAAATTTAGAAAAAACAGTTATGGGTTTTGAAAATAAGTTATCCACTGGTATTGATGACATCCCAATCACAATAATCAAGCAAACTTTTCCACTAATTTCCAAACCTCTTTTACACATTATAAATTAATCACTAATATCAGGATTTTTCCCTTGTAAACTAAAGATTGCAAAAGTAATACCGTTATTTAAAAAAGGAAACTTGGATGACCCTGCAAGTTACCGACCGATATCTTTATTACCAGTATTCTCAAAAATTCTTGAAAAAGTTGTATATGACCAATTATTACATTATTTAGAAGAAAATCAATTACTAGATGATGAACAACATGGTTTCCGACCAGGAAAATCCACAATAACTGCAGGTATAAATTTTATTGAATCAATAATTAACGCTTTCAACAAAAATGAAAAAATTATCGGAATTTTCCTTGATTATTCAAAAGCATTTGACAGAGTATCACATATTAAATTGCTAAATATTTTAAAAGACCTTAATATTAAGGGAATAAAGAGTACCAGATCATACCTAAGTAATAGACAACAGTGTATACAAGTTCACCATGAATTTTCTTATCCTAATAGTAAATATAAATATTTTCAAAACCTAATCTCTAATTTTCAAACTATTAAACGAGGCGTCCCTCAAGGGTCATTATTGGGCCCTTTATTATTTTTATGTTACATAAATGGGTTACCAAATTTGGTGGAGGCAGGAGGCTCTATGTGCCTCTATGCTGACGATGCCAATATCACAATATCAGATACAACTAAAGATGGCATTGAATTAAAATCTTTTCTAAGTCTTCTATCAGTTAAAGAATTTTCAAATAGCAAAAATCTTACATTAAACTTAAATAAATCAAATTTTATATCCTTTTGTACTAAACAAACCAGATCTAATTTAGAACCAGAAATCTTTCTAGAAAATTCAAAATTGCAACAAGTTGAAAATACAAAATTTCTTGGATTAATACTAGACCAAAATTTGTGTTGGGATGAGCACGTTAATTATGTAGTTAAAAAAATGTCTTCTGGATTATATGCTTTACGTCAAATGTCTAAAATTTGTAATATTAATGCATTAAAAACTATTTATTACTCTTTAATAAATTCACACATGTCTTTATGGCATAGCTATTTATGGAGCTACTACAAAGAAAAACTTGGACAGAATTCTTCTACAGCAAAAAAGAGCGTTGAGAATAATTTTTAATATTAAAAAGAATCAATCCGCTAAACCTCTTTTTTCTCAACTAGGAATTTTGACAGTATATGACCTATATATTTACGAAACAGTATTATGTTAAAAAAATGAATATTTCAACCAAAAATCCCAATAATCATAATTACAATACTAGAAATAATAGATATGTTGAAAATCACAAACTAAAATTTTTTGAAAAGAAGACTTGTTTCATGAGCAAAACATTTTTATTTCATTTACCAAAAAATATTTTTGAGGAACAAAATTTAGACAAATTTAAAAGACTTTAAAAAAATGACCTACTAACTTTAAACTTACACTCTTTTGAAGATTTTTGTTGTTGTTGAATAATCATCACTAATTTTTCTTGTACTCTAGATTTTAATTGTTTTGCTAGTATTAATTGTTTTTGTTCTCTTTTTATCATTAATATATAAACAATTATTAGAGTAGGCCTCGTGAAGAGATTCTTTTGTATTTCTTTAGAATTATAATTTGTGCCATGAAGTATATTGTGACGCTATTCAATGTACAATATGTATATTGGTGAATAAAGATATATTTGAATTTGAATTTGAATTATTATTATTACAATTGTATCTTTCTGACCTCACCAGAAAACAGCATATGTCTAATTGGAGGAGCAATATACCAACCTGAGTACAAACTCAAGAATACTATATCATCTGCAGTGGAAAATATAATAAATATGTTTACTGGATGAGCATTTACTAAACCTTTGTAATTTGGCAACATTACATTCGTTATTAAATCAGTGAATAAAACCCACCGTCTATGATGATTTATTTGAATAGCCATTGTTCTTACTCTAATTTAAATAGTCTTATAAAAAATAAACTGGTAGGCTAATACAAATAATTGAATTGGTTGTAAAGAAATAACATTATATTATTTATTTTGAAGGCTGGATGATAAAAGAATCAAATGTTTATGAATAAACCAAATTTAATAATATTTTTGCCAATATCACAACTTCCAAACTGTGATTGTAAAACTTGGTAATAAAGTTCAAATAACAAACTACTTGACTTTAGTGCTAACAACAAATTACAAGTTAAAAATAATAATTTGGTAAAGTTATATAATTTAATAAAAGTAAATAGGCCTAGTTTAGGCAACTCAACTTCAGTCATTTAATGTCACCATGACTGTCATCCTTGTCATTATGATATAACTCCTTAATCTACCTGGATGTTATAAGAAAATAGACATATACATATGGTCAGACAAGAGAAAAAACAAGGAAACATTTTAATATGATGACAATGTAATTATTACAAGGCCAGAATCACCGATGTTTAAAAGTAGCAAACATCACAACATACTATTCGACCTAGCACGACTTAAGCAATGGACCAATGACTCAGTAGGCCTTCTCTGTATGAGTTATCCAAAAACATCCATGACCAAAGAATTTCCTTTGTTTTATAAATTTACATAGAAACTTTGTTTAGTTTGTCAACGAAATGTAAACATGTAACATAACCTTAAAGCTTGCATTTCAGACATTCAGCAACTTCACTATCGGCTCCGTTCTTTTTAGGAATTTCTATATAATGCTATTCTTTTTCGGTTCCATTTTAAAGAAATTAATTCAACAAAATCAAGTAATAACGGAACGATGGATCCTGTGTAAATAAATAATAGATAACTAAGCGATGGTTTTGTGAATCCGCCATCGCTGCTTCGCGTCGTCGTAATACACAACAAGCTTAATATATCTAGAGGTCTCGTCCGGGGGTAAAAAAGTGAAGTCTTTTCTTGGAATATGAAAGCGCTAGATGAATTAAGCTCGTTGATCATACCGGGAAACTTCCCGGTAGAGAAAGCTATGTAACTCGTTTTGCGCAAGTCATCAATATTTTACTTAGTGTTTTAAAGATATTGAATGGAAACAAATATAAGTAGCAGCAATTTTAAATTTCATACACTAACATTTCTGTTTGCATAATGGAACTTTGGAATTACAACTTACTCTATGGGAGCTTGCCCCTTGAATCGTGAGATGTTGATAAAACCGGATATTGAATATTGACTGTAAATTATCGACTTATTCACCAGTAATCCACTACTGTTATCTCGCTGTCTGCGTCCATCCCTTAAATCATTGAGCTGCAATGTTGTTTAAATTTGTGATTGTTCACATCAAAAACGTTCGCTATCGCGCATTTCTCTTTATAGACCGTAGTCATTCTTTGTTTGCTACAATGATGCACGATTCAACCGTGTATCGCAGTACGATACATCGCGAATCTACACAAATATCGTATTAATGCATTGATACGTACCGATTACAGAAAACGAAAAACAAAGTGACAAGCATTGCGTCACGTCATCTTGAACGGCGTCGTCAGAGTCAAAGCATTTAGTAATGGTCAGACATATTTATTGTTTTGTTTCTGATATAACAATCCGAATACAGTCTATCCGGATAAGTCGGATTTATACTGGACTTTATCGAATATAGAAAAATCCTTCTGATCGGATTCGGATATCCGATCCGATCCGAAACCGAACCGGCTTTTCGGTTATCTGCACACCTCTAATGTTTGATATACCAACATTATTTCATCTGTTACAGTTCCAAGATCTGTTTGACAAGTTTAAAGGCAAGAGCAACTTGAACAAGCTGTAATCTACGCTGGGGCGTGAACATCTCCTGTTGCCTGTCACTCAGCTGGCCAATCTGGTGTCGATCCTCTCTCTCCAGACGCCTCTCCTCGTGTCACTATCACTTGGGAAGTAATTATCTGTCACAAAAAATATTCCCCAATCTTAATTCAGTACCTGTTAAATTATATTACCGATTTTTTTTCACTACCAGTTATAAAAAATAAAAAAAACTTGTTTATAGCTTTACATGTGGAGATAATATTTATGATTTTATGTTTTGCAAAGATAATTGAGTTCACAGACAATCTGCTGGAATGCCAGCACAACCCAACTTACAACCTAAAACAAAAAGTGTGAGATATTATATGTCATAAACTTATATTTTAGTTTTTTTTTTATCTGCAATGATTAGTTTAGTTTGTAAAAAACATATAAGGATTCTTATTTCAGAGGAAACTCAAATATTTGAAAATATCAAAGAATATATCACCGAAATAGGGTTTAGTAAAAACGATCTATTGATCTAGAGTGTATAATTTATAGTCTGTAATTGTATGGTTGAATTTGCCAAATCGAGTAGTAAGGACCATTAGATGACCAACAACAAATATTGCCTACTCTTTCAAATTGTACTACTGTGTTATTATTATAAGAATGATTGGGGGAGAATGGTAGGAATTTTAATTCTTGAGAAAGGATATTACTATGTGATTTCTTATGTACTATTTAAGTAATTTTACACAATTGTGGTAGTTTACCAACAGCATTGTAGGTACTGAAAGATGAACTTGGGAGGAGACAAGATGATCAGTGGACATTTTGATTGTGTATAACTTATCACAAATTTTATTTAACAACCTCAAAACACAATTTTTTATTTATATACACTATTACTATATATTGTTGT
The DNA here is from genome assembly GCA_963675035.1 of Allygus modestus. Taxonomy (NCBI): domain Eukaryota; kingdom Metazoa; phylum Arthropoda; class Insecta; order Hemiptera; family Cicadellidae; genus Allygus; species Allygus modestus. The sequence continues at coordinate 33,606,362 of OY776117.1, forward strand.
AAAATTATACCATGTTACTACGTCTCATTTGTAGTGAATTATTTCTATAGGGAAGAAGCTATTACCATTTGTGGCATGGTGAGACCTAAGCCACAATAACGTTTTATTTTGAGCTCCCCTGATACAAAAAACACTATTCGATCAATTTGGTATATAATGTTTTATATATATATATATACTACCTGTTACCCGCAAGCTTTGGCCAACGAAGATTTAAAAAAACTATGACAGTTGTGTGTGCTGCATTCTGTTGTTACTAGCCCGAGGAACTACTACGAATCAAGATCAGCTGTTTGTATTTTCATCAACTCAAACAAATATCTTTAAAATAATTGTAACTTACACCACTGGATTCATCTCAAGAAAAACAAATAATTTAGTATCTTGAATCAATGATCTATGTCAATTGGTTACTTTGATTTTGACTGTGCTAAACACAAACGTCCAATTTTATTCTTATGGAGATAAGTACTATTTTATATCTCACTGAATTATTAATATGTTATGATGGAAAACTGGTAAGTAGCTACATGTAGTAGTGAGGCACATATATATGCATTGGAAATAAACTCAACTAGCTGATACCCGTCCCGGCTTTGCCCCCGATCACTACATAGCGTTAGTAAGATATATGTTAACTAAGAGTCGCGTCGTATTCCAAGGCAGCATTTTTCAAAGACGCCCCACGTATTTCTGGAGAACGTTTGCTGCCGCTGGGCAGCCCTTACAGCAATAGCTCGTCTGTGAGTTTCAGCTTCCTTAAGAGTTTCTGTATACCACTAATCTGCCATTTCAGTTGCTCTCAAACGGGCCTGCCATTTCAGTTGCTCTCAAACTGGCCTGCCATTTCAGTTGCTCTCAAACTGGCCTGCCGCTAAGCTTGCTCTTCATGATGAAGTTCTGTTCTTTTGGAGTTCCTTATGCTCTGTGTGCTGCCTGCCATAGAGCTTGTTGAAGGCTTCTAATTTAAAACTGAGCTTTTTTCAAACGTTGAGACAAATTTGATTTATGTTTCCCCGGCATTATTGGTATACAGGAACATTTGTGGTTAATCGTTCAATAGAAGTTTAAACCAAAATATAAAGAAATATATCAACTTAAATCTTGTTGAAAATTTGTAATGCAGAACACCTGTTTTAGTTACCATCTGATCCAGTAAATGTTAGTGCCCATAAGATTAACTTGGGAAGTTTAGAGTTCTCTGGGGCAAAGCCCTAAAAGAATTTTAAAACGTAAATAGGCCTATGAACATTGAGAACATTAGCAACTTCCTACCAAATATCAGCTCAATTGGTTCAGTAGTTGAAGTGTGATCAAGCCACAAACAAACAAACTCACAAACTTTCAGCATTATAATATTAGTGATGATATGCAGGATTGATGCAGTGCAGACTTGTCAATACAATTACTTACAATCTCAAAAATCTCATAAAAGTCAATGTTTGAGTAGGAACCAATAAATGAAATAACTTGTGGTATTTTATCAAACAGATCTTAGATTCTGCTTAAACCAGGGTTGCCACCTTTTCTTAAGACAATTTCTGGACACGACCATTGGTGTTGGTGGGGGACCCCCCCATGACCCCACGACTGCATTTCGGCGAGTCTTTGAAACAATTTTAATATCAGCTAGCTGAATAACACAAACGAGAATGAATGAGCTACCTACAACATATTAGGTTAAGTTATATTGATTCTTTACATAACTCTGTGTGAGTAACAACATAAACCGTGTGATTTGAGTATAGTAGAACCGCTTATAACTGAAACCGTCGAATTTTGTTAAATCCTTTTTTTAGATGATGTGTTTATAGTTAACACTTTCATTACGGGACTAGCACCATTGCTTGAATTTGTTGACGTGGAATCAAATGGGATTTTACATGTTTAAACATGTTTGGTGCACCCAATGTGTTAAAGGTCTATTACACTGGGTGAAGGTGCAAAACTGGTTGTTTAAATTGACTCTAGGAGCATAATCAGTTGTGATGTCCTCATCTGCTTGTTTCATGTGTTTATTAAGCATACAAATTTCATATATGCTTAGTTATTAATCAACTGGTGTTTACTTAATCGTGTTTTGGGGTATATTATTGAGCAGAGCAAATGTTGAAAGGTTTGGAATTAATTGCTTGCCAAAGTTTGTTTAAACTCTTGTTTCCGATAGACCCCGATTTGTTGTAAATGGGTGGAAGTGTTTTGTTATGTTATGTGGAAGTCAATGATCATCTTGTGTCCTGATATCTATAGTTGAAGTTTCATTATACTTTTTTACTTTTTTATTCATGTTGGTGATGGTGAGTTTATGTTATTTAAGAAGTTATTGCGGGCATTTGCCATCTCTGAATGAGAAAACAAGTTTTAACGAATTTCTCCTATAGGGAAGAAGCTATTACCGTCGGTGGTATGGTAAGACCTAGGCCCGGGACCATGATAACTTTTCATTTTGAGGCCCCCAGATGCCAAAAACACCATTCGTTCAAATTCATATATATGTATACCTATATATATGTGTCCGTTGGCACGATAACTTTAGTAAAACTGGTCCGATCTTGATGAAATTTGGTATAAACATGTAAGGCAGTATCTATTTTCATAAGTTCGCGAACCAGACAGTTCGCTCTACTTTAAGGGGGGTTTGGACCCCAAAAATGGGTTTTTGAACTTTTTACATATAATTCTTTTTAAACCCAAATTTTTGTGTACACCATTAAATTAAGCTTAAAAAAACAGAAAATTTGGTATTTTGATCATCGCTCTACATCAATTGGTTACCAAGATTTTGAGAGTGCTAAACACAGTACGTTGTCCAATGTTAATCTTATGGAGAATAAGTAAAATTGTATATCTCACTTATTGATGTATTGAAACTTGGTATGTGGCTTTATACGGTTGGGTTTTAATGCCATTTGCATACAAAACTCATTTTTTGTGGTCCTCATGGCAGCAAACCTGCATACTCAGCAGCTATAATGTTATTCTTATGAAGAATAATAAACATGTGATAACTTGCTTGTTTATGAACATAAATTGATAAAACTTGGTATGTTGCTTCATCTGGAAGTGATCCATTGGTATTTGCATAAAAACCAGATTTTGTGGTCCTTGAGGCAGCAAACCTGTACACTCAGTCCTAATGGTTTTCTTATGGGGAATAAATAAAATGTCATATCTCGCTTATTTATTAATATGCTTTCATTAAAGTTGGTAAGTGGCTTCATGACTTAGTGAAGTACCATTTGAAATTTGCTGAGGATGCAGGTTTGCTGCAACGGGAGTATTTTTCTTTTTCATTCAGTCATAGCAAATGTCCGCAAATAACACACATAAATAACATACATTTTACTGTTGGGAAAATGTGGGTGTCGTCTACATGAATGTTGATTGCAAATTAATTACTAATTGACTAATTTTTAACGATCCTAGTGGTATAATTATTTTTTAGTTTCGTGACTTTTTAGCCAAAAGAGACTCATTTATCTATAGTCATAATATTCTTTTGTCCGTATTGGCTTAAGTGGTGTTTATTATTTTATTCTGCGAATTTTAAAGATAAGAGAGAGCTGTAAAGTCCAGCCACATGTAAATAACTGTGAATTTGTAAATATGTATTATTGTAAATTGTATTACTACACAACATTATTGTGTAATGAAAAGTTTATAGTCACTATTTTATAAACTTGTTTGTAGTTACTACCGTATGTTTACTGTACAGTTTGGAAAAACCGTTTAAGTCTACTTTGTCATTTTATTTCTTCTTCATGTTCTCATTTTCCATTTTTACTGATAAACTTTGTACTAGTCTTTTACTTGTAGTTAGTCGTATTAAATTTTTAAATTAAAGGTATTTACTTTATCAGAACTTAATGTGAAACATGGAACTTAATTTGCATAACACTACATTTGTTATATTAAGTTAAACAAAAAATTGGGGGGATATATTTTAGGATTATTCTTTTTTTGACACTAAAAATAATTACCTTTTCTTTTTCCAAGGTAAAATATTTACCAACTATCACAATCCTGTTCCCACATCTATGTTCTTTGGTACAATGAGCCTGTACGTTGAAATTGAATTATAAACACGCCTATGAAAAATTTCAGTTCAGTCAGTCTGGTAACTTGTGTATTGATTTAGTAACACCCATTCAAACAAACAGACATTAGCTATTTTTTAGAGGTTGTTTAGAACATAATACTCAAATTATCCAAGTCAGTTGGAAATAAGATTGATCAGATATTTTTCTGAACTTAATTAACACAGTTAGATCTTACCAAAGTTCTAGTTGTTGTAAACTATAAAATAGAAGGCAGCTGTGTAAGCCGTGCGATATTTATGTGTATACAGGGTGTTTCAGGATTTGTGTCGGGACACTTTAGGGTTCCTGGAGGCTTGGTAAACTTATAAATAATAAGTTTTTTTTAATATGCATAAGTGGTTGTCTGTCCATATGTATGTGTTTGAAATAAAATAATTTTTAACTTAAAATATGTTTAAAATTTATTGTTGGTGATGGCGAGTTTATGTTATTCAAGGAATTTTTGCGGACATTTCCCATCAATTATTAGTAAAAACAAAGTTTCAAGACTTTTGGGATCTGAAATCTGATTCCAAAACGTTGTGAAACTTTGTTTTTACTGTTAAGTGATGGAATTTGTCCGCAAAAATTCCATGAATAACTTAAAATATGTTTTAAGATAATGCTTTGAAACTCGGTACATAGGTTTAAATTATTACTGTAAATAACTGTAATTTTGTTCAAAATTCAAAATGGCGTCCAGTTTAAGTTTTCAAACTCAAATATCTTTGAGACCGTTTGTTTGACAAAAAATTAACTAGAATAACTTATTTACCAAACTTGTATTTTATATTTTATTAGTTAAATTTCACTCCAATCGGTTCATAAATACTAACTTATTCTCACTTGTGTAATTAATTTGCTACTACTACTACTATTTACTTTGCAGTTGTAGTATTAAATTAACCACGCAAGTAAGAATAACTTAAGTTACTTATCAACAAATTGTAGTGAAATTGATCTTTTATGATGTAAAGTAAAATGTTGAAAAAAGTTATTCTTTTGTCAAATAAACGGTTTCAAGGATATTTGAGTTTGAAAATTTAAACTGGCCGCCATATTTAATTTGGAAAAGTTAGAATAAAGAAAGATTACACTTTTTACATTGATAATTTAAACCCATATACCGAGTTAAAAATTGTTTTTGATTTCAAACACAATATACAGATGGAGAGACAACTACTTAAGCATATTTTAAAAAAATGCTCATTATTTATGAGTTTTCTAATCTTCCAGAAACAATACCCTGAAGTATGCGACACTAATTCTGAAACACCCTGTATAATATTGATTGTAAAATATTTCTAGAGATTGTATTTAGTCGGTAAAATTTACTGAAACAAACCTGTGAAAAATTGAAATGGCTTTGAATCACACAAAAAAACCCACATCCTTATCAGCTACCGGTACTTAAGCTTCTTGTACTGACCAAATTATGTTATGGCAGTTTTATACAGTTTATACATATGTGATAGTTAATTTCAACGGTTATTTTCTTTACAAAAACTGAAGAAACAAATATTACGCACTTTATAAAGATGGTGTACTTGATTAAAATTCAAAACTTTGTCCTGAATTTACTGTGTCCTTTTTTATTTCTTTTTAAGGTTTATTGCATTGTTCTCTAAGAAACTAGTTGTAGAAAATTAAATTTTAAGAGCAAGTAGAACTTTATTCCTTGTACAAAATTTGTGTTTTGTGTTGTTTAATTTAAGTGGCTGTGTACAGAAGTAATAATTATGTATTAAAAGTATTGTAGATACAAACAGCGTGTTTAGTTTACCTATCCAAATTAATTTCAACTCGAGTTTGTGCAGGACAATAACTCTCTATGTCTTATACCACACTGCACTAGAAACCACATCTTCAACCAACAATAATTGGAAAAAAATATCCAGATAACTGTCAGTGAGCTCTATACAATCTGGAGAGACTACTGCCATGCAGTTTCTGACAAAAAGCGTGCAGTAGAAAATCAGCTGGAAGCAAAATATGTCCCCCATTTAGTACCAACATAACACAAAGAACACCATATTGTACAAGGTGCCGTGATCGGGTTGTAATGTTGGTACTAAAGAGGGAGAAAAGTCCGCCAATGATGGCTCGAAAATCCAACCAGCAGTAGTCTCTCCAGTTATACATAGAGCTCACTGATAACTTTGGGGTGTTATTTTAATTCAAGACATATAAAAGAGAGGTGTATGTCTGATCAGCTGATGTAATGTAGATGGGCTCCCAATAATTGTAAACAAACAATGTCTTTAACTTTTGGAACATATGACAGAACACAAACTGACATTTCAGCAGATTAAATAAATGGTTCCACTGTTTCCAGCCATGTTATGGGCGCGCTAGCGATCGAGCCCATCCTACGTCATATCACCTGATCATTCACACACACCCCCTACAAGGAGGTTTATTGTATAACTGGAGGTAACACTGCTTCACTATATTTGTCGAAAAAGCGAGCTGGTGATTTTGTCAGGTTGGTACACTGGTGAAGCAAATTTCTCGTTCATTGAACTATCCTAATTGGTTGTTTTATCCTTTTTCCTATAGTGAATCTACTCATGCAAATCTCTGAAATAAGAGTAGTAAAATTTTGAACAAATTATTTTTCCTTTGATTTATGAATCTACTCTTGTTGTGAAATGTGATAAACTACGAGCAAATAAACAAATACAAGTTTATTAATGTTCAAATCATGAGTAGGTATTTGATTTATACACTAGGTTTAGTGGTTGTAGAGAAAAGTCAAAAAACGCGTCCATAAAATTGTCTATGTTAATCTTATGGGAAAAAGGTTTTTGGATTTTCCTCAGATAATTTTACTGAAAACTTGACATTTGCTGATACCAATCAGTTCAGCTCTACAAAACAATCATTTTGGTGTTTTAAGTGTTGTTCTACATCCCACCATTGCAGAGATATTCAAAGTGCTAAACACAGTACGTTGTCCAATGTTATCCTTATGGAGAATAAATAAAATTTTATATCTCGATTATTTATGAATGTATATTGATTAAACTTGGTATGTGGCTTCGCGTAGTACTGGTATATTGATATTTGCACACTAAATGGATTTTTTGTTGATTATCCCCGTTGCAGCAAACCTGCATACTTGGCCCCCATATTATTCATATGGAGAATAAGTCAAGTTTTATATCTCCCTTAGTTATGAACCTAAATTAATAAAACTTGGTATGTAGCTTCACCTGGTTGAGTTATATTGATAATTGCAAAAATACATATTTTTATCTTCCTCGTTGCAGCTAACCTGCGTACTCAGCTCTAATGTTATTCTTATGGAGAATAAATAAAATGCTATATATCACTTATTTATAAATGGATTTTTGTGAAAGTTGGTAAGTAGCTCTATGTAGTTGTGAGACATATATATATATGCATTGGAAATTCGCTGAGTACAAGGGTATTTGCACTTTTCACCATACAATTTTTAAAACACTCAATTTTGGTTTTGAGCATTTTATAGAGCTTAAAAAACAAATAATATAGTATTTTAAATTATTAACCTAGGTTAAGTGGTTGCGGAGAAAATTCAAAAAACCTGCCCATAAAATCTCCTATGTTAATCTTATGGGAAAAAGGTTTTTGGCTTTTCCTCAGTTCATTTTAATGTAAACTTCACATTTGCTTTTACCAATCAGTTCAGCTCTACAAAACAATAATTTTGGTGTTTAAATTGTGATTCTACGTCCAACCTTTTCATAGATATTCAAAGTGCTAAACACAGTACATCGTCCAATTTTATCCTTATAGAGAATAAATAAAATTTGATTTCTAGATTATTTATGAATGCATATTGATGAAACTTGGTATGTGGCTTCACGTAGTACTGGTATATTAATATTTGCACAAACAATTGATTTTTTGTTGATTATTCCAGTAGCAGCAAACCTGCATACTCAGCCCTAATGTTATTCTTATGGAGAATAAGTAAAGTTTTAAATCTCCCTTAATTATGAACATAAATTAATAAAACTTAGTATGTAGCTTCACCTGGTTAAGTTACATTAATAATTGCACAAAACACATATTTTGTGTTCTAATGTTATTCTTATGGATAATAAATAAAGTGCTATAGATCACTTATTTATTTATGTATTTTTATGAAAATTGGTAAGTGGCTTTATGTGGTAGAGAGAAACATATGCATGCATTGGAAATTCGCTGAGTACGCAGGTTTGCTGTGACGAGGGTATTATTACAACTGTTTGATAGTTGTATGAGCGATGATTTTTTTCCTTAACTCGTACTTTGTAACTTATATTTATGAATAATTTGTTTAAACCATTTAAACGAGGTACATATGAGAGATGAAGAATAATTTAAATTGCAGTAACAGTTGATTTTTTTACTGAAAAATAACACATTAGCCCATCACTTAGTTTTTCTCACCTAAGGTACTGTGGAAAAATGTATTGACAAGTGTATAGGTATGGTCTTTTCATGGTAGCTGGCGCCTAGTTTGTACAAGCGCAGTAATGACCTTCCCCAGCCATGTATCTTAGTACAGTCCAAGGGCAGCCCGTTTGTTTTTCAGTGCCCGTGCAAAGACCAAACTTGCCGCCCCCTCCACATCAACCAAAACCTCCCACCCCTCCATAGCTCTGAGATAAGGCTGAACATGCGCGCCTCGCTCCCTTGCTTGTTGTTGCGTTGGCACTGATTTTAGTTCCGAGCGATACTGATCACCTGAAAATAAGCTGTGCATCACATTCAGCTCATAGGAGACTTGTGTAAAATCTTTACTTCATTGTCACAGACGGAACGATAAATTATATATTTTAAAGTAAGCTAAAGGAGTGTATACCTTACAAGTAACAATTGAAGGGGGCGTCAAAGTCTGAGGCAGGGGCATCATATTTTCCCCTTATTTTATATAATAGCAATATAAAACTTAAATCATTGTTCCTAACTTCAATTAAAGATGAAATCCCGATTAAATACACTCCAATCCCCAAATCATATCTTACCTAATCTATAGGTTGTAGTTTATAATCGACGAGGGTGGATTAAATAATTAGTTGCATCATGTAATTTGATACTTTATCATTGCAATTTTCTTTCGTCATATTCAAATCAAAAATATTTTTATTTGTTCTTTTACATGTAAATGGTGTCAATCTTAAACTAAACATAAAGTATACAAAATCATAACACAGAAAATCAGATTACATTTTGGTTTTATTATAAAATTCTTCGTGGGAGTACAAAAGTTTGTTCAGTCTAATAAATTTTTGACTTAGATTTTAGTTTATTAATATTTGTTTCTAGTCGTAGTTCCTGATTCAGTTTTTTGCGAGTTTTATTTACACTGTCGATATCAATCAGAATGCCCTGAAATTATCATAAAACGATAGAGGTCAAAACAACTTCTCGTTTTGGTATAGAGGGGAGCGGAAGTTGTGTTTGAGATATGTAATTTAATGTTTAAGTATAATGAAGGTGCAACATGGTAAATACTCAACTTTCTTTCCAATAATGCTTTCAACATCTTTTAATAATAATGTACAAAAAATTTACAGAATCAGTCAGGTCTACATATATTTATAAATACTTTACAGACTAAGTCCCGCACCCCCGTGACCCCGTCATCTCCCCCCCCCCCACAAAAGTGCCGTGCCCCATGCGGGACGCTGGAGCACGGCTCGCACTGCCCTTGAACCAGTACTGGACAGTCAGTTTACCAATCTACATTTTGTTGGTACACTTGTGAGGCAAATTTCTCGTTCTTTGAACTATCCTAATTGGTTGTTTTATTCCCTATAAGTGAAGCTATCTAATCATGCAAATCACTGGAATAAAAGTAATAAAAGTTGGAACAAATTCATTTTTTCGTTTGATTTATGTATCTAATCTTACCGTGAAATATGATTAATTATGAGCAAATAAACAGATACAAGTTTATTAATTTTCCAAATAATGAATAGCTTCTATTTGATTCACTTTGTCGAGTCGTTCGATTCTAGCGAGCAGTTTCTTTGCCTTATCAAAATTTATCAAAGAACGGCTCGTAATTTTGTTCATCAGTGATGTCTCCAGTATTACCAATTGAACTCCTTGGTCATAGCCAACTTTTTGAGTTCCATGGAAAAAGAGTGAAGCGTTAAAATGTATTATCATAGAAAAATAAATCAGGTACAGAAGTGTCACGAAGTAGGGAAAAAGCGTACACGCTGTCGCGTCGTTCAAGTCTGAGTTAGCGGTGCCTTGTTGCCAAGTCGGGCAGTGCGGGATTCCCAAATTCCCGCAGGGAGCAATCTCGGTCGCTTCCGCCACGGCCACGACATCGGTAGGCGGTAAGGCTGATCTGATAAAAACGTGTGGCTGTGTGGCAGTGAAGATCACTCTCCCGTTGTATGCACAGGAAGTGGAGGATGTGCACAAATCTCGTTTCGAACTGATCTGGTACTTACTAAATTTCTGGAATGTTATTATTACAGAAGGATAAAACATGAACTGCATTAGACAAATTCAACCTTTTAAATTCCATAAATTGCAATGATGATTAACAATAAAATACCCCCGTTGCATCAAACCTGCATACTCAGAGAATTTCAAATGGTACTTCACTACGTCATGAACCACTTACCAACTTTCATCAAAGCATATTCATAAATAAGTGCAATATGAAATTTTATTTATTATTCATAAGAACAACATTAGGACTGAGTATGCAGGTTTGCTGCATCAAGAACAACTAAAATCTGTTTTTTTACAAATAAAATAGATCACCATAACATAAAGCAACATTTCAAGTTTTACTAATTTAATTGTGGGGACCACAAAAAATTGGTTTTAAATGCAAATATCAGTACGAAAAAAAAGTTGTTTAAATATCAGTAAAACCTAAACAAATGAAGCCACATTACAAGTTTCGTCAATATATGTTCATTAATAAGCGAGATATAACATTTTACTCTCTCCATAAGATTAACATTGGACAACGTATTATGTTTAGCACTTTCAATATCTTGGTAACCAATTGACGTAGAGTGATGATAAAAATACCAAATTGTTTGTTTTTGTAAGCTGAATTCAATGGTACAAACTAAAATTTGGGTTTATAAAAAATTAAATGTAAAAAGTTAAAACAAATTTTGGGGTACAAAACCTGCTTTAAAATAGAGCGACCTGTCTGGTTTTCCAACTCATGAAAATAGACGCTGCCTTACACGTTTATACAAAAGGCATTTTTACGAAAGTTATCATGCCTACGGACACACACACACACACACACACACACACACACACACACACACACACACACACACACACACACACACAGACACACACGCACACGCACACACGCATACATGGTGTTTTTGGCACCTGGGAGCCTCAAAACAAATGTTATCATGGTCCCGGGCTAGGTCTTACCATGCCGACTACGATAATAGCTTCTTTCCTATTGGGGAAATTCGCTAAAACTATTAAAATTATTAAAAATATATGCATCTTTCATCTAAATAATGTGTACCGTAAGAATAATTCTAAATAATTAATATCTCGATTATTTATGAATGTATATTGATGAAACTTGGCCTGTGGCTTCACCTAGTACTGGTATATTGATATTTGCATAAACAATTTTTGTTATTGTCCCCGTAGCAGAAAACCTGCATACTCAGCCCTAATATTATTCTTATGGAGAATAAATGAAGTTTTATCTCTCCCTTAATGAACATAAATAAAAAATAAAACTTGGTATGTAGCTTCGCCTGGTTAAGTTACATTGATAATTGCACAAAAACATATTGTTTATATTTCTTGATGCAGCAAATCTGCGTACTCAGCCTTTAATGTTGTTCTTTAGGAGAATACTGTACATAAAATGCAGAGTGTATATAACATGTTGAAATGTTAGCAGCCGATGCCATACAAATTTACTATAAATTCACTGAAGAAATTAGCTCTTCACGTAGGAACAAGTTACTGTAAAATATTAAATTCAGTAATAAAATGCATTACAATTTAATCGTTAAACATAGTTTACTTTTAAAATTATGATTTTACCTATTTTCTGTAACCCTTTATTTATAAATCAGGGTATGTTTATAAAACATACAGAGAGAGCTTAAGCTTTTAATCTTATTATTGACGCGATGAACCCATACACGAAAACTATCCTCGAACTAAAAAATGTTTAAAGAAATCGTCAGTCAACATTAAACGTACCAGTATCTCAGAAGATTTTAAATGTATTTTTAAAGTTGGTAAATCGATAAATTAACATTGAGGCAAAATCTTTAGCATCATTGAATAGAAAACTAACCAGAGAAGTATATAATTCGAAGAGCGCGTAAACACTGCACTCAATACGACAAGCGCCAAGCAGGGCGAGGGAATTTTTCCCTACCGGCTGGGCCGGCCGGCCAGCCGGCTGGAGTGCACGGACAGGCAACGTCGCTTGGCCGGTTTTGTCGTATGATCTGGCCGGTTGAATTAACAATTTTGTGTTAGCAAATTTTAGCATTACGTGACACTTCTATACCTGCTTTATTTTTCTATGGTATTATTGATCTAGTAAAAGCATAGACTAACTAAAGTAAGAGAGTGAGAGATATATTTAATCTCGTTGGTCAAATCAAATCAAAAAGCTAAATAAATTCAAATATTTACAAATATGTCTTATTTTTACACTTTATTTTCATTTATGGCCTTTGGAGAGCTGCTTTGTCAAAATAATGAATATTTTTCTCCAATCAGGTCCGGATTCCATTATGCTACATAGGTGTGCCCCTAAGGGCCCGTACCACTCGTTGCGCCTAGAGGCATACAGTTCCTAAATACGGCACTGATCTGATGCACAGTTACTGATGCGACAGTTGTACTTGTATAGTGATAGTTGCTAAGTTATACTGTCGCTTTTTCACACCGACCAATGCAACACTATAGACAACTCGGTACAGGTTTAGTATAAGGTACCGTTTTAAAATCGAGGTAAATTTGCATTTTTCTTAAAGATTTTTACCTCTAGAATCCAGAAATAACATTTATTTTGCGCGGAAACAATTATTAATTATAGAAAATATTACTTAAAATTATTATTTTCGATGCAAGCAGACGCTACTTACAAACCACAGATTAGAACATCTTAAAGGCTACGTACACGTCCGACGTCAGCCGCTACTGTTCAAAGGCTACGTACACGTCCGACGTTAGCCGCTACTGTTCACGTCCACATTAATGTTTCTAGTTTCTACAGACTATGAGGAAAACGTCCATAGAGTATAAACATATAAATGAAATGTCATAGATAATAAGTATGTAATAAAAAGTTATGTTTCGTGCTTTATTTACCCCTTACCCATTATAAGTGACTGAGGAAAACGTCCATAGAGTATAAACATATAAATGAAATGTCATAGATAATAAGTATGTAATAAAAAGTTATGTTTCGTGCTTTATTTACCCCTTACCCATTATAAGTGACTAAGTGTTGAGAGGTGAGTGAGCAAAGTGAACGAGCTCATTCTGGAAGTAAATGAGCGTGAACGAGCTCATTCTGAAAGTAAATGCGCGTAGCGAATGAGGTCACCATGAAGGCAAGTGAACGCGGAGCGAATGAGCTCATCCTGTAGGGAGTGAGCTGGGCGAAGAAGCTTGACCGGAAAACGAATGGTTAATAAAAAACGCTACATCTTCGTATGGTACGTGACATTCGAGCGTACACTTAGTACAGGCATGGTTGGTTGGGGGGCTTGTCACGGGTACTTATTAGGTTAACTAGCTTGGGTTAGGTTAGGTTTGTTAGGTTAAGTGTGGTTTGTTGGGTTTGTTTTTGTTTGTTTTGCCATCCAGGTACGGTTGCCAAAGGCCGAAGGCCGAAGGCCACCGTACCTGGATGGCAAAACAAACAAAAACAAACCCAACAAACCACACTTAACCTAACAAACCTAACCTAACCCAACGCTAGTTAACCTAATAAGTACCCGTGACAAGCCCCCCAACCAGCCATGCCTGTACTAAGTGTACGCTGGTATTATACTCCTTATTAGGTTAGGTTAGGTTAGGTTTAGTTAGGTTAGGTTTAGTTAGGTTAGGTTAGAGGTTAGGTTAGATGTTAGGTTAGGTTTAGTTAGGTTAGGTTTAGTTAGGTTAGGTTTAGTTAGGTTAGGTTTTGTTAGGTTAGCTTTAGTTAGGTTAGGTTTGGTTAGGTAAGTTTACGTTACGTTAGAGGTTAGGTTAGATGTTAGGTTAGGTTTAGTTAGGTTAGAGGTTAGGTTAGGTTTAGTTAGGTTAGGTTTAGTTAGGTTAGGTTTAGTTAGGTTAGAGGTTAGGTTTAGTTAGGTTAGGTTTAGTTAGATTAGGTTAGGTTTGGTTAGGTTTGGTTAGGTAAGTTTACGTTACGTTAGGATAGGTTATGTTTATTTATTTTACCTTAGTATTTTGGAGGGTACAACTTGGCGGCAGCTCTGTAGAAAAAGTGGGGTCGCTCCAAAGCACTATACTTCCTCTTAAACATGCACTCCGCCAAATATCCTCCAAAATGCTCCGATTTCACACCGTACTTCGGGATTCGGTCGCGGATGTCACGCCAACCGCGCTCCACAGTGTTTGTATGTGCCCCGGTTTCTGGATCAACGAAGGTTTTACTGTGGTTCACCGTCAAGTGGTTGAAATTGTACCACGAAAGTCTGTTGTACGACTTCCAACAGTCCGTTATTATCGTCGTACCGGGTAGCACCCACTTTCTTATGATCCGGACTAGCGTGCGCCGCGACCGATCCGGGACCGGGAGCAAAAAGCAGTTTTTACTACCTCTTTCCACGCCCCCCAACACCCAGTTTCCTTTAACCCGGCGGCCACGGTTATACTTTCTTTTCCCAAATTTAGCTTCGTCTATTTCGACAACCGTGCCTGGTCCGCCGAGTTTTTGGGACGTTGAAACAGCGTCGTCCACGTACACCTCCCTGATGAAGCTGTACCAGTCTACAATAGTACGACTGGACAGTTCAAGTTGTTCTTTAAGAAAAGGCTGGCGGGGAGGGTCGTGGATGAGGTAGTGATTCACAAGCTTCCACAGGACAGGGATCGGAAGCTTAGAATCTGTGAAAAAAGAGCCCTTCCTGCAGTTCCCTGCTATACAACTAACTTTCGAATCAGTAACTCGTGCGTTCCGTTTACATGATTTATTTTATAGTACATAATAGAAACTATCAACAACTGTCACTGGCTACACTGACATCTTTACTAACACCATGGAAATTGGGCCTTAGCAAGGTTAATTTTCCCGCCTCCCCGTGCTGAAAAAAATTATATTCCCGCGATTTTGGATTCCCGCGTTGTTTTCCCGGCATTTCGTTGCATTGTCTTGCCGTTCTTGGTCCGTTGAACTCGAGGTCGTGATTCGGCTTTGCAACTAGTCTTTCTAATTCTTTTAAGTATTTTCTAAATTTTAACAAAATGTTTGAGGCGCGTTTAGTTCAAAGTTCTATCCTTAAAAAGGTGTTGGAAGCAATCAAAGATTTGCTAAATGAGGCAACTTTCGATTGCTCAGATTCAGGCATACAACTGCAGGCCATGGATAATTCTCATGTCAGTTTAGTTTCTCTAAATTTAAGGAGCGATGGCTTTGATAAATACCGTTGCGATCGAAATCTTTCCATGGGGATCAATTTGGCAAGGTATGTATCAAGTTGGTTTGGTTTGGTAGGGGGAGATTAGGTTATTTTGCACGTTATAGGCCTAACTTAATCTCATCAGTAAATTAGACTAGGCCTATGCCATTTTGCCAGTTTTGGATAGAAAGCTTAAAATGAGCTTCACTTAAGTTATTGAGTAGTAGACCTTTCTAACATGTTAGCTGCAGCGCGGTCATTTTCGACTGGCCCGGTCTACGTGCTGACGCTGCTGCGTGGTCACAACCAGCCTACGCCTTTGCTGAAAGTAAAGTGGTCTGTATGAGGCCAGCTACTGTAGGTAGAAGGCAGGTGATTTCTTTGTCAGTGTGTTAAGGGGATCCTGAGTGTTGTCGGTTGGTGTTAGTTTTCCGATCCGTCTCTTTTGAAGCTAAAGGATTTTTTTGAAGTTATTTGTGTACTATTCCAGAATCTTGCTTGTATTTGATTTTGTATCTATGTCAGTCACATTTTTAACGTTTTGACAGGGAACAGTTCAAACCCTGGTCTTGTTACTACTACCTAAGGTTGACCTGTTCTTAGAAAGCATCATTAATTTTAATAGTCCATTGGAAAATGGCAGCTGGGTCCAGTTTCGAACATTCTCAAAATGTGATTTTGATCAGGATCGTTCTGGTGATCCTTGGATTTTGAGGCGAGCACGATAACCACGCTACCCAGCCATTGATAAATAAATAGATTTTTAAGAACAAAACATCGACCCTCTACAATAGATAATGTAGCATGTAGTATTAATTAGCACCAATTTTCTTATTTGGCACAGTCTAATTTTTCTCATCAAAGAGGGACTGTCATGCCTGGTGCTGTGAGGCTGAAATCGACCGGCGAATTATGATGTCATAAGCGGCAAAGCTGAAGCATTGGAATGGTTGAAAACCACATAACCTAGGCCAAGCTGATTTTATTTACTTCAGTGCTAATCAGTTCATCACATATATTTGTTCAGCTTCGCATAGTTTCATATTTTTTTCCAGCAGCAAATGTGTGAGAGTTTTACCTGGGGTCTAACATTTTACAATAAAGTAAATAAAAATAGAAGTAGAACATGATTGTGATTTTGTGAATTTTACATATTTGTGTAAACATGTGTTTAATCCAATAGAAAAATGTGTTAGTTTTCTTCAAGACAAAGAACTAATACCTATAATCCAAATTGTGATGTGTGTGGAGGCAAAACAAAAAACATTAATATGTGTTAAAAATTTAGTCAAATTTTGATGCTAAAAAAAGGTCAATGGCGAACACGATGTAAGAAAGAACGCTTTAGAAATCACTTTTTTTCGAAAATGCCAAGTTTGGATTGATTAACATTCCAACTTTAGTTTAATTTTTTGTATAAATGTTGTAAATTATGATTTTTTAATAAGAGAAACAAGCGCATCAACATTTAAAACCAGCAGGAAAACTATCGCTGATTGGATGTCGTTTTGTAGAGAGGTCTGCTTTTGCTACATCGACAGAAAATTTGAAGAATAAGAGTAATCGATATATCGATTGTTAAAACTTTGATATTTTCATTCGATAGTATGGTGGCCCAGATACGGAACTGCACCCTAGTTAGTCCCTAGGCTAAGTAGGCTGGCTATTTGTATCTTAATTTTAGGGATAGAAGTTAAGAATTCTGTTAGGCCTAGTCTCTAGGCTAGGCTGGCTATTTGTACCTTAATTTTAGGGGCAGAAGTTAAGAATTCTGTTAGGCCCACTATCTCCTGCCTTGTAAAATTCAGTTATATCAACCTTGTATGTGCTAATCCATTATACGGGTAGTGAATCTGTTGTCAACACGCTGCAGCTGTTAGGATAGACTACCATCAATAACTTATATCACTATTTTACTGTTTCTTTATTGAAGTTTGCCTTTCTGAGATTAGGGGGTAGTATCTTAAACTTAGTTGGGTACAGTTCTGCCGATGCCCTACGATACATTATCAAATGAACAATCGATTGTTTACGTAGCGATATTGTAATCGATTCAAATTATCGAAATTGGATGAAATCACATGTTTTTACATAAAACTTAAATTGTTTGGTGGTCACTTTCTGTTTGTTTAGTTATAATCTCTTTTTTCTAGTGAAGAAAATTGCTGATACCGCTAGTTTGCCTTCATTTAATTATCGCTATTTGTCTCAAAATGTTTTACAAAATAATGAGAGTGCATTTCTTTGTTTACAAGAACAATGTTTAGTTCCAAAAATCTCAAATATGGAAAATGTGAGAGATGCAATGAAAACGAATCATCGAGGTGAAAAGGTTTAGTTGTGCCTAATTTTTTAACTTTAGGATAGGTATCTTCCTTTTTCCTTTTTTTTACTTCCAATTCATCTAGACAGCATAAATTATCTTTGGTTTCACTAAATTGCAATGCAAAAGGATTTTTATTGAACTTGTAATAATTTGACAGTCCAATAATTGCTAAACTGATTCATCTGGTAAATGGACAAAGTCATACTAATGACATCGAGAGAGAGAGAGAGAGCGCATAGCCTATGACCATAGCCTCTTAGGTAGGATTTTAATTGATTTTTTATCAGAAATCAATAGATTCAATTGCACAATAGTAGGTAGGCCTACTCTCTGGCGGCTGGGTACTTATAACCTTTATTATCTTGACTTCAATGTATGGGTTCAATGTATTATACACATTTAATAATTGTCTTTAAGTTATTTATAATTGGTGGATGAAAAACCTGTGTGTTAGAATGTGTACCCAGACTTATTTATGCTAACTTTAACCTTGAAAACTGAATGCTGTGTAGGCCTATTTAGTTGGCTCTCACCATGTAGGCTTCCGTAATCTAATTCACATTCCTACTGTTAATAATTAAAACAATTTTCAGGTCTCATATTTGTCGGACTAAGTCGGACTTAGGTCCCTATCAAGAATCGAATGTTGTTTATTAATTGTCAGTATGACCTACCTTAATTATGTGTACTAAAATATATCAAATTGTCAGGCCCTTAGTCTTAAATGCCCCTAGTTGGCCATTCATCATCTTAGACAAATTTCTAATATCTCGCGAGATGCACTATTAATTTTGACTGGCGGGTGGCCATTGGATTCTCATGGCGTCTTTTGCTCGGAGCAGCTGCTGCGATGATCGCTCAGTTGTCATGGCATGCTACTACTCTCCCTCAATAAATAAATTTATGTAGGCCTATCTTTTTTAGCTATAGTATATAGCCTATTGTAGACTCTCAGAAATTCAAAGCAGAGCACTGGATATATAAACAATAACAATCATTGATAACGGGCAGGGCCCTGGATAACGGCACAGTTGGGTTTGCACTCGCCTGAAAATGCAAACTAAATGTCATCTTTGTAATGTGGTATAATCGCCTGAAAACTGAAGGCGCTACACCCTAATGTTTCGTTTTTCGTTATTATTTATAAAAATCAATTTTTAACAAAATTCAAGATCATAGGTCCAGATAACTGGGAGTTCAGATAAGTGTGACCCGAATTTCTGAGAGTACTGTATCGTGATGAAATTTTTGAACGGCTTCATTTGGCTGTGATCTTATTTTTTGCTTTGCAAATCAATTTCACTAGAGAAACATACTTTTTTTACGTAAGCTTCTAGGTAGGCTATTGTATAGGATAGTTAAAAACATCATTGTTTCTTGTCTACCATTTCTTGGAAAATTATAAAAAGTTTTAACTGAATTAAAATGGAAAAGTTGTAGGCTAGCCTATAAATATTTTACTATATATTTTTGTAATAACTTTCATCAGATCTTCTCGTGAACAAGAGATGGAACACACTCACATTTTTTCATATTATTAATTAGTGAGTTAATGAGACATTTGTCTTCCTTTTCCTCATACATCAATCACTTCAGCCTGCACTTCCTGCTCTCATAAGAGAAACTCAACGCAGTGATTCAATCAGCACTTGCACCACTGACAAATGACGTGGTTCCAGCTTTAGGACTAAAGGAGAACGATCTAGCAAACAACACAACAGCCACTTCAAGGAGCCACTCACTGATTCCTCAAGAAAACTAATTTTCAAATCGGGTGGAATTTTATAGCACCCTGGGTATTAAATTCCTGAGGTCAAAACGCACCTAAATTACCCTTAGGTATATATTTTTTTATGGGTGGACTCCACGGTAACATCTTATTTAGTTATTTATTATAATAAACTCCGAATTTGTATGATTTCATTTATCTTATAGATTAAGTTTCAGTTTCTTACTTTCATTTCAATACTTTTACTTTATTTTTCAGCATGAGCAAGATTATGAAATGTGCCGGCAACGATGACGTTCTTACAATGAAGGCGCAGGACAATGCAGACACTGTCATGTTTATGTTTGAATCGCAGAATCAAGAGAAAGTGTCAGACTATGAAATGAAGCTGATGAACCTTGACCAAGAACACTTAGGAATCCCTGTAAGTATTTATAAATGAATAGAAATATGATAGCCACCACATTTACTCACGTCCGATTAATGTAGGAGTGTGATATCGAATTTAGACATATGGCCTTAAAAAAAAAGAATTACCGGTAATTTGGAATACCCATAAGGTATTTTTTATACGGATTTCGCCTCTTCGAGAAAAGCCATTCAAGACGAATAAATACCCCGTATATTGATTGATTCAAAAATATTATAATAAAATTTTAAATATATTCATGCTATGCATTAATGTATTTCAAGTCAATTTTATCCCTATTGCCACTAGCGTGGTAAAATAAAAACTATGGAACAAATTATTCATACCACCAGGTATTAATGTCAAGTAAAGACAGTTAACAATACAAGAGTAAATGAATTAGAGCAGTGTTCGTGTTTGTGCGACTTACTCTGGGACCATTATCATTTTTTTGTTCTTGTTTTGTTTTCAAGCTATAGGCCCTAGCTTAGCTTAATTTACTTTGTAGGCCTACTACATTATTGTTCAGCATTTAAATACTGTGCATTTAAAGTAAGGACTCATCATGTCTGGGTTCAATGGCTTTCAATATATGGGCCATACACGTATATACTAATTGAATGTTATCACTTTTTAGGAAACTGACTACTCTTGCCATATCAAATTACCATCAGCTGAGTTTGCCCGAATCTGTCGTGACCTCAGTCAGTTTGGAGAGTCTGTTGTCATTTCATGTACTAAGGAAGGAGTAAAGTTCTCTACTGCTGGAGATATTGGTGCAGGTATGTTCATGTTTACTTATACATTAGAACCTCTTTAATCCGAACTAGGCTAATTGGGACCGGGGGTAGTTCGGACTATGGAATAGTTCGGATTACAGAACATATTGTTGTTTTTACATAACAATAGCTAAAACGTGGCTAAAATGGATCGTAATTGTTACAGGAAAAGTGAAAAATGCTTTATAAAGTAAAATACATTGTTTATTTAATACAGTAGTAAACATAGTGAATAAACAGTACTGTACATTACAGTAGAAACAATTACGGTGCGTATATCAATAAATACAGTAATCAATAAAGAACTACTGTACTGTGTATAGCCTAGAGTACAGCATTGAGCTAATCAAACAAAGTCGTTAAACTAGAAGTTAAAATAGTTACTCATTTTCCTTTGAACTAATGTCAAAGTGCGTTTTTTGGCTGCCAAGTCTCGAATTTTCTTTAAGACCATCAATTGCGGTAAACAGCATTCAGACTGATTTTCGTACCAGTTCATTGCCGTCTCTAATGCAGTAAACGCATCGGCATGGGATGGTCCAGAATCAAAAGTTTCTTCATCATCACTGCTGTCATCATATTCATTTTCCTCGGTGACGACGGAAAGAATCTCATCTTCACTATAAATTTGGTATCCTGGATCATTCTTGTCACTGTTGATCCACTCTGTTGCATCAGCCACGTCACACTCCTCAAAACCAGGAATAGCCTGACAAAGATCGACAATATCATCGACGATCTCAGAGTCTTCTTGTTCTTCAATACAGTTTGTATTTCCAACTTCATTGTTCAAAGGCTTAGGCCATAGCTTATTCCAAGCTTTCATCAGATTGTCCCCTGTTACATTTGCCGAAGAATCCACCAGGATATAGCAACAGTCCTTAAGGTTTAATTTCTTTGTAAACGCAATCACACTTTTCTTCGTCTCTCTCTGCTAAAAGTAGTCGCCGAAGCAATTCTTTCCTGTACATTCTCTTCGTTTTTGCAATAACACCCTGATCCATTGGCTGGAGGAGGGCTGTTACGTTTGGTGAAAGGAACATAACTGAGAAGTCTTCATTAATGCTGTTCAAAGTGTCAATGTCAGGATGAGTGGGGGCATTGTCGATTATTAACACAAATTTTCCTGTTTTGGATTCTTTCTCTCTGAACTTTTTTACTTCTGGAATAAATGTGTTCGAGTACCAATCAAGAAAAATATCAGAATCCATCCAAGCGCTTTTTTGTGCCCTATAAGTTACTGGTAGACATGTCACATTTTTGAAACAACGGGGTTTCTTACTTTTACCAATAAGCAGCACTGGAAGAGAGTGAGCACCACTTGCATTTGCACAAACCATAGCCGTTACCCTGTCTTTGCTCACTTTGTATCCGGGAGCTCGAGTTTCATTTCGGGATACAAGAGATTTTCTTGGCAATGAGCGCCAATTCACACCGGTCTCATCAGCATTATAAACATTATCCCGTGAAAACCCCTCATCAGCTACAGTTTCTTTAAATGTTTTTACGAATGCTTCTGCAGCCATAGTGTCACCAGATAAGCTTTCCCCTTGAACATCGAGTTGTCTTATTCCACGCCGTTGCTTAAATTTACTCAGCCAGCCACTGCTAGCCTTAAAGTCAATAGGCCCGTTGAGTTTTACATTGAATTCAAGAGCCTTTTCACATAGAAGTGGACCCGATATTGGTTCACCCAAGCTCCTTTTTTGTGTGAACCACAAATACAGTGCATCATCGAGAGCCTCATTATTGGCTGTTTTTAAGGTTTTCCTATTTTTAGGTCCTTCATTACTGTCTTGTTTACAAGAGTATTGCATTATGGCATCTTGTTTGTTTTTAATGACAGTAATTGTTGACTTACCTACACCATACTCTCTGGCTAACGACGCACCAGTTTCACCTTTCTTAAGTCTTTCTATTATTTCTATTTTCTTTTCAATGTTTAACACGTTCGCTGCGCAGTACGGGTATACCCGTAGTTGCGGCTTTTCGCCGGAGCGTGCTACGGGTATACCCGTACAGTTGCCATGCAAACTTTACAGGCTTCAGTGTGCACCAGTGTGGCGCGAGGGGTAAACAATTTGTTGCCAGCGTGTAGCTTAGAATGCGAGCTTTATTTTGGTGTAGGTTGTTAGTAAATTTCCCCGTAAAATTCCCGTTCATACGGGACAAAAAACCAGTTTTTGTCCCATATTTCTGGGATATTCTCCCTGTACAAGGGAAATGGCTAGTACCCAGGCAGTGCTGCTACCTGTGGGCGTTTCAGTGAACTACGTCCAGTCTCGTGGTAACGCAGCACATACCGCACCGCTGTTTTGTGATTCGTCAGACCGAAATAATTGAATTCGTCTGTGCCAATCTGGTTCGCTGCCGCACTCGGCGCACGCCCGCCATTGGTGGACCGCAGCAAACGTGTTAAAGTGTTATGTTTCCGTTTCAGGGACGTTTTTGATGACATTTTAGTTTACTGTACTCGGTCACTGTTATCACAAACAATCCTAATACTACACTGATGCTGTACGTAGTCTATAACTAAGGTACTGTACCAAACAGTAGATGTAAACTAACACATTATACACGCTCCAATAAACAACACATAGTTCTCTGTGACAACGGAGAGCGACTGAGCGCGAAAACAGTAATGTACACTGTAGTGTCGTGAGTGGGGGAGGGGAGAGGTTATTGTCTTAGTTCGCATGCATTCCGTATAGTGCGTTCAATGAAGGACGTCGCGTCGGCCATGTAGCCCGTTCGATGAAGGATTGACGCTCCTGCTCACCGGCGGCGTTAACGGCTCCCGCGGCAGCTTTCGGATTAGTGGACGTTCGGATTACGGCGGTTCGGATTAAAGAGGTTCTACTGTATTGCTCAGGATTATCCTAAAATGGTATTGATTCGAGAATAGTAAATTAATACAACAAAAGAAACCTACTGAGCATATTATTAGCTTATATTATATATTGTCGGTAATTATGTTACTGTGTGTTAAAAATTCAATTGAATAAGTGTTTAAACCTACATGCTGTTCTGAAATCAAAGTGGTATCAAACTGAGAATTTTTAGAACCGTACACTAACGGGAATCATACGGAGACCTCACAACTACTATAATACCTAAAAAATTATATTTGAACTGTTCCGACACCTGTTTTCAGCCAAAAACTTGTTTTCTGTCGACAAAACTCATCCCGGTTGCAGTTTTAGCAAATTTCCTCAATAATAAAGAAAAACTGTTACTGTAGGTGTTGGTAAGACTTTAGCTTGAGACCATGGTAATTTTTTGTTTTGAGGCCTCCAGAATTGCCAAAACCATTTGGTAACATTTGTATTCAGAGATGTGTGTGTCTTTGGTAACATTTGTATTCAGAGATGTGTGTGTGTGTGTGTGTGTGTGTGTGTGTGTGTGTGTGTGTGTGTGTGTGTGTGTGTACGTGTACTGTTAACACGGTAACTCTCCAAAAAGCAAAATTAGGTACTGTATACATATAGGCTATGTAAAGTAGTATTTATTTGAACAAGTTCAAAAATCAGACAGATCACACCATCCACAGAGGGAGTTTGGAACCCCATAAACTGATTTTTTTTCAATTTTTGCTCAGAATCACTAACAAATTATGTGCATTATTAGATTCAGTTTAAAAATAAACAATTTTGGTAATGACAGTCAACTCCCGATTATCCAGGAGGGGTTTAATCGGGTTGCAGTTTAACCGGGGTCATGACATGTTTATTTGTACTATTTTTATTTATCCCCTTCTACACTGAAATAGAGCAATAAGTTAATAACAATTTATGTGGTTGAATTTTCCCCAGAATCGTAAAATTTACTTATTTTTCAAACAATTTTAATAAATACAACGCTATCTGAGAGTCTGTCATCTCCCCAATGAGCCGTGGTCACGTGCTACGGAGTGATGACCTTGACACTGCTCAAGCCTGGGCACTTGGGCAACCTGTGCTGGTCGGACAATCAGATGTCTACAAATAGAAACCAATCAAAACAGTCACCCTGTTTACCATCACACATTTTTGCCCCCAGTGTGGAATTAATTAGCATACTGTTCAGTGGCCAAAAAACTCACAGACTATTTCAAACGTGTTTAGAGAACTAACCTATTAATTACCATTAGATATTTTCAAGAGTTTTTGCTGCTATCAGCCATTGCTAGTATTAACTATTATCTTGTTTTTATGTTTTTTTTGTTTTTTGTTTGCAGACAATCACATTTTTAAGATGTTCTTCAGTATTTAATTTACATAAATATGTCTTAAATGTTATTACAATATTGTAGTAGACAAATGTGAATAAACCTTTATTATATTCGTAATATTCAATTAATTGAATTCCTTTGTTTTAACCGTAGTTTTGGGTTATCTGTGACCCTCCAACCGATCATTACCCCGGATAATCGGGAGTTAACTGTAAAACTTATTGATAAATCTTATGTGGCTTCAACTGGTTTTGGTCTCTTGATAGTTGCATAAAAACCCCTATTCATATTGTCCCCATGGTAGCAAACATGCATTATTAAGCTCTAATAATATTCTTATCGAGAATAAAAAAAATGCTTATTTATGAACAATATATCAATAAAGTGGGGTATGCTGCTGGTTGTAGTCCATTGATATTAGCTTAAAAACCCTTTTTTGCGGTCCCTATTGCAATCCCGTGGTCTCAGTCCTAAAGTTATTCCTAAGGGGAATAAATGAAATGGCATATCTCGCTTATTTTTTTATATATGTATGAAAATTGGCAAGTGGCCTTTTGTTGTAGTGATATACATATATATTAATTTGAAATTTGCTGATTATGCAGATTTCCTGCGAAGGGGGTAATATTTTGCCCATAAGATTGTACTGAGGTATTGAGGTTCTGATCGGAAATTTTGACTTATAAAACATGTTTGGCTAATTTTTTTATTTTGTTGTTATTTTTAGTGATAAATTGCAGTCTGATTGTCTTTTTTCACCTTAAAAAATTCAGCTTTTGAGGTTTTAATCAAAACTACTCGACTAAATTTTTTAAATACCACTACTTGCCCACCCCTAATATGGTAAATATAACTAAATTATGTCTGTACAATAAGTCATACGCCTTTAAGTGTAGCTTGCTTACTAAGACCGACTGATTTCTTCATCCAGGATCATTAATTAATACCAACCATTGGCAGCCGGATCCAGTTTCGAGCCTTCAAAATTATGTATTTAGAGTTAATATGATATTACCAATTTTAGGGGGCTACCTTTAATTTTTACTGCATATAACTAACTTTTTTTTTTATCATCAGCCAATGTGAAGCTCGCTCAGACGTCCAACGTTGACAAAGAGGAGGAAGCTGTGACCATTGAGATGCAGGAACCTGTGACCCTGACCTTCGCCTGCCGTTACCTCAACTCGTTCACCAAAGCTACGCCTCTCTCCAACCAGGTCAGCAGGTTTTTGATTTGATATAATTTTGTTATTCATTCTGCCTCTAGGATTGAAGTTCGTCTCAAAATAAAACGGGCTTATCTTTCTGTTGAGGTCTTTGGCCGGCCAGAAAAAATAAATTGCTGTATTCGTACCGTCAGTTTGTGTTGTGTTGATGTGTATAAACCTTGACGATGTGTTTTACTTTTAATTTTTGATGCTAGATTTGATAATGGGACATTGGTCCCGAAACTAGTAATCTGCTTGTTAACTAAGGATTGACGATGGAAATGTATGTAAACCTGCCTTAGTTTGAGATAGGCCTAATTTGTTTGTTAATTTTTTAGATGCAAGATCTTTTGAAGCCCCGGGAAGGATTAAGAAATAAATTTGACGTTCTGTGCTGTACTTTCATCGTTTATACTATCTCACCACTAAATAGGCTTTTACAAATTAACACATATAATTTGGAAATTAAATTGTAAAAGACATTTCTTGGATTCAGTAATTCACTTGATGGGGGGTGAAAGTCAAATAGGTGTGGCAAAAAGTCATGAAAAAAGGTATATATTTTGGTTTACAAGCAATTGGAACAAAAATCATCTCCATAGATAAAAAATGGATTATAAAGCGTCTGTTACATTCTTTGTAGTGAACATATTTTTAAAAGCCATTGCCAGAGTAACGTAGCCTACAGTCTACCACACCTTTAAGCTTCCAATTTAATTTAAATATATATATCATTCTTAGTATAGCATAGCATAGCATTCTTAGTATAGTTAGAAAATTATGTACTTTAGAGGTGAAAGAGGTAAAAGTAGTATTCCTGATTTTTTCCTGATAATTTTTACCAAGGACTCAGGCTGAGAGAAGTCAGGGGATTTTGGAAGTAACCTGGAGAATTTGATGGAGTTGAATGAACATTAACTGTAATATTAAGCTGTAGTTATGATGTTTTAGGTTTCCCTGTCCATGTCAGCCGATGTTCCGTTAGTAGTGGAATACAAGATCGGAGACATTGGCCACATCAGGTACTACCTCGCTCCCAAAATAGAAGACGAAGATGCCAACTAGAAGTTTTGTGTTTCATCATGAAAATATCGTCTTGTTCATTTGCAAGATTTAGCCAATTTATTCTTTTTCTAAACATTGATTGGCCTACCTGACGATTATGTTTTTAATGGACCTAAGTGATGAATTTATCAAACATTTCGGGTATCTAGTTCAGTTTCACAATTTGATATAAGAAAGGTTCTTTCAATGCCTTTGGCCAGGGATTTAGCATAACCCTCAAGATATTACAACTGTGTTGTTGAACGTTAAATATGTCATCATTTAAATATGCAGGCTGGAATGTGCCTGCCATAACTAGTTAAATATGTTTGCCTCAAACAAGTTTCAGATTTAATGAGGTTAATTTGTTCTATTTCAACAACATACATTTTAATATATAGCCTTAACTAGCTGTGTTTGTATATATTGCAGTATTACCTATGTCTTTTTATGAAAATGTTGTACGGAGTAACAACTAAACAATGCAACTTGTTTTGTATTAATGTTTTATTGTTTTTCCTTAATCCAGTAATCCTCATTTAAGGTAAAATATTTAAAATGAGTTTGCAAGCAGCAGGCAGATATGAGGGGGCAGAATTTCTATATTCAAAACTCCAAACATTAAATAAGGTGTAAGCAAACACTTAATACCAATCAATCTATAATGTTATAAAGAAGAGGTGGTTTCTGTGTGTGTTTGTGTTCCGGGTAAACGCAAAAACTACTGAACCGACTGGGCTGAAACTGTACACAAAGGTAGATCTTGAACCCATGCAACATATAGGGCTATGCACTTCCTTAAAATCCCCTCGGGCTACGCCCCGTGAACGGCTTAAGTTTCAATGTTTACATTTAAAAAGAAAGTCAGCATTCATAAACTGTAATGCGATCTGTGGATACTTCCATTTGACAGCTTAAAGAGCAGAAGCAAAAACAGCGGTTTCAAGATCTCAGCCTTTCTAACCTGTGCGAAGAACGGGTATATCAGCTAGTTTTTAATAAAATTGGCTACATTGTAATTTGTTGCTGTTCTGATGCCCCTGGTTCTATTTGTCTGCAGAGGAAGGATGATTGTATTGTGCACGATGAATAGAAGGTTTAGTCAGGTGTAAAAGTATACCATGCTGTAAAAAAGTTTTTTTTTGCATCTGAACTTTAGTAAAGAAGCCAAACAAATGGGAGATGAGTAGGTAGTAATAAGATACATTACTGTTCAGAATACACACAATAGATCCAAGGACAACATGTTCAGGTATGCTTGTGTTGGTGCAAAGAAAAACAAATTTTGGCAAGTTTCATAGTAGAGAAAAATAATTCAAGTAAAAATTGTAGGCAATCGTAAATTTATTGTAGTGCAAATTATGTACTAAGTGTACTGAAATATTGTGCTCACCTATGGTTTTGTTATAAAGTGTAAGATAAGAATTACACCATCTTTACTTATTCAGTTAAATATAGGCCTACATTGACACATAAAACGATCACACATTGACGGAGGGGTGTGCTATAGTTGTGAATTTTCTGATAGAGTCTAGATTTGCTAATTTATTCTTGTTCCAGCGTATATCAGTGTTAATCATTGTTAGTATAAACGGTTTAAAATAGTTAAATGGGAATTTGGCAACCACTTAAGATAAAATTCCATTGTCCTATTGACATTAAAACTATTAAAGCAATAATATGTCATAATAAATATGGTAAGCGATAATACAAATGAAGAAAACACAAACACGGTTTGGTTGCCATATGGAATACCACATGGTTTGGTCATCAGTTACTTACAGCCAATATTATGGATAAATCGTCACTTACAACCGGTTATCGTGTATGCCCAATATTACGTGGTTCAGTCGTCATTTACGGCCAGTATCTTGTGGTTAGATTGCAGTGTGTAGGAGTCATGTTTCTCGTTGTTATTTTCAGCCAATTGTACATGGTCCTAGTCGTTTATGCCACTACTACAAGGTTCAGCAGTTTGCAGTTAATAGCGATCCTCTGTGGATTTACTCTAAACCCCTCAGAAGACTTGCTATTGGGGTTAAAGCTGTGCTTACTAGGAAAGAACTATTGTTTATGAACAACCTGCCTTGAATGCATGAGTAACATCAAAGGCATTGTGATATTTAGGTAAAAATTATGTCTTTTATCTTTAACTCTAAAAGAAAATTGATGTAAATTGGGAAGAATTTTAAGTAGGAAATTTCTCTTTCTAAAACTCACAATGATATTTTCTATTCTTCTTTTTAATTGACTTTTTAACTATAATTGCTGGTGGAAGTGTTTAAACAAAATTTTAATCCTGGAAAAAATGTTCATAATCATGTCAATACCCCATCATTTTTTATCTGAAATCACCCCTGTTATTTATGGACGACCCTTTTGGGAAACTAGGGAACTGAAGTCAGCTTAAACTGTAAGAAAATGGACATCATTTAAGAATTATCGAGTACATTTAATTAAACTGCGGTCATGGATAAATTACAAACAGTTTAAAGACAATCGTTGTTTCCTCTACACTCCGTTGTTGCAAGGCAATATGAGGGCAGTGTACGAGGTTACGAGGTCGTCCATCTTGTATCCGAGGGGAGTGATGCAGTCCAGCCGCACAGAGCCGACCGTCAGTGTGAACGAGGTCTTGGAGGCCGTCCAACTCGTGAGCTCCGTAAATGGGTACAAAGTCAGCGGCTCCTGTGATCACACATTATAAAAGTTTGCTTTTAAACGTTATTAGTGAATTTCCTATGGAAACGTGAACTATTAGCATGACCCGTACGGTGGGACTTAAGCCCGGGACCACCATAGAAATTCCTAATGTGTCCCCCTGAACACTTTTTAATGGGTCTCTAAAAACTTTATATAATCCACCTCCCTCACGTCAGCGTGCTGTGTGCGATCTCGTTTTTTTAACAAATGAGGTAAAGGTTATGTACAAAAGACACTGCAATGGGAATTCTTTAAAGGGTACCGTACCGTATTATATTTGCGGAGAGTGTAACAGTGTGAGTCGTCTCATAATATCTGATGAGGAAAATATGTTTATAAGTAACAAATATTGTGGTTTAATTATTTTTGTTTCACCGTTACTTTTTAGAAGTTTTTCAAGTCCTTAGTAAGTTTAAATGTTTTCTATACTAATAACAACTTTTTTATTAGCATATTACGGGTTGTTATTACTTACGGGATGTAATAAAAGTAGTGTTCTTAATTGTTGTAAGACGTCTTTTATTACATCCCGTAAATTATATACTACTAATACATAATTTTATTGCAGTACCCAAAATACAACTTTTTTTGTCAAAAACAATATTGCCAAATGCCATGTTAGGATAACCAATATGCACTTGTAAAGGGTTAAAAAGAATGATAAGAAAGTTTAGGCCCTGATATAGAACAATTGTTATGAGATTGTATTTCTTAGCATCATTCATTAGTTTGTATTTCTTAGCATCATTCATTAGTTTATTAACTAAATTGAATTGAAACTGTCATTCTTGTCTGGACATTTAATTATAAATCAACGAGCCTTATTCCCCACCTGGTCGTCCACCTGCCATACGCCTACTGTAGGATATTGAATCGGTGGAACCTCTCTGTTTGGTTTGGAGGCATTTACATAATAACCATTGAAGTATTATCTAAAATTTAATGTATTATAGTGCATAGTGTACATTTTTTAACGTCTTACCTTGGTCTGTCTATCAAGAATGAAGATGCCATTTTTGTTGATGACTATAGTAATGTTTTCTGGAAATCTTTTCTCGCTTATTTGTCTCACATCAAAAAATGAAGAGCCAAACGTAGACCAGGAGAATATGAACTTGAGGTAGTTAATTTTTGCATCTTCAGATGACGTGCCTAGGAAAAATTACAGGTTAAACCCAAAACATTGTACAAGAATAGTTTATGTATAATCTTAATTAGCTACGTAAGGAAGGTGAGCCCTTTTTCACC
The DNA here is from genome assembly GCA_963675035.1 of Allygus modestus. Taxonomy (NCBI): domain Eukaryota; kingdom Metazoa; phylum Arthropoda; class Insecta; order Hemiptera; family Cicadellidae; genus Allygus; species Allygus modestus. The sequence goes on from OY776117.1 coordinate 33,637,685, forward strand.
TATGCTGACAACCGCAAAATTTTACTAACCGGTTGCTTGTTCGTGTTATCAAATGAACTTTCGATTACGATAGTTGTTTGGTGATGAAAAAGCATAAATGGTGATTCGATTCAAAGTCGATCAGATATAAGGTAAATCAAAAGTTGTGGATACAATGTTAATTTGGATCAACAAATGGATTTGCGAGAACAAAATAACCAACAACTAGGTTGCAGTTCACGACAAAATATAGTAACATAACTCTACATAGTTCTGTATCGTGGCTGTTCGTTGTGCAACATAATTGCAAATAAATGGATTATTTTCAATAAATAAAAGTAAAATTAAACAGGAATTTCAGACCTGAAGAAGTAAATAACAAAAGTAAGATTTAGTACCAAACAAATTAAAGTAAAATTTAAAAGAAAATTTCAGATCTCAAAAAGTAAACATCTAAAGTGATGTTTGAACGCGGGACCGCCCGATCGTGGATCTAACACCATATCCACTGGGCCACCAAGACGTCAATTACTCTGAATGTTACTACAGGTTTTGGTGTAGTGGCAAGGGGGCTATCAGATATCAAAACCAACTCTCTTGTGTCACTAAAGAAACCAGCTGATTCCTCTTCTTTGTTCTCGTTAGCAAATTTACCCTATAGGGAAGAAGCTATCACCGTAGTCAGCATGGTAAGACCTAGGCCCAGGACCATGATAACTTCGTTTTGAGGTCCCCAGATGCCAAAACAGCATTTGTTCAAAACTATATATATAAATGTCCGTGGGTGCGATAAACTCTTTTGCTTATTTATCAACTTATCCTGAGGAAACTTGGTATATTACTTCATACCGTTGTGGTCAATTAATATTTGCACAAAAAAAATCAATTTTTTGCCGATAGTTCCCGTTAGCAGTAAATCTAGGTACTCAGCCCCCTCGTTATTCTTGTAGAGAATAAGTAAAAAATCTTAGCTACCTTAGTTATGAAATATACTTGGTATGTGGGTTATCTTAGTTGAGTTATAAAAAATGTTGTATAAAAACCCATTTTTAGTGTTCCTTGTTTCAGCAAACCTGCATACTCAGCTGCTATGTTATTCTTATGGAGAATAATTGAAACTAGTGGCTTGAGGGGGCCATAGTCTCAACCTTGCTCCAAGTAGGAACACATTTTCGTATACAACGTAGACACTTGATCACATGTTTTAATGTAATCAAAGCAGACTTATTTAAATCCCCATTTTTTTCTTATAGGGATGTTTTACGTTATCGTTTGCTGATAACTTTTTAGAAATCCTGCTATTTTTCCCGAGTCCCTGGGATCGTGACCTTTAATTTGAGCCATCTCATCATCCTGCGATTTGCCAAAAACTCACAATTTTGACTTAAAGATTTTGCTTACAGAATTATATATAAAGATGTCATAAATAGTTTATTTATGAAACTAGGTATGTGGCTGTATGGAGTATTAAGGTACATATAAATACATTGGAAATTCGCTGAGTATGCAGGTTTGCTGCTATGGGGTATTTTATGTTACTAAAGCTCCCACACATTAAAAATAGGCTCAGAGGAAATTTTGTATTTCTATTGACAATTTGATTTTTCATTATCTAGTTAACTGTAATAATACCCCCATCTCAGCAAACCTGCATACTCAGCGAATTTCCAGTGTATATATAGCATAACACATTAAAACACTCATCAGGATTCATAAGAAATATATTCACAAACAAGGATACTTAAAATATTAATTATTCTCCATAAGAATAACATTGGGATGAATATGCAGGATTGCTGTAACAAGGAAAACAAAATAATGGTTTTTATGCAAATATCAATAGAACTCATCTTAGTGAAGTCACATACCAAGTTTCAACCCTTTTACATTCATAAATAAGCGATATATAACATTTTAATTATTTTCTATAAGAATAGCATGGGGACCAAGTACCTAGGTTTGCTGCTACGAGAACCATAGGCGAAAAATTATTTTTTTTTTGCAAACAAACCACAACCAGATGAAGCCATATACAAAATTTTGTCAGTATATGTTCATAAATAAGCGAGATATACAATTTTTCTTTTTCTCCATAAGAATAACATTAGACAATGTATTGTGTTTAGCACTTTCAATATCTCAGTAACCAATTGACGTAGAGCAATGATCAAAATACCAAATTGTTTGTTTCTTTATGCTGAATTCAATGGTAAAAACTAAAATTTTACTTAAATAAAAATTACATGTGGAAACCCCAAAAAACCCATCTTTGGGGTAAAAGACCCCCCTTCGGATGGTGCGATTTGTCTGGTTTTCGAACTCGTTCAAACAAATGTCACTTTACACATTTTTGCAAAATTTCACTAAGACCGGACCTTTTCTACGAGTTATCGTGCTTACGAATACATATATATATATATACATATATAACAAATTTAACAAATGGTGTTTTTGGCATCTGGGGACCTCAAAATGAAAAGTTATCATGGTCTCGGGCTTAACCCTCCCAGTGGCAATCCTCGCAATGCGAGGTTTTCAAACACGTATCTGAAGTGGCAACCTTCGCAATGCGAGGATTAAAGTCTTTTTTTTCAAATGCAGAAATAGCATTGAAAAAGCGCTTGGAATCGGATAATTTTTATAAAAATCGAAAGATAACATTCTAAACTTTCATTTTATTACATGAATGTACCTTATAGCAGCAGTAGATCGATGTAATTGAAAGTTATATTTTAATGAAAATTTTGCGCTAAGTTGCCTACGCCTTGTATGTGTTCCGAAATGGCTGAAAAGTACGTTTCAAAAAATCATAGCGAGGTCAATTTCGGTCGTAACCAGAAACGAGTGGTACCACTGCAAACAGGGATAAATTCCCTTATGGTGGTGTTCGGTTTTACATCGAGATATAATCGGACAGACTTGTGGCGAAACTAGAAAAATAGTAATATTTTACGTGTTCAAGACGTGGCAGAACCTCGCAAAGCGAAAGAAATCACGTGTTTTGGTGATTATGCTCTCTTCCAGGATGGTAATTTTGTCCATATGTATGTGTTATAGGGTGGGTTATGTGTAATTAACTAAACACATTATATGAAGTTTACATTTATACTATATGTTTGTTCTTGTATGAATTTCAAGAGGAAAGAACACTGAATATTTTTCATGAGGTTGGCAGGCTGTCTCGCCAACGGGGAAAAAGTTGTTTGACGTAAGATGTCTGCTATTGTTTGGGCCAACAGTTGGAAAGTGGATTTGTTTATTTTAAGTATTTGAATTTATTATTTGTGTTTTCGCTGTTAATACACGGTGTTTTTGTTCAATATGTATAGTGAAGTGTAATGTGTGTCTGAATAGTAAGTACGTATCGCATTATGTATGTGTAAATATTACTAAAAGTGATCAATTGAGCAGTGTGAATCATAGGCCTAAGCCTCATGTTAGTTATATCTGTAACTGCTGTCTCAAGAAAAAGCTAAACAATTACATTTTGATATATTCATATACATAACTACATTATTTTTTGTAGGGAAGTAAATAGTGAACCATATTACATACCTTATTTGAGAGCATTAGGTGTTATAAAAAAATTATCTAACTTTGAATAACGAACAAGTTTTTTTCAAAAAGAAAATTTCAAATTTCACGTCTAATAATGTTTTGAAAAAAATGTTTAGACTATTCATTCTTATATCACTGTCTATATAATGTTATAACCTTTAAATAAAATAATATTTTGTTGTATTTATATATTGTTAGGGGTATTTTTTTTGGAATATCAAACTAATCGCGTACAAATAGCTGTTTTGCACTTTTTCCAAATTATTCATTGTAATTATGTATATAATTTTTTTTCTATGACTTGTATATATTTCTATGTAGGGAATTAGAAAAACAACATTAGGTTCATTTATCATTTTAGCTAAAAAAAAATTGGTTTGCTTACAATAAGGTTTTACTTTTAAAATTTATAAAAGAAATTTCAAATATTTTTCCGATTTGTCATTTTATCTTGAAAACCGCCTTTTGAATTTTACTTATTCTACCATTTTCAAACTCTTCTGTTTTTTGTGAACAAAACAAATCTGCATATGGATATGTTTAATTCATAATTGGAATTTTTACAAATTTCTAAAGAATAATATGCAAAATTGCCAAAATGACCCTGCCACTTCAGGCAACACAGTCAAAATCATTCATGCCACTGGGAGAGTTGAGTCTCACCATGAGACCTACGGTAATAGCTTCTTCCCTATAGGGGAAATTTGCTAAAAGGCGGGTTTAATAACTAACCAAACAGGCGGTCTTAATGACCTGTTTTGTAAAAGAGGATTATGCAAAAAGTGATTATTAAGAATATTTCAAGGTCACAAATTGTCAAAGCAGATGTTCTTGTATAACTCTTGTAATATAAAGAAACTAGCTGCCATCGTTCTCAGTTTCACCGGGAATAAAACATGTGGTGTGTGCTGCATTCTGTGGTAAACCATTGGAACTACTACGAATCATGATCAGCTGTTTGAATTTTCATCAGCTCAAAACAAAGTGAATGTTCATAACAATAACACTGGATTGGAACTTTGACTACCCGTGGGGTGGAGCCCTATGGGATTTTCTTAAAATCCTTTCCTAGTGGTTACCTATGTTATGGAAAGAGAATACACGCCAAATTTTGTGATTGTAGGTGTAGAGGTTTGGCCTGGGGGTGATCGGGATTTATATTTCGTATGGATATAGATACTGAGCAGGTTGTATTGGGTCATTTAGGGAAAGAGTCTCCATATGTAATATTTGATTGACATGACTTAGCAATAGATTAAACTACAATACAAAATTAAGCATATATTACATTAAAGCCTGGATTTTAGCGAATTTCCCCTATAGGGAAGAAGCTATTACCGTAGTCGGCATGGTAAGACCTAGGCCCGGGACCATGATAACTTTTCGTTTTGAGGTCCCCAGACCCCAAAAACACAATTCGTTCGATACTGTATATATATATATATATATATGTGTGTCCGTGAGCACGATAACTCTCGTAAAAATTATCCGATTTTGATGAAATTTGGTATACACGTGTAAAGCAACATTTATGACTTTAAGTTCGAAAACCAGCCAAATCGCTCTATCCGAAGGGGTATTTTGGGGGGGGTTTGTACCCCAAAAATGGGTTTTTTGAATTTTTTATATATAATTTTGGAAATAGTCAAATTTTAGTTTTTACCATTGGATTCAGCTTAAAAAAATACACAATTTGGTATTTTGATCATTTCTCTACGTCAGTTGGTTACCGAGATATTGAAAGTGCTAAACACAGTGCGTTGTCTAATGTTATTTTTATGGAGGAAAAGAAAAATTTTATATCTCGCTTATTTATGAACGTATACTGACGAAACTTGGTATACGGCTTCATCTGGTTGTGGACCATTGATATTTGCTCAAAAAAACATTTTTTTACCAAAGGCTCCCTTAGCAGCAAACCTGCGTACTCAGCCCCATGTTATTCTTATGGAGAATAAGTAACGTGTTATCTCCCTTAATTATGAAAATAAATTAATGAAATTTGGTATGTGGCTTTACCTAAATGAGTTATATTGATATTTTTATAAAACCCCATTTTTTGTGTTCCTTCCTTCAGCAAACCTGCATACTCAGCCGCCATGTTATTCTTATGGAGAATAATTAAAATGTCATAAATCGTTTATTTATGAATGTATAATGATAAAACTTGGTATGTGGCTTTATGTGGTGTTAAGATACATATATATGCATTGGAAATTCGCTGAGTACGCAGGTTTGCTGCTACGGGGGTATTTTACTTTATCCAGGCTATCTTTTTTTGGCTCCATGAATGCAAAGGTAATTCAGTGGGACAGTAAAGTACCTGACTGTTTCTTGTAAGCTTCTGCAATCGCTCTCTTCCATTCCCTTGCAGACTGCAGTTTTAGATGGTAAGGAGGAAGCAGCTTAGATAGTAATTTTCTAAAACAGTACAAAAAGAAATTAATGAGAATATAATAATTGGATTCTTAAACCAAAATTCTGAAAATTGAGTATCCCACTTAGATCCATGTTAATTTTAAAATATTATACGTGATCAGATGATCCATCCCCAGTGGTTATTTTACAGTTATAGCAAGGGCAACATGATGTTATGGTGTAACACAATTTAAACATGAAACTAAAACTACCTCATGTAAAACTATTATTTTCCGATTTTTATTAGCAAATTTCCTCTATAGGGAAGAAGCTATTACCGTAGGTGGCATGGAAAGACTTGCCCAAGACAATGATAACTTGTTGTTTTAAGGTCCCCAAATGCCAAAAACACTATTCGTTCAAATTTATATATGTGTGTGTGTCCGTTACCTCAATAACTTTTGAAAGAAACGCCCGATTTTGATGAAAATTGGCACAAATGTGGAGAATAACATTTATGACTTCAAGTTCGAAAACTAGATCGATCAAACTAAGGGAAAGGGGTTTTATGGGGTTAAAAATTTTCCAAAATACAGTTTTTTTTATTGTCCCCATAGCAGCACACCTGCATCCTTAGCCTTAATGTTAATGTTATGGAGGATAAGTCAAGTTTTATATCTCCCTTAACTATGAACATAAATTAATCAAACTTGGTATGTAGCTTCATCTAATTGAGTTATAATGATAATTGCATAAAAACACTTTTATTATCTTTCTTGTTGCAGCAAACCTGCATACTCAGCCCTAATGTTATTCTTATGGAGAATAAATAAAATGCTATATATTAATTATTTATAAATTAATGTATTGTTATGAAACTTGGTAAGTGGCTTTATGTCATAGTGAGACACATATTTATGCATTTTAAATTCGCTGAGTACAGGTTTGCTGCGACGGGGGTATTTTTATGTGGCGGCTGACTCCCCTTAAAGCACAAATACCCTGTGAGATGGTTACAATGAAATATTGTTTTTATAGTGTGTTTCTTGCATGTAACTTTTGATGAAGGACTTTCATACTGAATGAATGAACATAAAGCTTGTTACCTAATCCAAACCCCAAATTAACCCAGTTGTCTGTTCTCATAGTCTGATTAACGAAAGAAAGTGGAGGGGCTGCGTGGCGATCGAACATTCTATTTCATAACCTCATGGAAACCTAAAACACATTACTGTATTAGAAATTTCCAATAAACGTTATTTTAATAGTCAAACACGTTTATAGCACGGTTTTCAAATATTTTGTGTCTTATTCCGATGAGTATTGAATGTTATGTTTTCAAAAACACGAATTACAATTAAAAATGCCTCAATTTGTGTTTTTAAAAACATAACTATCAATATAAAGTCATTGGAATAAGATAAAAATATTTGAAAAATGTGCTATTAATGTATTTAACTGACCATTTAAATAACGTTTATTGGAAATTTCTAACACTGTGTTTCATGTTTCCACGAGGTTATGAAATAGGATGTTTGATCGCCGCGCGGCCACTCCGCCAGTCACTTTATTTCAAAAATCAGTCTACAAGGAGGGTATTAAATACTAAAGACTGAAGAAAACTAAGTGACTCATTGAAAAGATTACAACTTTTTCTAATAAAAAGTGCAGTTAGTCAATCTAATAAACCTTACAACTGCTGTACTCACTAGAGAAAAAACTATTCTTACTTTGAATCATCCAACAAGTTAAGTTTGCCGTCTCCGTTTTCAGCCCGGAAGATAAGGGCAGCCAAAACAGCTGCATCAGCTTTTGAACATTTCTGGTAACCTAGAAATACATAATTATTTTCCTTTCAAACTGCTTGCATAATGGTAAAAAAGTTAGAATAAATTTTATAGAAAATAATTTTTAATTTGATGGTTTTTGACACTATTAATTGTTAAAATAAAGTTATTACTGTATACCTCAAAAGCTCATTTAACTTACTGGTTAAGAACCTTTTGGTTAAAAGTAAATAATTTCTGTAGTAGCATGATACATGTTAAACAGGCCCGATCATCATCAGGCCTGATGATGATCGGCCCAATCAGGTTCTCTTGGTGTAATTGGTTGAAATTGATCGCCTTGTACCAACTTGAGTGTATATTTACCATCTTGTATGTAAGTACAATATAAGTATAAATATATTTTGTGTTGTGGGACAAAGTTTATTTATCCTGAATAAAAGTAGATAAATACTGCATTGCTTTCAGTGGAGGCAGATTCCTAATCTAGAGATAGAAGCCTGTACAGAGACCTAGATAGGTGGGTTACCCAACTAAAGTGGGTTCTAAACCCACCGGACATTATCACATAACTAATAGCCAGAAGTGATTAGTGGGGATTAAAGCACGGGACCTCATGGTAAATGTTGTACGCTTTAATGACACACATCAGGCTGTTCCCCACCCACAAGCACAAGAGGGGTGCTTGTTAAGAATTTAAATTTGTTAACTGAATTCATTTGATTTTGAAAGGATGAAAGGGTGAAGGTTTACCTACACATAACATCAGGGTGCAACCAGTGGTGCGGGCCCTTACCGCCCAGGTCAGCAACCTGGTGACCTTTTTTTTACTTGTTTGAAGCTTTTGTATATAGTGTTTGTGTGGTGCAGGCTCCTAGGTACACGCCTATGCTTAAATCCAGCCATGCATAATATTGAAAGCTTTGTTTAAACTGCTACATTGGGAAATATGTTTTATGTATTTTTGGCACACTGTAAATGAGGAAAACAAACTTATTCTAGGATGGCATTTTAAACTAATCAGTAATCATGGAAGAGAGATAGGTGTGAAAGTGCCAACATTACAGAACATCGAATATGTAGGCCACTCAGTTGTATTATAAATAAATCTGTTGAATGTAATAAATTCCCTTCAAAATTAAAATATGCTGAAGTCAAGCCTCTGTATCAAAAAGGAGCGAGGGATGTTTTGGACAACTATCGTCCCATATCATTATTGCCATGTTTTTCAAAAGTCTTTGAAAAAATTGCATCTAACCAAATTACAAATTTTTTGGAATGTAATAATTTGTTTGTGAAAGATCAATTTGGCTTCCGATCAGCAAATAATACAACTTTTGCCATAGCTAAGTTTTTAGCCCAGGTTGCATCTGCCTTGGATAGATCACAGAGTACGTTGGGTGTTTTCTGTGATCTGACCAAGGCGTTAGATTGTGTTCAGCATGATATCCTTTGTGAGAAACTTGAATATTACAATTTTAGTGATTCAGCGGTGTCTTGGGTGAAATTTTATCTATCAAACCGCTATCAAAGAACCATTGTTTTGAAAAATAATATTAAATGTATTTCAAATTGGCATGAATTAAAGTATGGTGTGCCTCAGGGTTCAATATTGGGACCTCTAATTTTTTTGCTATATATAAATGATTTGCCTCTTAGTGTATCTCCAAAATTGGTTCTTTATGCGGATGACACTTCAGCAATTTTGAAGGCAAACTCAAATCAGGATATTAAAATTATTTTTCAACATGCTATAGCAGAGCTTAAAAATTGGTTTTCAGCAAATGGTTTGTTGCTTAACAATTCCAAGACGCAAATTGTTAAATTTCAAACTGCTCAAAGCAGAGAAACCTTTGAACAAAATATTTATTTTCTAGGCAACTCTTTCTCAGTAAATAACTTAGTTAACTTTTTAGGAGTGGAGGTTGATTATCAATTAAACTGGAAGGCCAATATTAGTAAATTAATTAAAAAACTAAATTCAATCTGTTTTCAAATGATTATTTTACGAGAAGTTGTTGAGACTCAGACAAAGCTGATGTTGTATTATGGGCTTTTCTTTCCAATCATAAGTTACGGGATTGAATTTTGGGGAATCTCAAGTCACTCAAAATTAGTTTTTAAAATGCAAAAAAAATACATCAGAATTATGACATTCTCATCAAAAAGGAAATCTTGTAAACCTTTTTTTAAAGAATTCAGCATTATGACAGTACCCTCATTATATATTTACAGGTGTCTAATTTTTGTTAAAAATAATCTTCAGAACTTAAACACAACATGAACATAATTATAATACTAGATTTTGCAATGATTTCCAGTACCCAAGACACCGTTTGAAACTATTTCAAAAAACTCCTCAGTACATGGGGAGGAAGTTGTTTAATAAATTACCAGGCAACTTAAAGAGTATAATAAATGAAAATAGATTTAGAACTGAATTAAAAAAATTGCTTCTACAAAACATATACTACTCAGTGGATGAATTTTTGGGGGGGTGAATGAATTTTATTTGCTAGAGTTCATTATTATTTGGAAAATGTTGTAATAATTTACTTATTGTTAGAGTTTAGTATTAGAAATTTGACAATGTTATATGTTCTGTGCTGGCCTTGCTAGCTGTAAAAGAATGTTACTTATAACAATAAAGATATTCTTATTCTTATTCGAAAGGCAGGAACGCAATCTAATATAAACGACTCTTAATGTTTTATTTGTACAATAATAAACAACTTCTGAGGTTCATATGGTTTTTAAAATATTCGCCGTTTACAACAACAAGTGTTTACTTGCCCAGGATGTACTTGGGCAGCTCCTGAGGGTAGTGACAGACGACGTCCGCCACTCTGTCCTTCCCCGGGACCATCGAGAGCCACAGTTTCCTCATAAACATCAACTCGTACAGAAACCTCTGGGTTGAGCCTTCTGTAATATAAAAACAGTAATTTACTTTATTGCCTTTTATTTTATTATGAACAAAATTATAAATGTTCCTTAAACCTCGCTTAACACGTTGAGTGCGAGCCGGTCACCGGTGACCGGCCGCTGGATGCACGCTCAGGCCGCCCTGGTCATGGGAGACCGGCAAGGCCGCGGCGAAGAAAATCAGTCAGTGTGGCGCGCTCCCGCGGAGTATATTGGAGATTGCCGCAAGTGTTGTTGGTGGTGTCCTGCCCTACATTCTGCGTGAGTCGCCCGCCGTTACCGCGGACCTGAGACCGGTAGTTGCGCAATAACTTTGCGAGCTTATTGACGTTAAATATGTAAGTGATTTGAGTATTGTACGTCATAATAACATATTTTATGGGTTATTATTTTAGTTTTTGTGACTTGTACAGACAAGCCAGGATTTTGTGTTTGGGGGATTGCTTTGAGCAATTTCATGATAGTTTCTAAGTGAAATAAACAGTGGTTGGGCGGGAGGAAGAGGCTGTATATAATTATTTACCATATTTATTGTAAAAACCCATGTCCATGACATCAAAAGGGCGATATTGTAATCGCGGCGCCTTCGGACTTTCTTTGCCGGCCTGATCACGAGTGACCGACGGATTTTGGATGCCATTTTTTGTGTGAAAAGTACCAGAAATGCAGTTTGGGACCTTGATCCTGTCTTCTGAATAAAAAAAGTTAGATTTTATGTTAAACAAAATTTCAGGCCCTAGGGTAGGTACATATACAGACATTTTTACCGCACTCAAAGTGTTAAAGTGCTATGTGTCCTCAAGCCATACAGAAATCACAAACGTTCTTCCAAACTCAATTTACCACATGCTGGTATCTCAACAGTTAAATCAATAAATCATCATCTACAGTATTCAGTTGAACCTGATGAATGGCAAGACAAGTTTTTGTTTTTAATGATTGTTCTGCTAAAGGTTGTTTTGATTTTTAGTAAATTCATGTAAAGCTATATAACTTTTATGAAAACAAGATAATGTGGTACTAGTCATTCTGCAGTTTTTCGTACGGCAGCTAAGCAATGGCACCTTTGTCCTTTTGTGTCTATTTCTGGTCGTTAAGTGTTTTCCATGTTTACCTTTATAATATGTGTATTTTTTACCTCATAACAAATTTGGTTCTTATTAAAACATTAGGAATAATTTTTGTAACGTCCCAGAAACATATGTAGGATAATCTACTATAAATGTGAAATGTCTAGAGAGACATAAACCTGTATTTTAATAGTAGTTGCCTGGACCTCTAACAATATTTATTTAACTTATGTGCATATTAAGGCCACATACAGGCGTATTAAGGTACTTTCTCAAAAATTGCAGCTAGGCACATAATTTTGTTCACTTAACATAACATTAGGGTTGCCAATAAACATACCCACAGTGTTCCAAAACACACATAAGTTCAAGTTGAGTTCAAACTCTCACATATAGTGAGGAAAATTGGTGAAATTAATCAGCAGGCAAATTAAAATAATAAAATCTACGTTTTTTACATAAAGCATTTTTGAATATCAATAGAAAATCAGCAATAGACTTTAGTGGCAAGGTATGATAATTTCAAAGGATGAGTCAAAACATTTTTGTTATCTGCCGATAGCTTCTTAAATAACAGAATAATGCCATAATTTAAGCATGAACTATGAACCAGTCATGTCCTGGACCTTATGGGTGAGAATACAAATTCCTTAACACCATAGAAAGAATGTTCAGTAAGGAATTTAAAAGCCAGCTGTTTTGATTAATTCAGGACGGCGGGAAAGTTGTTGTATATTTTTAATCAAATGTATGATGGAACAGCTTCAAGAAAAGAGGTTTTGTGAATGGGATATTTTAACATTGTTGTATTTCTGGTATAGTGGTTGTGCTGATGGTTCCTAACAAAAAACATCATCTGCGATTGATTTTAAAAACACTAGACAATGAAAATTTAAGGAAGGGGGAAATCCGTAGTCTGTGGAACTGCCATATTTGCAAGGTTCTCTAAGGCTTGAACCTGAAAGCAATGTCAAATTACCCTTTTCTGTTCCAAGAAAACCATAGCAGCTTAAATTAATCAATTGTTCCAATTAAAGAAAAAATTTAAAAAACCTGACCACTAGGTAAATATTTGTAGTGTTTATTTTTTATTTACCTTTTTATGATGACAAACTATTAAGTGACAGCGTTCATTTGGAATCTACAAATTGGATATTTGCATAAGCACCAGAAAACCAGTCTCACAATCAGAGATCCACATTTTAGGAGTTGTTAGAAATAAAGACAAGTTATGTATAATTGCCAAGTTGTTATGTATAATTGGTTTGTACAAGTTTATAAACGTTTTAAAGCACATTACCTGTGTTAAGAGAGGAGTCTGATGTGACCCAAGAACAGATTTCTTGAATGGCGTCAAAGAGGAATTCTTCGTTGGCTAAAGCCACGGTTTTATCCTTGACCGACACAACAAGGCTGAATCCTTCCGTTGTCTGAAGATGCAGCCGATCTCCAATCTCTTGTACCAGGTCTCCAATTCGTGTGGTGGAGTTTACTTCAAATTTCTGAAATTAGCTTTGAATTCTTAGCTATTATCAAGAATTATTATGATTATGAAGGAAAGATTGTCGTCTTTCAAACCGTTTGCATCATGGTATCATACATTTTAAGTAATTTTGTAAACAGCATTTGTGTCTAGTTTGCTGTTTCAAAACCACTAATTACTAAAATAAGGTTATTACTAACAAGTTCATTTAACCAACTAGCTATGAAATTTTAATTAGCGCTAAAATTAAAATGCATATTATATGGATTTTAGTGGAGGAAAAAACTTTTTACAGAGACAGTTCTCCTCGCTTCGAGAGACCTATCTGTTTTTGTTTTCCACAAAGCTTACGGTGTGTTCTTAACCACTGGGAAGTGCCATTATCACATAGAACATCATATAAAAATATCTGCCAAGGGTGATTGACAGCGAACAAAGCCCAGGACCTAGCAAACAAATTCACACACCATTAAAGTGACTAAGTGTACATGTCAGGTTAAATTAATGTTCAAGGATTAGAGACTTTTTAAAATTAAGGATTTAATATTTTATTAGTCAACCTCTTGACAGTGTCAGATACACAGATTTTCATATCCTTATGACCCATCTGTTCAACACGACAGATCTCATGCTTGTAGAAGTTCTACAAGATGACTTTGCAGATTTTCATATCCTTATGACCCATCTGTTCAACACGACAGATCTCATGCTTGTAGAAGTTCTACAAGATGACTTTGCAGATTTTCATATCCTTATGACCCATCTGTTCAACACGACAGATCTCATGCTTGTAGAAGTTCTACAAGATGACTTCGCAGATTTTCATATCCTTATGACCCATCTGTTCAACACGATAGATCTCATGCTTGTAGAAGTTCTACAAGATGACTTTGCAGATTTTCATATCCTTATGACCCATCTGTTCAACACGACAGATCTCATGCTTGTAGAAGTTCTACAAGATGACTTTGCAGATTTTCATATCCTTATGACCCATCTGTTCAACACGACAGATATCATGCTTGTAGAAGTTCTACAAGATGACTTTGCAGATTTTCATATCCTTATGACCCATCTGTTCAACACGACAGATCTCATGCTTGTAGAAGTTCTACAAGATGACTTCGCAGTAAGTAAGTTCAAACTACAGTTCTCTCTTATATTAATTTATTTTTAGATTGGATAAAATATTGGTAATATTGTTTACTTAGCAGACAAACTTCAATTGCCCAACTTAAATGGCAATCAGGCTGAAGTAGTTATGCAGAAATTTGGTTGATTGGATATATTTGAAAGATTAGGAAAGAAACTAAAACAAAAAACTTGGTCGATAAACTCAAAATAAACTAAAGATACTAGTTTTTCCCAAAAACTCCGCTTTTTATCTAAATTCAGTTTTATAATCATATCAAATCATGCATCTGATCAAATTATAATATTTATAAATTGTTTTAAACACATGTTAATTTAATCTAGGGTCTTAGGAGAGGTTGTAAAAAAAGGTATCTTCAAGAATATATTACTGTCTTCTATGGCAATTGAATACATTACTGAAAATCCAAGAATACCATTAATGGCTGACAGACTTTTGGTTTTCTCAAAAGTTCTTGGAACGGTTTGGCTTTATATATAAATGACAAATCACACACCAAGTGAATTACAATAAGTGTAATTAAAGTCTCTAATTAACATTTCTGTATAAACAAAGGACAAAGGCGACATTAAGGCCATTAAGGCGACATAAAGACATGAAGGTCACCCGCTGCTGCATCGCCTGCACCTCTGTCCAGTGGGGGGGGGGGTACTTGCGGTTCCCGTGGACCAGCATCTGCTCGGATAGTTGGATAATTACTACACACCTGCTCCAAGTGGTCCGGGAAGCAGATGCTGTGTATGATGGGCACCCGCTGCTGCATCGCCTGCACCTCTGTCCAGTGGGGGGGGGGGGGTACTTGCGGTTCCCGTGGACCAGCATCTGCTCGGATAGTTGGATAATTACTACGCACCTGCTCCGAGTGGTCCGGGAAGCAGATGCTGTGTATGATGGGCACCCGCTGCTGCATCGCCTGCACCTCTGTCCAGTGGGGCGCGTACTTGCGGTTCCCGTGGACCAGCGTCTGCTCCAGCCTCTTCTGAGAGTCGAACGCCAGCGCCTGCTCTCTGCTCGACAGGAACAGGCGTAGCTCCTGTCAAACAATGGTGAAACAGGTCATTGGCGTAGAGGCCAAGGCGACGGGCAAGAACCATCTCAGCAGCCCCGTCGTAGGTCCTGGCATGTAAATGTTATCAGTACTGTAAAAATCGTATCCATGCACAGATCCACAGTCCGTGTGGACAGGCAAAGCAAATCAAAAGAGGCTGACAACCTCTATAAACCAATTAAAAATCACACTTTATTTGCGATCCACAAACAAAATAATTGACTGATATATAAATTGTTTTAGAAAGTTTTCATATACAATAGTCTCATAAACTGACAAACTGTGAACTTCGAGAGATTTTTTGAGTGTGTGTGGAATGTCAAGTTTTACGAAGCTTGATAAAATAATTGTAAAAGCCAAGATGAAGGTTTGACTTTAATAATAAAATTATTTTAAATAAAGATTATTAACAAAGAAATTTTAATTTTTATATATAATTCTGTAAGCTGAATTTTTAAGTCGAAAAATGTGGGACTTTGGAAAATTGCAGGATGATGGGATAGGGTCAAATTAAAGGTCTTGATCCCAGGGACTCGCGAAAATAGCAGTATTTCTAAAAGGCTACCAGCAAACGAGAAATAACGTAAGACATCCCCCATAAGAAAAGCGTGGGGATTTAAAAACGACTGCTTTGTTTACATTAAAACATGTTATTAAGTGTCTACTTAGTGAACTGCCATGTGTTCCTACTTATATTGTTTTATTTTGCTCAGCATGTAAAGAGTAAACAAATCAGATGAAGCAGAGTATTGAAGAAAGTTTAGAGCCCCTTGAAGCCACTAGTGTGGTACTAAAAGCATAGCAGAGCTTAGGTGGAGCTTAGTTCCTCAGTAATTTTACCTGATTTATTGTAGCTTAAAATCAGTAGTACATATACAAAAGTGTTTAAAATGGGAGTCGAGTTAACCTGAGTGTTGAGTTTTTATGACTCCACTGTATTTATACACAGGATTTCTACTAGAGCCTTCACACACTAATCCACAGGGTGAAAATATAAGTAAACCGGGAAAGAGTCTACATTCGTAGTTAAGGGAAAAAAGTATTCAGAAACATTCAAAAGTATAAGTAAGAAATAAAGGAAAATTTAAATGATTTTTAAATATATTTGAAAGGAAACCTGGTATAACTTCTATATTATTAAACAAATTCTGCAATTTTGTTTGGAGATTTTAAACTTCTAAAAATAATATTTATTACGTGTTTTGAATAAATCAAAGGCTCTTAACCTCTAGAAGTTGTTTTTAGGGTTTAGAAAACATTACCTTTAGAAGTCTGCTCCATGTGTTTGCAAAGTTCCAATGTTAATGTTATGGAGTTATTTTAGTTATTCAGCTGATTATTATGTAAAACTGTCATATGCGTGTAAAACTATTATATGTGTAACTGTTCGCAAGAGTCCTGCGGGAAAATGGAACATCAACAAGTAATATTGAAAAATATAGTGCCATTTAGAAGTTATGCAGCTTGGGTTTTAAATATTCAGTGTTTTGATAAGTTCACTGGCAGGGTGGGGGGGGGGGGTGGTAGTGACCTTGAGTAGCTGAGTGGAGGGAGAGAACAAGCCTGTTGCCAAACACATGAGCTCCCAGCCCCTCTCCTCACTGTGCAGAGACTTGTTGTCCGTCAGCTGTTTCATCAGCTGGCAGTATAACTCGTCCTTCAGCATTTCCTACAACATCCAACAAATGTATGTCAGTATGCGATTCTTTAAGATCCTAAATAGGAGTGTATTCTAGAGCACAACACTTCTTAACCTTCAAATATTTACATGATGTAAAAAAATCTCAGATTTTTGATTTCTATACATTAAAAAGTTGTATGTTCATAGACTGGATAACACACACCCCTCACTGTGGTGGTTGCTTTATATAGCCTAATAACTTTTAAACTGGGTCTTAATCAGTTGAGTTAAAATCATATCCTTTATTACACATAACGTTTAGTATTACAACTTGTAAAACAACAGGTGCTTTGTCAAGATAAACTATTGAGGCATCAGACCTAGGGTGAATAGACTGAGTTAAAAGCACAGTTGAGTTGTTGAAGCTCTTTCTTACGTAAAATTTGTAATTAACGTACATGTTCCATTGGACCCTGGAAGATGATTTCAGTAAGGTCTGTAGGCTTTGTTACTGGCAGATCTCCCATGTATTTGAGAACACCCATGTACCCTGTGTAAACAAAGAAACTTGTAATAATGAACCAACTAACTTATGTCTTTAACTTATCTTTCTGTCATAGTTGTTAGTCTGTAATTGCAAAGTGTAACATTTAAGTAATATAAATGGTTGAATCGAGCTCGGCTATAACAAATATTTTTCTACAACCTCTTTACGATCTAAAAACACATTGTAAACAAGCTTTTTTCTGTTTTTCTAACAAAAAAGTATTGTTCGCTTGCTGATAGCTAATAAATAGCTGACTGATGGTTGCTATGGACCAAGCTAACCAACTCGGTGTTTATAACCTCAGTCTCGTGAATTCAGCTAAAATGGATGAAAGTGAATTTTTCTGTCTATGGTATCCAAAATTCCAGTTGTAGGACAAATTCTTTATGTAATTTGAGTGTAAAGTGTCTTTGTCCATTTTGGAAAATAATTCTAGATTATCAAAAAATTAATCTTAGTTGCCACTGCAATATTTATTGTTATAGAGCAAATAAAGATTATTATTATTACCATGCTCTGCAACGTGTCATGTAACAGTTTTCTTTCAAGCGACAAAGACCTACTTTATGCTCTTAACACACAAATAACTATTTTAGCCTTATAATATCTATTTCAGTTCAACCCTCATTTATAATTGTAGATAAGCTATGGATTTGATAGTGTTACAATAGTTTTGATTGGAAACTTTAAACACTTTTATTTTCAATGTATTTAGTTAGAAAATTAAACTTAAATCTTCTGAATTACATATATATTAACTGCTCAGTGAAAATCAGTTTTGAGATTGCTGTTAATGTAATACTCCCACTGATTTTCTTGCCTGAAATTTACTCAGATGGTTAGATAGTTACAACTGGAGGTGGTTTTCAGCGTTTTTATTTAATTCAGACTTTTTACAGGGGGCTTCAGCAAGCGAGAGGTTCTGGTTCTGGTTACCATTGACGGCAGCATCCTTCTGCGGGTGGTTCTGCAGACTCTTGTACAAGGGCAGTCTCAGAGGCTGGACCGAGTGTGACCACAGTGGCTCCGCCCCCAGTGGTGGCCTGGACAACCATAAGAGGTTACATTTCTACATTAATGATCAGTTATATATATGAGCAATATGTTTGGTAACAACAATTATTTATTATTTTATTAGTGAATTTCCTATGGAAAGTGAACTATTAACATGACCCGCACGGTGAAACTTAAGCCCGGGACCAACATAGAAGTTCCTAACGTGACCCCTTGAACACGTTTTGGGGGTTTTGGGGGGTATATATATATATATATAGGCACTCTAGCGGTCACATTTTTTGTCCGATTTACTTCAAATTTGGAAGGGACGTTTCTTTCTATAATCAGTTGGACAAGTTCGTTGGGCAAAACAATCGAAAAACTCTAAACCCCTTTTTTGGGGATTAATCTTTCAAATTTTGAGTTTTTGGGCCCAAAAAGGGTCAGAAAAGCCTCTGATGTGAAATTAATTAATGTAAAAAGATGGGAATTAGTGTGGAAAAACTTTTAAGCCCTCTCTCGTCATTCTAGCATATATATTTACTGAGTTATTAAAGGAAATGTGTATTGACCAAACACAGTACGTTGTCTTATGGGGGTTTTACATTAGAAAAGCCTGTTAAACATTTTTTGGTGTACTTTTATCATCTCCAACAACCTCACGCCTACTTAAAGCTTGACTGGACCTTCTCCTAACCTTATAATGCGCAAAATTGTATTCCCAGCATTGCAGGTAAATAAAACCAGGAGTATCAGAACAGCCAAAAAATCAATGTTTTCAGATTTGAATAAAAATTGGAATAATTGTATGTTTTTAATTTATTTTGAGTTTTTATAGTTTTTTTATGTGGAAATTCACTTCCTTCACATCAGCGTGCTGCGTGCGAACTCGTTTTAATTGTATTGATTTGTCAGTTTGTCAATATCATTTATTGGAGCCCTGTTTGAAATTTCCTGGTTCAGTGGTGTGTAAAACTCTTTTAAAACACATAGTGAATATTACATGTCGCTTAAAACACGTAATACGTTGTATTGTTTCATAGCACTGATGACAATGAATTACTGGGGGAATAATTATTTATAGGGTCCGATGAAAATCACAGTGTTACTCAAAATAGACTCAAGGTAACACACTTCCTTACAAACATATTTGGTAAACTCACTACCCGTTCCCTACCATATTTGGGTTAAAATTTAATCATTTGACTCATATCAATAAACATGATAAGAGAGATTTGAATTAGTTCATTTATAACAACATATCTATGGTTTTATTATTTTTATTTTTGGTCTTTTATTCAAACATAAACGTCACCTGAAGTAATTTTTGCAATACTGCTCCAAGTTGTGCTTGTTCTCCACAGGCATTATCCTCTGGATGGCTCGAGCCCTGAGAGTTCCATCCAGCGCTCCTTCCTTATTGAAATATGCCTGAAAACAACAGTTCTACTGTAATCTAGCATAATTATGCATCCTTTGGTCAGGTACGAAGCATGTGATTGTGTAGTTCTGAAATAGCTCAACATTTCAAGGGCATTGTTTTATGAGTGAGTTTGAAGAGAATATTTCTGAATAAAAAGAGAAAACTCCTTCAAAATTTAAATTACTATTATAAAAAGAGATTAAAAGTTTATGAAAGTGTTATTAAATAACACCAAGCAACTTTCATCTAAAGGGTGAGGGCGATGAGCTACAAAATAATACTTTTAGAGGTTAAAAATCGCCAAAAAAATCCAGAAATTCTGTTACAGTCTATTTAAAGTAGCTTTAGGATTGACTCCAGTGATACCTGTTGAGGCTAGTGAAAACTACAAAGAGGTAGTGTCAATGACGGGACAGCTTTTTCCGAACATAACCAACGCAACCAAAAACGTCTGTCCTGCAATGCCAGATTGCTTTTTGTTTAATGGTCACTATATTTGAGGCGTCTGCTTGGAGTAAATAAATGGTTGCTTTTATTCACTTATGGACATATAGCAAATGCCAGTTAAAATGTAAACTTGTTTGTTTTGATTTTGACCCTCTCAATGTATTGTTAAAATATCTGAAGTGAATGTGTATTTCCCATTGTTTTGGAAACTAAAGAAAATGGTTCCCATACTATGATATCATATGTAGCTTTGTCTCCTGTTGCTTGCAGATTTAGCAAAATTGGACCACAAAATCTTCCGATAGCTGTCACTTAGGCGCTACTGACAATCCTACAGCTACTTGAAATAAACTATAATAATACAGTGGAACCTCGATAACTCGAACCTCAATAAGTCTAATTCCTTGATAACTTGAATTTTTGTCATTCCCCTACCTTTTTTGTTATCTTGCCTACCTAATGCTATGTTATTTTACCCCTATAAGTTGAAGGGTTAACAGGAAACACCTCGATAACTCGAATTTTTGGAGTATTCTTAGCCTGTCGCCGCACCTCTATAAGTCGAAGTTTTAGCTCTAGAACCTCTATAACTTGAATATGTACAATTGCCATACCTCTGTAAGTCGAAGTATTGACTAGAGAACCTCTATAAGTCGAAGTTGTTGATTCACTAAACCTCCAGTGACTTTGCAGCCAGAAATTTCAACCCTCCCCCCCACTAAATCTCTTTCCGGGTGCTCCTGGTGTCGGTAAAACAACCGACAAATTTATGTTGATGAGCAACACACATCAAACACACTCATCCTCACACATGGGTTTCACCTATGTGAGGATTTCATTTCATAAATAAGGAACAGTCTCATATTGTTGTAAATTATAAATATTTTTTAAATAAAATGGTTTTAATTTGATTAGATTTGTGTTCTAAGTCCTTAGTTAGTGTGAGTTCAGAGGTTCTGAATGTAGTACGTGAAACGTAGTTTTTAGGTTGTTTTTTTACGAAGTGTTTGCAGTTTGGTAAAACGTGTTGGCAAAACTCTACCCCATGAGGAGAAGTTGAAGACTTTTTGAGGCTACTGACACAGGAAATAAAAACAGTGACATCGAGAAGCAGTCTGGAACACCAGTGAACACTGTCAACACTTTTAAAACAAAAAAAGTGTCACACTGCTTCACCCTAATTCCAACAATGCTCTGCAATTTTAATCGTTATCATGTTTTGTTTCCTTTTAGTTTTGCAAATTATTTTAATAGCCTACTGTACATTAATCTTCAGCTGAATGAAATTGATGCGTAGTTGGTCAGAACTGACCTCCGTAAGGTGGAGGGATTTTTTTGAGGCAGGTGATAAGAAGTGAGCAAAAAAGTCTAGAAAATAGACAGGAAGTGGTCGAACGGGCAAAACATCACCACAATACCAATTTATGAGTCATTATTTGTTTACTTTCCTCCTCTACAATATTTTCACTGAAGGAAGTATTTTGTCCTCTACTACGTTAACCAACGAAGCTTTACAATATATTTCTGGGCTTATTTTAGGCATTTAAAATTGTTCAGATCTATTTTAATTTTAATAATAATTATTATACGGTATGATTATTTTTTATACATAGCTCGAACTTATGTAAGGATTATACCCTTCCATGATCCATCAATTGTGTTACCGTGATCCTCAATAAGTCGAAGTCTGTGGAAAATCATCTTGCTAAGTCGAACCTCAATATTTCGAAATAATCGATAACTCAAATTTTTGCCGTTCCCCCTGAGGTTCGAGTTATCGAGGTTCCACTGTATAGATTTTCATAATACAGTTCTGTTTTACCACAATGTGCAGGGGAGGCTGCAGGATGGTGGGTAACACTCGTACACTGGTGCCAGGGAAGTCTCCCCACGCCCCACTCAGCACGTTGTAACCCGTCAGCCACTCTCCACCCCTCTCCCCCTCCTCCAGGGCGATCAGGTCCCCTCTCTTCATGTTCAACAGACCTCCGCTGTCTACACACACAAACAGTCAGGGCTAATTCAATGGCAAAGATGGATGTACCTGTAATAATTACAGCTACTATAATGATTTATAGCTGTGATTTAAGAAACATTATATCAAATATAAAATCTCATGGAACCTTGTGTTGATTAAACACCAAAATTGGGCCAAAATACGTTGTGATGGTGATGATACAGTGGTGTTCACCTTTGCAATTGGTGCAAAAAAACGTAAAGATGCCTAAAGTAATGAAAAATGACAGGACATTTTTATAAAATAGAAATAAAAACAGTTCTAGTTAGTTGGTTTCTGCTATTAACATTTTGAGACATTTTGAAAGTTTTATTATTTTCAAACATTGAGTTTTAACCTAACAGAAACCACAAATAACTACATATATTTTCCTATAACTCACATCTTCTTTTAGGACAAGGAAATGTTATGTATACCATTGTATTATTACTAAGTGAAAATTTCACACCAAACACACACACTGACTAGACCATTTATTAGAAAAGCAATGATAACAATAATATAAATAAATATTTATAAACACAGGTTTTTCAGTAGATACTGAGGATCCAAGATACTGAGTATCTGTTGGTTCCAAGTGCAATCAAGTTATATTTTAAATTTGTCTGCACAGAGGACTTTCTTCCAATCATCCGATTAAAAATTAATACCGAATGCAACTTAAATCACTGCTACGAAATACACAAGACCCTTGACAATCTGACTAGTCAAAACGATATTAGCAATAAGTTCTCTCCAACAAACCAGGAGGTGAGTAGTCCTGCACGGCGATGTAGTACTTTGAGATCTGCTTGAGACTGGTGATGATCCACTGGACCAGGTCTGTGACAACATCGGCCTGGGGCGACTGGAACACAAACTCATACCCTTGGATGGTCAGGAGCTGCAACTCCTTCTCTTGTCTGCACAAAACATTACACAAGATAAAAACATATTTTTGAAATGTGAAATATAAAGTTCACACAGTGGTTACATTGTATACAAGGCAGTGACTAGCACTTTCGAGGGGATGGGAGGTGATGGCAAGGGGAAGGGCAGGTTTTCAAAGAGATATTTTAAAATACCCAGGCTATAAATTCTCTAAATCCCTTGCTATGGGCTTGGTTTATCTATCTAATGCCACATCGTACTCCAAGGCAGCATTTTCAAAGACACCCCACGCATTCCTGGTAAATGTTTGCCACCGTTGGACAGCCCTTAGAGCAATAGCTTGTCTACGAGCTTCAGCTTTTTCAACAGCTGCGAGCTTCAGCTTTCTCAACTGTTTCTGTAGATCACTGCTCTAGCATTTGAGTTGGTCTCAAACTGGCCTGCCGCTGAGTTTGCTCTTCACGTTGAAGTTGCTGTTTTGGAGTTTCTTCTGTACAACAAAAGTGTAAACCTAAATCTAAACAAATAAACAAACTCAAAATCTTGTTGTACATCTCAATTACACAGAACACCTGTTTTAGTTCATCTCAGTACATGTTAGTGCCCACAATATTATCATGGGAAGTTTAGTGGCCACAGGAACAAACCCCTAAAGAAATTTTAAAATGTGATATGTTACTATGTTAGGATATTAGCTATGTTCCTACCAAATATCACCTCAATCGGTTCCGTAGTTGGAGCGTGATGGAGCCACAAATAATCAAACAATCTTTTGACTTTATAATATTAGTATGATACACTGTAGGACAGTTTGCTGAGGACTCACTGACTATGCAGCAGCGTGATGGAGTGGATCTCTATGTAGGAAAGCTGCAGCAGCACTCGCTCGGCGTTGGTGACGATACAGACGCCGGTGGAGTTGACGGCCAGGATCACGTTGACGGCTCCAATGTCCGGCCCTCTCGACAAACCACACGCAGATAAAGGACACCGTTCCTCCGTCACGTTTCAAATGCATATTAATCGTTAATATGTTGAGAAAGTGATGTTTTGTAAGTGTGGTATAAATTATCATATATGCCAGAGAAATATCTTAACCTTTTGAAAGGGGTCTGACTAAACCCTAGTTTTGTTACTAGTTATGTTCTACATTTTCTCAGAAAGTATCATTAATGAATAGCCCAATGACAAATGGCAGCTAGGTCAAGTATCAAGCCTTCAAAAAATTGTCACGCTTTGTTCAGGATCGATCTGGCGAGAAGAGAACACTATTCACTACAGTACTCTTATATTGACTTTGGAAATGGCCTTAGGGCCGAACATCTTGATCAGTAAAAATTGTATTAATAAAAAGGCTCTTTTTTACAATAACAATCTTAAAAATAAGAGAGTAAAACTTAGAGAAATTATAAAAGATAAATATGATCTGTTTTATGTTACGGAATATGATATTCTTTCAAGGATCTGAACTAGATATGGCTGATCCAGACAGCAAAATATCCTATAGGCTGGAGGTTCGATGTAAAACCTAATTTTTATTTTTGTGGAAAATGATTATGCCAATCAACATTCAAATACATTCAGATAAAATATTAACAGTTTAAAAATCCTAAATTCTTGGTATAAGTTAAGTACTAATAACATTCATATTTTTGTATTTTGTTTAATGTCAGCTATATTATAGTTAAATTTTACCGAGTCTAAACCATGTTATAAATATACATTTTAGCATTGCCTTTTAGTTTGTTAAGTTTTTTTGTTGACCCTATTCTGTCTGTACATATACACAGTTATGAATAAAGATGTATCCTATTCTGATTCCACAGGTTGATAGAGGAACATTGCTTCAAATTTGTTGGAATACAATCACCATCATGTTTCTATCTGTGGAATAGTTAAATATCTGCTGTTAATACATCAATATAATATATAGTTTTTGATGTTTTAAGTCTGCACAGTAAGTATAGTACAAACATTTTCTTATTTACCTGATATTTGTCCAGCTTCGTAAAATTTTGAGAAAAGCAACGGCCATTTGGTTTTGGCAAAATTAACTACGTCTGCTTTCACCATTCCTTCAGGAACTTTATCTTTGAGGAAGTAACTCTGTAAAATAATATTTTTCTTTAAAAATCATGACAATAGTTTTTAAATTACAAAAGCTTGAAATTCAAAACACATACCAAAATTATCACAAATCAGTACGTGCAAAGATCCAAAGTTATACCTGATCTGGAAACAACATAAATATTTTTTTAAATAGTACATAAATACACATACACACTGAAAAGAAAGTATCGTAGACCTTGTCTTTAAATAATTTTATTTATTTATTTTTTGTTGTTGATCAAAATGACATGACTACCTCTTTGGTGGGGTAAGTTTATAACTATTTTTGAGTTATTTGGACAACATCTATCTTAATATTTAAATACAGCGTGGGATCCTTAGTAAATCTTAAAACAAACATATCGCAAACCGGATCTACAAACTACGTCTTGACGTTTCGCGCGAACAAAACAACAACACACCTCTTCGAGGGAATTTTATTGTTGCCTACGACGTTTGGCGAGGAGTCACTTGAAGCATGTTACCCCAACTTTTTTTACCCTCATATCAACTTTAAACTGGTGAGCACAGTTTGTGAACAACTTGTATAAAAGTATACAGCAATGCAAGTTAGTACATTATCCAGTGGTACGCCCACCTCCTACCTGTTTGAACGCCTCGGTGACCAGAGCCTCCCACTGCAGGGCCCCGGACTGCCGCAGACTCCGCGGAGGCACGTACTCGGGCAGGCTGGTCCTGAGGGTGGCGGCCACCAGGTCACCTCCGTGGTCCACATAGTACTGCTGTGCTGCTAGTAGAGCCAGCTCCGAGTCCTGCACACGAGGTGGACAATCAGCACAATACTGGCGATCAGCAACCATCGATTATATATACTGAAGTAGAAAGGTGTCCCTATTTTTGTGTGAGCCAGGACTCAAAGAAGACACAATCGATTATACACCTGCAGTAGATAGCAGTCGTAATGGATGGTTCTGTTAATAAAAAGAGACAGGACTCTCTACATAGTTCCGACAGCACTGGATAGAAATCACCAACATTGCACACACAATGATCGTATCTTGGGCTCATGCCGCTTGGCGCGCTCAGCTCAGCCGTGGTGGGATTTTTAATCTCATTTTGACAGTAAAACAACTGTCTCGCTTTCCTCACAACTCGTAAGATTTAATAGGTATACATTTTAACGAAGGCTGTAAGGCAGTAATAATAAAGGTTGTGTGAAATAAAAATAAAATCGTAATAACTGGTACAAACTTGTAATAAAATTGCTATCGACATCGTAGCTATCTTTAACCAGTGTCAATCCAGCATGGTCTGTCTGTTTGTCTGCCTCTGCAATTCAAAGTAGTTCGCATAATGTCTACTAGGAGGAAGCACATGCTATAGTGCTTCTCTGCACCTCTGTTGTCGTCTGCAGCCACTAGATTGTGCTGCTTTTTTTGTTAAGAGATCCAATATTGTATTCACACCTACTACAGGTGTATAGTCAATACTTACACTAATAACCAACAGAGTTTACTTCTGTCAGCTATTACTTATCCTCTCAGGAGGGGATATAACAGTTGGTGAGTGAGGAAGCAGACATAAGTTGATTATCACTTAGGGGTGGGCGAGTAGTGTTTTTTTTAATCGAGTCGAGTATTGAACCAAACTACTCGAGTATCGAGTCGAGTCGAGTAGTTCTTTAAAAAGTAAAAAACTCATTTAAATTTTTTTTATTGAAAACAATTTTTGTTACATATTAAACTTTAACTATAAACATAACATTTTATTGAATTATTAATGTTATTATTTATTTTATTTTAACTTTAATTTTACTATGAATGAATAATGATTTAAATGATATATATATATATATATATATTTGTTTTCAACTACCATAACAAACAAAAGACAAGTATTACAAACGTATATCCGTACAACAATTTAGGGTTAGTTTATCAAAACCAGAACATTTGAACAAGAAAGTGATTTTTTGACCCTGACCAAAACATTTAACTCAAACGAATCCATAAATAACCCATCTGTCATTGTCTCCTTTCATGTGAGCTTAAACTAAATGTTAGACTTATTTTTCTTCTTTATTTCAGTCACTTATTTTGTTAAATATTGGTTAGCGGTGTAAACGTGGGTAAACGGCGGGAGTAGCTTTGCATTTTCAACTATTTGGGGTAAACGGCGGGAGTAATCAATATCAACATCAATTTTCGAGTAGTCTCTAATACTCGCTCGGCCTTCAAGTATTAGAAAATACTCTACAGTTACTCGAAATCTCGAGTACTCGCCCACCCCTATTATCACTTGCTTTCTGGTGTGGAGCAGTTTTACAAGTTAACGTATATCGCTTAAATAAATAGTTGACAGCAGCACACTATCGGTGACTTAATCAAACTACATCCACTTTAAATTCTAGCTAACACAAAAAGAGGGACAGCTGGGCCATTTAGATGGGATGTCGTCTTCAGTACCTATAGTCAATGCTTAAACGTCCATTACAGGTGTCGTCCATGCACATCATGATGGTCTGGCATAACGTGTGTATGATGACCATACTTTGTCATCATTAACATTAGTCAAAGTATTTCATTAATCATTTTGGTTTGATGTGATGAACCTATGGGACTATTTTCAAAGCACTTTTGGAACATATTTTATATATTGATAACTACATAAAGCTTTCCATTTTTTGCCAACATAAATTTTAAAATAGTATTAAGGTTGTCTTTAAATTCAAATACGTGTAAGAAAACAAATAACAGATTACCTGATTTAATTTGAATAATGATTAACCAATATATACTTATTTAAAAATAACTTATAAAATTATACGTGTACAAACTATATAATCAGTAAGATATTATTTGATTCCGTTAAATTCTAATAACAAACTAAACCTGTCAACTTCCATCAGACTTAACTGCTGCCAATTGTTGAATACTTCTCCCAAAATCTCTGGTACATTAGGTTACTTGTTAATGGCACAATCACTGGTCAGTCGTTGATGGGGACCCTAGGAAAAACTAAACTTCATTTTCAAACTGAAATTTTTGACATGCAGATTCTAAACGGTTTGTGTCTCTAGAAGAGAAAGCCAAGAGTGTTTGGCACATGGTTTTTCTTAAATTAACAATCTAGCACAGATAAGTTTTTCAGAGGTCACAAAAGGAGACTGACCTGCATCACCCGATATTCGCCCGTCTTGATGCCCTTGACAACCTGACGATAGATGAGGTTAGTGGCGACCGGGTCAGGCATTGACAGTCCCTGCCATAACAGAGAGGATGTATCGTGAACCACATTAATTGGTATACAGCAGCGAGGCATTTTATTACAATTTGTAAATTGAAACATAAAAAAATACTTTGTTTTTTATTTAACTGAATTCAATCTGCCATCAAAACTTATTTTAACAATAAATGTCTATCGGGACTTGGTGCATTTGAACAAATATTTTTTCTAACGCCAAAGGCATATTTTAGTAACAAAAGCATGCTTTTAGAGAAAAACGATACAATTTTTGTTAACACCCCGAGACTTGAACCCGTGACCTGAACCAAAGTCCAAGTCGGTAACCATTAGGCTAGCAAAATGCCCAACAATGTTCATCGGATTTAGGTTAATTTTAGCAAAAGTGTTTTAAAATATTTTGAGTTAATTTTATATTTTAAATAATTGTTAACAAATATTTTATGTCATTTAAACATAAAATGTTATTGAACATAAACTCACCACCACCAACAATGGATTTTAAACAAATAAATATTTTATATTTTAAAAAACTGACTTGGAAAATGTTTTAAGAACATTACTAACCTAAAACTTAGTTGATAAATCTTATGAGTTGTCAAAAATTTCAAGGTTCGGTAGAACAAAAACTCAACAACGAGTTGGCAAAACTTACTCACCCTCCCCAAAAAAGTGATTTATATGAGCATATTCTACTTGTCTACCTGCCACGGGGCGAACATCTCCTTGCGGTAGACCAGCTGCCAGGGGGTGTCTCTCTCGGCCACCCCGCGCTCCTTGGCGTCTTGCTCACACTGGGAGACCGCGTCCAGCACATGGTACCGGCCCGCCTCCAGCCGCATCACCTGTGGCAACGAGGGCTTTGAGTGTTGGAAATACGAGTTACATTTTATATACAACTTTGTGCTGGACATTTAGAGACTTAATGAGTTCTACTAGCTCCCAACTAACATTTTATGGGTGGGAGTGATCCGTCTGCAAACCATTATGAATGACGAGTTATGGCCTGGAATTGCTGTGTCAAATATACAAACGTTTCTATTTCTGTTAATCACTGTTGATGATTCATACTGTCCAATCATAATTTCTGCAGTTGAGCATGGTTACGGGTCCTAAATAACCTAGAAAAAACTATAAATAAGATTTAAGTTAAAATACTAAATGAATGTTGTGCCTAAAGAAAGCAAACAATTCAGCATTGGAATTTTCTCATAAACTGCAATAAATCGTTGTTATTAGTGAATTTCCTTTGGAAAGTGAACTATTAGCATGACCCGCACGGTGAAACTTAAGCCCGGAACCACCATAGAAGTTCCTAGCGTGACCCCCTGAACACGTTTTGGGGGGTCGTTCAAAATTTTATATATATATAGACATATATATATATATATATATATATATATATATATATATATATATATATATATATGTGTGTTTGCACTCTAGCGGTCACATTTTTTGTCCGATTTACTTCAAATTTGGTAGGGACGTTCCTTTCTGTAATCAGTTGGACAAGTTTGTTGGGGAAAACAATCGGAAAACTCTAAACCCCTTTTTTGGGGATTAATCTTTCAAATTTTGAGTTTTTGGGCCCAAAAAGGGTCAGAAAAGCCCCGTATGTAAAATTAACTCATGTAAAAAGATGGGAATTAGTGAGGCGAAAGTTTTAAGCCCTCTCTCGTCATTCTAGCATAAATATTTACCGAGTTATTAAAGAAAATGTGTTTCGACTAAACACAGTACGTTGTCTTATGGGGGTTTTACACTAGAAAAGCCTGTTATTCCTTTATTAGAGTACTTTTATCATCCCCAGCAACCTCACGCCTACTTTCAAGCCTGTCTGGACCTTCTCCTAACATTATAATGCGCAAAATTGTATTCCCAGCAGGTAAATAAAACCAGGAGCATCAGAACAGCCAAAAAATCACTGTTTTCAGATTTTAATAAAAATTGGAATAAATGTATATTTTTACACTGATTTTGAGTTTTAAAAGTTTTAAAGTGGAAATTCACTTCCCTCACGTCAGCGTGCTGCGTGCGAACTCGTTTTAAATACAAATGTGTCTATCATCCTCTAACAAGATTTAAAATAAAATCCAACCTCTGTTACATTTATTAAAAATTAGACATCTAATTCGGGCATGTTATTTCACACTAAACAATCTAATATTATAATACTTTAAAGAAATTAGGTAACACGTTCAAACAAATGTAATGGCTGAAAACATCATTCGTACACGATCAAGAGTAGTTAAACATCTTGAACAATTCTAACAGTGTATTTTTTAATCTCATTTTAGTGATGGGATTGTAATTTAATTTATTATTAAGATGTATTTTGATTTTACTTATCGCTTCTAGTGTTTAACTACACTACGTTTTGAGAGGTAAGGAAACTCCTCTCATTTTCAAGTGACCCTCCTTAGTTAAATCTCAACTTTAAAACTTATAACAAACTAACCCGCATTCTCCCCCCAACTATTTACATGTGTTTTTATTGAAAAACAAAAACTCTAGAACAAACGGCAACATAACAATATACATAAACAATAACATGTAACTGGAAATATATTACCTTTATATGTTCTTATTTATGTACATTGTTATGTTGCTGTTTAGTGTTTTGAGTACTTACCTCGCCAAAGACAGTTATGAAGAGGGAAAATCCAAATCTGTCCTGTAAACCGAGATGTTCAGCCAGCTGTAAACAGATCTCCTCAGCCGTGATGGCCGAGTCAGCCTCGAGATACTTGGTGCTGCCGTCACTCAGGTTGACAGCCAACGTCATCGACTGTTGGTTCCTGATAGCCTGTCAACAATTTTTTATAAATATCCAATAAATGATTAGCGAGCAATTAATTATTTAAGGGAGGAACATAAGGGAGAGGACAGCAACCGCTTCTTTAACTAGTAGTAGTAGGTGTAGGAGTGGGCTTTTACACCTGATTTGGCACGATCTCCCACTTTGAACTTGTTTGAAAACACAAAGAGATGGTTCATAATAATAAGTAGAATCTTAATGAGAACAAAAGACAGGAGATGATCTGTATTATGAATATCAGTGAATTCAAATTCTGGAGAGTGTCACAGCACTTGCACAAACCTGGCGCGCGTGTCCTTCCTACTGCATAAGCTGAAGCCTACGATGCTTTCAAAATAATATTTAACTAGCGCATACTACATGTTGTTCCACAGCCAACTCATGTACAGCTTTCATCATTGGAGCCAGATCCTGCGGATCATCAACTCAGTCTGCATTGCAGACCTATTTTTGTGGAATTAGGTATTCTGACGATCTACAGCCAATATGTCTTGGCCAGCCTGCTGTACATAAACGGGAATCTTACGACTTTTACCAAGAAGACTGATGCACATTTGCACAATACCCGCAGAACCTTGACATCCCTTTCTGTTGGATGAGCAAGAAAAAGGGCTGTTTTCCAGTAACTCGCTTTCAGGCTGTAAGTTACACCAAGGTCACGGAGCTGAAACTCTGTGTTTTCAGGCAGGTGTTGAACACAGGGCTGACGATTAATCCACTCTACTCCATCTAAGAATTCTCTGAGGCTGATTGGGATAAAATCCTTCAATTCACTGTTATCTAATTAGTTTGATAAGTTGACAAAAACAGGAAGTAAATAATATTAGTTTAAATGTTAGTATAGAATTTGACACAGTCTATCCAGCAATATTGGTCGATTACGAAGAGTAAGGTATGAGCTAGGTAAAGACAATGTAAAGTATGTTTCTCAACTAGAGCCAAGCAAAGCAAAGATTTTTAAAAGTTAGGTTTACAAGCTTGACTGTTTCCTTAAAAGACTCATCCTGACTTAAAATAGCAGTTGAGTTAAAATCTGTTGCTTTGCTTCTTTAAGTGACAAGATTAAAAAAGACAAAAAAGAAACATAGCTGAGCAATAGGTTCTTAGGTATTAAATTCAGTACCAAGAACCAATTAATATATTTTTCAATAATAAATATATTCAAACCCAACCATAAAAAATTGCTCCTCACATTCAGTTCATGCCAGCTGGGAGGCTGCTTCCTGGTGCCGTTCTGCAGCGTTCGGAGTAGGCGGGTCCTGCAGAACTGGTTGTAGGGGGCGGGGCCGAGCTCCAGGAACCGCCGCAGTGTGGGGGCCAGGCGGGGGGAGGGGGTGAAGCATCCCACACACAACGCCATCAGGGCCCAACCTCTAGCCTGTGACCCCGTGCTGGGGTTGCCACTCAGCTGCTTGCATATCTGACAGTAGATCTCGTCCCTGGAAAAAACAAAAGATGGCTTAGTCAAAGTTTGACTTTCTTCAAACCTGGTAAACTCAGGCAGTAGTCTTAAAACCTCAAAATAGTTTATGAAAATACACACAATGCAGTTTTTAAGGATGAAGTTCTGAAACTACCACCTCAAAAGTGTCAAAAGAAAAAAATACATTCACAGTCATAAACTCATTGAGAAGTCTTGAATTACCTGAGTTCTGGCCATAATATCCCATGTCCGATGATGAAGTGGAGTTTCTGTAGGATATTAGTCTTTGTATTCTCAAGCCACTGGCTGTAATTATTCTTTAAAGCGTTCCCTTCCAGTTTTGCTCTTGTAATCTCTTTCTTTAATTTGTTTTTGTGCGCCAGTGACAGATTCAACAACTTTTCTTTATCTTTTACTGAGCCTTCTTTCTGTAATTCATACATACATTAAAACAATAAACATTAATTATTTGATTAAAATAAAATAAATAAATAAATATATATATATATATATATATATATATATATATATATATATATGTATATTCTCTTTTTTGTATGTTTTTAAATACTGATATAACACAGAGATATATATAAAATGTATAAATAGCTACATACATTTTTCATTGCCTAAATATTTCATTTATTTGATTATTTTTAACTGTTTTGATTTTTTGCTGCCAGTGTTGTATTTTAATCATGTTTTTGTTTTTACTTTTTAATGTTTATTAAACTAACTCATTAATCATTATCAACTCCCCAACAATTAATAAAAATAAAAAAAAAACAAGAACAAAAACATGAGGTATCAGAAAACTTATATTGAAATGATACTATCTCAAAAGTAGATCCTAGACAGCTCTCTGACTCGTCAAATATAAAATAAATTATAATGGAGCAAATTAAACAGTTTACTTAGTTTTCTAAGAAAATACCTAACAAATCCGAGGTTCGCCAGATCGATCCTGATCAAAATCGTAAAAGTTATACTAGTACAGAGGTCGACATTGGGTACAGCAAAATGAAGCTGTCACAGTATTGGTAAGTCTTTGGGCTATCCAGTGTGACAAACTTCCCCTCCTTGTCTCTTCTGGGGGCTTGACTCCCAGTTGAGCCTCAATACCCAGTCTAGTCCAAGTCCTTGGAGGGAGTAGTGGATCTTTCTTGCAGCCTGGGAAGAAGGGCCCTTACCCGCCTGGGGGACGAACCGTCCTGGGACCACCCGACCCCTGAGGGTCTGGAGGCTCTGTGCGATGGCGGTCCCTGTCTGGTGTACTTAGGGGGACGTCGGGTTAGAGGGTGAATCGTCCTGGGGTTATGTCACCCACAGAGCCCGGGAGCTAGGTAGGGTTCTCTCTCCATTTCAGGAGCGAGGCAGGCTGACCCCGTCCTACCACCTTTCCCATCCCTCTTTTCCCTCTTTCCGGTGGCTGTATAATATCACAAGGTAGACGTGCCTAGCCGGCTATGCCAGGGCCTCCTAATCCCCCAAAAACAAACAAACAATAACAAACATCTCAAAAGTACCCAAGAATAAATACATGAAAGGCTAAATAATAATACTAATAATAAACGGAAATAGGTAAATCAATTATAACAACATAACTAACGTGAGGTATAAAACATAACTGTATACGTCCATTAAGCTTTTAATTATTTGATTATTTTTATATTTCTATTTTCTGTATTGGTTAGGTTAATATCGTTATTCTCATCTAATAACTTACACTAACCTTCGCTGCAAAAAGCCAGACGGATAGGCAATAGCCAAAACCCAATTATTTGTGCCCATTAAATTAAATTAAAATTACATTTGTTTATCAAATTTTATCATTTTATCAAATTTTTAATGATTAAAAAAGCATTACTTTGAGTAGTCGGACAGCCTGAGAGTAGTCTGACGAGTTGGGAGCACTGCGGGAGAGCGTGTTGGTCAGTATACTCATGATGGACGTGTTAGTAGAGTTGCGGGCGAATTGTGGTTCAGGCAGGTCTCCCATGAACCGGAGAATCGTCACCCACAGAGCTGTGGCTGCCTGCGAGAATACAAACACATCGTAAAAAGAAACAGTTGATTTTGTTATAAATCAATTTTTTACATACAAGTTTGTTACAGCGCATTCATCGTCAACCATTATGTTGACGAAATAAATCTCAGTTTGGACCCATTTCTTGTAGTTTTAATAATAACCACCAAGTGCAGCAGTTGCTGGCTGGAGTTTTTTAATTTATCTGTACGGTATGTAATATGGTGACAAAGCCTTAACTCAACCTGAAACCTCAAAGCCTTACTCACTGAAGAGTTCTTTACTAAGAACATTTTTTTAATACAGTTTTGTACATGAATTGGTATGACTAAATAAAGTGGTTTTAAATCACCTTTTCGTCTCCAGTTCAATTTTTGTTGTAAAACTACAACCCGGTTTTATTGCTTCATTGTGTCATTTTCACCGATGAGTAGGGGGCATTAGTTCCTTCTGACCCAGCACAGGCGCGTGAGGAGGAATGAGGAATCACCCCCCCCCCCCCGGATGACCTTGACCCCAAGGTCACCCCCGAGGGCACCCCCGAGGGCACCCCCGAGGGCAACCCCCCCCCCCCCCCCGTCACGTGACCTGACGGAAACCTAACATAGGCACCCCCGAGGGCACACCCCCCCCCCGGTCACGTGACCCATTAACCTAACTTAAACCTGGCACCTGGCGTGAGGATGCGAGGAAGCCGCCCCCCCCCCGTCACGTGACCTGACGGAAACCTAACATAGGCACCCCCGAGGGCCCCCCCCCCCCGTCACGTGAACCATTAACCTAACTTAAACCTGGCACCTGAAGTGAGGATGCGAGGAAGACCCCCCCCCCCCATCACGTGACCTGACGGAAACCTAACATAGGCTGGTGAGCACAGGCGTGTGAGGAGGAATGAGGAACCCCCCCTCCCCCCCCCCCCCCGGTCGTCTGCAGCATTTTTCGTTATGAGGAAAAAACTTTCGAAAATTAATAACTAGCCTATTTACCCACCGATTCCCACGGGACTTTTTCCAGAGTGTAGGCCTATCCCAGAGGAAGCGAATGACGTAAGAACCCCATAGATCCGCCATTAAACAAGGCCGCTATTAATTTTTAAACGCGTTTTCCTTATGGGATCTCAGCTGTTTACCGACCGATTTTGATGAAACTTCACCACATGTCGGGCGACGGCCTAAGTAAACCATCCCTTAAAGAAAATTGAAAATCAACCGTTAAACGGGCCCGCTATTAATTTTTAAACAAGTTTTCCTTATGGGATCTCAGCTGTTTACCGACCGATTTTGATGAAATTTCACCACATGTCGGGCGGCAGCCTAAGTAAACCATCCCTTAAAGAAAATTGAGAATCCACCGTTAAACAGGCCCGCTATTAATTTTTAAACGCGTTTTCCTCATGGGATCTTGGCTGTTTTCCAGACCCCTCACGATGGTTCAAAACTAGCAAAGGCGCGGTGAGGATGCAAGTCCCCCCCCCCCCCCGGTGAGCGGCTCCGCGGAGTCACGTGTCGAGGCGCGTGCTAGAGCCTACGTGACCGCCCGGGGCTGTTTACTCATCAGCGGTTCCGGGAACTGTTTACCGCTTACTCCTCCCGACTGGAGTGCTATTTATGAGCGCGTCCTCAAGGGTTTCGTCAGTTTGTCTTTGGAGCTCTTACTGTGCGGACGAAGTATTGCTGTCTCTGCGATACACCTACACAACCTGCTGTTCATTGCCTTTGGATTCCCGTAAAAGTCAACGTAAGTAACAACACATTTATTAATTAGCGTTTCTATTTTAATTATTCGTTATTTTTAATTTTCGTTACTATCGCGGTGATTACATATGCGACTGTTACGACTTTCTCTTTGAATATCTTAAAATGTAAGTAACATATAATTTACTTTTTCATCAGCAAGTTTACCAATGCTCTAAAATCTTATTAGCTAACATTAATAATTAATCTTTTACATATCCCAGTACACTGAGCCTTGTCGTTGTTTCTTTTTCCGATGGAGATGAGTGGAATTGTAATGACCTTGAAACAGTTGTGTTTTATAACGATTAAAATTAATGAATCAAACTTAAAAAACAAAATAGATTCACTACCACTCTTTTTTAAAAAAAAAATGTTTAAGCGAAATGAAATTAGGTTTTGCTTTTCAATCAGATGGCTGTTCCTCGTATGTGTGAGGTCTGCGGTCGCGTCTTCGCGAACGCTGGAAACCTGACTCGTCACACGGCAGCCGCTCACAGGGACCGCCATTTCGACTGCGACGTCTGCGGGAGACGCTTCGGGCGAAGTGACAACCTACGACGCCACCTCACCACAGTTCATCCTCCTACTCCTCACGACCAAGCGCCAGGTACAGTTTTAAGTTAAATAAGAAACCGCCAGTAGATTTGTTAAGCACGCCTTCTTCTCCGATATCCTCATCCAAAGTTCCTCACCCTTGTATTACTGGACTCAAACTGGCGATCGAGATGAGGAAGAGGTCACCAGTCCTCTATACAGTTCCTCACGATCAAGCGTCAGGTACGGTTTTTATGTTAAACAAGAAAGGAGGCTGCCAGCCTCTGTGTGTTCCTCACCCTTGTATTTACTGGGCCCAAACTGGCGATTGAGATGAGGAAGAGGTCGCCAGTTCTCTGTGCAGTTCCTCACGATCAAGCGCCAGGCACGGTTTTTACGTTAAACAAGAAACCGTCAGTACTAATGACTTGTTTTCGAGAGAGTAAACAGATTCAAGTAGTAAACAAGGGGCTGCCAGCCTCTGTTCAGTTCCTCACCCTTGTATTACTGGGCTCAAACTGACGATCGAGATGAGGAAGAGGTCGCCAGGCCTCTGTGCAATTCCTCACCCTTGTATTTACTAGGCTCAAACTGGCGAACGAGATGAGGAACGTCAGGCACGGTTTTTACGTTAAACAAGAAACCGTCAGTACTAATGACTTGTTTTCGAGAGAGTAAACGGCTTTAGCCGAGTAAACAGATTCAAGTAGTAAACAAGGGGCTGCCAGCCTCTGTTCAGTTCCTCACCCTTGTATTACTGGGCTCAAACTGGCGATTGAGATGAGGAAGAGGTCGCCAGGCCTCTGTGCAATTCCTCACCCTTGTATTTACTGGGCTCAAACTGGCGAACGAGATGAGGAAGAGGCCGCCAGTTCCTCACCCTCGTGTTTATCGAGGTAACTAATAGGACTTGTTTTCCTGTTCGCAGGCCGTCCGTGCCCGTTGTGCTCCGTCACCCTGGCGAGCCCCGAGGATCTTCGCCACCACATGGAAGCGGTCCACGGTGCGAGCCCGTCGGCTTCGACCTCCTCCTCCTCCTCCGCAACGCCACCCGTCAGAGACCCACGGCCCGAGTGCGACGCGTGTGGGCGGCGATTCGCCCGCGAGGATCTGCTCCGGCGCCACGTGCAGCTGGTGCACGCCAACGGGGTCCGCTGTCCCGAGTGCGGCGCCCTTTTCCGCAGGGCCGCTTATCTCCAGCAGCACGTGGCGAGCGCCCACCGCGGCATGAGGTTCGCGTGCGCCTACTGCGACCGAGGCTTCACCCGGCGCTACAACCGGGACCAGCACGAGGCTCACAACTGCCCCGTCGTGAGGAACCTCGTTGTGGACGAGATGCCGCACCTGCCCGTCCTGTCACCCGAGCCCCGACCCGGCCGCGAGCCCAGGCCCGGACCCAGCCACGAGCCCCAGCCCGGACCCAGCCACGAGCCCCAGCCCGGACCCAGCCGCGAGCCCCAGCCCGGACCCAGCCGCGAGCCTCGACCCAGCCGCGAGCCCCAGCCCGGACCCAGCACGGCACCCGACGGGATGGTGGGTGGTGGACTGCCCACGTTCCGCACCGTCCAACGGGGGTTCCGCGGACGGCTCCTGACCTTCGGCCTGTCTCGACCCATGGAGGACTTCTTGACCGTGGAGGACGCGCTGGTGCTGTTGTTCGACAGCGTCCTGAACCTGTTGACTGACGTCAGGACCCGACACCCAAACACCAAGGTCAACATGTTCCTGGAGTGCGAATTCGCCAACGTTCACGGGGCCACCTGTCTGCGGGCCTTCAAGACCCCGGCGATGTGGACGTGCTGGCGCACACCGAAGAGCGCTACATCGCCTTCACCAAGCGGTTTCACTTTGGTCAGCCCGGGGACAACCAACGACAGAGCAGTTTCGCGGTGCGGTTCCTCGACACCTACAGGTTCTTGTCCATGAGCCTGGCCAGCCTGGCAGCGGGACTGTCCACTGACAAGATGCGCGAGACGAGGAAGCGCTTCCCCGACGACCGGCTGTTCGACCTGGTGCGCAGGAAGGGCGTGTTCCCCTACGACTTTGTCACGTCGTACGACACGTTGTACTCCACCAGGGAGCTGCCTCCCAAGGAGGCGTTCAGGAACTCCATGACCCTGGAGGATATCAAGGAGGAGGAGTACGAGCACGCCCTCAACGTGTGGCGAGCCTTTGACTGCAACCACCTCAAGGACTATGCCGACAAGTACCTGCGATGTGACATCGCCCTCCTCACCGATGTCTTTGAGCAGTTCCGTGATACGTCGCTAGCAGAGTACGGGCTGGATCCCGCCCACTACTACACCCTGCCGTCCTACGCCTGGGACGTGATGCTCAAGACCTGCGGTGTGGAGCTGGACACGCTGCAGGACTTTGACATGTACCTGTTCGTGGAGCAGGGGATCCGGGGAGGCATCTCTCAGGCCATCACCCGCTACGCCAAGGCCAACCACGACAGGTGCCCGGACTACCGCCCGGACGAGCCCACGCGCTTCCTCCTGTACCTGGACGCCAACAACCTCTACGGCTGGGCCATGTCCCAGCGCCTGCTGACCGGAGACTTCCAGTGGCTCAGCCGTGAGGAAATCCAGGCGTTGGACGTCGCGGCACTGGACGCAGAGGCTGATCGAGGCTACATCTTGGAGGTGGACCTCCACTACCCCGCGCGCCTACACGACCTGCACAAGGACCTTCCCTACTGCTGCGAGACGAAGCGCCCGCCAACAGGGAAGTTCCCCAAACTGTTGACGACCCTAGACGACAAGACGCACTACATCTGTCACTACAGGGTCTTGCAGCAGGCGCTGCAAAACGGGTTGGAGCTGGTCGCGGTGCATCGGGCGATCTCGTTTCACCAGTCGCGGTGGTTGGAACCGTACATCCTGATGAACACGGAGCTGCGGAAGAAGGCCAAAACGAAGTTTGAACAGGACTTCTTCAAGCTCATGAACAACGCGGTCTTTGGCAAGACCATCGAGAATGTACGGAAGCGCCTCAACGTGAAGCTGGTGTGCACCCCGGAGAAGTTTTCCAAGTACGTCGCCAGATCCAACTTCCTGGACCGGACGTACTACACGGAGGACGTGGCCCTGGTGCATCTGTCCAAGGTCAACATTGTGTTGGACAAGCCAATCTACGTAGGCATGTCAGTCCTGGAGCTGAGCAAGTGGCTCATGTACGAGTTCCTGCGCAAGATGAAGGAGCGCTACGGTGACCGCCTCACCGTGGACTACATGGACACGGACAGCTTCGTCTTTGACATCGTGTCCCAGGACGTCTACGCCGAGAAGTAGGAACACCTGGACGACTTCGACACCAGCGGCTATCCGAGGTCTCACCCCTGCTACAACCCCGTCAACGCCAAGGTCATCGGAAAGTTTAAGGACGAGTGCAACGGCCTGTCCTTATACGAGTACCTCGGCCTGCGGTCCAAGCTGTACTTCATGGACATCGAGGACGCAGCGACAGGCGGCAGCAAGGCTCTCAAGCGAGCTAAGGGGGTGGCGAAGGGCGTTGTCAAGAACGTCCTCACCCCCAACGACTACAGAGAGTGTCTGTTTGACGGGGTCCATAAACACACCACCAACGTCCGGTTCCAGTCCCACTTGCACCGGGTCTACACCGTGGAAGTGAACAAGCTGAGCCTCAGTCCAGCTGACGACAAGCGGTGCGTCCTCCCCGACGGCATCCACACTTTGCCATGGGGACACAAGGACGTCCCGCCGCTACCGCCAGCCAGGAGGAGAGGAGAAGATCCGCAGCGGA
Organism: Allygus modestus; assembly: GCA_963675035.1. Lineage (NCBI taxonomy): Eukaryota > Metazoa > Arthropoda > Insecta > Hemiptera > Cicadellidae > Allygus > Allygus modestus. The sequence continues at coordinate 33,678,585 of OY776117.1, forward strand.
TGGAAGTAGACGGTGAGGAGGAGGAGGAGGGTCAGCGCCAGGACGAAGACGAGGAAGAAGAGGAATTCCCCGTCTAGTTGTATATATTAGTTATAAGAGAAAAAAAAATTGTAAATAGTATTTGTAAGAAAATATAATAGCTTTATGTACAGCATGAACCCGAGTTGTTTATTTCCTCCCTTTGCTCACTCAAAAGTCACAAGCCGTTAGGCTCGGAAAGGCGTTATGGGCCGTTTGGCCCGAGCCGTGCAGCTTAAAAAGCCCCCGCCAACCGGGAGCGATTGGCGGCGCGTGTCGGGGACGGCCCTGAAGGAGTTGCCCAGGAAGGAGTTGCTAAGTGGTTTGCTGACGCTCAAGGTTGCACCCTCGAATTACTCAGCGGTTTGCTGATGTCCGAGGGGTCTCGTGACGCGCCCTCTTTGGCGACCTTCACTGCCGCTTGGCGGGGGCTCAGCCAGTGACACGCGCCGCTGGTATATAAACCTGAGGTCCAGCCCCGCTGCCTCAGTTTTGTTAATTTTTTTAAATTTAGTAAGGAGAAAGGAGAAATGAAAACACAAGCTTTATCATTATGAGGCATGTATTGTACAGTAATAAGGTTACATACACATACTACAAAAACCTTACAAATTAGTTTTAAGCGAATATGGAGTGGAAGAGCCTGCGGACCAGAGCGTCGTTGGCGGCGGGAGCGGCAGGGTCGAAGAGCTGGACGTAGTCGCTGAGTGACGTGCGGAGAACAGCCCGGCAGTACAGGTAAGTGAGGCAGTAGTAGCCGCAAACAGAAGTATCGTAGCCCTGGAGTCGATACCTGTTGTAGACATAGTGGCGGTGATGAGGATTGCGCCTCAGGAACATTTGAAAGTCGGCCTGGTATGGCGGCCTTCCGTAGCTGTCCAGGTACTCGAGTCTGTCCTCTTCCGAGCAGTAAAACGCCACCCAGTGTTCGCCTCCCTCGGTGTGAGCTACCGTGTTGGACACGATGGCGGTGAGAGGCTTGACCGGCACGTCCGGTAGTTGGTCAGAGGCGTAGACCGCAACGTTCCTCAGTCCGGGGATCCTCACCAGGCATTCTCTGATCTGGACGGTATTCATCGTGGGCGGAAGCAGCACAGGCAGCTTGAGACGGACGGGTCCGACCTGTCGTTAGCCACGAGCCAGTCCCGCAATACTATGCAGTTATGAAGGGCGCAACGGTTGTGGGAGCTCTTATGGTGGCGACAGCGCAGGGTCCGGTAGGTGGGCGGACCGTTGAGTGACCCGCAGCCCAGATCCTCCATGTCCTGAGCGGTGGTGGCGGCGGGCTCGGTTATGAGGTGGCGTTGTACAAAGTCCCTCTTCTGCGATCCTTTGACGTAGACCAGGGGGCGGTGGATGAGGCAGGAGCGCAGCTTGTCCAGCAGGGCGACGTACGCGATGTCCCCCTGGTCCCACTCCAAGCCGTGGCAGTGGCGAGTGACCCAGACGCTCTCGCGCTGTTTCTCGGAAGTCAGGAGGTCCTTACTGAAGGGTGGGCGGGCGATGTGATGTAGGAGCAGCGTGCAGGTAGTCACGTCCACCACGCAAACCTCTTTCAGTAGAAAGTCATTATCACTGTCTTTAAAACACTGCATATCCATCACCACGCTTCCGTGATGACAGCGCGCTGGCGGTGGCTCGTTGTAGATCGGTGGCGGCACGTCCATCCCGTACGGCTGACTGAACTCGACTGAGCGCTGACGGGAGCGCGCCTAGCGGGATAACCTTGGGTGCGCGCGCCGCCATCACCTAACGGTCCGCGCGCGGTGACCTTGAGCACGCGGCAACTCGTTTACCCGTCAAAGTCAACTGTGACGTTGCGATGACGGTCCACCTCCACGACGTTGTCCAACTCGGCGTACACTATGCAGTTGAACGCCTCCGCCAAGGCTTCGGAGAACCCAATCTCTATGCGCAGGTTACCGTTGAGTAGTGTGCATTTGGGGCTGCTGGGGCGGAAGTGACGTCACATCCGGTGAGTGACCGGATGCGCTGAGTCATGAAAGACGTCATCTGAGGCTGAGCCAGTGACGTAGGCGGTTTTGTGACGAAATGAGTAAAAGTTCAAAGTTCAAGGTCACGGTGAAGTTTTTTAAAAAAAATCTACCTCGCACTCGTAAAACGATTGTGATTCGATAGTTAATCGATAATAAATATCGAATGAAACAATCGAATGAAGCAATCGAATGATACGAGTGCGAGGTAGTACAATTACAAATATTACTTTATTTTATTTACAATAAGTTATGTTTACAATAATTCATGTTTACAATAGTTCCCCGTTGTTGGTTGTCATCGATGTTGTTGATCCGGACGAGTTGCGGCCATCACTTTGCTTTCTGATGAAAGACGGTAGATACTTCGATCCCTGCGCAGAGTCCATGTTGTGTTTTTGACACCTATCTGTTCTGTTAGGTGTTTGCATTTCATTGCTATCAGGAGGAAAGAATACGTGACGGCAATGAAATAGAAACATCTATCAGACCTTGAGTGAAATGATATTGTTATTTTGTGAAGAGCGTCTCGGAGAGCTCGATGTTCACCGGTCGAGAGCCGGAGGTGTACTGACTATTCGCTAGCTAGCGTTTTTGGTATCAAACAAAATGGTGGGGGTAAAAGTGTAGTAGAACGAAGCAGATGGTGGACAGCAGATGGGCGGCGGCAGGTGGCAGGTGGCAGGTGGCAAGTGTGCGGCAGATGGTAGTCCCCCCACTACACCAGTCCCCCACTACACCAGTCTCCCCACCAAGTTTTACATCGCACAATAACTAGTTTACATGTGTTAGTTAGGGTTTAGCTCTTAGACTGTCAAGACCTTACCTTCGTAACTAAAAACCTCAATAATGTTTGCGCTTCAACGCTGTATAAGTATAACAGCTACTATGATCTAAACCGGTGCATGTATTCATATGGTTCTTTTTGCGTAGCAAACAACTGGTTAAAAGTGTTTCAACCTCAATTATTCTTCGACGAAACCGCTCATTGTCCACTAAAAGTGTAGACCTTCTGTCTTCATCGTCAGGGAAGTAGAAAGTAGTGTCAAGGGGACTACTGAAGGTCACCTTCCTCATGTTCCTGTAAAACTGCGACATTTTTCAGACCGTCTAGGTAGATGTTCATACGACAAGAGCTGGAAGAATAATGATGTAGCGTTATCGTGTATAATAGGCATCTACCCCCACCACAACGTTACCTTGTCCTTCAAACCATCGTTTTTACGCCACGGATGCTATACTGTTGGTTAGATTTAAATTTAAATTGCACCTACTTGTTCGCCTTGTCAAGCTGCGTAATTGAAGTACCCACATGTTAGACCTTGAACCAAAAACAAAGAAGTTATTTAGGTTTGTCCTTGAAAATAGTTGTTTTTTCGCTGTTGCTGCTATACCCTTTGTTGAATCTGAATTCTGTTTGCACCAACTTGTTCGTCTGATCAATCCGCGTAATTTGAGTACCCACTTAATATATTTTAAACCGTAAATAAAGAAGTTATTTAGGCTTGCCCTTGAAAATAGTTGTTTTTCGCTGTTGCTGCTATACCCTTTGTCGGATCTGAATTCTGTTTGCGCCAACTTGTTCGTCTGATCAATCCGCGTAATTTGAGTACCCACTTAATATATTTTAAACCGTAAATAAAGAAGTTATTTAGGCTTGCCCTTGAAAATAGTTGTTTTTCGCTGTTACTGCTATACCCTTTGTCGGATCTGAATTCTGTTTGCGCCAACTTGTTCGTCCGATCAATCCACGTAATTTGAGTACCCACATGACATACTTTGCACAAACTGTGTACCCCCCCCCCTCCCCCCCCCTTTTTTGGGTCATGTTCAAGGTCAAGGTCAAGGTCAAGGACCTTGGGACTTAGAAATTTTCACAAAGTGGGCTGCACACAAACATAAGACTAATAGTCTCCTGCCTATGTACAGGCCAAGTCCCTAACTTGAAATGCTTAGGGTGGTCCTGAAAAGGACCGTTTGTGTTTGAAGGAGATGGTGGATAAGGAGCGGTGAGCGGTAGTCAGTGTTTATTTTTCCTTTGTAACCCACTTTACTTGTCCCTTCTGCCGTACTAAAATCAAGTCGCACTTGGTCTCAGGAGGTGGCAGAGTGGACCTTGGAAGGTGGACCTTGACGTAACGGCCGACGCCAAAGAGGTGTTGGAGTAGGTACTCATCATCGCTGATCTTCCCCACAAGTAGATACTCCACGTTTAATTTCAACTGCGCAAACTTGACGGCGACAGACTCCAGCGGCGTTACCAACTCGGTAAGTTTCACCGTAGCCGTCCTCTTCATTATCTCCTCAACAGTTGGTGGCGGCGATGAAGGTCGAAGCGATGAAGGGCGAGGTGATAGCGATGGTGAAGATGCAGTGGACGTCGAAGGCCGTTGGTCGAAGTAAAGTGGGTGGTTTCGAAAATTCTTCCGTATGCAAGATTTAAAAGAACTAGGTCTTTTGAATCCGCTCCTTTTTTCCGAAGACTTCTTCAAAGTCTCCTTCAAACGTTGCAGTTTCTCGGGTGTAATGGGAGAAGACATAGCGCAGAGGTGTATTCAGTTCGCAAGGCAAAGCTGGAATGAGGTACCAGACGGAGCAAAGCGGGTCGCCAAGTGTAACCGTGACATTTCCATATACGGGTAGAAAGCTAAAAACCGGTCTACATCCGGTTCCCCTTCCCCCGTGACGACACAACCTCCCCCCCCCCTTTTTGGGTCATGTTCAAGGTCACCCCCCCCCCTTTTTGGGTCATGTTCAAGGTCACCCCCCCCCCGTGACGTAACATTCCCCCCGTGACGTAACATCCCCCCTTCCGCTTCGGTGACGTCACTTTGCCTTTATAAGCGGGAGCAGTCCGCAGTCTCGTCGCAGTAGCTTGCCGCCCGCTGTTTGGGTATACGTCCCAGTGGGTTGCACTCTGCTGCAGCGTAGGTCTGTTAAGTGTGCGTTGGGCCCGACGCGCAATTAAGAGATCCGCGCCCTTGCATGTTTAGTTAGTTTGTTAAGCATGTTAGATAACGCTTGTAGTTTGCTGCTAGGTAATGTAGTTAGTCTAATATATGTTAGTGTTTGGTATCGGTTTGAAGTGTCTTATTTACTAATGAAATATGTACTCCCGGCCCTACAGGTCCCTCAACAACCTTGGTCAAAACTTGGGTTCGCAGCAGCCTGACGCCGGGTGTTTGGGTCTACGTCCCACCGGGTTTCAGTGATACTGTTGACCTTTGCAAAACCGACCTTGGTTGTTCTTGTAAAAGTAACGTTAACTGATTAATTTTGTTTACATAGTTGATGGTAAAGTCTTTATTTTCAAAGTAATGTATCTTGCTTCTCATCCTTTTCCTAACCCCTCTAAGGTATGGCGCGCAAACCGACCTTGTGTCAATACGGCGCGTAAACCGGTTGACATTTCCCATCTTAGCCTGAGAAAACTGTGTAAAATATAAAGTCAGTCTCTTGTTTAAAATCAGCCTCTTGTTTGTTGTCTTTTGTCCCCTTCCCAAATACAGAGCGGGGAATAGAGCAGTATGTTATGCTCTATTCCCCGCTTTGGCTTCATGTTCAGATGACCTTGGGACTTAGAAAATTCACGTACAAAGCGGGGAATAGATCGGTTTGTGGTCCAAGTGAGAATCAATTACTGCTCTATTCCCCGTTTCAATAATATGACCAAACGACCTTGACCCACTTCGGGACTTAGAAAATCCTCGTATTGTAATATATCCCCCCCCCTTTGACGTAACATCCCCCCTTCCGCTTTGGTGACGTCACTTTGCCTTTATAAGCGGGAGCAGTCCGCAGTCTCGTCGCAGTAGCTTGCCGCCCGCTGTTTGGGTATACGTCCCAGTGGGTTGCACTCTGCTGCAGCGTAGGTCTGTTAAGTGTGCGTTGGGCCCGACGCGCAATTAAGAGATCCGCGCCCTTGCATGTTTAGTTAGTTTGTTAAGCATGTTAGATAACGCTTGTAGTTTGCTGCTAGGTAATGTAGTTAGTCTAATATATGTTAATGTTTGGTATCGGTTTGAAGTGTCTTATTTACTAATGAAATATGTACTCCCGGCCCTACAGGTCCCTCAACAACCTTGGTCAAAACTTGGGTTCGCAGCAGCCTGACGCCGGGTGTTTGGGTCTACGTCCCACCGGGTTTCAGTGATACTGTTGACCTTTGCAAAACCGACCTTGGCTGTTCTTGTAAAAGTAACGTTAACTGATTAATGTTTGTTTACATAGTTGCTGGCAAAGTCTTTATTTTCAAAGTAATGTATCTTGCTTCTCATCCTTTTCCTAACCCCTCTAAGGTATGGCGCGCAAACCGACCTTGTGTCAATACGGCGCGTAAACCGGTTGACATTACCCATCTTAGCCTGAGAAAACCTTGTAAAATATAAAGTCAGTCTCTTGTTTAAAATCAGTCTCTTGTTTGTTGTCTTTTGTCCCCTTCCCAAATACAGAGCGGGGAATAGAGCAGTATGTTATGCTCTATTCCCCGCTTTGGCTTCATGTTCAGATGACCTTGGGACTTAGAAAATTCACGTACAAAGCGGGGAATAGATCGGTTTGTGGTCCAAGTGAGAATCACTTACTGCTCTATTTCCCGTTTTAATAATATGATCAAACGACCTTGACCCACTTCGGGACTTAGAAAATCCCCGTATTGTAATATATATTTACTCGTTACAACATTATTACCCCCACCGTATAACACTTGCACTCCCCACCACTATCAGTATGTATAAAAGAGGGTCCCCCAGCACTAGTAAAATCATTCTTCCTCTTGTGCTGTTATACCTCACACCATGGCACACATTAGGAAGCAGACACAACCTCTCAAATTGAAACCTTCTGCTTCGTCTTCGCCCGCCTCTACCACTCCGTCTTCTGCGGTTCCATCCATCCTTCGGACAGCCCTGATGTTAGCTAACATCGTCCCGGAGAACTGTCCACCACTACCTGCTGCGTCAACGACTTACACAAGTCCTTCACCTCTTCCGTCAACTTCTCGTGCTGTTTCTCCAAGTCCTTCACCTCTTCCGTCAACTTCTCGTGCTGTTTCTCCAAGTCCTTTGTCAACGTCTCGTGCTGTTTCTCCAAGTCCTTCTACATCTTCAAGTTGTTCTACATGTTCATCAAAGTCTTCCAAATCGTCTGCTTCTTCATCCTCATCAACATCAAGTTCGAGACCAAGCCAACCAGCCACCCAATCATCTTCTCCAACCAGACCTTCAGTAATCTGCACATATACTTCATCTCCTTCAGAGAAATTTAAACAACTTAAATCTGTACAAAGGATGTGCATGCTTCCTGCACAACAATGTAATTATATATTCAAAAAAGGTGCTAAGAAAGGTGAACGCTGTGTTAAACGTTGTATTTTAAATGAAGAAACGTGCAGTCTTCATTTAAAATTAAACCATGGCGCATCTCCTTCTTCACCACGTGCAACAGTGGTGCCAATTAAAATTCGAATTAACAGGCTTTGTAAAAACAAACGCTACTTCTTTGTTAAAATAAAGGACTTTGCAAAGGTGTTGGTTCAATGTGAAGGTAAACTGTACTATGTAGAGTTACCTAGAGCCATGGACCTCCACGTCAAAAAACCTACCCACAAGGACTATTTAATTCGAAATGATACAGGTATCACTGTGTGGAAATCATTAAAATAATAATATAAATAAAAAGACCAAAAGTTTATTCCAAATTAAATAAAGCATTTTTTCCAAATTAAAAAAAAAGTGTGGACAACCTATTTACAATTTGTAGCATATGCTGCTGAGTGTAAATAAGTTGTCCACACTTTTTTTGCAATGTTACAACGACCTTGACCTAGATAACGGACTTGGATAATTTACACTAAGTCAAAGATAAACTTAAAAGGAAAAAGGAGAAATATTATACTAAAGTCATTATTCAACAGTAAAGAGGGGAGGGGGTAAGCGGGTATTTAAGCGAGCGATTCGGAATATAATTATTAGTTGTATCATCATGAGCGTCAACAGCAACACATGGGGAAAGGAAATTAACGAAGAGGAGTTGTACGCAATTGCTGAGGCTGCAGAAATGACTGAAGTTTTTAAGATTAATAAGGTTGCGGATAATGATGCTCAGTCACATCCGCAACAAACTACATCATCGATGCAGTCTACAACGCAGCAACCAAGACCCTATCATGTTATCCTGGAGGAGTATAATGAGGCAATGAGGTACGCCTTTACAAAGTGGTGTGCACAACCGCGTTCTCCTGAACAATGGGAGGAGCACGATGCAGACTTTCGCCTGGTTGGAGACTTAGAACTTGAGCTTCAAAGAGCAAAGGTTGCACAATAGTGAGAAGATTTATTGTTTACTTTAGAATACAGAGCGGGGAATAGATCAGTTTGCGGTCCAAGTGAGAACCACTTACTGCTCTATTCCCCGTTTTGGCAATTTGTTCAGATGACCTTGGGACTTAGACAATTTTCGTTTGGTAAAAAACAACATTGAAATATATATATATTTCTTACAAAAATATCTCCTCCCTAAAACTTGCACCCCCCCCCCTTATATATGTGGGGGTAAACATATATAAGGCGTACAGCTTTAGAGTATAGTTATTCAGCTATGAATAGCCCAGCAGAGTTGATGCAGCCTACAACATCGACGCAGCCTACAACATCGATGCAGCCTACAACAAATAACAAGGAAAAGAATGATGAGGCAAGAAGAAGAAATGCTAGAGAAAGAGGAAGGATTAAAAAAATAAATCAAACATATAAGTTATTACAATCAAAATTACCGTTTATGGATAAAAAAAGTTCAAGGCATGCCATTTTGATACAGGCGATAAAATACATTAATGCGTTAGAAACGTTGTTAGAAGGTGCATCACTTCAACAAGATCTTCCTGAAGACCTTCTAGCATTCGTAATTGACTAAAGATGTTTTGGAAATACTGAACGGGGGGAAAACAGAACGGGGAATAGATCAGTTTGCGGTCAAAGTGAGAATCGCTTACTGCTCTATTCCCCGTTCTGGTAATAAGTTAAAACGACCTTGACCTACTTACAGGACTTAAACATCCTTGTTTCATAAACATTGTTACATATATTTGATACAATAATACCCATTTCTTATCACTAGTTACCCCCACCACTTAAATCGGGGAATATAAAAAGAGATTTCTCATCAGTGCTTATCTCATTCTGCTACTTGTGTTAGCACTAGAATATATAGCAGCTATGTCACCAAAGGATAATATATTTCCTTCTGCAAAATCAATCGTAGGAATTATAAAACATATTGTGATTGAAAGTGAGGATGAAAATGAAGACGAATTGGAAGATTTTGAATTATTAAGTGATATGGATGCAATGGAAGATTTTGAATTATTAAGTGATATAAACAGTGATGATCTTGAAGCAGGATATATGGAACAAATTGAACCGTTAAGTGACGGGGAATCTGAAACCTATAGAATCTATCAGCATCTTCTCTGTTCTGAAGAAATACATGATGAAACTCCAACCACTAGTAGTAGTAGTTTGGATGGGTTATTTTTAGATAGTGCACGAGGGGTATATCATATTCGTCGACGACTATTTCTTTCCGATGCTTCTGATACAACTGATTCCGATTCATCAAATGAGTCTGATTAAGTGTTGTCTTTTTCTTGTCAACTGACAAACTTTAAATACAGAGCGGGGAATAGATCAGTTTGTAGTCAAAGTGAGAACTACTTACTGCTCTATTCCCCGTTTTGGTAATATCGTTGTATAACCTTGACCCAGTTACAAGACAGAAAATATTTACCAGCTTTCAATTTTTTTTTTTTTTTTTTTTTTGCTTTTTTTTGTTTAGAAAAAGTGGGGGTAACTTATAAATTTAATGGTGGGGGAACGTCTATTTAATGTCGATGCAACAGTGTATATTTATCATATCGGCATGATGAACCCACCAGGAAACTCCGTTTGCTACAGCTTTCCCCTCATCGATATCGATGATGTGATAAAACTTACATCAATAACAAAACGGTTTGAACTCGAAAGGCGACTCATAAAAGTCGACGTAATTCCACAAGATCTTCGTTCGGCAATGTTGACCATCGAATATGTTAAAGATGAATCTACAACTGAAGATCCCTATTGTTTTATGAAATTTTTAGTTGATCGAGATGCAATGTGTACAATCCGACTTCACATCCGAGTTTAAAATCTATCAAATGTTCCTGTTGGAGAAAATTGTCTTAGTTAAATACAGAGCGGGGAATAGATCAGTTTATGGTTTGATATGAAATCATTTACTGCTCTATTCCCCGTTTTGGCAAATATGTTCAATGACCTTGACCTAAATACAGAACTTTGTACCCTTCAGCTACAATAGTAAATATAAAATGCAAAAAATAGTAAACTTAACGTAATACGTACCCCCACCACTTTTGCTAGGGTATAAATAGAGGGGTATTTGCAGTGTTTTTCATTATTGCTTTGACCCTTGCGGAGATCGCACCTACATTATGCATCGCTGCAATATTTGCAAGTCTTCATTTAAGGATGAATTTCTTTTAATGATTCATAAAGAATTAAAACATAACAACAACCAAGATGAAAAGTATGAAGAAGAAGAATTGAAAGAAATAGATCGAATGTTAGCTCAACACCAACATTCCAGACCAAGTGTTATTCAATATGCATCATCAACATCGACTTCTACGCCTGCTATGTCTACACTTCACCGTCCTTCAACATCAACACCATCAACATCGACTTCAACGCCTGCTATGTCTACACTTCACCGACCTTCAACATCAACAGCTGTAGATGTGGAACTACACGCTCAAGCACTACCCGGTAAGGTAGTAACACATTTTAAAATTGACAACGTAAAATTACAACTTGAAAACTTTCTACATAACGCCAAAGAATTAGTAACCAAAACATTAAAGAATGAACAAAAAAGATTAAATTTTATCAAGTTTGGACTGTTGCTAGATGCTATATTCACTAACATACAAAACGAAACATCACCAAGAGGTTTTATGACAAAAAACCGAACCATCATGGCTGCGTCAGATATTGAAAAGATTGTAACAGAATGTTTTGAGGAACTTTTGACAAAAATACAAGAGCATGAAGGAAGAGGATCTGGATGGACTTTATTAAGTATAACAAGTCTGGATGTTAGAGTTCATAAACACGGTTATGGAATGAGAGGAAGTAGTTACATTCCTCTTCCGAAAAAAGTAAGTGATACCAAATCCTGTATTAATGTGCAAAATGAAGATAACGAATGTTTTAAATATGCTATGTTGGTAAAATATGTAAACAAAGACCACCAAAAAAGACCAAGTCAAAAATATGAAGAAGTTCAACATAAGTATAATTTCCAGGGAATGACTTACCCTGTTGCAATTACTGATATATCAAAATTTGAAAAGCAAAATCCGTCGGCTTCAGTCAACATATTTGGTTTGGATTCGTCAAATAATGTGTATCCCTTGCGCATAACATCGAATGAGCGCAACAATCATACTGACCTGTTATTAATCAATAAAGGAGAGATATCCCATTACGTGTATATAAAAGATTTTGAAGGGCTTGTATGTAAACAGTTAACAAAACATAAAAGTAAAATCACAACATGTAAGAGATGCTTTTGCCACGTGAGCAAACTATTAAGAAGAGGAGGTTCAGAATGGCTATTAGAACATCAAAGGTTATGTAGTGGGAATTATGAGGTTAGAATTAAATTACCTCATCCTAGCAGAGCATACGTACAATTTGACAAAGTAAATCAACAATACCCTATTCCATTTGTTGTGTACGCGGATTTCGAAGCATCTTTACTTCCAATTGAACAACAAGAAGAGGATATTACAAAAAGAAGCAAATATCAAAAACACGCACCAAACAGTTACTGTATACTAACAAAATCCACGCTGTCTGAAGAACATCTTCAAGAATTTGGACTATCATCTGCTCCGAAGATTTATCGCGGTGAACAAGCAGCGAAACACTTTGTAGACGATTTGTATTATATTGCCTCTAAGGTGGAAGAACTCTACAAAATGAAAATACCGATGCTGCCTATGGAAGAACATCAACTTCAACATCACAATCTGGCAACAACATGTTATCTGTGTAATAACATATTTACACCAGATAACGTTAAAGTTCGTGATCACGACCATCTTACAGGAGTCTACAGAGGTGCAGCCTGTAACGCTTGCAATTTGAATTACAAACTTCCATCTTTTATACCCGTTGTTCTACATAACCTTAGTGGATATGACTCTCACTTTATAATTCCCGAATTGGGAAGAGATGATGGGGCGATAGATGTTTTGGCAACAACAATGGAAAAATTTATAAGCTTCTCTAAAAAGGTTGGCAAAATAAAACTTAGGTTTATTGATTCGTTTAAATTTATGCCTTCTAGCCTAATGAAATTAACTGAGAATTTAAAAAGAGAAGATCTGATAGAAACAAGCAAAATTGTAGCCAGTAATAAAATAGATCTGGTTCTTCGAAAAGGGGTCTTCCCCTACGATTACATCGATGGACTGCATAGATTTAATGAAACATCACTTCCTCCACCAGAACAATTTAACAACAAACTTAATGATTCGGAAATTTCACTTGAAGATTATCAACATGCATGTCGAGTATGGAACGAGTTGGATATGAAGACCTTAGGAGAATACTCAGACTTTTATGTAAAACTTGACGTGACTCTTCTCTGCGATGTTATGGAAGAATTCCGAAGAACCTGTTTTGCAGCATACGGTTTGGACCCTCTACATTCGTATACATCTCCAGGACTAGCTTGGCAAGCAATGTTGAAAGAAACAAAATGCAAACTCCAGCTGTTAACAGATATAGATATGGTTTTAATGGTTGAGTCGGGTGTTAGAGGTGGATTAACTCAAAGCGTGACAAGACATGTTAAAGCCAACAACAAATATCTACCAGACCATGATCAAGAGAAACCTTCAACGTACTTGGGATATTTCGACGCAAATAATCTGTATGGATGGGCCATGTCGAACCCACTTCCATTTGACAACTTTAAATGGGTTGATCCCGATTGTATTGGGGATATATCACAAATTCCAAAACATGGAGATACCGGATATATTTTGGATTGCGACTTTGAATATCCAGAACATTTACACGATCTTCATTATGACCTTCCACTCCTTGCAAGAACAGAAATTTCACCAACTGGAAAACACCCAAAATTAATGATGACCCTTAACAATAAACAACGATACGTAGCTCACTATTGCGTTGTTCAACAAGCTATCGAATTAGGTTTACGTCTTACTAAAATTAATAGAGCCGTGGAATTTTCCCAATCGTGCTGGTTGAAACCGTACATAGACTCGAACACTACCAGAAGAGCAGCCGCTACATCAGCCTTTCAAAAAGACTTTTTTAAATTAATGAACAATGCGATATTCGGTAAAACATTAGAAAAAAAAGAAGACATAAAAACGTTAAACTTGTTACAGATCCGAACAAACTACAGAAACTCGTACAACAGCCTAACTTTAATACATCTATAATTATTAATGAAAATCTTGTAGCTGTATCTATGAAGAAAACAAGTGTGAAGATGGATCGTCCTTTGTATATAGGAATGTCAATCCTGGATATCTCCAAGACTCATATGTACGATTTTCATTACAAAAAGATGGTCACCTTTTATGGACGGGAAAACATCGGCATCTCCTACATGGATACAGACGCTTTTATATATTGGATAATTACTAACGATATGTATGAAGATCTTCGGACATTTGATTACAAAAACGACTTTGACTTTTCCGACTATCCAAAAGATCATCCAAACTACGACAATGACAGAAACAAAAAAGTGCTTGGCAAATTTAAAGATGAAGCCAATGGTGTTATACTTCAAGAAATTGTTGCACTAATGTCAAAATTATATTCTTTACAACTAAATGAAAACCAAGTCATTAAGAAAGCTAAAGGAGTAAAAAGTTTGTATTTAAAGAAGAATGTGCATTTTAATCACTATAAGAAATGTTTATTTGAAGATCAAGATATAATAGCAAAATTTAACACAATCAGAAGTTTCAACCATCAGCTGTACAGCGTGACTGAAGTAAAAAAAGCTCTTTCTTCAAATGATGATAAACGACACATCCTTGCAGACAATATCCACACTCTACCATTCGGCCACTATTCCCTCAACCCTATTGACGAGTAACCCTTTCATCGTCCTGCATCCCTTTTCCTTTTCCTTTCCGTATAAAAGGGGGAACACAGCAGTATTTTGCTGTGTTCCCCCTTTTATACATTAGTTTGGAATGACCTTGGCCTATATAAGCAGATTTATACAAAAGAATATTTAATACCATATCAGCTGTCTTCGTGAAACCATCATGTCAGACCTGAAGGAGAAGATTATTAATGAACTACACAAACCTGCAAGAATAAAGTTTCCAAGAAGAAATACTGTTATAAAAGGGGTAAATGATCTATATCAAGCGGATTTAATTGAAATGCGACCGCATAGCAGAATAAACAAAGGATTTAAATATATACTCACAATTATTAATTGTTTTACAAAAGTTGCAGACGCTTTGCCTCTAAAGGACAAGACTGGTAAAAGCGTAACAGAAGCCATGGAAATAGCCATAAAAAGAGATAAAAACAAAATTAAACATTTACAAACTGATGATGGAACAGAATACTTTAATACAAACTTTGCACAGTTAATGAATAAATATAAAATAAATCATTATTCTACAAATTCAGAGAAAAAAGCAGCTATTGTAGAAAGATTCAATAGAACCTTAAAAGGAGCACTCTATAAACAATTTTCAAAAAGAGGTTCTTACGTATGGTATGATGTTTTACCACAATTAATAAATGATTATAACAACAGGTTTCATAGAACTATTGGTATGAAACCTAACAAAGTAAATAGAAGAAATGCAAAAGATGTATTAAAACGCATAAAGAAAAATACAAAGCCTAAAGTAGAAAAAATGCAGCCAAGAAAATTTAATGTAAGTGATAAAGTACGGATTAGTAAATATAAGGGAGTGTTTACCAAGAAATACCTTCCCAATTGGACGAATGAAGTTTTTACAGTGTATAAAGTGCAACCTACTGTACCTGAAACGTATATCTTAAAAGATAACAAAGGAGATTTGTTGCAAGGTGCATTTTATGGACATGAAATGTTAAAGTCAACAGTAGGTGATGTATATCTTGTTGAAAAAGTGTTACAAAGAAAAAAGGACGCAGTTAAAGTGCGGTGGTTAGGGTTTAACAAAACTGAGGATTCATGGATACCTATAAAGGACTTGGTGTAATGCAAGCAACTCATTTCATCGTTAACCTTTGAGCAGGATGGAGATTATTCACCATAAAGATCGATTCAATATTAATAACATAGATGATTTAACTGTGGATAACGTTAATATCAACAATGGTAAACACGGTAGTTTATTTCCAAACACTGTTCGATGTATAGTAAGTGGCCCCTCAAACTGTGGAAAGACCAATGTTGTCTTTAATTTGATCACTAATCCGCAGGGATTAAGGTTTAATAACCTATATATTTTTTCAAAGTCCCTACAACAACCAAAGTATCAATTGCTGGATAAAATCCTATCTGATGTGTCCGATGTTAATTTTTACAAATTTAACGCTAGTGATAGCATTATGCAACCAAACGAAGCGAAACCGTATTCTGTATTTATATTTGACGATGTATCTTGTGAAAATCAGGATACTATTAGAAACTACTTTGCCATGGGAAGACATAATAACATCGATAGCATATATATAGGACAAACTTATAGCAAAATCCCAAAACAACTTATCAGAGATAATGCAAATGTTTTAATTGTATTTAAACAAGATGATACTAACCTAAAACATATATATAACGATCATGTAAATGCTGATATGGCATTTGAAAAGTTTAAAGAGCTTTGCGGAAAAGCATGGGCGGAAAAGTATGGATTTCTGGTTATTATGAAAGATCAAGCTATAAAAGACGGCCGTTATAGAATAGGTTTTGATAAATTTGTTTTACTACACTGATTAGCGGTATTACTGTACAAGTCGTCAAGGTGTGAAGATGGTTAACCAGGAAAAGCTACTAAAAGAAATAAAATCACTTAGTGATTCTATTAGACAAAAAAACCGAGCTTTAAAATCAGGTATAAATGAAAGAGAGCAATTTTTAGAAACAACATTTAAACCTGTTACTGAACCTTTAAAGCGATTAGCACAAAATATGGAAAAACCTTCAATTCGCTTCGAAGGAGACAAAATGCTACCAATTTCCAAATATGAAGAAGAATTTCAGAATGATGAAAGTTTTGACCAGTTACAAACATCTGAAGAAAGCGACGAGTATGAAGAAAGCGGAGATATAGGAGATTTAAGGGAAAAGAACATTGCAGGAGATACAAGTACAGAAGATACAAGTGCGGAAGATACAAGAGCAGAAGAAGAGGATATCAACCCATCCAACTTAAGCAAATTAGGCACAGATATTATGTTTAAAGGAACACTTGGAAGAAAATATACATTAAAAATGTTACATGGCACACATGCTAATCGAAATTATCATACATATGGAGCTAGAATAGAGGATAAAGGATTAATGATTGGAGATAGAAAGTTAGATATAAACGAAAATGATGATATAGTTATTGGTGATAAGAAATATAAAGGTACAACAGGTTTGTTTGAACTCATCTTTAAAAATAATCCTGGTAAATATACTAAAAAGGATTTACAATTGTTTAAAAATATACTAGAGTATACAAATGCACATAGAAAAAAATATTCCAAAGACCTACCTATTTATAGAAACAGGTCAATAAAATACACAAACATTATATCTAGTCTTTTCCCCTCGAAATCAAATAAAGCTCCAATTAAAAGAAGAGCTTTATCTTCTGCTGAATTAAATGTTTTGCATAAAAAAAGAAAAACAACTGATCCTACTACATCTGGAAGGGGATTATTAAAAAATTTGTATAAAACCAATATAATATATTACAACGATATAAATAAGTTAGTTGATCGAATGAGGTTATTACATGAAGCTATGGAAGCCGGGCACACTGGTTTAGAAAACGAATGGGTAGCTTTGGTTGATGAACTGCGAAAACGAGAAATAATTGTTCAGTAGACGTATATATAGTAAGAACCTAAACGATAGCGATTCAGTTACATCATGAGTGTGGACAAGTTTGGACGGTATTCCGAGTTTGGAGTAAAATCTGGATATAGTGAAAAAAGAGCTGGGTTTCCGTTAACACCTGATGGTAATTATAATTTTGAAGGAAAAGTAATTCAAAATGTTGGTGATCCGCTTTTGTCTTCTGATGCGGTTACGTTACAATACATGGATAAAAGAACCCCGATTGTACACGAAGACCATTGGGGGTTTTCCGGTAAAAGGTTAAGCAATATAAAACATCCCATTTATGATGGTGAAGCAGTAAATTTAGCGACTTTAAAATTGTTAACGATTTACAAAAAGAATGAAACTGATACAAGCTATGATGTAAAAAAATTAAAATTGTCAAATGTAGGTGATTGTGAGCAGGATGGAGACGCTGTAAATAAGAATATATTTGATATAGTACACAAGAAATGGACTACAGAATATGAAAAACATATGGAAAGGTTTGGTGCAGCTTTATTTAATTATATCCATCGGGCTTCAGGAAGAGCTGTAGCTTCAGATGTTGACAGCCACAATTATTTAGACTGGAAAAAGATACACAATCCAGAAAAACCTAATCAATTAGATAAACCGTCTGAGCCTTCTAAAGTCAAGACATTAGGAAAGGGGGATAAAGTGAATGTGATTAATGAACCAACAGAAAACGATGAAGATTACATAAGAGAAAAAAGAATTTAAATACCCATGATAAGGGATAAAGCATCAGTCATATTCGAGAGATGATACAGAGAGGATGATGGAATCCAATATTACTGCGTGGAGTTTAATATCTCAAGAGCCGAGATTTCCCCAAGGAGTGCTGACAGATGGTTTTGTTCAACGGTTTGATAGATATATGGATTGGGAACAACTTTCCATACACTACCTCTTCACAATGACTATGTTAAGAATTTATTTTCACAGAGTTAACTGGATTCATATTTTACAAAGACAACAGTTTTCAGAAGACTTCCTTGTAGAGATGACATAAAATTTTAATAACTGTTGGGAAGTAATAAGTAAATATCAAAATCTCTCTGAAAATTACATTGACAATTTTAAAGATAAACTAGACTGGAATGTGTTATTTAATTATCAACGATTAAGTGGCAAGTTTCTAAGGGAACATGACAACTATTTAGATTTTATTCATTTTACCGAAAACAACGATACCATCACCAGCGGAGAAACATTTGAAACATCTTCAATTACACCTTATTTCTATTTTTACTACTTTTATTTATTATGTCTACATTTAATTAATTAATCCATTTCTATATAATAAATGGATTTTAAACAGTATATATAATACAAGAAGCCAAGACTAATATTACATTCATTGTAAAACATTTATAGAGTGCACCTACTGATTGTAAGTTTGGCTATAAATAGTCATGCCGAGGGCTAAACGCATCAGTCATAATCGAGAGAGATTACAGAGAGGAAGGGGAATAGCATCAACAGCATTTTCTCTATTAAGTAAACCGGTTGGAGCTATAGTTAACAAGGCGATTGATTTATTACCTGTGGAATTACATTTACCTGGAGGATATCAATATTGTGGTCCTGGAACCAAATTAGAGAAACGGCTTGCTAAAGGAGATCCTGGAATAAATAAGCTTGATCAGGCCTGTAAACAGCACGATATAGCGTATTCCAAATTTGGTGATACAAAAAATAGATCAATAGCGGATAGAGCACTTTCTGAGAAAGCTTGGCAAAGAGTAAAATCTAGTGACGCGAGTATTGGTGAAAAAGCAGCGTCTTTAGCAGTAACAGCAGCAATGAAAGCAAAAACTACGTTTGGAGGAGGAAAGAGAAGAAGGCGTGGGAAAAGACCCGCTAAGAAACAAGGAGGTAATATCAGAAGAAAACGTCGATCTACTAGTGGTAAAGGTAAAAAGAAACCAACAATATGGTCAATGATAAAAAAGGGAGGAGGACTATACCTAAGACCGTATCGTGTGTATTAAATAAGAAAGAGCAATTAATAATTAAAAACAAAGAATTAACCAATGAAGAACTGATTACATATGCTTCTTGTTTGAAAATCCCATTTTTTAGAGGAGTATTTATGAAAGATGAATTACCGGTTAAAATGTGGAAAAATGAGACTGGTATAGTAAATTTGGATAATAGTGAAGGATTAGGCACTCATTGGGTGTGTTACAAGAAACTTGGTGAAACGATTTATTATTTCGACAGTTTTGGAAACCTTCCACCACCGAAAGAACTTCAACAATACTTTCGTGCGGCAGAAAATGTTTTTTACAATTATACAAGAAAACAACCTGATGATACATCCATTTGCGGTCATTTATGTTTAGACTTTTTAGCTAAAAGTGTTAGTCAACTTTAAGATGTCTTCGTATACAGTGTCATTAACCGGTAACTCATGTACTTTGCGCAGTATTCTGTTTCCAGCGCTACGTTTGCAAAAAGGAAGACTATGGGAAGCCGCATTATTGGATTTAACAACATATAACTCTATTCCAAACGTTAGTGAAGGAATTAATAACAAAATACATTATTACAAGACAAAAGATAATAAAGGAAAATATTCAGCTTTGGAAGAATTCAGTTTACCAACAGGAGCTTATGAAATTGATAATATAAATGAAGTTATACAAAGACATATGGGAAAAGAAAATATAACGATAAAAGGCAATAACAATACAATGAAAGCCGAAATTACTTCTAAGTATTATATTGATTTTGGCCAAGAACGTTCAATTGGTAGTTTATTGGGGTTTTCTAAGGAAACAAAGGTATTAGAACCTAATACAACTCATTCTGGGAATAGAACTGTGACGATCATCAAAGTAAACAGCATAGACATTACATGTAACATTATACAAGGATCCTACAGAGATGGAGAAAATCGGCATATATTACACACATTCTACCCATCAGTCGCACCGGGTTTCAAGATAGTAGAAAAGCCTCAAAACCTTGTGTACCTACCGTTAAACACCAGTTTCATTTCAGACATCGTGCTGAACATAGTGGATCAAGACGGAAACCTTATTGACTTTCGAGGAGAAGCTATTACTGTAAGAATACATATAAAATCATCCGCTTAGATAATGGGGTTATCATTTAAAAAGAGAGAGCCAACCAGCAAAGAGGTCAGTAGCTCATCAGCTGTAGAAGGATTAACAAGTGACAACATTCGTTTTCTAGAAGAAATTGGATTAAAGGTCATTAACAATGGATATACTGGATATAGCGCAGGGCCCAACATTCGACGAGACCTTATGGGAAAAGGAATATCACACGCACAACCCTTACGCTTCGTCCAAATTAAACAATAACGATGAAATTAGGATTCCTATACAACAACAAGACATTTATACTCTTCCATGCGAAAGTTATTTATATATTGAAGGAAAAGTAACAAAAGCTGACGGTACTGTTGGAACCACTGTTCCGTTCATAAATAATCCTATGGCATTTTTGTTTGACGAGATTAGATATGAAATTTCAGGAGTTACAGTCGATTCAACAAAAAAGGTTGGAATTTCCAGTACATTAAAAGGATTAGCGTCTTTAACACCAAATGAGAAGAATCTGTTAGCTTTTGCAGGATGGGTTGCACCAGACAAAAGTATAATTACTCCTGACGCTTCGGGAAACTTTGATTTTTACGTACCTTTAAGATTACTTTTAGGATTTGCTGAAGATTACAGAAGAATAATAATAAATGTAAAACAAGAACTAGTTTTATTAAGGTCATCAAACGATAATGATATTATTAAAGCATCTGCTGGAACAACTGAAGCCAATTTAGACTGGAAACTAACATTAGACAAGATTGTTTGGAGAGTACCACATGTGCGACTAAATGATGAACACAGGATTACATTATTAAGAAAGTTAAAATCAGATCGAGACATTGTAATGCCATTCAGAAGCTGGGAGTTTCATGAATACCCCGTTTTACCTTCAACACAACGGCATACATGGACTGTAAAAACTTCTACTCATTTGGAAAAAGCGAGATATGTAATCTTTGGATTACAAACAAAGAAAAAAAGTATATTAACTGAAAATGCTGGTGAATTTGACCATTGTAAATTAACAAACTGTAAAGTGTTCCTGAATTCACAATTCTTTCCCTACGACAACTTTAATATCTCTTTTGATAAAAAAAGGTACAGTGTTTTATACGATATGTACGCTAGGTTCCAAAATTCATATTACGGCAAAACAAACACACCTCTATTATCTCCCGTACAGTTTGAATCGAAAGCTCCGATTGTTGTAATTGATTGCTCCAAACAAAACGAATCTGTAAAATCGTCTAGTGTTGATATAAAGATAGAAATGGAATTTCAAGAAAACGTACCTGCAAATACATCTGCGTATTGTTTAATTTTGCACGATAAAATTGTTACATACACACCGTTGACTGGTATCGTAAAGACGGTATTGTAAAACGTTGTACCACCACCGGCACCGCCACTGTCGCTAACCTATAAATAGCGGAGCAACAATGCAGGTCTTCAGTTGATCGTCTATCGTCGCATGGGCAACATCTTCTACAAAATGAGTTCTCCATCTGTTGTACAAGGTGATGCAGAAATAGCACCGTTATTGGAACGTGATAATACCAGCGAAGCAGAAATTATCAAGGAAATAACTGCATTTTTAAAGTTTGGTAAAAGAGATAGAGAGGAGGAAAGTAATGCAGACCCATCAAAGGTAGTACCAAAAAGGAAGAAGAAAGTTGAAGAAAATATTCCTCCTCACATTTTAACTGAAGTGTTTTTGCGAATCTTTTACCCCATCTCAGCATGCATCAGTAAAAGTGTATCAGTTGGATTGATAAAGTCATTGGATTATTCCCCTACAGTAATTCTACACCATGGAACAAAAAAGGTTTTATTTTCGCAAAATGCTTGGGAGTCATTTTTGAAACATGTACATTTAATAGAATGTTATTTAACTAACAGTTTGTGTGGAAGAAAAACACATATTCGACTTTTGGATTGTGACAATGAAATCGATATTGTTAAACATCGCGGACAACTACAAGTGCGAATTAGAGACTTGACTCAACATGAAAATAAGATTCTACTGTCACGTGAAGAATTCTACGTTTTAAACTACGCAACAGAACCTATTACAAGGTACATGAGACAGTTGGTATTTGCAAGCGCTATTATTAAAGAATATTTGGTCGATACTTTGGAAAAACAACCTGATAGCACCATCGTGTACGGACCTGTGGATACATCTATTTTTAATAGAATACCTCATGAAGTTTGCATGTGGAGAAAGTTAAAGGATTTTGAACCACTTGTAGAAATCGCTACAGAAGCTACAGAAGAAACAACAGAGGAAGAAGAAACGGAGAAAAAAGAAGATGAAGAAAACGAAACACGAGAAGAGGAAGTTAAAAAAGACTAAAGTTTAACTTAGTAAAGAAGAACACACGTGGGGTAGGCCTATTGGGGACGGTGCCCACGTTAAATATACACCAACGCGCCTGCAACTGTACGGCCTGGTATTTAACCTACCGTGGTGTGGAAAACAGTTTAGTTGATCGTTAGGTGTCATGATGAGCGGAGGGGATGAAGAAGTGAGTGTAAAGCCTTGTGTAATAGAATTTCAAGCATTTCGAAATAATGATGATAGGTTTATTATCAAGGAATTAGTAATTTTAGACTTGCTTACATTTGTAGTTTACCCATTCACGTTTGAAGCTCCTTTTTCTTTTAACAACCTTAACGCCAAAGCAAAAAGTACAAACAAATGGATAACAAACTACTTTCATCACATACATTGGTATGAAGGATTTATAAGCTACAGTAATCTGCACAGTATTATGTTTAACTTTTGCAAACAATATTCACATATATACACAAGAGGATTAGAAAAAAGGAACTGGATACAAAAGTACACGCACGGTGATGTTTTCGATATAACTATCGGTAAGGACTTTAACATTAATCTCGGTAATATTTGTGTTGCTGCAAAAGATCCTAAACACGGACAATCAAACTGCGCATTGCACAACGCATATCGTTTGGCTGCTTACTTGGAACAAACGCAGAAATGTGGTGGGGGTAGCAAAGAACCGGAATGTGGTGGGGGTAGCGGGGCCTATAAATACGAGGATCCAACACCGCTCCGGCACGAGTATTATTCGAGACTCCGAAGAGGCAACATCACAGAAGACATCGCAACCACCACTGACGAAGATGGCATCACAACAGTTTCTACAAACACTGGTTGATCAATTCAACACTCATTCAAAATCCGACCTTCTGCTAACTAAAAAGTGTTCAGAATTAAAAGAACAAAAACACTACATTATTCATAACATCAAGAAAGTGGAAACCACACATGGAGAAGCAATTCTAGTTTCATTGAGCGAAGCACCTTTAACTTCAGGAGATGAGCCGAAGTTTCAAGTATTTCTTCCAAAACGATTTGTTCAACTGCTACAGAATGAAGATTTGCGAGATATTCAACCGGGGACGTTGTATTTGGTATCACACGGTGTAAGCGGCAACAACTCAACGGAACTCACTCTGCACATCATGCATCCTTGTACATAATGTCTCTGTTTGTATTTCTCTGTTTGTATTTTATTGTTTGTATTTCTAGTCATCAATGTTAAACTTAAGTTTATTGTATTGTAAAATGTTTGTTTAATAAAGAAAAGAAAAAGAAGAAAATATGAAAAAATATGAAAAAAAAAATAAAGAAAACAGCAACACAGCAGTATATTATTTTATATACTGCTGTGTTGCTTTTTTTTAAAATTCGAATGGGTGACCTTGAACTTTCATTCAGGGTTAACTTATGAAGAGGTATAAAAGAGAGGGAGCAGTGAAGTTAGTCTCAGTCTTGTCTAACACACGCTGCAGCTAACATGTCGGTGCCACCTATGAACAATTTATTTTTCGATAACAATTTGAAGACATATTGTTGCGAGTTACAATGTTTTAAAATACCAGGCGATCAAGTTGACGGGAAAGCTTGTCGTAAGTGCAAGTGTTTTAGCTATTGCATATGTAGATGTAAAACGTATCAAATGAACCGACAAGATAAAATACAAGAATTACGCCGAAGGATTGCATTACTGTGGCGGCGAATGTAGTAGCAACCATCTGCCTCGCACCAGCTGCCACCTGCCGCCTGCCATCTGCCGCCCGCCATCTGCTCCGCCCCACCACACTTTTACCCCCACCATTTTGTTTGATACCAAAACGCTAGCTAGCGAATAGTCAGTACACCTCCGGCTCTCGACTGGTGAACATCGAGTGCTCTTCACAAACGTAAAACATTATATTAAAATGTCCATTAAAATTAGGTGTATTCATTATGACTCTATTCATCTTGCGACTTACCAAGACCTCGAGGTGTTTAGTGAAGAGTTAAGACTTCTTATTGCGTCCGGTTACGATTTATCTTTGGAACTTTACGCATCAAAAAACAACATGGACTCTGCGCAGGGATCGAAGTATCTACCGTCTTTCTTCAGAAAGCGAAGTGATGGCCGCAACTCGTCCGGATCAACAACATCGATGACAACGAACAACGGGGAACTATTGTAAACATGAATTATTGTAAATAAAGTAATATTTGTAATAGTACTACCTCGCACTCGTATCATTCGATTGTTTCATTCGATAATTTTCATTCGATATTTATTATCGATTAACTATCGAATCACAATCGTTTTACGAGTGCGAGGTAGATTTTTTTAAAAAAACTTCACCGTGACCTTGAACTTTGAACTTTTACTCATTTCGTCACAAAACCGCCTACGTCACTGGCTCAGCCTCAGATGACGTCTTTCATGACTCAGCGCATCCGGTCACTCACCGGATGTGACGTCACTTCCGCCCCAGCAGCCCCAAATGCACACTACTCCGTTGCGCACCAGGTTCCAGTGGCTGGATTGAGAGGCCGCCATATCGGGTGTCAGATCAAACGCCATCAGGCAGTATCCGTAGGGGTATTCGTTGCGACTGACTTCGTTACCACAGTCTGAGAAATTGATGCCGGTGCCAGTGTACAGCGTGTGGTAGGCGAGCACGCACAACTCCTGACCGAACGTGTAATCCGGTTGAAGCGGCTTACATGGCACTTGCTCACCATCTATGTACAGCGCGAAGAAGTTCACGTGGCTGTGGGTGAAGTTGAACGGGTTCTTCTTGTAGTCCCCGTTGAACGCCTGATTGCTGACCAGGCCAACTATAATGCGTTTCGGCAGTTGACCCAGAAACACACTGTCCAGAGTCTTGCTGCTGATACCGGAGGGTAGTGTGAAGGATTTGACTTCCACGCGCGTAATGGGATATTTGGCTGTGCCCGACTCCAGCGTCCTGCTGTGAGCCAACAGCACGCTCGGGTTGATCTTACAGCGGCGCATAAACAGGTTGACTTCGGCGATGTCCACTTTATAGTCTGTCACGGTTTTGGACATGATGGAGAATGAGTTCTTTGACCTGATCAGGCGAAAGCGCATCTCCACGCCGTTTAACATGAACTTCTCCTGGTTGCACAGGTCAACGTGCAGATGTCCGACCATGTCCGCGTACCGGCTGGCCTTGACAAACTCCCTCCGGTTCTTGAGCCCGGCATTATCCTCCTCAGTATTGTCCATGTACCCGGCATAGTCCTCGTAGAACAACTCCGCGGTGAGGTGCGATGTCTTGGCATCACCGCCATAGGACAACAGGTTCTCCAGGTAGGCACGATAGGCGTACGTGTTGTTCTGAGGAGACACCAGTTTGTTGTTCAGATACAGGTCCACTTGACTGAACAGCGAGTGCAGCCAGTTGTTAATCGGACCCACCTCTTTTATCGCTTGATCACCCGTTACAGCGCCTCCATTAGCCGTTCTAATGGTAGCCTTCACATGCAGTAGCGTCTGTGACAGATCCGTGTACTCGTCCCCATGACCCGGAACTATGAACTCAACGGGTGAGTCGTCTGTCAGGAAGGAGATGGGCTTGTACTGCACCCATTTACCACTCTCTATACTGGTCTGCGTGGGCGGTAGCGAGAACAGGTCCAACTCGGTCTTGACACACTCGCACGACTTCTGATGTAGAAACGCCATTATCCAAAAATGTCCTTCACGGTACTCTTGCTCTTCTTGCTTCTCCTCTTCTTAGCGACACGTTTTGCGGGCTTCCTCTTGGGCGCAGCGCTCTTCTTCCTCGCTCCGAGGAGTTTCGCTAGAGACTGAGGAGTAACCTGCTGTACACGCCTCCTCTTATAGGCACCACCACCGCTCAGCACGCGATCCAGTTTTTCATCAGCCCTGCGTTTCAGCGACCCGGTAAACTGTCTGAGTCGGGCGTTGGCTGCGACTCGGGGGTTGGCTGTGCCCGCCGCCACGTCGCCCAAGAAGCCCACACCGGACCTCAGCGCCTCCTTGCCCAGCGCCGATGCGCCGGATCTGATCAACGGGACCACTGTACGCATCAGCCCGCCTAGGAAACTGCCAATGCCGTGTCCGCGTTGGAAAGCGGCTCCTCTGAATACGGAGGATACGCCATGGCCCGCCTGCTGGTGGCGGTAATACGCCAGATAGGGATCGCTCGGATTCATTGCCGCTGCCTCTCTTTCCTGAAATGAAGCTTCATGCACGTGGTCCCGAAGTGGAATGGCAAGTGTCGCCCTTGGTTGTCCCTTAAATCGATTTCCACGCTCTCGAATGAGGTTTTAATCACCGGCACGTAGTGCGGGTCTATTATATACACTGTCGTGTTGGCACCGTACGTGTAATTCCTGATGTCGATGTTGAGGATCTTCAGTAGTGGCGCCACAGCGTCGCCCACCAGTTGGGGTTCCACCAGGTCGCAATACACGTACATGTGTGATGGTAGACCGGCGAAGAGGTTAGTCGGCCTCACGGACCTGTGACGCTTGACGATATCCGTATCCACCTCGTAGCCAAACTGTAGCGCCAAACTGGGGCTCAGTTTGAGGCTCTGAACGGCTGAAGACGTCGACATCAATTCCACCCTGGAGGACCTCTCGTCATACGAGAAGGTGCACAGGTTACTCTTCATTTGAGGGTGGTTGTTGATTGCGTGCACGAGTTCCTCGGTACTACTGTAATTGCCCGGCTCCACTTTGATTAACAACTTGTCCACCACGGCCAACCCGCCTTTCGAGTCCCTCATTCCCAGCACTAGTTTGATGTAGGTTCCCTCACCGACGGTCAGAAAAGAGAAGGGGTAGTGCGCCTCCGCCAGAGCGACCTCCCACTCGCCGTCTGACAGATCAACGGTCGAGGGTAGATGGGTCGTGTAGTTTGTCACCATGTTGTTGGGATAGTACTTCATTGAACTGTTACTGGGCAACGTCAGGTAAAACTGGTCGTGCCTCGTCATCGCAGCTGTTGCACTTCAGATGCAGGTACCCACGAGTTGAAGTCCTCTCCGTAACCGACCCACTTGACTAGGTAGCGCTTACTGGAGCCTCGCCCTTTAGTGTCCAGTATTTTATCTATTTGGTACAGGCGGTCCGGGGCCATCGTTACCTTTTGCATCTCATGCTCGTAGAAGCGCCCTTCCAGCGGCGTCCCGTTCAGGTCGCGCAGCACGTACAATGGCAGAGGATGCGACCCGTATACGTGGTCCACCACAAACAGCTCCTTACTCCAGTTGGTCTCATAACCTTTGGCGAACGTGCCCTTCTCCTTGGCTATGCGCACCGTGTCGCCCGGCTCGAACCTGGGCTTGTGTCGCCGGATCGCCTTTCCATACATGTGACGCCACACCTTGTACACCGTTTGACCATCGCCGCTGTCCGCGTCCACGGGTCGTAGGCCACCCAGGCTCTTATGCGGGCTGTGGTTGTAGGCGTCCACAAGCCTGTCCAACACGTCGATGTAGCGATACGTGTTTTTGTAGGTCAGGTAGCGCCACATGCGGGTCTTGAGCGTGCGGTTGACTCGCTCCACCACCGCCGCCTTCACGTCGGGGTTCTGCGTGGTGAAGTAGTTGACACCGTGACTCTTGAACACTCGCTTGGTCGCAGCCCCGGTGAACTCCGTCCCCTTGTCGGTCTGTAGGCAGCGAGGAGTCGCCTCGGAGAATATCCTCTCGAACGCTGCAGCCACCTCAGGCCCGCTTTTCCTCTTCAGTGGTACCGCGAACAGCCGCTTACTGAATACGTCTATCACAGTCAGCAGGTAGTTGACTCCGTCGTTGTACCGGCTTAGGCCGCGCATGTCGTTCAGGTCCGCCTGCCACAGCTCCCGGGGCCCGAACACGGCGTAGCGGTTGCGAGGAAACCGCTTGCGCGCTGGCTTGTGCAGCGTGTAGGTGTCCTGGGCGCGCAGCCATTCCACCGCTCTGCGTTTCGGGAGGCGCGCGGCTCTGGCCAGGGCGGCCACCCCACCGAGGGAACCGGGCTGGCTCGGGTCGTAGTACAGCTTCTCCATTACGGTGTGAACGGCTCCCAGTTGTCCAATGACGATTCCCGGTCGGGTTCCTCGGTTATTATCCTTCTCCTGGCCGCTGGGGGTCGCGGTCTCAGGCGGTCCAGTATCGGTGTCAACCTCGGTGACAGGGGTGTTGATGAGGCTGTCGTGTCTCCCCAGGGGCTCGATGCCGAGTCCAGCCCCACGCCTAGGTAACGCAACGCCGTGGGATTGCTCACGTATTCTTTGGGCACGTTCATGTCCTTCAAGGCGGCCATCACTTGATGCCAGCCGGTAGGCAATCGGTCCGCCCTTCGCGCTCTCACTATGCTGTGCGCGATGTCCACTATATTGGAATCGGGGATCTTCACCTTGTTCACGTACACCGCCCCACTGGCGTCCCAGGCGATGGGGCTGCCTTGTCGGGTCATGAATCGCAACAAGTTGCGCGCCACCGACCTGTAGATTTTTGAGAACGATTCCACAATGTCCTCCTCCGTCGAGGCGCTAGACTCGCGCTTCATCTGACTCGGACCCCCTGCCGCTTCCTCCTCCCTCTGCTCACCCTCGATGATTGACAGACCTATGGGTTGACGTTTAGCCGCGGAAAAATGCAGGAACCGCTGTAACACCTGCTGATATTGTTTCCATTTCTCCGTATCGTCCAGCCGCTTGTCGCTCAATATGCGATGCATCTCAGCGTCTAGGCTGGCTGGCGTATTGGCGCTACCTGCTCCTCCTCTTGGCTCGGGCCCTGGTCCCGGTCCTTCTCGCAATCTCTCGATGAGCTCCTGCGGTACAACCACCATTTTCCTAGTGTACTCCATGTCCGATTAGCTTCTGCGCTAGAACGGGCAGAACAGCGTTCAACAGCAGAGGTAGGAGGATCCCTCCGCCCCGTTGGACGAGGTAGTGTCGCTTCTTGGTCCAACCCTCGCCGCGTTTCACTAGCCGTCTGAGCGCCTGTTTGTGTTTGCTCAATTTGCGTTTGAGACAGGGGGAAAGCGGTACGTTTCCGCGTAGCACGTTATACGCGCACTCGCACAATGACTTGATGCGACTCTTGTCGCACGCTTTTAACAGGGCCTTGCGTTCTTTGGGCGTAGCGTGTATTAGGGCCCTCAGCAGCGCCGCGTCCTTCTTCACGCGGTGTGACATGATGACTGACGCTGGCACGCGCTCGGCCTATTTATCACTTCTTCTTGGGCAGGTACACGTAGTTCACCGGGTCGTCTGGGAAAATGGCTGAACGTACGCGCATCTCTTCAGGCGTGGACTGTTTCAAGTCTATGAGCAGGTAGGCGTGCGGATCATGCGTGGCGTCCGCATAAGCCTCCTCCACGAATTTGGGGTTCTCCGGGTATACTTGACGGGCCAGGTGTTTGATCTGAGCGCGATCCCTGGGATTCTTGAAGCACACTATGTAGTGAGCGTTCAGCGATATGTCGCGCTGCCCCCTGCCCTGGTGAAACAGGTTTTGCGTGATGAAGAACACGCTCATGTTGCGGTGGTGCGAGCCCTTGGTGAACAGGTCCGCCACGCCGGGGCCGGCCTCGCGCATCATGTCATCGACGATGACCAGGGCGGGCTCGCTACCGTCGTAGTCGTCCAAGTCTGGCAGGCCGGCTACGTAGCGCACGGCAGAGTCCGCACGGCTCTTGCCACCGCCACCACCGCTGCCATAGTGCCAAGTGATACGGGCGAACCGCGTATCGCACATGTGGTCGGCGTGCTCTATGAAGCGAGCCACGAAGTGCGACTTGCCGCTGCCCGAAGGCCCGGCCACGATGGCGGTGAACGGGTGTTTCCACCTCAAGTCCATGGCGTCTACTGACTGCCGTGCACCGCCACCTCGGCTCTTAAAACTAAATTCTTTTCTCGCTTTTTTTATTTTTTTATTTTTTTTAATATTGAAGGGACTCGGTTATCAACTGCTTAGTGGAAGTTTCCACGCTCTCTCTCGTTTACTGGGTAGCGCGCTTGGAGTGTACGCTCCTCTTGGTTTTCCCTGAGATGACGCAATCGGTCTTTCGCCAGGTAGGTAGAGGAGTAGCGGTTCTAGTGATCCCGTCGTATCTTGACTCTCCCGTCTCGCTATTTGCCAGCCATAGGTTTTGCAATCTGGATAGCAGGTCCTCTAGACATATGCAGATTTCATCGTTTCGCTCCTCGTCCAAGTACAAGCCGCAACTGAACGTGGGGCGACCTCCTTTGAACACGTTCATCTTTAACAGTACATTACCGCTGTTGGTAGGGTTCTTCACAGTGTACTGATATCCGCCAGCGGACCAGCACAGTGTTGGGGAATCGATAGGCACCTCCTTCCTCTTTACAGTCCACCCATCGAGCTTTTTCTTCTTTGACACACATCCCTGCTGTACTGGCGGTGCGTTGGCGTTCTCATCATTCATTGCGTTCAGCTCCTCTAGGAAGGAGCGGATCGTTTGGTCCACTTCAGCTGCACTGACTCCGTTTCCGTTCATGGTGACGTCTCAAACAACACTGAGGTCGCGCGCGCGGCTCTGCCTCGGTTTTATACCCAGGTTGCACGCTTCAGCGAACCTTCTAGAAGCTTCCAGAAACGTGAGAGGTAGTCTATCGCTGACGGGGGGGGGGGGGGATTCCTCATTCCTCCTCACACGCCTGTGCTCACCAGCCTATGTTAGGTTTCCGCCAGGTAACGTGACGGGGGGGGGGGCTTCCTCGCATCCTCACGCCAGGTGCCAGGTTTAAGTTAGGTTAATGGTTCACGTGAGGGGGGGGGGGACTCATTCCTCCTCACACGCCTGTGCTCACCGCGCCTTTGCTAGTTTTGAACCATCGTGAGGGGTCTGGAAAACAGCCAAGATCCCATGAGGAAAACGCGTTTAAAAATTAATAGCGGGCCTGTTTAACGGTGGATTCTCAATTTTCTTTAAGGGATGGTTTACTTAGGCTGCTGCCTGACATGTGGTGAAATTTCATCAAAATCGGTCGGTAAACAGCTGAGATCCCATAAGGAAAACGCGTTTAAAAATTAATATCGGGCCCGTTTAACGGTTGATTTTCAATTTTCTTTAAGGGTTGGTTTACTTAGGCCGTCGCCCGACATGTGGTGAAGTTTCATCAAAATCGGCCGGTAAACAGCTGAGATCCCATAAGGAAAACGTGTTTAAAAATTAATAGCGGCCTTGTTTAATGGCGGATATATGGGGTTCTTACGTCATTCGCTTCCTCTAGGATAGGCCTACACTCTGGTAAAAGTCCCGTGGGAATCGGTGGGTAAATAGGCTAGTTATTAATTTTCGAAAGTTTTTTCCTCATCACGAAAAGTGCTGCGGACGACCGGGGGGGGGGGGGGGGGCTTCCTCGCATCCTCACGCCAGGTGCCAGGTTTAAGTTAGGTTAATGGGTCACGTGACGGGGGGGGGGGGGGCGCATCCTCGCATCCTCACTTCGCCTGTGCTCGCCAGCCTATGTTAGGTTTCCGCCAGGTCACGTGACGGGGGGGGGGGGGTTGCCCTCGGGGGTGACCTTGGGGTCAAGGTCAAGGTCATCCGGGGGGGGGGGGGGTGATTCCTCATTCCTCCTCACGCGCCTGTGCTGGGTCAGAAGGAACTAATGCCCCCTACTCCGATGATAGATGTGATTTTAGCTTGATAACTTAATGGCAGACTACTTGAGAATGACACAATGAAGCCTTGAAACTAGGTTGTAGTTTTAAAACGAAAATATAACTGGAGACGAAAAAGTAATTTAAATCCACTTTAAAAGTGGTTAGCCTTCTGGACGCAAGTTAAAATAAAAATATGTATTGCCTCAAATAAGTCAAATAAGAAAATATTCTTTAGCATTTATAATTATTTTTTTTCTTTTAAATTACTAAGAAGATAAACTAGACTCCACTGGCAGATTTTGTGCCGAAACTAGTCACTTCCTTGATAAATAAATTAAAATGGTACTCAGTTAAACTCAAATCTCGGTGGCCTTAAATTGTGAATGTAATTATCAGAAATGTGTTTGGTAATTAATTACAAACAAGATCCAGATTGGTCTTACTGAGTAACAAAATCAGGGTTAAGACCATTCTTTATCAAACCGTCAAAAAAATGCAGCTCCCTTGAGTTCTGAGCCGTTTGCCACTGGCGTTCACAACCACACTAAACAAAAACAGACGGCAGGTGAAGCCTCACACCTTCAAGTGATAAATCATATATCCTATGCCTGTACCAATATCTGAACACTAGATGGATGGGAAATGTTTTATTTTTAAATATAAACTAAAAGAGAGCAACTCACAACTTGATTAGCGGGAAGTGGCAGGTCCAGCAGAGATTGTTTGAGAGGCTGTTTGACGTACTGGTAGGACACGTTCCCTCGGAAGTTGGCTGCAGCGAACTGTCTGAACGTCAAATCCTCTCCTACCTTCTCGTCCGCTTCACTCTCACTCAGCCTCATGGGAATTCTGTCTTTAGCAGATGGAATTGAGTACTCCAATTTCTTAGTGGGACTCTAGTAACATGTCACATAAAATCATTTTCAGTTCCAGCGTCAGAAATTCAGTCAAACTTTTTTAACTTGTCATCATCTAGATGTAAAATCTAACAGAACATATAAACAAGAAAACTCATACTACATAGTATGATAAATATTTTCAGTTCCGTTTACTTCTGAAAAAACATGTTTCAAATTATTTTTGCTGTAAACATATTTTTCTTAAAATGTAGTGTTACATTGTGTCATTTTTCCCTTGATTAAAAAGAATAATTTTTATGTTGTTACCTGCAATATGTGTCTAATGACAAGACATCAAAGAGTAGCATTAAAAAACTGCATCACCATTGTACATATCTAATTGAATAAAACACTTGAAAAATGAGAATGTAACCAAAACATTAAAAATGCAGACTTTATAATTGTTTTTATTCAAAATTGAACAAATTCAAAACAAACCTCTATGTTTTTGTCCGAAGGTGGGATAATATCATCACTCCCCTCGATAGCTGCTTCAAAGATGGAAGTGATCCACTGGTCAATGTCCCCACCACCCACCTCGGTTTTCGGCTGAAACATTCAAAACAAACCTTAGGAACTAAGAACTTAAAACATATCAAAAATGCAGCTTCGATATACCAAATAAATGAAGCTTAGAAAGTTTTTTAGGAAGTTTTTAGGAAGTTGTCTTGAAAATAATAAAGTCTTGAAAATATTATTTGAATGATGAACTTGTAAAATGTAAAACTGGACTTACATGGAATTAGAATCGTTTAAAAAGTTTGTACATTTAAACTCACCGTTCCTACCAAGTACTGATTTACACACAATGAGCACAAAAAGTTACTCTCTGATTTGAAACACCATGACAATTTATGGTCTTATTTGAGTATGGTTTAGGGCCTAAATTATTAAATTATTCCTTTCGTGTTATTTTCCTGTCAAAAATAATATTCTACAATAATGCTAACAGAAATACTTACGGCTTTTTTTACAGCTTTCTTCGCCTTGCGCGCTAGGAATCCTCTGCATTGAGCCTAAAGGAACAAGAAAATCTCAATTATAGCACAGAAAACCTTACTTAGTATCACACACAATTTTATATTGGAATTAAACGTTAAAAAATACACCATTATCTTATTTTCCTCACAAAAAATGTCTCAAGGCAAATAGCACTAATAAAAATAAGGAACTGGTGTAGTTTTAAAATATTCAATTAGTAAACAAATGATATTTTAAAAGTACAACCCCTATAAACATTGACATATTTTGTATATACAAAATGGTGAAAACATCAGCACAAGTTCTATTATTTATAAGTCTCCAAGTAATCTACGTAGAAAGGCACTTATACCTGAAGTTTCGTGACTCGATTTCTCAGTTTGGCAAAGGAATAAGTGAGCAGTCTAGATCGTATGACAGCTTGAAGTCTTAGATAACCTTTGCTGATCACCATGTAGTTGCGCCTTGGTCTATACCCTCTCAAGTATTTCTGAACCAACAAAGCAGCTTTCTTCAATTTAAGATACCTGTGGAATGGACATATATAAATAATTCTATCATCAAAACGTCCGAAAACAGTGTTATAGTACAGGCAGAGATACCAAAACCATTTTTCAGTGTACAGTGGTAATTTCAAAAGAAACAAAAAACTATCGAAGTAACAGTTTAGATTATAATGGTTAGTCTGAATTTGGTAATTTTTAAGATTACCAGGCCTGAAAACCCCAGTTACTCTGGGAAGAAATAAACCTAAGTAATCACCTGACAAAATAAATCCATCGTCTGCAATCAATAGATAAACATTGAAACTGAAGGCCAATGTGGAGGATTTTAAAAATATTTTCTGAATTTTGATGGAGCTACATGCAGGGTTTCTATTGAATATGCTGATATAATCATTAAAATATATAACTGATATATCTCAATATATAGAGTACCAATCTAAGGATAACGATTATATAAACTTACCGCCTCCTAACGACCCAACCCTTGACATGCTTCTGTATGACGACGACACTCTTGTCCAACACCCTGCCTCTCTCTAGCTCCAGCAGAGCATTCTCTCTCTGCTTCAGGAACACCTTGGTCAGCCCAAACTGGTACTCCCCAGGGCCCAGCACAGCTCGGCATATCCTCTCTGCCTCTAGTCGAGGGTTGGTTAACTGCAAGTAACAGGTGTTCGAGAAAACTGGTCATCACTGGTAGGGGAGAAACAAAAAGGAAAGCTAACAATTCCACTGACTCTCATTGACTAAGGTTATTAAATTCGCTGGCTGTGATTAGAGATGAGAAATGTTTGCGCTAATTCGTCAAGCATGAACTCACACCACCAACAATGAACTTCAAATAAAGAATTATTAACAGGTATCGGAAAACTTGCTGAGTTGGTTCTCTCAAAAGTATCCAGCGAGAGGAATGCGGAGGCCAAACTGTGACACTACATACCTTGTAAGCAGCAGGTTTGCCAGGCAGTAGTATTCTGTAGCGGTAGACAAAGTCAGCGTATGTAAGTCTAATGGCGTAACCCAGACTACGGATCTTGGCCGTGTCCATGAGGCCACAGTGGCGAAGCTGTCTGCAGCAGAAACTCTGCTCAAACATCTAGGAAAAAATAAATTAAAACATTTTTAAATGTACGACAAGAGCTTTGCTTTGAAAATTTTTTACCTATACATAACACATGAAACTCAGGAAGATTAATGTTATTGCACAAGTAACTGTCAAGGCAAGATTTATTGATGAATTCACAATAAAACTAGATTGCCCAGTATTATAAAAATTAAAATGAATAATACTCAAAAGAACAACATATTCACAATGTTTTTAAACCTAAATTAACTTGTATTTAAATCTTGATGATACCTGCAAACAATATTAAATCCAAAACAAAATTAGTCCAGTTTTTTTCAAGTTTTCTTACAAAAAACTCAAAAGTTCATCGTAACTATGACTCACATTAGCCTGTTTGAAGTCGTTAGGTTTGATGCAGCGGATGAAGCACGGGCGACACTGCACCAACGCGCTCATGAGTGTGTCAAGGGAGCTACGATACTGCGACAACACAGTCTGGCTGCGGCCCTGCGTCACCGCGGCTCGGCCCTGTGCCATGTCCTTGGCAAACAGCGTCCTGACCAGCGGACAAGGCGATGTGCGCAGCAGTGCCAGCCAGCTAGTGCTCAGCGTGTTACGGTTCTTCTCTAAGAAACCTGGCAAAAATATTAAATAATTTCTTTATTAGCATGATACGTTTTGTTACAACTAAACAGGATAAATAAAATACGTCTTACAACACTATAAAGTATTTTTACACTTATACTGTACTTACATACAAGACGGTAAAATATACACAAAAGATGGCAACAAGGCGATGGATTTCAACCAGTTACACCGGTCATCATCAGGCCCAATCAGAGAATGACAGAAACAATATGGCGAACAGCTTATATACTACTGACTACCAGAAGTTCCGGAAAAAAGTTGCGATAAGTACCACCAGAGTCAAAGTTGACCAATTCATTGATCAATTTATCCCTATCCTTACATTTTTCCTTAAAAATAAACAATTCTTCCCATGCATTCATTACATTTCCTTTCTTACACATATGGAGAATATTAAAATTGTCTTCAATTGTTCCCAATGAGTGGCCATTTTCCAGGAGGTGTTTTGCGACATTCGATCTTTCCGGTTTTCGGTTCTTCCATGCTGAAACATGATTCTTGTATCTTTTTACAAAATTAACAGTTTGACCAACATAAAAATTATCACAATCATTACAACTGATTTTATATATACCGTGCTTATCAAACTTATCACAATCTTCTATGTTCGGATGCAGAATTTTACTCATGTCTTTTTGTGTCTTGAAGGCTACTGATACTCC
This sequence comes from Allygus modestus, assembly GCA_963675035.1. Taxonomy (NCBI): domain Eukaryota; kingdom Metazoa; phylum Arthropoda; class Insecta; order Hemiptera; family Cicadellidae; genus Allygus; species Allygus modestus. The sequence continues at coordinate 33,715,550 of OY776117.1, forward strand.
ATACTTCTGAAATCAATTTGCAATAGTCTGTGTTTTATCGCCAGTGAAGTTAAATGCAACATATCTCTCGTACTCTCCTTCTCCCGTTCGTTGCTCAGAGTTGTCATAACCCCCGCCGCGCTAGTCTCACTCTAGTGGTCGCGCCGTACAGTTTCGTGCCGCACCATGTGTTCTGTTCTGTGCCTGGCTTTTGTATTTAGTTTGATTTTCCCTTTTTTACTGCTTTTCCAGTTCTCTATTTCAGATTTTTTTAAATTTTTGTCTAGCTTTGCCTGGAATGTGCAACTAATATTTTGTGTAATTTTGTTGTTCTAGGTATTTTTCTCAACTTATGACGGGGATCAAATTCCAGATCCCGAAAAATCATGAAACGTGATTTTACTAATCAGTGATGGAAAATGTCCGCAATAATTCTTAAATAACAAAAAATATTGTTTGTCAATATGTTTTGCAATGAATTGTTTTGATTGCTATAAGACAAGTGTTTACAGTTTACCAAAACTTAAATTTTTGCGATCATAAGCCCTCCTGTATAAATTAGTAATTTTGTTCCAATTACTCTGAATATTATAAATCATACTTCAATCCAGGCATGGTCCTTATGCTTTTAACACATTGATAGTTTTTTCAAGAACGTAGACATCCTATAACTTAAGTAACCTAAAATGCAAATATTATTTAAAATTAATCAGCAATGTAAAACCTGCTTACCTTCAACATTATATGTGACAGTTCCAGCATAATGTCTCACTCCAAACATCTGTGATATGTCTGATTTGGGTTTCACATAAAATGGATTCTTTTCATGGCTTTTGTTTAGTTTCATCACTAGAGATGCGTCATTTCCCTATAAAAAGTCATTATTAAAGAAAATGGCTTTGCAGTCTGTAGTTCTCTATGCCGCAATATGAAGACAATAGAACTGATGGCATTAGTCAAATGGTAATAGAGTAGAACCTCGCTAATACGACTTCCAATGGTCAGACTCCTCGATTAGTCCGACTGTGCCGTTATCGGTGTTTGTCACTGTTTATGTCGCTCTGTTTAGGTCTTCTCCTGTCGATAACTCATCACATCGTAGTATTTTAATCACACATTATTTATGATTTACAGTTACATTAAATTTGTAAAAGTGAATATAAATTTCAATATTTTCAGTTTAAACCACAGTTTTATACTGTTTTAATAGAAATAAATGCGTTTTCCTGATAATCTGACGTTTTTTGTGATCCAAACATGCTCTTGGTTACATTGGTGAGTAGGGCGTTGGTGATGGGTAATAGGACCCATCATAAAATTTCAATGATTCTGAAGTAGGATTGTACCTTCCTTGTCTGATTTTACTCGTCCATCCTAAATCACTGACTTCACTCATTCCACTATTTACTCACCGAATGCTCCAATATTTAGTACACTACACATTTTTAAACTGGCTGTGATGAAGTCTAAAAAAAGTATGAATCTGCTGGATATAATAAGTGAACAAAACATACCCTCAACTATTTTACCAGAAATTTCAATGAAGAAAATACCAATTGAACATAACAAACACTGATTTAATACACGAAGATAGGTTTTTAACCACCCTCCCTCCCACAATATAAAGATTTGGCATCTAATAATTTTGCAACAATGTAAAAAAATCACAACCAACTCATAGACATCTTTTCAGGCTATCCTCCTACCACTCCCTCCTTCCAGTTATGACTGTTTATGTTATACAGTGTCCACCTTTGTTTGTGAAAAACTTAACCATGCTATTTCTGAGATCAAAACAAGCAAATGATGTAACATAACATGTATTATGCCACGTTTAATTTCTTGTCTGTGAGTGTTTTTTTTAATTTTTTTGTAAAAGATCACACCATTGTAAAAAGTGCTTACAAATTTAATTATAAAACCTGGTATATCTATTGTTCACAGTTTACAAATACTTTAAAAATGTGGTTCCCATGTAAGTTTCCGTTTCACAATGGCATCAGTTTAAACATTTTTAATTTTAAAAACTAATTATAATACAAACAAAATGTAAAGACTTTCCATTTACAACATTTTAAATAGCAATTTAATGAAGTAGCATTTTTTATTTTTAGATAGGTAGTAAATAACGGAGATAATACAATTTTTTGTAGCCAAAAGTAGGAATATCATGTTCATGATCTTCTGCATAAAAATAACTCTATTTTTGATCAAAATAATTGAGTTTTCTCAGTTTCCATTACCTAATAGTTTGCTTATCTATATCATTCTCTCCAGCTCAGTTAATTTGTTTATCAATCAAAATAAAGAAGTCTTGCAGTTAAAATAAAATAAAAAGTATACCATTTAAAAGTTTACATCCTAGACTTTATAACCATTATGTTTTCAAATCCATTCAGTCAATAAGGAATAATTTTCTACATAAGTAAAGTTCATAAAATAATGTTAACCTTCATAATTTGGGGGCAATTATGTTTTATGTATTCCTAATTAATTACCATTACCAATAACAAACCAACATGTTGGACAAAAGTAAGCACAACAAATGCTTATAAAACCTACACTGGGCAGTCGGGAGAGATCATCAGTTGTGGAGAAAATGTTGATTCTGTCTCTTCCCAAGAGAGACAAGATTTTCTCATTGTCATCGAATGGAACGTGGATCCAATTTATCTGTTCTCGTTTGTACTCCTCTTGTTCGAGCTTGAAAATGTGCTTTATAAAGAACTGCTGCAGCTGCTCATTTGCATAGTTTATACATAACTGCTCAAAGCTGAAACATGTTGATTTATTAGTATTTATTTTTGCAATGTGCTTTATAAAGAACTGCTGCAGCTGCTCATTAGCATAGTTTATACATAACTGCTCAAAGCTGAAACATGTTGATTTATTAGTATTTATTTTTGCAATGTGCTTTAAAAAGAACTGCTGCATTTGCTCATTTGCATAGTTTATACATAACTGCTCAAAGCTGAAACATGTTGATTTATTAGTATTTATTTTTGCAATGTGCTTTATAAAGAACTGCTGCAGCTGCTCATTTGCATAGTTTATACATAACTGCTCAAAGCTGAAACATGTTGATTTATTAGTATTTATTTTTGCAATGTGCTTTATAAAGAACTGCTGCAGCTGCTCATTTGCATAGTTTATACATAACTGCTCAAAGCTGAAACATGTTGATTTATTAGTATTTATTTTTGCAATGTGCTTTATAAAGAACTGCTGCAGCTGCTCATTTGCATAGTTTATACATAACTGCTCAAAGCTGAAACATGTTGATTTATTAGTATTTATTTTTGCAATGTGCTTTAAAAAGAACTGCTGCAGTTGCTCATTTGCATAGTTTATACATAACTGCTCAAAGCTGAAACATGTTGATTTATTAGTATTTATTTTTGCAATGTGCTTTATAAAGAACTGCTGCAGCTGCTCATTTGCATAGTTTATACATAACTGTTCAAAGCTGAAACATGTTGATTTATTAGTACTTATTTTTGCAATGTGCTTTATAAAGAACTGCTGCAGCTGCTCATTTGCATAGTTTATACATAACTGCTCAAAGCTGAAACATGTTGATTTATTAGTATTTATTTTTGCAATGTGCTTTAAAAAGAACTGCTGCAGTTGCTCATTTGCATAGTTTATACATAACTGCTCAAAGCTGAAACATGTTGATTTATTAGTATTTATTTTTGCAATGTGCTTTATAAAGAACTGCTGCAGCTGCTCATTTGCATAGTTTATACATAACTGCTCAAAGCTGAAACATGTTGATTTATTAGTATTTATTTTTGCAATGTGCTTTAAAAAGAACTGCTGCAGCTGCTCATTTGCATAGTTTACACATAACTGCTCAAAGCTGAAACATGTTGATTTATTAGTATTTATTTTTGTAATGTGCTTTATAAAGAACTGCTGCAGCTGCTCATTTGCATAGTTTATACATAACTGCTCAAAGCTGAAACATGTTGATTTAGTATTTATTTTTGCAATGTGCTTTATGAAGAACTGCTGCAGCTACTCATTTGCATAGTTTATACATAACTGCTCAAAGCTGAAACACGTTGATTTATTAGTATTTATTTTTGCAAGAGGGAAGCAGCTCTGTATGTTTATATGCTGATGACTCAAACGTTCTTTTTTCAGGGCAGTCAATGAAAAGGATTGAGGTTTCGTCTTTTTTGGGATTAGCTATGATCAAAGACTTTCTTAACAGTAAAAATCTTCTTTTAAATTCCAGAAAATCAAAATTTATCTCTTTCTCTACCAAAAAAGCAAATTTCACCTAACATTTATATAGATGAAGATTCTCACAAAGTTCAAAGCACACAATTTCTGGGCTAACAATTGATGAAAATTTGAGCTGGGATAATCATGTCACTCATGTAGTTGGTAGAATTTCCTCCGGCATCTTTGCTCTAAAACAAATGTCACGAATTTGTAGTTTGGAAACATTAAAAACAATATATTTTTCTATGATTCATTCTCATTTGTCTTATGGAATTGGCATTTATGGGGCAACATCAAATAAGAATTTGGACAAATTACTTATTCAACAAAAAAGAGCAATTAGAGCCATGCTAAGGTTAAAAGCTACAGTTTCTGTGAAGGAAATATTTGCAGAGCTGGGCATTTTGACTGTTTATGGGTTAATTATCCTTGAAACAGTTAACTACGTAAAACAGTATTTTAACCCATTGTTAAAATATAACACTCATTCCTACAATACCCGCCCAAATCGTAGAGTGGAAAAACACAATTTAGAGTTTTTTTTTTTAAAGAAAACCTAGGTTTTCCTAGGCACCAAGTTCGTTATCACCTCCCTCGGAAATTCATTGGGGAGGTTGATATGATAAATTAAAAAAAAAAACAGCTAAGATATTACTTGTCGAGCATTCCTCTTTACTCTTTTGTAGAGTTTAAAAAAATTAGGCACAACTGATCCACCAGCTCCAAACTATTTACTATTTTAAACTATTTTATATTATTATTATTATCTATACTGAAGTGAACTATTTATTATAATTTATTTATTATATTAGAAATGACACTATTCTTGTACCATGTACAATTTTATGAATAAAGATGGTTGATTGATTGATAGTTTAACATTAGTACAGGGTTTTACACAGGAGGGACCTGTGGAGCCATATGGAAAAATACACATCTGATATCATAAACATCATAAAAACTTAGTGCACACTTTTTAAAGTTTAAATTCCACATGTCCTTTGACAGATTGAATGTTACCGAAGATAACGTGTTAGTAAAATATTCCTAACCAAAATAATTAGTGGTTGTACAATTTTATTATAACAGATCAATTTTGATCAAATTTATATCAGAATTAAGTCTTTATAATCTTCCTCTTATTGTGTAGTTGTTTTTTTTTTTTAGTTCCTGGTAAAAATCTTAGCTGACTCGCACTTCCTTGATTAGGATAATAATATTTTATCCATACACACTTGGGGTTTTCGTATTAATTTTAAGTAATTATTTATAGTGTTGACAATTATATGTCATGAAACAAGATGGAATACTCACACTGATAGAGAGGTAAATCTAAAAACTAAGTTTTCAACATCTGTATTAGCTTACAAAACATACCTGTTATTATCAAAGTCTTCAAAACCAAAGATGTCAAGAATGCCAATAGAACTGCTGTTTGAACTTTTATGTTTGAAAATCGTTTTGTTGATTTTATCCACAATGTAAATGAAAAGTCTGAAGTACAGTGCTCTAGCGAATGCATCCCTCAGTGACAGAGCTTGAGATTTGGACATTCCTGAAATCTAAAAACGTTTGATTATTTTTACAAATACGAGTAAGGAAAATCTTAAGAACCTATACTAAAATTCTCCTAGCTTATCAGAAAGTAAAAATTACTAATGAGACAATAATAGTAGTTTTCATGTATTATGATTTATAAATACTGTATCCATTAGGGGTGGGCGAGTAGTGTTTTTTTAATCGAGTCTAGTCGAGTCGAGTATCGAACCAAACTACTCCAGTATCGAGTCGAGTAGTTCTTTAAACAGTAAAAAAACTCATTTTAATTTTTTGTATTGAAAACAATATTTTTTACATATTAAACTTGAATTATAAACATAACATTTTATTGAATTATTAGTGTTATTATTTATTTTATTTTAAATTTAATTTTACTATGGATGAATAATAATTTAAATTTATATATATATATATATGTATATTTGTATGTATTTATATATATATATATTTATATAATATATATATATATTGTTTTCAACAACCATAACAAACAAAGACAAGTATTACAAATATATATCCATACAACAATTTTGGGCTAGTTTATCAAAACCAGAACATTTTAACAAGAAAGCGATTTTTTTACCCAAACATTTAAGGGGGTTTGGCCGCTAGGCTAGTCTGGCGGTGAGCAGCAGTAGTTCTACAAGTCGCCACCGCGCGCCGCTAGGAAGACAACTCGGGCAGTGCTGCGAGTGTGTGTGATCTGGCTGGGGGGAGAGAGGAGCGCGTTCTCCTCATTTCTCCCCCTCCCCCCAAGCAGCAATGTCTTTCCGTCTACTCGTTCTTCGTCGGTCCGGGGCGCACGGCCCGCGGTCGACTGGTTCAGTAGGGTTGGGTTGCTTACTATTTCCCACTGATGTGCCTTTCAATGTCGCCGACAACTCATCTTAAATATATGTTTATTTTGAGCTTTCACTTTATAGTTTTGATGAGTACATTTCTTGTAGCCTATACAGATTTTATCATTAAAAGGTTTGACACAGTTGTGAGCACATTTAAATACAGTGGAACTCGGATAGTTCGAATCTCAAGGGACCGCGGTAACAAAATTCGAACTATCCAAAAAATTGAATTTTAATTATAGAGGTTAGAATTATCTAGGCCCAAATAAGCTAGGATAGCTTTACTGTATTAAAAACAAATATCATTATTATTATATAAACATTAATTATAAATATAAAATGTTTTTTTAATTTTAAGAATTACAATTTAACAAATATATTTAATCATAATACATTGCTCTTATTAATTTATTAAAAAACTGTATTAAATAAATGTACAGGGTGTCCCCGAACTATCCCATAACAAATTTTCCATAAATATACAATTGTGGGATATTTTAGTGGAATCACCAACATCCTAACCTTTGTTATATGTAAGTTTTTGCTATTGTTGTAATTTAGAATCCGTTTGTTGTTAAAGCTAAAGAAGAATTTGTTACTTACTGTTACAAAGTAAAATTCAGGCACGATCAGAGGCGGATCCAGGGAGTCACATTGGGTGGGGGGAATGCCCGGGGTCCTTTAGGGGAGGGGGTGTATAGAATACCCCTCAGGGGTGGGGGGTCCGGGAGTCCTCCCCCGGAAATTTGATAAAAATTCCATATCAATAATAATTTGATCGGCCATAAAGAATAGCCGAACGCGGTTTATTGACCAATACGTGTGTTATCGGCCTAAAAAGACACTGTCTTGAACTCATGAACCAAAATCAGCAATTTGACCGGTTTTTTTTCGGGTAAAAAATTGCAATGGTCATGGTCGCCGTAACTTTTAAACCGAAAACGACAAGTAGGCCTAAACGTTGTTTATCGGCCAAAGAAAACCGCAATAGTTTATATAAAAAAGCCGGGTCGTGTTTTATATACCAAAACCGACGTCCGAAACGCATTTTAGGCCGTGTTTTATCAGTAAAAACATAAATTTTGCCGCAACATGGTGTTAAAAAACACCAAAATGACTGAATTTTTTGGTATAGTAGACCACGTTTTATTGGCCTGAAGCGGCAAGCGAACAGAATATTATCCACGGAAATAGAAAAACAAAATAGGCGATTTCACAACATTATATTTGCCGAAAACAACCGTTCCTCGCATTCTAAAGTCCGAAATCGACGGCCACAACGTGGTGTTTATTAACCGAAAATGATGACAGAGCCTCAATATATGCCAACATTCACAATCTAACCATGATCAATCGTAACAATTGACAATCGGACCACATTTTCCTAGCAAAAAATGAAGCCCAATCCCGTTTCATAAGCCCGAACGACTACCGGAACGTATATTTTACGAATACAATCGGCGATTCGACCCCGTTCTATCACCAATGAGCGCCTATTTTTACTATTTACTGATTTAAAAACATATATACTTAAATAAAAAATATACAATGGTTGGAAAATAAATGGATTGTATGGTTCTCTTTATTTATTTATAAAAAATATTAAAAAGTTATCAGTAAGGCTTCAGGAAATATGTTTCAATATCAGTAGTTAAAGCATTTACTATGTCTGTTCAAGTCTTCTCTGTTATTAATTTGGTTGATTAATAGATTTGAATATAGTACATTTTCAGTGAAAAATCCTCATATTTTATCTTTGTTTAAACCAAACTAAATTGAGATGGAGTTGGAAATGCTTACTTATAGCAATACAAAACGAGTTCGCACGCAGCACGCTGACGTGAGGGAAGTGAATTTCCACATACAAAACTTTTAAAACACAAAACCAGTGTAAAAACATACATTTATTCAAATTTTATTGAAATCTGAAAACATTGATTTTTTTGTCTGTTCTGATGTTCCTGGTTTCATTTACCTGTAATGCTAGGAATACATACAATTTTACGCATTATAAAGTTGGGAGAAGGTCCAGTCAGGCTTTAAAGTAGGCGCCATGTTGCTGGGGATGATACAGATACACCAACAAATGAATAACATGCTTTCTAATGTAAAAACCCCATAAGACAACGAACTGTGTTTAGCCGATATACATTTTCTTTAATAACTCGGTAAATATTTATGCTAGAATGACGAGAGAGGGCTTAAAATTTTTGCTTCACTAATTCCCATCTTAATACATGCATTACTTTTACGACCGGGGATTATCTGACCCTTTTTGGGCCCAAAAACTCGAAATTTGAAAGAATAATTCCCTAAAAAGGGGTTTAGAGTTTTCCGATTGTTTTGCCCAACAAACTTGTCCAACTGTTTATAGAAAGGAACGTCCCTACAAAATTTGAAGTAAATAGGACTAAAAAAGTGACCGCTAGTGTGCATACACATACACACACACACACACACACACACACACACACACACACACACACACACACACACACACACACACACACACACACACACACACACACACACACACACACACACACACACACGTATTATATATATATATATATATATATATATATATATATATATATATATATATATTCGAGAATAAAATTCACAGTAAAGGGCTACTATAATATATATTATTTTGAACGACCCCCAAGACGTGTTCAGGAGGTCACGTTAGGAACTTCTATGCTGATCCCGGGCTTAAGTTTCACCGTGCGGGTCATGCTAATAGTTCACTTTCGATAGGAAATTCATAAAACAACAAGTGGTGGTGGGCTTGTGTAACCACTCTACTACCTGGCTACACAAGCAAATCTTTATCCACAATTTAGAAGCCGAGTGTCAAAGCTGAACAATACTCTCATAACTGAATGCTGTAGAATTATGTATTAAATTAAATATCTGGCTATAAAAATTTGTGCTAAAATTATGGGAGAGGGTTTAGGCCTACATTTTCTGGATTTTTATGTCATATAATGTAATATGCATTAATTTTACATCCCGATTTCTTTTTACCGTTTTTGGTAGCTAAAAAAACAACATTTGTAATTTTGATATCCTCCAAAAATGGAAGTTAGGGTCTTTCTGATTGCTTTGCAAAATTAACTTGTCCAACTGATTATAGAAAAGAATGTCTCCACGAAATTTGAATTAAATCGTAAATTTACACTTTCCTATCACTTAGTTAAATACATCTTCAGAAGAAGCTGGATCTTCAGTTACATGACAGGTAGACCCTAGCCTATAACTTGTTTCACACAACAATGTTGTACTCACATTTGCTTTTCTATTTCTTGTATGCCTATATTTCTTACTAGGCATTAATTGCTACGGTTGCAGTAATACCATAATACTCTGAAAACTGAAAAACGCGGACTCGCGGTGCTCGTGTTGTGCGTGTGGCGAGATTCGTGGAAGGTGTGGCTGGAGGGAGTGTAGGGGGCGGCGCGACCTTGGACTACGCGCTCGTGCGAGGGGTGCGCGCGTGGTGGCGCTGTGCGTGTGAGTTTGTGTTAGTGAGGCGTAGTGCGGCTGGCCTACTCTGCCCCGGAAAGCAATTTCCAAGAACCAAAGGAGCAGGTCATAGACCAAACTAAAAAAGATATAAACTTCAATTAAATTCTAACATGTATATCATACTGACCCACACAACTTAAACTATTATTTATACCACAATATTGTATTAATATATTTTTAATAGAGTTTTAAAGTAAAAATATATTTCTGATTTTTTTTATTTTGACATGAAATTATATTAGTAATAATAACCTGAATTTATCCCACACAACTGCAAATTTTCATTGAAATCGGACCAACAGTTTTCTTACTGACCTTCTCCCAACATTTGTCAAAATCTCTACTTTTAAGACCCATAACTCACTTAATAGCAATGCGAATTATTTAATATATATCCATTTTGTTTCCTAATTTTTACCCTGATGTGAAAAAATAATATATTACAAATTAATTTTTTGACCAAACACCCTTAACTCAGAGGTATAAATAACCCACCTGTCGTTGTTTCCTTTCATGTGAGCTTTTCCAAATTAAATTAAATAGAGAAACATTATTTTAAATTCAGTGAAGTGACGACCAATAACAACTAACTATTACCGCTGACAGCCAATTACAAAATTACAGTGGCTCAATATTGTTGGAAATGACTCCCATTGGTGAAAGGTGTTTCTTCTCCAAATCTTGTGTGTGTCTCGGTGGACCGGGAGAGGACAGTCGAGCAAGGTCCTGGGATGTTGCTCATTCCCAGGAGGGAATAATTAAGAAACATCAAGATTTTTACTATTGCGCACGTTAAATAAGTATTTTTATCAATTCCCCCAGCTCTAAAGCCCAACAGTTTCCCATAAATACAATTTTTTTACTGTATTTAGGCATATTTCAGGACTACCTGGTGAGATCCATCCTTCTCTCACGCTAACCCATTTCAGAAGATTCTGATATTATATTTGATATTCAGGGACGTTTAATATCAATAATATTCTAAATTAACCTCAAGAGCAAGACATTTTTAAAATTAATTGAAGAAGATTGATAGTGTTTTATTTATGTTTTTTGAAGATTTTGAACTTTCTTTCAAATTTCATTCTCTATTTAATTATCTGGTAATTTTTTAAATATTAATAGAAGAAAATTGATTATTATCGATCGAGCCAGACGCTTATGAATCTACGAATTGTAAACCCTGAGATAAAGAAAACTCATTTTGCCCAATACTGTAACTTTGATAACTTTTTCATCTAGATGTCACTGAATAAAACCAAGGTTATTGTGGTTTGTAACAAGAGTTAATTCATTATTATTTATAATTTATAATATTTATATTATAAACCGTAGAAAATAATCTAAACTAATCATCTTATGTTGACCAAATAGCTGACAGATAGTAAAATAGTTTCTACTATTTTTATATTACTAAGCCAATTAGCACTCAACAGGACTGGAGTAGATCATTGGAGGACAGTAGAAGGGGAAGACCTGAACATCTCAAACATTGTGAACTGTAGGTTTCTGACAGGCAGTGTCCCAAATATGAGTGATAACAAATAAAGTGATAACACAGAGTAGGCAACTTTAACTCACCACTGTTTCTCCTTCAACCTGGAGCGTCTTCTTGGTTAACGTATCAATCAGCATGGACTTATCAACTTGCAACAGATCTTTTAGTTTGTCTACATCAGCGGAGTTGGTGATATTTACGGAATCCATATTGTCTGCAGCATTACAGTTTCATTACATTTGATAACATTTTTTCAACTTGAATATTATGAAACTTTTCTACTAACTGATAACTGTTAGGTTTGGCTCATCAGGTGAAAGATGGTGAAATGAGAAAAAACGCATTTAGACAAAGAAATCTTGAATCAACAACTGAAACATAATAATCATGAATAATCTTTGTATAGCTATCCTGAATATAATTAATTAATTTTGGAATGAATGAAAATAAAACTTAAAGCCAACATACGGTGCTTGATTTGTAAAGTATTTTAAACTGTGCCAAGACAATCCCTTAAAATTTTATTTGAAGTATTTTATCAATTGTTTCCAGCATAAATTGTATATCCAAAATAATAAGTGATAATGTAAGTGTGTTACACATTCTAAAATAAAGAGATCAGTGTTCATATTTTTAACCCAACTAAGCGCAAATTTGTCCTCAAAAATTTGTCAGTATTAATTTATTTGTTAAATAATTATTAGAGCCATTTCTGTAAGCTTTTTACTTATCATTAATTAATAGCCCAATGGCCAATGGGAGCTGGGTCCAGTTTTGAACTTTTACAAAATTTTACGATTTTGCTCAGGATCTATCTGGCTAAACTATAAAATGATTCTGATGTGATAAACATCATACCAACTTGAGAAGACTGAAACTTGATGTTGCAAATATGAAGGATTACAGCCAATAATTTGAAAATCTCCCACGATTCTTCTTCAGTGAACTTGAGAATTTTTAAAGCTTTACAAATTTCTTTGAATTCTTCAACTTCGTTTCGACTTCCATTTTCAACACTTCCACCCTAAAAAGGAAAAATAGCAGAAGCAAGTTATTATTGTAAGGATAATTATGTTCATCTTATTATTTTGTTTGAAATTGTTAATTTGTTTATATAAAATATAATTTATAAAACCATAAAAACACATAATTATAATAATAATATTTAACATGATACTACACAGACAAAAACTAAACATTTGTATACTAGATACAACATGGCATCATTTGGCATCAAACCGCTCAAGTACAATGCCGCTCAATGTAAGTTCATTCATGGTAAGTACATGGCACATTGTCTAGCTCATGAGATGTTATTTCTGTTACATATTGATTATGAAAATGAATAAAGAGTTTGTACTTCATTTGAATCCAGCCTGCAGCACCCTCATTTCAATCAAACAGCTGATTAGCTGATTATTAATACTAGAAATTCTGCCTTATTACAGTATCATATTGATAAAACAACATTCTTAGAAAAATCTCCATCATACTTCTGCTTAAAACTTTACAATAATTGCCCAAACCGCATTAAAAATGAGACCTGTTTTAAAAACTTGAAAAAGCTTGCTACTGAATTTATATTTCAGAACTGTTTCTACAGCGTCACTGACTATCTTGACTACAATTGTCAGACTGCCTGAACACATGAAATCTGTATGGGTAGTTTTCATCAGATGGCTACTAATTTTACATCCTTGATCACAGTACACTTTGTATCAATTTCATGATGTGTCATCTGATATTTCTAGAGTTAGAATAGAAATGTAATCTTAAATTTAAATGTGAATATGGCAAGTCTATTGCCCAGGAAAATATTGCATGTAAGGGCGTAAATTTGATGCACATAAATAAATAAATAATAAGTTAATGTACAAAGTATCATAACCTATGATCAGAATCCCACAACGTATTTGGGAGAAGAACACTGCAGAGCTTGTGTCTTTACCCAAGTCAAGTATAACCTGTCACGAAGTAGGACTATTAATTCGGAGGACAAAGGTAGAGGAAATATATTTTGCAGACCAAACGAAATGCTGGCTTGATTTGACCAGTGTGGTAGCTATTGTGTTAATTCCACTAAAGGATTACGAGTAATTAAATTATATTCAGGAAGATATAAGGCTCACTCATTTCTACTCAGTGTTACTTGAAAAAAAAATGTTAAGTGAAAAGGCATTTTAATTTACTTCAATTTATATTCACAATGTCAACTTCGTAGCTATTGTGTAGTGAACAACTTCAATTTCACACCATAGTGCTTGACGGCAGCATGGGTTGTTATAAGTTCAAACTCAAACTTGCCGCCATATCAGAAACATCTACAAGGTACCACGCATCCGAGGACCTAACAACAATGCAGCCACGTGACCGGCCTCGCACACAAAACCAATCGACCGCGGCCACTCGCTCTCTTAGCTCGGAACAATTCGGTGTAGCAACATCAAAAATCTTTTCCAAATTAATACCGCGTTTCTTTTGCCAATTCTAAAAGTTCGTCGATTTGTTAACGGGGTGCACCCCATACGTTTTTTATTTCGCGAATTATTTTAAAGAAAAGGCCGAAATTCGCGGTACAATCTTGTATTCGATTTAATTAATTTATTAAGGTTTATTTAAAATTTACACGTGCTAAGAGCTTAAACACAACAATTCTTGTCACTTTTGGGGTAACTGTAAATTAAATAATTGGTATTATTAGAATATAGTGTGTTATTGTGTAACAGTGTATTTATATTGTGTGCATATGTAATAATCTGCAATGGTCATGTAAGTAACTTTTATTTATTCTATATTTGTTGGTCATATTTTGTCAGAGCACATGTTGTAGTTAATCCTGATCAATGTTTAACAATTATTAAGTTTGAATTGATTTATCACTGCTGATTTATTTAATGTAATTTCATGCTCACAGATTATTTAACATAACTTCCTATTTATTATAATGTAATTTGAGAATGTAACTTCTGCATAAGAATTAATCTATACTTATTTAATAGGCGAGCAGGTTTTTTGTGACAATCACTCCTCCTAAACTACTGAACCGATTTTCATGTTTTTGGTGTCATTGGAAAGAGCCTAACGTGAAGTTGTGCAGGAAACTTTTTTTATAGAGAAATAATTTGTGAGTGAGGCCCTGGGGCCCCTTAAAGTTGAGTTTTTTCCTATAAGCTTGACATTGGGAAATAACTATAAGTTTTGAGCAATCAGCTGGATAGAGTAAACACAGTTAATCAGCAGGCCATGTTGGCTTTGGAACATTACGCAGTATAATATTACGTTGTGATCGCGAGCGAAGCCACGACAGGATACTAGTTTATCTTAAAGCTAGATCACTTTTGAAAGACATTTAGATTCGATAATATTGTTTCAGATTTCAAATATTGTAAGAGCTAGAAATTGAGTAAAATCCAAAATTCTAGGAGATTGAAAATTTATATAATAGAGAGTTACAATTTGGTTGGTTTAAAAAAAAAAGAGTATAAAGTAAATTATTTTGCAGTTCAGACCACAATTCAGGATCCACATGTATATTGAATAAAGTTGATCATAAATCGTTTAAGTCTGTAATTTGTTTGGTGGTAGTAATACTTAGGAGGATAGAGTGGGTCGGAGGTCAGGAGGAATGGTTAGGAGGACTAGAAATTATTATTAATAATTCCCGACCACTCGCTTGCTTTATACACCACCCATACATTTATGATATTTCCTGAACACCATAATTAAACATTGTTGCTTGGGAACTGCATTTACTTATTAAAATATTAAATACAAAAAATATATATAAAAAATTAAAAGGCCAGAAGTCAACCAAAGCCATAACTCTCTAAGGTGATACATTTGAAACAAATAAATATACTCCTTTCTGGCTCTAACTTAGGCAATGCATTTGTTGTAATGTTTTCAAGGTTAAATAAAATAGTTTCTTGCAATTTGTTTTTCATTCAAGCAACCCACAACTAATCAGAGATCCACGAGTGTTTTTGGGCCCAGCAACACTCGCTCTGTTCATTGTCTTGACAAATATTAAATTAAATAAATTGAGTTTTCATTTGGTAACAAATAGTGAGACAAGTGTAACAAGAAGAGAGAGTGTAACAGGGTGTACTAAATCCATGACGGTTAAAGCAACAGCTTTCATTCTATTGGCTGAGGTGTATTTTCCGCCCATTCAGTCACAGCTTGGTCAAATCTATCCTAACTTCCTTACCCATCCTTATCATCTTTCTGTTTCCTCTACATTAACAATCATAATAGTTAATCCCAGTAAGGGAGAGTTACAGCTCTCTAGGTGTGGATAGGTGTGGTAAAGGTAAAACTTCCACTCCTTTCCAGAAGTGACCCTCACAGGATTCCTCGAGTATGGGATAACTCAGGCTTCCTAATCCTCTTACAACAACAAATTAGAATGAAAATCTACTAGTCTGGTCTTTTCCTACGATTTTAACCAATTTCAGATCCGGTAAACCATGAAAAATATGGCAAATATAACATTTTGACCTTCTGGTCAAAATGTTATATCAATCTTTAAAAAAACAATCGTTACAAAAGAGAACCTGCATACTCACAGACGTCAAGCAGTGATACTGCGCGACCTCCGCCAGCCCGAGCCTAGCTCTCTCCGAGGCCCCGAGACCGGCCAACAGGCTGTAGAAGACGTGGTAGTTGCGGTTCCCCGGCTCCAGGCTGGTCACTCGCGACTTCTCCAGCAGGTAGACTTGCACACACGCGCCGACAATCTGCCCCTCGCTGTTGTACGAGATCACAACGTACTTGCCGAACCGGGACGAGTTGTCGTTCCACACCGTCTTGGCGTTCCCGAACCCTTGGGTCAAAGAGGTTGAGATCAGTTAAAAATTGAGGATCACAATTGCCAGCTTCTAAGTTAATTTTAATGTTAGAAATGTTAAACAAATTGAAAATGTAGTTTGTATTTTATATATTAAATTATACAACATATTGTCGTATTTTGTGGCGACAAACAAACTTTAAAGATTAGGATCCAAAACATTGGATAACACATTCTCAAAACCTAAAAAATGTGTTACAAGCACTCCTAAAAGAGTTTTCTCAATATTTAGAACTGATGAGGGTAGAATCCAGACGTGTGTCTTAAGAACTTGGGAATTAAAAGGTGCTTGTGTACCTAAAAATACTAAAAATACACCTATTGAAGGATTGTAATATAAAAGAGGTCCATGGAAAACTAATTGACTGAAACCAACTAGTCTTTGTTATTTTTGTCAAAATAAATGTGTTTCATTAGTGATATCTAACATTCTCAGATGCCAAAGTTAAAATCAGAACCTTTGATATGATTGTAATACTACACATACCTTCAAGCACTGGATTGGCAAGTAAAAGCTGCTGTTCTATGTCAGAATTCTGACCACTGAGGGCTGTCAGAAACTTCATCAGCAGCTTGGTGCTCTCGGTCTTGCCTGACCCGCTCTCTCCACTGCAAGAACAATACATTCCTTCAACGGTAAAAACAACAGTACAATAAATACACAATAACTTCAATGAAAATCTAACACAGTAAATAATATACAATGAACAGTTATGGAAACTTACAAAATAACAGTTATGATCTTATGATATTAGATTTTAATTTTATTACATACATCCCGGGTATTAAATTTAACGCTCAAAATGATTAATTTAATTATTTTATAGTTTATTTTAATGTGTTCGCTACTGACAAACGTGTTAAAAAAATCCATATAAATATAGGCTGACTGTCCCACCCATGCAGCAATGGAATGTGCACCAGATATCCTAGCTTTTCAAATGCCTGGAACTTTGCAATATTTTCGTCTTATTATTTAGTATCACTCTGAGGAATATCCAACTAATACGTGGGACATATATATTGGTCTCTGGATTCAAAGATTAATGTGCTCACTGTTCACCGAGAGTTGTGAGTTGACATTCGAGTTGGTCAGGGGGATCAACTCACCTTATTGCGGTTTCCCCTGTAGGTTTATTTTTGGCAGGTCTATTTCAATAACATGATTGGCTCCTATGTGAACCGATCGGTAGCGAACGTGATAACAAGTACATGAGTAATCAATACGTTAGACAACTTGTGTTTTAAGGCGACTTAAAAACCAAAATTTGGATAATAAAAACTATTAACAAATATCCACCCTTATTCTTACTTTCTTAAATTTAGTCCTACATGATTGAAATTAAATTTTAGACTGGTAGAAATTGGACAGTCTTAGTCATTAGTAAGACAACGCAACACATCTAGTTTATTCACACTTATCATTATCCTTTTCATTAGATATGAGTGTGAGCTTGTGTCACCTTTTATTTTTACTGCAAATCTCGATACCCTGATCGTCACCTGATAACAACACACTGATTGGAGTTGTGGCGGCGCATGTCTTCGTATCCGTGGCTGCCGAGGGCGTAAATGTGAGCAGGCAGTGCCCCTAGTGGCTGGCTGCGGTACCGTCTCACCACCTCATCCCCGTACAACGGAAAGTCTTGGTATGGGTTGACAGCGACCAGCATCATGCCTATGTATGTCTGCACAGATACATTAAATTACAGAGTTTGCATAAATATCGCTGATTTTATAGTGATTACATCTGATGACGTCATATATGTGGCAGTCAGAGTTGAGTGGGTTAAGTTTTGGCCTACCGCCAAAAAGACCTGGGTTCAAAAAGTCTGACATCCCTCAGACTTTTAAAAACTCAAACTGTCACCGTGTTCCGGAAGGCATGTTAAGCTGTGATCCCGTCTACATAAGTAAATAATAGGTCATAGCAGAGGCACTAGTGTGACCTGCAACTCTGACAACAGACCTTGGCCAGAAGGTTACACAAACATGGTATTACATTAAAATAATTTATTGTTTAAAATTTTGCATCCAAAAAGGTAGCTAAACTTTGATCAAACACTGTACCTGTAAAGAATTAGAAAACTAAGCAATTTTGTCTATACATCAGAATGGATATCTATTAAAAGCCAAACCATGTACAGCCTATTATAATCATACAACTTTGAGAAAAATGTTTAAATTATTTTCAAGTATAAATAGTTACACGGTACTTACATAAATAATGTTCTGTTTGTACCGCACGTGCAGGTTATGCAGGATTGTGTATTCTTCCAACTCCCCCAGTGTGATCATGTCCTCAACATGGTTCAGGGAGGTCGGGTGAAGGGTCTTCAGCACAGTCTCGACACTCACCCAGGATATCTGGCAGTGAAAGAGAGTTAATACAAAAATACAATTAAGTAAATTCCAGTTAACCCTTTGAGTGCCAGAGTTTTTCGGTCGTCATATCCCTAGAGTGCCAGAGTTTTTAACAGAGTATATCCAAAAAGTGCCAGGCACAAAATCAACAATTTTGCAAGGGTTTGCAAACCAATTAATAAATTTTTTATTTGGTAAGATATTATGATGTCATTTTTTTGTTTTGTAAGTTTAAAGTTTAGTTAATATTATGCACATTTATAATATTTAAAAAATAAAAAACTGAATAGATGTGGGAAATTTATTTTTATTTTTTAGCGAATTTCCCCTATAGGGAAGAAGCTATTACCGTAGGTGGCATGGTAAGACTTAAGCCCAAGACCATGATAACTTTTCGTTTTGAGGTCCCCAGATGCCAAAAACACTATTCGTTCAAATTTATATATATATATATATATATATATATATATATATATGTCCGTTACCACGATAACTTTTGAAAGAAACATCCGATTTTGATGAAATTTGGCACAAATGTGGAGAGTAGCATTTATGACTTTAATTTCGAAAACCAGATCGATCTCACTATGGGAAGGGGGTTTTATGGGGGTTTACAATTTTTCAAAAATCGGTTTTTTGCAAATTTGAACCCAAAATGTTAAAAACACTCAATTTTGGTTGTAGCCATTGTATAGAGCTTAAAAAAACAAATAATTTAGTATTTTTAATCAGTGGTTGCGGAAAAAAACCGAAAAAACGTGTCCCATGTTAATCTTATGGGAAAAAGGTTTTTAGATTTTTCTCAGATAGTTTTACTAAAAACTTCACATTTCTGTTTATTAATGTGTTTGGCTCAACAAAACAAACATTTTGGTGTTTTAATCGTTGTTCTACGTCCAACCGTTGCAGAGATATTCAAAGTGCTAAACACAGTACGTTGTCCAATGTTATCCTTATGGAGAATAAATAAAATTCTATATCTCGATTATTTTTGAATGTATATTGATGAAACTTGGTATGTGGCTACAACTAGTTGTGGTATATTGATATTAGCACAAAAAACAAGTTTTTTGTTGATAGTCCCCGTAGCAGCAAACCTGCATACTCGGCCCCCATGTTATTCATATGGAGAATAAGTAAAGGTGTATATCTCCCTTAATTATGAACCTAAATTAATAAACCTTGGTACATAGCTTCACGTGGTTCAGTTATGTTGATAATTGCAAAAAAATTACTTATCTTCCTCGTTGCAGCAAACCTGCGTCCTCAACCTTAATGTTATTCTTATGGAGAATAAATAAAATGCTATATATCACTTATTTATGGATGGGAAACTTGGTAAGTAGCTCTATGTAGTAGTGAGTCACATATATATTCATTGAAAATTTGCTGAGTACGCAGGTTTGCTGCGATGGGGGTATTTATTATTTTTTTCCAGGTAAATTTGTTCAAATATAAGATTTTTACCCAAATAACTACTAGATTTATAGAGCACATGTTTCCCTAAATATTTCCTGAGAGTTCCATCAAATTTGGGCTGTATGCGGACGAGTTATTTCTATAAATGTAAAAAATATGAAAACGGTAAATTAGTACACAAGACAGTAGCCTAACTTTATTCAAGGGTTTAAGTTTTATTACAATATTACTTCATAAAGCAGACTAACTAGGCCTAGATATTTATGGAGTATATGTTTACCTGAAAATATCCTGGAAATGTCCTGGAAGAAATAATAAAAAGTAATGACGTAAGAAAAATTGTCCATAACAACGATACACAAAATCAACATTTTGCAAGGGTTTTGTACACAAAATCAATAACTTTTTTATTTGGTAAGATATTATTATGAAACTTTTTTTGTTTTGTAAGTTTAAAGTTTGGCTATAATATTATGCACATGTATGAGTAATATCTAAAAAATACAAAAATTGAATACATATATACATGTGGGAAATTTTTTTTGAGGTAAATAAACATTGTTCAAATATAAGATTTTCACCAAATAATTACTAGATTTATAGAGCTACAAAATATCCTGGAAATGTCCTGAAAGAAATAATAAAAAGTAATGACGTAAGACAAATTTTCCATAACAACGATATATCGTTGCGTAGCACTCAAAGGGTTAATAACGTTAACAATTTACTGTATTAGCTGTTCTAGGTTTTATTTTTCGTGTTCCATTCAAATACTTTGAGAGGCACAATCATTTATTAATAGTTTGTTTGTGGTAATAGATGACAAATTAAGATAATTGAAAAGTATATTATTAAACGCTAGATTTTTCAACAATACACAATAGGTATCCTCAGATAAATTACACACACAATGAGTAATAAACGGTATCAGGAAACGGACACATACTTTCTCCCTTTTAGCCCAACTTTAATGAATAAATTACTTTTTAATTAATAAATATAGACTACAAAGCACGGTCGAATGTACAGAAAATCTTGTAAACAAGTTGTTTTCAAAAACAGCCACCCAAATCCCTTGTTTTGGAGGCACTACAAAATCCATTGCTACACACGCGGTTTTAGGAGGGGAAATACCTCCTATTCCCCCCCCTGGGTTATTAATAGGCAACATATTTTGAATTTCCTCTGTTGGTCAATGCTAACTTGACAAGCATATCAAGTTTGAACGAATGATCAGTAAATAAGAGAGAAGTAGTATTTTTTGTATTCCCTATAAGAATAACATTGGACAACAAACTGCGTTTACTGCAAAATGAAAATTTAAATTTTCTCCACAACTAGCAATCGTAGATAAGTAATTCAAAATACGAAATTATTTAGTTTTTTGAGCTCTTTTTAATGATGAATATTAATATTTTTGTATATTAATGTTTTTTATAAAAAATCAAAAAATTGAATTTTTGATGTTTTAAGTTCTGTAATTTCTGAATCCGAATTTTTACAGAGATGCAGGTGGTGTCATTATGTTGGAAAACTAAAGTTCTACAAACGACTAAAGTTGAATTAAAATCGTTGGAGCCGTTTTTTTAGAATTTTTTTATTTTTTTATGGTTTTTGGGGGATAATTACCCATAAAAATAAAAAAATCTAAAAAATGAAAAAATCCTCGAGATATAGTGGATTAGTACCTACATACCAAATTTCATAAAAATCGGACCATTGGTTAGGGCTCTAGCTCTGTACACATCCAGACAGACAGACAGACATCACGTAAAAATCACATTTTTGGGTTCAGGGAGCACCGAAAATTTTGACGAAAACAATACTTTCTCCATATACTATGTATAAGGGGAGAAAGTAAAAAACAATCAAAAATTACATATAGTTCACAGTCAAAATAAATTAAACAAAAACATTGATACATCAACTCCTGTACTCTTAGACCTGTTTACAATTTCTTTTGTATAACCAATTACTTATTTTTCTGTAGCAAAATAAGAATTGCTAAGAGAATTGATTTACCTTAATACAATTTGCCTACACTCTGATTAATAGTCATTAACCATTACCAGAAAACGAAAACTCATAGCAATTATTTTTAATACAATCTTATACATAATTTGTGTTGAGTCTAGCTCCTTTAATAACAAAGCAAATTCATATTTTGATTGCCAGTGTAAATATATACTGTTTACTTCAGTTTTAAATCATACACTTTTTTGTATCCTGTAGTATAAATAGGTAGTTTTATGATAGTTCATTAATTTGTCAACATTTGTTTCGCTGTATCTGTAAGATGGTTACCACATTTTCGACAATGGTGATAAGACAACCTAAGATAAGTATACGATTGTAAAGGCCCTACCCACTAAGAGAATTTCTACACTGGTCTGATAACGGGTTCATGTTGATGACTCACCTGATCATTGTTGTCGACAACTTTCAGTTGTTTCCCCGACGACATCAACACCTTGACAGCCCTGGGCACATCCCACTCTCCTGCTGGGACGGGGTTCACCCATACAAAATCACCCTGCAAATGTTTAGTTGTATCAAGCTGGAATCAGGCTTGATTTTTTCGCTACCATTACCTTGGGGTTTAGTTACAATACAACCCTCCCCATCACCACACAACCATGAGCTCAATTTTAATTTCGTAACACCACCATATTTTGCAGATTTCCAAACCAGAAATGTGTTGTTGAATTATATACGCTCTGATTTATTTCTGTAGTCTACTGTTTGAAATGAGCTAGAGTATTATCAAACTCTGAACCTCTTTAATGTTAATTTGATAAATTAATTGATAAAAAAATCAATTTTACTAACTCAAGGTTACCAAGAAAAATAATTGCAACGAGAAACATAAAATGTTTACATACTTCTCATACAATTTTTGGAATCCAGAGAGTGGAAAGAAGTTTGGCAAATCTTGCCACTGTGCAGCCGACTACCTAGTTAATCCAGAGAGTGGAAAGAAGTTTGGCAAATCTTGCCACTGTGCAGCCGACTACCTAGTTGATCCAGAGAGTGGAAAGAAGTTTGGCAAATCTTGCCACTGTGCAGCCGACTACCTAGTTGATCCAGAGAGTGGAAAGAAGTTTGGCAAATCTTGCCACTGTGCAGCCGACTACCTAGTTAATCCAGAGAGTGGAAAGAAGTTTGGCAAATCTTGCCACTGTGCAGCCGACTACCTAGTTAATCCAGAGAGTGGAAAGAAGTTTGGCAAATCTTGCCACTGTGCAGCCGACTACCTAGTTGATCCAGAGAGTGGAAAGAAGTTTGGCAAATCTTGCCACTGTGCAGCCGACTACCTAGTTAATCCAGAGAGTGGAAAGAAGTTTGGCAAATCTTGCCACTGTGCAGCCGACTACCTAGTTAATCCAGAGAGTGGAAAGAAGTTTGGCAAATCTTGCTACTGTGCAGCCGACTACCTAGTTAATCCAGAGAGTGGAAAGAAGTTTGGCAAATCTTGCCACTGTGCAGCCGACTACCTAGTTAATCCAGAGAGTGGAAAGAAGTTTGGCAAATCTTGCCACTGTGCAGCCGACTACCTAGTTGATCCAGATAACTATGTAAATAACTTTCATTGCTGGTTACATGCTTTCTTGAGAGGTTATATGGGCTCCACATCCACTATGCTAGTGGAGCTGCTCAAACATTGCTGAAGAGCTAAACTTCTTTATTGCTTTATCTGTCGATGGCTCTCATTTGAGACATTTATTAAATAAACTAATAATGAATGAACTTAATTTACCATTGACGTAAGAATATTAATGTTGAAGGTAAAATATCATAAATATGTTCTAAAATGTAATACTTATTTAATCAATTAAAATTATTATTTTTTTATTTGTCAATCAGTTTGGATGATTTCAAAATTAATTATGAACAATGATGCTGGAGCGATTCAAAATTCTGTGCTTATAAAGTCAGATTTTACATATGATCTGGTTGAATGTAAAGCCAGTTTACATCTGATGCGATGATTCGATGCTTTGTTTTTAACTTTCTAGGAAGGAACCAATCCTACTAGATATCGATCCTACTTATTAATAAAAATGTATGAGTAAGAAACATTGATGAATCTTAATTTTTAGTGGGGTCCATTGTTACGACCAAACTATTATCATTGATTTAATTATCTCTTGGTACTCGTAGAAGTGGTTTAGGAAATCTAAAGTATGCTCATTTCACAGTAAGAACTCTAGAAATAACATCAAGGTTGTCGTTCTAGTTGAATGGATAACGAATGTATGATAGGGAATGTATGATAGGAATGTATGTATCAGACCACTGCAATGCATATAAAATATTGAAACCTTTAACAAGGAAGCTATAAAAATGCAAATATATGTAAGTTTTTCAATTAAATATAAGATTTTTTAGTATTTGAAGAATTTAAATCAAAACTTTCATTATATTTTCATATGTATAATCTAATTTAATTTATATAAACAAGCCAATATCATACTTTTATTTACCTGGAAAATAATCTTGAACTAAATATACATTTCATGTTTTTATTAATGTTTAATACTGTTTTTTTTTTGCATCCTAGACCACATTTAAAATATAGTTTTGTATAATTTTCTAAGACTTTATCTTTTAAACTTTAAGTAAAAATATTGATAGAATTTCCTTTAAGAGGTTACAATGAAAAGATACCAGTGACCCAAGTTAGAAAAATTAATACCAGTACATCAATTATATCAGTGATTTTTTATATTGGAAACGGCAAAATTAAATTTGTTGAGAAAAAGCTACTGAAATTTATTATTTACACCATCCCAATGTTATAAATTTAGTAGACTTCCACGTTCAACACTCACCAAAGAAACGCTTACTGAAGTTTTCTTTTGTAACGAGTCCATTGTACTGTCTCAAACACATTAAAACACAGCAATAGTAAGCCACAACCGCAGCAATGGCTGCCCAACGCTGCACTACCTACCTGGGTGTTATCATTATCAGCCACTTCATTCCACAGATTAGCTGAGCTAATCTAAGATAAAGTATTTGTCATGCTTGTTACAGTTAATAATTACTTTACTCAATGTTATATAGAACTTTTACTAGGCAGATAAAGGAAATATAAACAGTTACTGTCAATAAAATACATATATCCTTAATAGGAATATATGGATAAGACAAGCAGGAGTGGAACATTGGAAAGTCCCACTAATAGAACACTAATAAACATTGCATTGATTAATATCCTTAACATATGTCCAGGTCATTTGAATTATTTAACACTTATGAGGTTCTATACTTGGTACTTGTAAAACTAATCCTTAAAAAATGCTTGAAACTGGGAACAAAGCAGGTTTAAACTACAGCCTAATCCAACGAATAATATTCTAAAAAATCTTTGTATTTTCCATTTGTCAAACTCTTTAATTTGATATAATAAAACACGGCAAAACTCTTTGCATTTTAGGTTGGATATTTACTTCTTCCAATACAGGCAACTTCAGAGCACACTCTTATTTTAGTATTCTTGAATAAACTATACATGTTAACAGCCTGTCATAATGCCAATCTGGAAAATTCAAGGTTGTAAACCTACCAAGTTAAACAGTACATGACTAGACTCTACTAGAAAACTATTGTTCTTCTAATAATAGTGTAATAGAAAACACCCAATGGTCGAAATTCGACCAAATATTATTTGACGAATATTTAAAAAAAGTTTAATATTTAGTGGGTTTTGTTGTGCTCATCTCTCTCCCCTTCTCTATTCCTCTCTCTCCACTCCCCATCCCCAACCCTCACCACAAGGTAATATTTTTTAATGTGTAGTTAAAAAGGATAGCAGAAGGGCGTTACCATTCGAGTAAACAGTAGCCTTTTTAGCGAATTTCCCCTATAGGGAAGTTAGCGAATTTCCCCTATAGGGAAGAAGCTATTACCGTAGGTCTCATGGTAAGACCGAGACCATGATAACTTTTTGTTTTGAGGTCCCCAGATGCCAAAAACACTATTCATTCAAATTTATATGTATGTACATGTATATATATGTATATATGTATATATATGTCCGGTAACACGATAACTTGAGTAAAAAACGTCCGATTTTGATGAAATTTTGCTCAAACGTGTAAAATGACATTCATGACTTTAAGTTCGAAAACCATAAAAATCTGACCATGGGAAGAAGGGTTTATGGGGGTTTTAAATTTTCCAAAAATTTGTTTTTTGCATTTTTCACCCTACAATTTTTAAAATACCCCCGTCGCAGCAAACCTGCGTATTCCGCGAATTTCCAATGCATATATATATGTGACTCACTACTACATAGAGCTATTTACCAAGTTTCACAAAAATACATCCATAAATAAGTGATATATAGCATTTTATTTGTTCTCCATAAGAATAACATTAGGGTTGAGGACGCAGGTTTGCTGCAACGAGGAAGATAAGTAATGTGTTTTTTTTCAATTATCAATACAACTGAACCAGGTGAAACTACATACCAAGTTCTCTTAATGTAGGTTCATAATTAAGGGAGATATACAACTTTACTTATTCTCCATATGAATAACATGGAGGCCGAGTATGCAGGTTTGCTGCTACGGGGACTATCAACTAAAAACTTGTTTTTTGTGCTAATATCAATATACCACAACTAGTTGAAGCCACATACCAAGTTTCATCAATATACATTCATAAATAATCGAGATATAGAATTTTATTTATTCTCCATAAGGATAACATTGGACAACGTACTGTGTTTAGCACTTTGAATATCTCTGCAACGGTTGGACGTAGAACAACGATTAAAAGACCAAAATGTTTGTTTTGTTGAGCTAAACACATTAATAAACAGAAATGTGACGTTTTTAGTAAAACTATCTGAGAATAATCTAAAAACCTTTTTCCCATAAGATTAACATGGGACACGTTTTTTTAGATTTTCTCCACAACCACTTAACCTAGGTTAATGATTCAAAATACTAAATTGTTTTTTTAAGCTCTATAAAATGGCTATAACCAAAATTGAGAGTTTTTAACATTTTGGGGTCAAATTTACAAAAAACAGATTTTTGGAAAATTGTAAACCCCCATAAAACCGCCTTCCCATAGTGTGATCGATCTGGTTTTCGAACTTAGTCATAAATACTACTCTCCACATTTGTGCCAAATTTCATCAAAATCGGGTGTTTCTTTCAAAAGTTATCGCGGTAACGGACACACACACATATATATATAAATTTGAACGAATAGTGTTTTTGGCATCTGGGGACCTCAAAACGAAAAGTTATCATGGTCTCGGGCTTAAGTCTTACCATGCCACCTATGGTAATAGCTTCTTCCCTATAGGGGAAATTCGCTAAAACACAAACCTTGTGCACTTAGACGCATTTTAAAAGCTAAGAAATGGTTTTTATGCTTTTAATATAATGCTTTTTCAATATCTTACTTTAATTAATTATTTTGATGTTCAAATTGTGATTCTACGCCCAACCGTTGCAGAGATATTCAAACTGCTAAACACAGTACGTTGTCCAATGTTATCTTTAGGGAGAATAAATAAAATTTTATATCTCGATTATTTATGAATGTATGTTGATGAAATTTGGTATGTCGCTTCACGTAGTTCTGGTATATTGATATTTGCACAAAAAATGTATTTTTTGTTGATTATTCCCGTAGCAGCAAACCTGCGTACTCAGCCCCCATGTTATTCTTATGGAGAATAAGTAAAATGTAATGACTCCCTTAACTATGAACATAAATTAATAAAACTTGGTATGTAGCTTCACTTGGTTGAGTTATATTGATAATTATATAAAAACTAAAAATCCATTTTTTTGTTCCTTGTTACAGCAAACCTGCTTTCTCAGCCCCCATGTTATTCTTGCAGAGAATAACTAGAATGTTATAAAGCGCTTATTTATGATTGAATATTGATGGAACTTGGTATGTGGCTTCGCCTAGTTAAATTCCATTTATATTTGCATAAAAACCAATTGTTTGTGTTCCTTGTTTCAGCAAACCCACGAACTCATTACCAATGTTATGGAGAATAATTAAAATCGCTTATATGTGAGAATATATTTTTATGAAATTTGGTATGCAGCTTTATGTGGTATTAAGACATATATTATGCATTGGAAATTCACTGAGTACGCAGGTTTGCTGCGACGGGGGTATTATTTATGCCTGAAACCTCTCCACCTCATCCTCTCCCCAGTCCTCATCATTCCCCCTCACAAACAGGTTTAATTTTTTTAACGTGGAGGTAAAAAGTATAGTAAAAGGGTGTTACCATTCCAGTAGCTAGTAGTATTTGTATTTAAATTATGCCTGAAACATCTGTTCTCTCTGTTTTGCTAGCATTTGTTATATAAACAACTGAAAAATATAGAATTATTTAATCAATTACTGTTCTTCCATAAGATTAACAATGAAACTTGGAAAGCCTGTGAGGCATAGCCCTGAAGGCCGATGTAAATTATAATGGGTTTCTGCTCATCTACAGGACACTACCTTTCTAACGGTATGCGCGAATTTCTCCTACGAAGCACACAAGCTGAGAAAAAAGGAGGACAAGTTTTGTGCTTGCCTATTAGTATCAAGATTTCACCACTAGTCACGAAAGTGACCTATTTTGGGGCAAGACAGCATTTTACGCACGAGGCGAAGCCGAGCTTGGAAAATTCTATCGAGCCCCGAAATAGGACTTTTGTGAAATACGAGTAGTGAAAGATACTTTTCATCACAATGCAAATAACCACACTAAACTTAAACAAAAATGATCTGATATTTCATAATCTAGTAATTTTTCTATAAGTAAACACAACATGGTTTTACAATTAATTTTAGTGTTAAAGAATAATTGTCAAAAATAACAAAATCACGCTAGTACTCCTGTTGACTAAAACGGGAACTTCAATTGTTTAGGACAGGAAAAGTTTTGTTTGGGACAGGCAAAGTATTGTTTGGGACAGGAAAAGTAATGTTTAGGCAAAGTCAGCTGATCATTTTTTGTTATGTTACAAGGAAATCGATAATTTTTGTCGATCTCACCTGCTTGGTAATGGGCTATTTTTGAATACAGAGTGATGAAAAATTTGTATTTAACATTTTTTTAATA
Organism: Allygus modestus; assembly: GCA_963675035.1. NCBI lineage: Eukaryota > Metazoa > Arthropoda > Insecta > Hemiptera > Cicadellidae > Allygus > Allygus modestus. Next base: position 33,744,925 of record OY776117.1, read on the forward strand.
ACCTATTGGGAAGCACAAACTAGTCTTAGGCTACATTTAAATCTAATAAATTAATATCATAAATGATTTTTGTCAAGAGAACTCCTCCATTACATCTGCATCAATTTAACACCTGAGGTATTATAATGGTTGCCCTTATTTGTAGTGGTGCTTAAATAAGTATAACTTACTAAACCAGTAGTTATTTAGGTTTTAAATTTGATGTTTTAATTCTTAAGGACACTTGTCAACCTAACAGTTTGTTAGTGAATTTCCTATGGAAAGTGAACTATTAGCATGACCCGCACGGTGAAACTTAAGCCCGGGACCACCATAGAAGTTCCTAACGTGACCCCCTGAACACGTTTTGGGGGTTCGTTCAAAATTTTATATATATATATGTGTATGCACTCTAGCGGTCACATTTTTTGTCCGATTTACTTCAAATTTGGTAGGGACGTTCCTTTCTATAATCTGTTGGACAAGTTCGTTGGGCAAAACAATCGGAAAACTCTAATCCCCTTTTTTGGGGATTAATCTTTCAAATTTCGAGTTTTTGGACCCAAAAAGGGTCAGAAAAGCCCCGGATGTAAAATTAACTCATGTAAAAAGATGGGAATTAGTGTGGCGAAACTTTTAAGCCTCTCTCGTCATTCTAGCATAAATATTTACCGAGTTATTAAACAAAATGTGTATCGACCAAACACAGTACGTTGTCTTATGGGGTTTTACATTAGAAAAGCCTATTATTCATTTGTTGATGTAATTTTATCATCCCCAACAACCTCACGCCTACTTTAAAGCCTGACTAGACCTTCTCCTAACCTTATAATGCGCAAAATGTTATTCCCAGCATTGCATGTAAATAGAACCAGGAGCATCAGAACAGCCAAAAAATCAATATTTTCAGATTTGCATAAAAATTGGAATAAATGTATGTTTTTGACTGATTTTAGTTTTTTATGTGGAAATTCACTTCCCTCACGTCAGCGTGCCGCGTGCAAACTCGTTTTTAGTCCTAATATGATGAATATTTTAAATTTAATTACATACCAAAACTCTGCTTATACAGTAAAACTGGCTATTAGCAATAATAGATGTTTTAAACAAATAATAAAAAAACTGAAATTGCAACACAACCTGTATGATGCTGAAGCTGTTAAGCCTACGCTTGAGGAGCTCAAATTCAAGCAACAGGACCCCTCCTAATATTGATCGTGCATGAGGATGAGTCTGTTTGGTATGCGTATTGTTCATTCGTATAATTTGTTGTTTTTTGCCACTTATGAAGTAAACGGACAGATAATTTTAGGCAGTGAGTAGTTTCAGTTCAAACAATTGCCAAAACACTAAACGTACCTAATTCAAAGTCTTCTCTATTAGTAACTTTGTATTGCTTACATAGTGAAGAAAGAATGGATACGGCACCTCTTGACAACGTAGAAGAGTTTAGACTGTCTTAAAAGTACATGGTCCTCATAGGTGATACCTATAGTGTTTCTAAGGCATAGTTAGTTTTGGCGGGCCTTAGGCAAAATGATTTGCATGGGTCTCTTGCTATCTCTACTTAACTTTACCCCGCTTGAAACGCTTGACCAGGTATCGTGGTCCTGTCACGAATGTCATGTATGGTCATTATTTTGGTCATGTCGTAAATATTAGGCAGTTAAATCGTCATCTATGGACTTGTTATTTCATGATTTGATTGTTATTTTCAGCCAATTTTATGGGATACGGTCGATATTATGTGTTTAAATCATCATTTACAATCAATATTCCATAGTTTGATTGTTATTTAAGTCCAATAATAATGGGCCGTTTCATCGTTGCCAACTTCATTCGGTTTTCTTGTTGCATGTTTGGCCCAAAATTGCATGGTTTGGGGGATTCTTACTGCCAGTGATTTAAAGTGAATCAGCTAAAAAACCTTGCTCTGTGTTAATTGAGCTTCCTTTAAAACTTTCAAGTTTGAGCATTTACAAATTTACCTAAATCTTCTCAGAAACATCAAAATGTTACAGTGCTTGTCCATCCCTAACTAGACGATAATAAACAGGCAGCGCCACAAACAGCTTTGTGTTAATTACCTCTCACAGTAACACCGCCACAAACCCTATTGTACCCCTATCGCAAGCCCCGAACAGATGACCCAAGAAAACTGATCTATCTATGGCCCTGAGTATTTCTTTTCAGTATTTTCATCCACCCCTTACAATAGTTCAGCCACAAGTTTTAACTTATCCCTCCAAATGGTACTCGTTACAGGATTTAAAGTGTACTCATTCCGATTACGGGGCCTCGGATTATGTAACTCATTTTTGTATACTTTAATACTTAATTTTTTACTATCAGAGAACTGGATATTTTAGGGAAAATAAAGAAACTACACCTTCATAGATATTTTTATTGTCCTTACTGCTACAGTATTTACAACGGTGCAAAGAACGATTATAATAGTTTACCCTTGATTACCTGACGATTGAGAATCAAAATACTTCTTTAGCTCTAGTACAGCTTTACTTCTGTGGGATATTTCGTTCTTCTGTGACTTGGGCATCTCGGCATAGGTCTGGTCGAACCCGTCGGGCTGAAAGCAAGGGTCCCAGCCAAAGTCTCTTGGTCCTCTAGGGCTGACGATGGTCCCTTGCGTTTCACCCTTGAACAGCAACACCTCGCTCTTTTCACTCTCCGTGTAGGCGAATGTACAGACTGCTGAGGCGCTGGGAACAAGGATATTGTTGGAATAAAAAAGCTATAATGTGTAAATAAAACAACAGAAAATAGCTCTCAATTACGCACGCCGGTTTAACAAAAATTGGCATACTGAAGAGCTTATTAATCTTAAAAATAAAAATAAATAACAGTCTATAAAACTATTAATAAAGTGATTAAGTAAATACTCTTTCAAAACTAATACAAACAAGTTGGTTTTTTCTTGATTACTGGATTTCAAATGTAGGTTTGTACAGAAAAAGCACTTTATTGAAAGCTTAGTGTTAGGTTTAACATTTATGTGAGGAAATAAAATATAGGCCTTGAAAATAATGGTTGATTATTAACATAAATTAATAAACCTACTCATAAAATCTTCCATGTTAATCTTATGAGAAAAAGGAACTTATGTTTAAGATATGTTTAAGGGACTTATGTTTACGGATAGGGAATCTTATGTTTGTTAAACTGTTAGGAGTTTAATTGAAAAAAGGTCGGATACACAGCTAACTTACCTGAAGCAACTGGTTCAAATGAGCACAGCAACAATAAGAAGATATTTACACACACATTACTAATGCAGTAGAGCCTTTCACATCCTACCTTGACATTAACAACACTTTGGGACAGCAAACATGTGTCTGAATGTCCACTGCTGTGGCGCTGCATTACTCTTGGCTTGGAATGTCACTAGCTTTTGCTTCCCATAAAAACAACTAGTGAGATCATGACATTATGAGTGTGTTTTAACAATATGGATATCACCATTCCACTGTTAATTATTATTCTTGTCTCCTCTAACCTTTGATTTTTTGATCCTGTGATTATCCAAGCTTTCTCTTGGTCAACAGATTCGAGTGATTCTACTGTATCTACATCAGGAATCAAGAGAGCTCTAGTGCTATAATGATCTCTGTGCCCACGATGTCTTCAAGTCTTATTATTGTTGTACACTAACAGTCTAGGACACTAATACAATGGTCAAGGGCACCAAAACGTGAACTAAAATATGTTAAGCAGTAGAACAACCATTCATTCATTTCATTGGGACTTATAGTCCAGCTTCACTGGTTTAGGTTGGAAAACATTGTTATTGAAGGTTTGGTGATTTTATTTAAAGCAGAATAGCCCAATGTTCTGTCCCTGTCCCAAGCTCTTTAAACAAGGAAGTTTCATTTGTTTCTATTTGTAAGGAATCCTTGAGTAATGAGCAACCAAAGTTAATTAATTAAAATACAGATTGAGGCAAGTAAATATATTTTAAAAATGCATCTAACTTAGTTGTATGTAGTATAAATCTAGAGTTAAAGTAAAATTGTGTATTAGTAATCAATGAGAAATAGATAAACATATACCTTTTATCGTCCCATCCTGCTAACAGCCGATGTAGCCCTTCAGGTCCCAGCTTGTCCAAAAACCATTTTATGTATGGCCCTAAAATCACAAAGAGGTAAATGGTTTTTGTAAGACCTGTTTTATATAATGATGAATTGACATTTAAAGGTGTAAATTGTGATAAAGTAATACCCCCGTAGCAGAAAACCTGCGTACTCAGCGAATTTCCAATAGATTTATAAATGTATTAATACTACATAAAGCCACTTACCAAGTTTCATAAAAATATATTCACAAATAAGCGATATATACAATTTTAATTATTCTACATAAGAATAACATTGGGGCTGAGTACGCAGGTTTGCTGCAACAAGGAACACAAAAAATGGGTTTTTATGCTAATATCAATATAACTCAACTAGGTGAAGTCATATACCAGATTTTATTAATTTATGTTCATAACTAAGGGAGACATAGCATTTAATTATTATCCATAAGAATAACATGGGGCTGAGTACGCAGGTTTGCTGCTACGGGTGCCTTTGGCAAAACATAATTTTTTTGAGCAAATATCAATAGACCACAACCAGATGAAGCCATATACCAAGTTTCGTCAGTATACGTTCATAAATAAGCGAGATATAAAATTTTTCTTTTCCTCCATAAGAATAACATTAGATAGACAACGTACTGTGTTTAGCACTTTCAATATCTCGGTAACCAATTGACGTAGAGAAATGATCAAAATACCAAATTGTGTGTTTTTTTAAGCTGAATCCAATGGGAAAAAATAAAATTTGACTATTTCCAAAATTACATGTAACAAATTCAAAAAACCCATTTTTGAGGTACAAAACCCCCCCAAAATACCCCTTCGGATGGAGCGATCTGGCTGGTTTTCGAACTTAGTCATAAATGTTGCTTTACACGTTTATACCAAATTTCATCAAAATCGGATCATTTTTACGGGAGTTATCGTGCTCACGGACATATATATATATATATATATATATATATATATATATATATATATATATATATATATATATATATATACAGTTTCGAACGAATGGTGTTTTTGGGGTCTGGGGACCTCAAAACGAAAATTTATCATGGTCCCGGGCCTAGGTCTTACCATGCCGACTAGGGTAATAGCTTCTTCCCTATAGGGGAAATTCGCTAATAGGTTAAAAAAATGGAGGACTTAGACAATCTCTTTTAAAAGATAATAATGCACAATTTGCCTTACTCTCAATGTCAATAAAAAAATCTCTATTGAGTCCTGCAGCCTAAATTTACAGTTGACCCAAAACACTTTTATAGTGGTCAATAGTTCCTCCTTCCTTATTTTCTAATTTGGTGGCTACCCTGTGATTAGAAGAAGTCTCAAGTGAGAGAGAAAGCAAGTGCCAGATTTATGACACCGTTATAATAACTCTGATTTAGGCCATCTATTAATCATTTTCTACAGTCATTCCCATGGCATCCCATCACTCCATGGCATATCATCATTTTCATGACACTCCTCCATTAAGATATTACACCTAATTTGAAAACATGAATGTAGGACTAAGAAAGAGCATAGAAATTTCTCTAAGATTTCTCAAAGATTGAGAAAGAAATCATGACTCTTGATTTAAAAAATGTTTATATAACAAACCTGGAAGTCCTTTAAGAGCAGTAAAACATAAGCAGGTGTCCTCAACAATAACAGGTCCCTGCACAATCCTGGCTGCCTCTTTGCATTTCTTGACACAAATGTCCTCTAATTCTCCTTGAAGCTCTGGTAAGTCAACTTTCCGATTTATTAGCTAAAATAAAAATAAAAAGTTTCAAAGCAAATTAACTAATTGTGAAACAAAATTCTTTTGAAATAACCGATTTCCTTATGAAGTTAAAGATGACTTCTCATTCAGATAAATGCTGAAGCATCAACGTCGTCTTATCCTAGAACTGTCATTTTAGCGAATTTCCCCTATAGGGAAGAAGCTATTACCGTAGTCGGCATGGTAAGACCTAGGCCCGGGACCATGATAACTTTTCGTTTTGAGGTCCCCAGACCCCAAAAATACCATTCGTTCGAAACTGTATATATATATATATATATATATATCTATATATATATATATATATATATATGTGTCCGTGAGCACGATAACTCTCGTAAAAATTATCCGATTTTGATGAAATTTGGTATAAACGTGTAAAGCAACATTTATGACTTTAAGTTCGAAAACCAGCCAGATCGCTCTATCCGAAGGGGTATTTTGGGGGGGTTTTGTACCCCAAAAATGGTTTTTTTGAATTTTTTACATATAATTTTGGAAATAGTCAGATTTTATTTTTTCCCATTGGATTTAGCTTAAAAAAACACACAATTTGGTATTTTGATCATTTCTCTACGTCAATTGGTTACCGAGATATTGAAAGTGCTAAACACAGTACGTTGTCTAATGTTATTCTTATGGAGGAAAATACAAATTTTATATCTCGCTTATTTATGAACATATACTGACGAAACTTGGTATACGGCTTTATCTGGTTGTGGACCATTGATATTTCCTCAAAAAAACAATTTTTTGACAAAGGCTCCCATAGCAGCAAACCTGCGTACTCAGCCCCATGTTATCCTTATGGAGAATAAGTAACGTGTTATCTCCCTTAATTATGAAAATAAATTAATGAAATTTGGTAAGTGACTTCACCTAGTTGAGTTATATTGATATAAGCATAAAACCCCATTTTTTTGTGTTCCTTGCTTCAGCAAACCTGCATACTCAGCCGCCATGTTATTCTTATGGAGAATAATTAAAATGTCATAAATTGTTTATTTATGAATGTATATTGATGAAACTTGGTATGTAGCTTTATGTGGCATTAAGATAAATATATATGCATTGGAAATTCGCTAAGTATGCAGGTTTGCTGTTACGGGGGTATTATGATTATTCAGGATTAGTTATGTTGTACCTACTGTACAACGGGAAAGAAAATGGTCAATCCAATACTGTGCCTGTATTCCCATGAGGATTTTTATAATAAAAACAAAATGTAATTTTACTGTAGTTCATTTATCTTAATATAAAATCCAAATACCACTGACTGATTCACTGACACACTCATCACGAAATCTCAAAAACCACAGAACGGATTGCAACGAAATTTGGAACATACCTTCCTCTTGGGTCTTAGGTGCTCACTAAGAAAGGCTTTTAAGAAATTCCCATAGGGCTCCGCCCCACGGGGAGTCAAAGTTCCAATCCTGTGTTATTCTTATGGACATTCACTTTAAGTTTGAGCTGATGAAAATATAAACAGCTGATCTTGATTCGTAGTAGTTCCACGGGATGACCACAGAATGCAGCACACACAACTGTCAGTTTTTATATATTAAGATTGTTTGCGGGGCGAAGCCTGCGGGAACAGCTAGTAATTTTGTATAACTTCCTCATGTTTAGTTTAGTTCAATTTAAGATTGACACCATTCGATGAATACTCTGTAAAAGAATAAAGAGATTTCTGAATTGATACAGGTATCATGAATACAACAATGTCACGCACCAGTTTTCAAAATGAATAAAATATTACAGTGGAACCTCGATAACTCGAACCTAAGTCTAATTCCTTGATAACTTGAATTTTTGTCATTCCCCTTGAACTTGCCTGCCTAATGCTATGTTATTTTAACTCTAAGTCGAAGGCTTAACAGGAAACACCTCAATAACTTGAATTTTTGCAGTATTCTTAGTCTGTCGCCGCATCTCTATAAGTCGAAGTTTTAGCTGTAGAACTTCTATAACTCGAATATGTACAATTGCCATACCTCTATAAGTCGAAGTTGTTCATTCACCAAACCTCCAGTGACTTTGCAGCCGGACATTTCAACCCTCCCTCCCTACTAAATCTCTTTTCCGGGTGCTCCTGGAGTTGGTAAAACAACCGACAAATTTATGTTGATGAGCAACACGCATATCAAACACACTTATCCTCACGCACAGGTGAGGATTTTGAGGATTTGATAAGTGAGGATTTTATAAATAAGGAACAGTCTCATATTGTTCTAAATTATATATATTTTTAAAATAAAATTGTTTTGATTTGGTTATATTTGTGATCCGAGTCGTTAGTTAGTGTGAGTTCAGAGGTTCTGGATATAGTACGTGAAACGTAGTTTTTAGGTTGTTTTTACGAAGTGTTTGCAGTTTGATAAAATGTGTTGGCAAAACTCTACCCCATGAGGAGAAGTTCAAGACTATTTGAGGCTATTGACACAGGAAAATAAAAACAGTGACATCGGGAAGCAGTTTGGAACACCAGTGAACAGTGTCGACAATTTTAAAACAAAACAGTGTAGTACTGCTCCACCCTAATTCCAACAATGCTCTGCAATTTTATTTGTTATCATGTTTGGTCCCTTTTAGTTTTGCAAATTATTTTAGTAGCCTACAGTACATTAATCTTCAGCTAAATGAAATTGATGCGTAGTTAGTTAGAACTGACTTCCGTAAGAGGAAGGGATTTGTTTGGGGCAGGTAATAAGAAGTGAGAAAAAAAGTCTAGAAAATAGACAGGAAGTGGTCGACGGGCAAAACATCACCAAAATACCAGACTGTGAGTCATTATTTGTTTACTTTCCTCCTCTACAATATTTTCACTGAAGGAAGTATTTCGTCCTCTACTACGTTAACCAAAGAAGCTTTACAATATATTTCCAGGCTTATTTTAGACATTCAGATTTGTTCAAATCTATTTTAATTTTAATAATAATTATTATACGGTATGATTATTTTTATACATAGCTCGAACTTATGTAAGGATTATACTATTCCATGATCCATCTACTGTGTTACCGTGACCCTCAATAAGTCAAAGTCTGTGAAAAATCACCTTGATATTTCCTCGATATTTCAAAATATTCGATAACTCAAATTTTTGCCGTTCCCCCAGAGGTTCGAGTTATCGAGGTTCCACTGTATCATGATTCCTCAAATTTAAAAGAAATTCCAAATCATACTTGTATAAAATAATGAGCAACAATTTTGTATTTTTTATAGTTTTTTACAAATTACAAAATTTAGTCCTTTGCATTTGCTGGACTTGTAGGAAACAATCAAATTTTCTATCGGCCATTGTGTATCGCGATACGGGTATTGTATACTATATCGTTTATAACGTATCATGTACCCTAATTTTAAGTTCACTGATATCCTCAAGAAAGTGACTTAAAAGGCCCTAAATCCGAAGCAGCAATGATGGCCTGGTTATACTTTCCACTCTAGAAAAAAAACCTTCCCAGCAGGCGGCGGTGGGCGGCGGGTCGAGTGTGCGACCAGAGATGATTTATATTAGGTCGGGAAATTATTTTTAAAAACATTTGTAAAACGTCGTAAAAGTTGTTGTGCACCAACCTTTAAACCAACAGGTACTTTATGACACGACATAATATTCCTTGATTCAATATTTGGTCAGCGATGCAGTTAATCGGATTACACATCACACCAGTAGTTGTTGTCGATGCTTAAACACTGTGCAGTGTTTACTCCTGTCAAAAGAGGAATATTGTCATTAACTGTGGATACTTTGTGAATTGCAACAGTGATTTCTGCATGTTGCATAGTTACTTGCTTTAAAACTGAGGCTATTAGCGAATTTCCCCTACAGGGAAGAAGCTATTACCGTAGGACTCATGGGAAGACTTAGGCCCGAAACCATGATAACTTTTCATTTTGAGGTCCCCAGATGCCAAAAACATCATTGGTTCAAATTGTTTTATATATATATGTGTCGGTAAGTACGATAACTCTCGTAAAAAAGGTGTGATCTTAATGAAATTTGGTACAAATGTCTTAAGTACCATTTATTTGAACGAGTTTGAAAACCAGACGAATTGCACCATCCAAAGGGGGCTTTAGGGGGGTTTTGTACCCCAAAAATGTTTTTTTTTTTGGGATTTTCACATGTAATTTTTATTTAAATCAAATTTTAATTCATACCATTGAATTCAGCTTAAAAAAACAACAATTTGGTGTTTTTATCATTGCTATACGTCAATTGGTTACTGAGATATTGAAAGTGCTAAACACAGTATGTTGTCTAATGTTATTCTTATGGAGAAAAGTAAAATTGTATATCTCACTTATTTACAAACATACACTGACAAAATTTGGTACATGGCTTCATCTGGTTGTGGTTTATTGTTGTTTGGAAAAAAACAACAATTTTTCGCCTATGGTTCACGTAGCAGCAAACCTAGGTACTTGGTCCCCATGTTATTCTTATAGAAAATAATTAAAATGTTATATATCACTTATTTATGAATGTATATGGATGAAACTTGGTATGTGACTTCACTAAGATGAGTTCTATTGATATTTGCATAAAAACATATTATTTTGTGTTCCTTGTAGCAGCAAACCTGTGTACTCATCCCCAATGTTATTCTTATAGAGAATAATTAATATTTTAAATATTGGTTGTTTGTGATTATATTTCTTTTGAATCCTGTGAAGTGGCTTAATGTGTTGTGTTATATTATATATACATTGGAAATTCGCTGAGTATGCAGATTTGCTGCGATGGGGGTATTTTATTCTGCCCTGGTAAGCCAAAAGGCAGTAACTGGAAAAATATTTAGTTTATTTGTATGGTTTGAATCAAGATGATTTCAAAATACCCCCGTAGCAGCAAACCTGCGTACTCAGCGAATTTCCAATGAATGTATATGTTTCTCACTACCACATAAAGCCACTCACCACATTTCATAAAAATATTTGAATGTAAATAAGTGATATATAGCATTTTATTTATTCTCCTTAAGAATATCATTGAAAGCTGAGTACGCAGGTTTGATGCAACAAGGAACACAAAATATATGTTTTTATGCAATTATCAATACAACTTAACCAGTCGAAGCTGCATATCAAGTTTTATTCATTTATGTTTATAATGAAGGGAGACATTGCATAAGTAAAAACTTATTCTCTATAAGAATAACATGGGGGCTGAGTATGCAGGTTTGCTGCTGCGGGGAAAAACGGCAAAAATCTTCTTTTTTTGTGCAAATATCAATAGACCAGTACTAGGTGAAGCCACATGCCAAGTTTCATCAACATACATTCATAAATAATCGAGATATAAAATTGTTATTATTCTTCATAAGGATAACATTGGACAACGTACTGTGTTTAGCACTTTGAATATCTCTGAAATGGTTGGACATAGAATCACAATTTATATACCAAAATGATTGTTTTATAGAGCTGAACTGATTGGTAACAGTAAATGCGAGGCTTACATTAAAATGAACTGAGGAAAAGCCACAAACCTTTTTCCCATAAGATTAACATGGGAGATTATATGAACACGTTTTTTTTATTTTCTCCGCAACCACTTAACCTAGGTTAATGATTCAAAATACCAAATTAATTGTTTTTTAAGCTCTATAAAATGGTCAAAACTAACATTAAGTTTTTCAAAAATTTTAGGGTGAAAAATGCAAAAAACTGATTTTTGGAAAATTGTAAACCCCCATAAACACCCCTTCCCATGGTCCGATTTTTCTGGTTTTCGAACTTAAGGTCATAAATGTTACTTTACACATTTGAGCCAAATTTCATCAAAATCAGATGTTTTTTACTCAAGTTATCGTGTTAACGGAGACATATATATAAATTTGAACGAATAGAGTTTTTGGCATCTGGGGACCTCAAAACAAAAAGTTATCATGGTCTTGGGCTCAACTCTTACCATGCCACCTATGGTAATAGCTTCTTCCCTATAGGGGAAATTTGCTAAAAGACATATGAGCAGTTACTGTGGGTTGGTAAAGATTGGTGGAGATTGCCGCGACCTACATATATTCACATAGAGTATATTGTGGTGTCCTGACCTACATTCTGCGTGAGTCGCCCACCATTCTCGCGGACCGGTGCCGGTTGACCGAGACCGGTAGTTGCACAATAACTTTGCGAGCTTATTGACGTTAAATATGTTAGTGATTTGAGTATTCTATGTCACAATAAATTATTTTATGGTTTATTATTTTAATTTTTGTGACTTGTCCAGATAAGCCAAGATTGTGTTTGGGGGATTGTTTTGAGCAATTTCATGATAGTCTCTTAAGTAACATAAACAGTGGTTGGGAGGGAGGAAGAGACTGTATATAATTGTAAATATTTTGTTTAGTGCTATTCACCATATTTAGTGTAAAAACCCGTGTCTATGACATAAAAAGGGTGATACTGTAGTCACGACGCCCACGGATTTTCCTGCGCGGGCCGGCCCGGTCACGAGTGACCGGCGGATTTTGGACGCCATTTTTTGTGTGAAAAAGTACCAGAAATGCAGTTTGGGACCTTGATCCAGTCTTCTGAATAAAAAAAGTTAGATTTTATGTTAAAAAAAAAAATGTCAGGCCCTAAGGTACACATGCGGACATTTTTACCGCACTCAAAGTGTTGACCCCTTTAGACAAATGCAAAAGTTCTGAGAAACAAAGAAACAGATTGGTGGCTCCCAAATCTCAAATGAGCACGGCACTCAGAAACTTAAGTATAGGGTATGTTTAAAAAACTATTAAGAGAGAGGAGCTAAGATATTTTACGAACCGTAAGCTTTTTAGGCTACTTTTTATATTTACATTGTAAACATATGGTAGTTAGATTTGAAACTGAAATGAGTAGAACAGGGTTGCTACTCGTCCCGATTTTGTCAGGACTGTCCCGACTTCGGACTCATTTGTCCCGTGTCCCGACTGGACACTCGGTGGGACGCAAATTGTCCCAAATTTCTTATTTTTATAGGGCCATTTTTGCAAAGGAATAACTTATTTTTTTAAACTAACAGTGTTATATATCGAATAAATGTAACTAATTTGTGTTTTAATTTGAATGATGAAAAAATTGTTAGTAGCTATTTTAATTTAGGTATATTCCCTGATTGTTTTGAGTTGAAAATCCTGAAATCCAGCCGATTATGATGATTATTGTTTCTAAAACCTCTACATAAAAGCACATAATCTATCAAACAAAGATTAATTTGGTTTTTTATACCATATCGCTTGGATGTAAATCCACCCCGGGTTGCCACCTTTTCTTAAGAAATAATCGAGACAGACCATTGGTGTAGGGGGAACTCCCCCCCCCCCCAAGGGCACGAATAAACTTACGAGTCGTTGAAAAAAATCTAATCAGAATCAGATTTATTTTCATAAAACATAACTTATTTATAATTGTATAACATAGTAGGTTTTTATATGTTTAATGCAGCAAACACAATTGTATATATATATATATATATATATATATATATATATATATATATATATATAGGGTGTGTGTGCTTTTATGTAGAGGTTTTAGAAACAATGATCATCATAATCGGCTGGATTTCAGGATTTTCAATTCAAAACAATTAGGGATTATACCTCTATTTTAGTATTAAATAAACTATTTTTTCATCATTCAAATTCAAACATAAATTAGTTATACCTACATTTATTCAATACATGCCTAACACTGTTAGTTTAAAAAAATAAGTTATTCCTCTGCAAAAATGGCCCTATAAAAATAAGAAAATCGGGACAGGTTGCGTCCCTCCGAGTGTCCAGTCGGGATGCGGGACAAATGAGTCCGAAATCGGGACAGATAGGTTTCGAATAGAATTTATAGTAAGTTAACTAATTGAAAAACTTTTATTTCACAACATTCCAGGGTAGGCTTAAGTTAGGCCTACACATAGTTTGTAGCATTCAAAACAAGTTTTAACACTTAAAACAAGTTAATGTTATTTAATAATAAATGTTAATTCCCTGTATAATTGACTTTTAAAACATTTAATTTATTAAAAATATTCTTTAACTATCGCTCTGAATTTAGCTGACAGAGCGCAGACGACAACCTGTCATGGATCGCTACGCGCTTAACAGTTCATTCCAAAATGTGACAGGTATGTCAATGTAACAGGTATGCCAATGGTAGGGGAAATGGTCTGGCCTTTCTCCAGAAATTACCACCATACAGCCCTCTGCGGAGTTAGGTTAGGATAGTTTATTATAAATAGGCCTTTCAATCATAAATAATAAACTAAATTCCAAGAGCGTTGTTATACGGTAGTTTAAATAATTATATTTAATAATTGGTAGGCTACATTATTCGATAACTGGTGTAACAAAAAATGTATTAAGTTTTTAATACTGTACCAACAACTGTTTTATTTAAGAGAGCCTGCCCACTGAAATTATCGTGTAAAAGTGTTCTTTGTTTTTAATTCAATAAAACCTTGATTATGAATTAATTGTAGAAGTTTCACTTTTACAATTTTTGAAGTATAAAAGTGTTCTTTGTTTTTAACTCAATAAAACCTTGATTATGAATTAATTGTAGAAAAAGTTTCACTTTTGCAAATTTTGAAGTAAACTGGACCACAAGTCAAGTCATAAAGCCGGCTCAAACAGCCACTTGATAAGGTATAAAATGTTACGATTTAACAATATCGCGGATTTGAATGTTTGATATTTTTACCTTGAATGGAATTTTATCTCCCAATATTTTTACTACTTCTTCCAGTTTCTTCGCATTTCCTGTAACAAAAACAATTTGTTTAGCCATATTTCTCAGAATCTCAACCTGACTTAAATTTGAGGTTAGATATATGTTTACAGCAGTCAGCAGTGGTCAAGTGGTCATTGTGGTCAAGGAGTTCTATTGGCGGTGCGGCACACGGGAGACATTTCAGGAGCCGTGTGACGTCACTAAAACGCGTCATCGGTGAGGTTCCCTCATCGCCCGCCGCTAGCGCCAGAACAGTTTTTGCCGACATCTAAGATAATCAAGATCCAGGATCATCATCATCATCCCATAATATGTTCAATATTTGTACTTGTAACCACATTCTTATTATTGCTGTCCTAAGTATTCCCTCACCCGACTGTCAGCGCTCTGCGGGCATCAGTTAGATACTGTCTTTTCACTGATTTCAATCAAAACAACAGCTACTCATTACTGAAATCAACCCTTTATCATTAACAGATTAACTTGGTAACACTTTTGCTGTTTCCATAGTTAAACACGTTACTTTCATCCTCATCGCTATCCAATCTAATGGGCAATAATCCAACCTGGCCAGCAACCATAAACAACTTATTAATATAGCCCTAGTAAAATTATATTCGGCAGGTTTTCCATAGATATTAACATATTGCGTGATATGTTTCACTATTTATTCGTCTTTTATAATTAAGTCAACCAATCGAGGACAACTTTGGTGTCCATCCAATTAAGGAGAAAGTTTATTGAATCTTCTTAGTAGCAAAATTTAAATTTTCCAAATTGACATCTCTTATTTACAGCTACAAGCAAACAATTAACTTATTAAGAGAATAACCAAATGTTTTGACTCATTACGCCAAACTGAAGAGGAACATGCTTTATTCACATAGGCTATACTATGTTTGGCATATCTACTTAAAATTCTTTACAATTTGTCTAATTACACACAACAAATAAAATGTGTGAACCTACACAACACACACTGAGTAAAAATAGAATTATAATGTTTCCAATTAATTGTAAGTAGAAGAAAAATAACTGTTTCCGAGTAGGTTGAAACATTATGTAAATGTGCGGTAGCTTAAATTTTTTAAATATAGGTAGGCCTATATTAATTTGTTTTCAAAGCCCAAAGAAACAAACACTTTTTGTTTTCATTTATTTGACGGACAAAATTATTATTAGTATGTAAATTTGTATGTAAGGCCAGTTACTGGGATATTGTTCAGGTTAATTTATGATACAATAAATACATAAACAATCCTTTCAGTCGATTTATAGTTGCGTAAAGTTGTTAACATAACAGAGTGGACGACTCTTCAACTGACAGATGAGCAGCAGACTATAGCTACAGTACGTGTGATGTCATAGGGCTTCTGTTTTTGTGTTATCGGTGACGTCATACGGCTCCTGAAATGTCTCCCGTGTGCCGCACCGGTTCTATTGGTTACTTGTTACCACTGTTCACTGAGAGAGCTCATCAGCTCAGTGCCACTGTTCACTGTTGAACAAAACTGCGAGCCGTTCTTTCCAAATTTTGGTGAGGCAAAGAACTACAACTACACGCTGAAATAAAAAACTGCATAAAAAAGGGAAAATAGATGAACTTGATAATTTCCGCCCTATTTCCATTTCTTCAACATTCTCAAAGGTATTTGAGAAGGCAGTTATAAGTAGATTGTGGTCATTCATTAATCATAATGATATTTTATTCAAGAACCAGTTCGGCTTTGTTAAGAGGGGCTCAACTGTCAGTGCTATGTTCACGCTCATCGACAAGGTAGTCAATGCTTTGGATAGAGGGAAGTATGCATCTGGAGTTTTCTTTGATTTAAGGAAGGCATTTGATATGGTGTGTCATGATCGTCTTCTGGAGAAGCTTGAAGTTATTGGAGTACGTGGGATAGCAAACCAATGGTTTTCGTCCTATTTGAGGGGTCGGAGGCAAGTGGTTGAAATACCTTTCATTGATTCAGAGATTATGAGATATTGCCACTCTGACGTACAAATTGTTAATGCGGGGGTTCCGCAAGGCTCAATACTCGGTCCTCTTCTGTTCATTTTATATGTGAATGATCTGAAGAGCTGTGTGGGAGGTGCTGAGTTGTGTTTGTTTGCTGATGATACGTCAATAATTGTGGATGGCATATGTCGTGAGATCATGGAGGTCAATAGCTTTGTTGAGTCAAATATGATTGTCCAGTGGTTTCGGGAAAATGGTTTGGCTATCAATGCTAACAAAACTTCTGTAATTGATTTCTCAATTTTGGCCAAGCGTAATGATAATCTGACTATCTTGGTCGATGAAGCAGAAGTCTGCTCCAATGACAATGTTAGGTTTTTGGGGTTAAATGTTGATAGACATCTTAGATTTTCTGCTCATGTTAGCGATGTCGCACGAAAGTTATGTTCTGGGATTTTTGTACTTCGTAGACTAGCTTTCTTTACAAATACTGAGGTTCTTCTTACTTCGTATTACGCGTTGATTTTTCCATATATTTCATATGCTGTCGCAATCTGGGGTTCAGAACGATCTATAACCAAACCCATTTTTGTCCTCCAAAAGAGGGCAGTGCGAATTGTTGCTGGTCTTCGAAGGAGGGAATCATGCAAGACCGTTTTCAGAAAACTAAAATTTCTCACGTTCCCTAGTATTTATATTTATCAAACTTTGATTTTTTTTAAGCAGAACCACAGTATTTTCAATTCCCTTGTCCCTCAATCTAAATATGGCCTCAGAAAAAGAAACAAACTAAATATTCCTTATCACAGTACTTCCTTCTTTAAAATCCATACATACTATAATGCAACAATATTATTTAATGCTCTACCTGATGTCCTTAAAACTGAATCGGATGGCATTCAGTTTAAAAGAAAGCTTAAGTCCTTTTTGTTGGAGAAGTGTTTTGCAAAACACACACCTTGTTTGCTTAATATATAAGTGTGAACATATGTATAAACAATAGATAGATAGAGAGATATTTATTTGTTTACCTTTTTACTTTGACTTTCCTATTTTACTGCATTTTATTTCAGTTCCAGGTTTCGCTACATAGATAACCTAACAGCTGTCCTTGGCTTAATTAATTCTTCCATTTCGTGATCATGACAATAATTAATGGCTGTTTATACTACAAATAATAAACTGGTTTACAATACAATGAATGGATTTATTAATGAAGTTGACATTTCAGGTTACAAAATAGGGATTCACAAATTATGGCACATAAATATAGAGGATTAACTTTACTATAAGATAATTATTATTTGATACATGAAGTGCTCAGGGTTTACACAATGTTTATAGGATCTGCAGGGGGGAAACTCGTGCGGCAAGAATGACTGTCTGTTCTTGTCTTAGTAAAATATCTTTTATTTTAATTGAATATTTAGTTATGATATGAATTTTGACACATTGTAAGTTTTGCCAATGAGGATCTCAGAAATCAAAAGTTTGTAATACACTGTTATTGGCTTCTTTCAGTCTTGAGGAAATAAATAGGCTAAGCCTTGAAACTTTAGTCTGTTGAAAAATTAATTAATAAAAAGTATAAGTCCAGAGAATTAATCTTGAGGTTGATGTGTTTAGTTTACTTTAAAGTATTCCAAAATGCTAGAAATGATGTTAGACTTGAAAATTGGACATCAATTATATGTTGCTGCAATCTACAAGGTAAGTTGGAAGGGTCTCACCATAGTTTTATATTGTTCATCACTGGCATTTCTTCTTGGCCTTGCAAAATGGGATAAAACTTTGCCAGTGACTCTTCTTACATAATAAAAGAGTGGATGGTGTATTCCACTACACTTTTTATAGGGAAAAATGTTAATTTTGGGTAGATACCCACAAAAAGCTAACACTTGGCCATTATACTTTTGGAAACTCCCTTCTTTTTTAAATTGTACCACATGGTTCTCAATAATGTTAGTCACTGCCATATGTTCCTGAAGTTCTTGTAGACACTGTCACTTGTTTTAAACACTTGTACTATATCAAATTAAATTTGGAATGAGATCAATTTTGAAAAATAAATAAAATTAAATAATTTGAAGCAGTTTACATGAATGAATTAGTGAGCCTTATTATTACCTAGGTAGACCTATTATCATTAATGTGGGGTTTATTTATTATATGGTAAACTTAAATATATCAAATCTATGAAATGTTGCAATGATCCCCGCAGAAGTCGAAGTGAATGAAATGAAGCTGAGATTTCGAAACAACATGAATGGATTTGATGGTACACATAATATGAATATTTATGATAACATGAACACACATAACAATTGGATAACATTGAAAATACATGAAGGTTAACACATAACAAAATTATAACGTTGGATGAATGACAGTTGGGATTAAATAACATCAATTAAACATTAAACACAAATATGGAATATCATGACATAAGTTACAAAAAGGGTGAAATGTTCATGGGTTTCTCTGTCCATAGTGGGGTTGGTAGGGAGAATATCCACTTGACATTATTATTCCTTAACATTAATACATTTTTTTTTTTTTTTTTTAAACTAACTCACTGGAAGAAATATTATAATAATTGTCTATTCAAGGGGGGGGGAAGGAAACTGTTATTCTGGTCCATATCCTAACGGGTTTGTCACTTGGGAGTCTTGGGGAGGAAAGAAGGGGAGGGAGACACATGCAATAGGGAGACACTTGTAAAGGGTTATATAAACACAGTGGGAAAACACATACATTAAATGGGGAAAACACTTGATAGGGGAAATTATATAACACTTTGAAATGACAACATAATGAATATTATATGCTAACATAACTATTTATAACATAACAAAGGGAAAGGAATTGGTGGGGTTCACGATGATGATGTATTCAGGTGTTCACAGGTCTGCTAATATACTTTTTCAATGCATTAATGTAGTATGGTCTGAATTTATGCTGTTACATGTTCCGGGATCATCAGAGAATACGTTCTGGTAACTTATTAAGAAATCGGTTAACTGCTTCTGTTGTTGATGGTTTAATAATTCATTGTTATTTAGTGATTGCTGAACGATATTATAAGAGATACTACAAGTTGTGGGATTATTGGTATCATAATTAGACTGATTAGTATGATTATTTATATGAGTATTATTGTTAATGTTATTTTGCCTGTGGCTTTCATCTCTTACGATGTAACATGATATACCTTCAATATACGCTTCTCCAAACTTCAAATTGATAACATTATTGTTTATTTTCAACATAATCGTTTCATGTTCAAAGTTTATTTCCATCTCCCAGTAACTTAACAAATCAATCCCTATAATGAATGGTCTAACTAGGTTGGGAACCAATAAAACTTGTACATTAGTTTGTTGCTTCTCTATCTGTATAGGTAATAATATTATTTTCGCTATACGTTTCGATCGTTCACCTGTTGCAGTCTTAATGAATGTATTGGTTACGGGCAGTTCTTCAAATTTATTAAACTTATGTTTATTCTCTTCAAACCATTTTTCTGACATGCACGTGATGTTAGAGCCGGTATCAATTAACGCATTTACATATATATCGTTAATTTTTACTTTAAGTTCTGGACAGTTAAAATTTTGTTTATCAGTGGATTTATTATTTACATCAGATTCTTCTCTCATTAAAAATTCTCTGTCGCAGCAGATCGTACTTACAGTATACTCGTTATTTATGGGATTATATATAATATTAGTATCATTAGTATTATTAGGCCTGTTATGTCCGATATGTTGTGTGGGCACTGAAGACATCATCAAACGGGAGGGGAGTGACAAATCCGTAAGACAGCCTTCGATTACTTCAGTGCTTACCCGTTTAAAGGTAGCGCTGTATCAGTGGGGTTGGGTGATGGGGGTTTTTGGTTGGGGTCAGTCCTCTCTAGGATTGTCGTACAGACATTATGCTGTTCACGTGACGGATATTTTCTCTCATTACTTGATGTTCCTGGTCGTGGGGATGGGAAATGGTAGTTGTGTATGTTGTTGTTGTTCGGGGGATTCCTGTCATGTTGTTGAGGTCGATAGTAGTGACTGTTGTTGTTGTTGTAGTTGTTGTTGTTTCTGTAACCGTTGTTGTAGGGGTGATACTGTGCACGGTTATCTCTAGGCTGGTAGGAGTGTGGGTTTATGTTGTGGTTTCGGTACTGGTTACTATGTTGATGTCCGTTGTTGTATTGGAAGTTGTTGTTGTTATTTGGTCTCTTGTCGTTCTGATTGTTTTGGTAATTCGGTTGACGTTGATTTTGGGGTGAAGTCGGTCGGTTGTTATGTGCTGAATAGTTGTGTCTGTCTCTCTTCTGTGCGTCCTTTAGGTCCTCTCTTTGTAGTAGTGACTCGAATTCATGAATAGTATTAGCGTTTTGGACTCTTCTTGCGTCTTGTACTATTTCACTGAAGTGTTCAGCGAGACAGGATACAATTTCATCGTCGCTTAATGGTGGTGTTAAAGATCTCAGTGTGATGACACGTTCTATAAAGTATTCGGAGCGTGACAGTTTACCATTCGTCCGGAATTTTTCTACCTCCAATTTTTGTCGTATTCCTCTCTGAACTGAACGATTCCAAAACTTAGCCAAAAATGCATTTTCAAACTCAATCCAATCTTTGATATCGTCTTTTATCAAAGAGAACCAACGCGACGCATGACCTTCGAAGCTGGCTTCGATTGTGTCAATCAGATTTTCTCTCAGATCAGTACAATTGTTTCTGTGACTATTCCGTTCGTAGTATTTTTTTAATTTAATCAAGTATTCTTGAGGATTGTATGCGCGTCCATAAAATTTGGGTATGGTTTGGTCGATAGCATTGCCATTGTTTCCGCAAACAACATTTATGGTTGAAGGGACGATAGTTGACTTCTGTACGATTTCGTTTTTCAGGAGTTTAATTTCCGTGTTTACAATTTCGTTTAGTTGGCTAAATTCGTTTTTGGTCTGCTCGATTTTGATTTGATTTTGTTGAATTAGTGGTAAAAACACGTCTTGAGTGGTTTTGGTGTGACGGTCAATGGTGTCGTCTATTCGTTGTAATGTTTCATCTTTAAGTTCTCTGATCTGATTGTTTACGCCACCTACGTCTTCGTTCATTTTAGTGATTAGTTCGGTACGGATTTGATTGTTAGTAGAATAGATTAGATTGTTAGTCTCGTTTCTTTGTCGTTCAAATTCGATTTCGAAATGTTCTTTTAAATCAGACGTTTGTTTGGTGATCTCAGCGGATAATTTGGTTTCAATTCCTTCGATTCTAATGGATTGTTCACTCTGTCTTTGTCGGATTTGGTTTATTTCGTCTTGAAATTTAACTTGAGCGCGGCCTATATTATGTAATTCAGCATGAACAGCATTAAATTTCGTGTCAAGTTTAGCGTCAGCAGCGTTTAGTTTATCGTCAACGGCGTTTAGTTTATCGTCAACGGCGTTTAGTTTAGTGTCTAATTCGGATTTTATTTCAGTTTGGACTGTGTTTAGCTTAATGTCTAACTTAATGTCTAATTGTTGAAACATAATACTGATTTGGGACAACATGTCAGCGGGATTTATATTAGTTGTCGACTGCGGGCTGATTGGGTTTAGTGTAGTCGCAAGCGGTATATTCTGGGACTGTAGTGATGACATAGAGAGGTGGGGAGGGGTGGTTGCCAGGGAAACGGTGGTCGTCATGGAAACCGCGGGAGTGGGGGTTTCACCGGTTGTGCCAGGTGTCATGGCGTTCGTGGCAGGACTATCGTGTAAAGCGTCTGTACTGTTTACGTCGTCTACGTCATTACTCAAGTCGAAACCAAGGAATGGCGTGTTTGTGTCGTCGTTGAAGTTAAATTGCGTGGGAATGTTTACTGTAGTAGTGTGTTCTTCGTGTAATGTCGTAATGTCAGAAGCAGTAAGTGTTTCGGACGTCTGTGATTCCGTAGATTCGTTACTTAGGGAACTCATAGTTGTTGTTGTTGGTGACTCGATTAAACGACGGGGTGGGTTGATATTAGGTCTTAAGTTATAATGTTTGGGCATAATCTTACTTCACTATAAAGCTTGTCAATTGTAGTGGGGGGAAATGGAGTATGGGAATAAATCTTATCTTTACAATAATTCTTAGTAGCCTACTTGATTTTTCCTTATTCTAAACAAATATGCCTACTTAAATTAACTGCTTCAAATTTAAGAACAGACACTCATTCAAGCCTTACGTTGGAAGCGCCAATTGCAAAACACACACCTTGTTTGCTTAATATATAAGTGTGAACATATGTATAAACAATAGATAGATAGAGAGATATTTATTTGTTTACCTTTTTACTTTGACTTTCCTATTTTACTGCATTTTATTTCAGTTCCAGGTTTCGCTACATAGATAACCTAACAGCTGTCCTTGGCTTAATTAATTCTTCCATTTCGTGATCATGACAATAATTAATGGCTGTTTATACTACAAATAATAAACTGGTTTACAATACAATGAATGGATTTATTAATGAAGTTGACATTTCAGGTTACAAAATAGGGATTCACAAATTATGGCACATAAATATAGAGGATTAACTTTACTATAAGATAATTATTATTTGATACATGAAGTGCTCAGGGTTTACACAATGTTTATAGGATCTGCAGGGGGGAAACTCGTGCGGCAAGAATAACTGTCTGTTCTTGTCTTAGTAAAATATCTTTTATTTTAATTGAATATTTAGTTATGATATGAATTTTGACACATTGTAAGTTTTGCCAATGAGGATCTCAGAAATCAAAAGTTTGTAATACACTGTTATTGGCTTCTTTCAGTCTTGAGGAAATAAATAGGCTAAGCCTTGAAACTTTAGTCTGTTGAAAAATTAATTAATAAAAAGTATAAGTCCAGAGAATTAATCTTGAGGTTGATGTGTTTAGTTTACTTTAAAGTATTCCAAAATGCTAGAAATGATGTTAGACTTGAAAATTGGACATCAATTATATGTTGCTGCAATCTACAAGGTAAGTTGGAAGGGTCTCACCATAGTTTTATATTGTTCATCACTGGCATTTCTTCTTGGCCTTGCAAAATGGGATAAAACTTTGCCAGTGACTCTTCTTACATAATAAAAGAGTGGATGGTGTATTCCACTACACTTTTTATAGGGAAAAATGTTAATTTTGGGTAGATACCCACAAAAAGCTAACACTTGGCCATTATACTTTTGGAAACTCCCTTCTTTTTTAAATTGTACCACATGGTTCTCAATAATGTTAGTCACTGCCATATGTTCCTGAAGTTCTTGTAGACACTGTCACTTGTTTTAAACACTTGTACTATATCAAATTAAATTTGGAATGAGATCAATTTTGAAAAATAAATAAAATTAAATAATTTGAAGCAGTTTACATGAATGAATTAGTGAGCCTTATTATTACCTAGGTAGGCCTATTATCATTAATGTGGGGTTTATTTATTACATGGTAAACTTAAATATATCAAATCTATGAAATGTTGCAGTTTTTATTCTGTAGATGACTACATTAGTGGTACATATGATACTTCCTGATTTTACTTGTATGGTCCTTACATTGTTATTGTATACTTACTATAATTATCTTTGTGTGACGCAAGCCAATGCATGTTATTGTGTTTCCATGGCAATAAAGAATATTTTGATTTGATTTGATTTGAAATCGAACTAGTCGACAAAGTGAATCAAACGAATAGTGAATCAATCTATATATATTATCTAATTCCGTAGCCCAAATTTTACAATGAAACTGTGAGTAAACGGGAGGTCGTAGAAAGCTGGGAGGGGTCTCATTTTAAAGGTCTGGTTATGAAATGTTGGGCAAAATTATTCATTTTACTCAATTATGTACCAACAATTTGTTACAGAATAATTGTATTACTAGTACACCTCCCATCTATTAGTATAGAAAAGGCTTAAACAAATAGTTTGGCCTAAAATAGGTAGGTACGATTAGTATTGTAATGTTGTAAAAAGAAAAATGGACACGCTTCATTTGTCCTCAACAGGCACAGAAGTCTTTCGCTGACAACACAGGCACAACAAACTTGGTTATAATTTCATTTATCGTGCCTTTCGGAGGTAAGGTCACTAAAAGCCCAAAGTGTCAATAAAATCTATGTGTATAATTTTATAGTACTTAAAAAACATTTAAAATATACTTTAAAATACTGTTTAGCCATTATTTGTAAATCTATTATCGTACAATAATATCTGGGAAGCCTGGAGGTTTATTGTATAACTGGAGGTAACACTGCTTAACGATTTTGGTCAAAAAAGCGAGCCGGTGAAATTGTTAGGTTGGTTCACTGGTGAATTTATCGTTCTTTGAACACCATCTTGATTGGCTGTTTTTTCCTATAAGTGAATCGACTCATGCAAATCACTGGAATAAAAGTAATAAAAGTTGGAGTAAATTAATTTATTTCCTTTTATTTTTTTTATTTCCTTTTGGTTAACAGCTTTATCATAATTAGTTTGGTCGTTTTTAGCGAATTTCCCCTATAGGGAAGAAGCTATTACCGTAGGTCTCATGGTAAGACTTAAGCCCGAGACCATGATAACTTTTCATTTTGAGGTCCCCAGATGCCAAAAACACCATTCGTTCAAATTTTTATATATGTATATATATATATATATATATATATTTATATATATATATATATATATATATATATATATATATGTGTGTGTGTCCGTAAGCACGATAACTCTCGTAAAAAAGGTCCGATCTTAATGAAATTTGGTACAAATGTGTAAAGTACCATTTATTTGAACGAGTTCGAAAACCAGATGAATCGCACCATCCGAAGGGGGGTTTTTGGGGGGTTTTGTACCCCAAAAATGTGTTTTTTGGGGTTTTCACGTGTAATTTTAATTTAAATCAAATTTTAATTTATACCATTAAATTCAGCTTAAAAAAACAAACAATTTGGTATTTTGATCATTGCTCTACGTCAATTGGTTACCGAGATATTGAAAGTGCTAAACACAGTACGTTGTCTAATGTTATTCTTATGGAGAAAAAGAAAAATTGTATATCTCGCTTATTTATGAACGTAAACTGGCAAAATTTGGTATATGGCTTTATTTGGTTGTGGTCTATTGATATTTGCACAAAAATCCATTTTTTGCCCGATAGTTCCCGTAGCAGCAAACCTGCATACTCAGCCCCATGTTATTCTTATGGAGAATAATTAACGTGTTATCTCCTTTAATTATGAACATAAATTAATAGAACTTGGTATGTGGCTTTACCTAGTTGAGTTATAATGATATTTGTATAAAAGCCCATTTTTAGTGTTCCTTATTTCAGCAAACCTGCATACTCAGCCGCCATGTTATTCTTATGGAGAATAATTAAAATGTCATAAATCGTTTATTTATGAATGTATATTGATGAAACTTGGTATGTGGCTTTATGTGGTATTAAGATAAATTAATATGCACTGGAAATTCGCTGAGTATGCAGGTTTGCTGCTACGGGGGTATTTGTTATTAGAATCATGATTTCTGAGCTTGGCCAATACCTCCTAGCTTGGCTCCTGGCTGATTTTTACTCCTTTCTCCTAAAGTTTGGTGCTGGTGTCCGGAAGTGAAATATTTTTATGGTATATGACACTTATTCCACGGACTAATGATGAGCCAGGTGAGTGCACATGAAAACATCACAACAAGTCATAACATGTGTAAATTTGTGTTCTATGGTGTTTTGCAATGAAAACTATTGATCTAATAAAATAGTAATAAGATGATAAACATATTCTCTGGGCATTATTATTTAGAAAAAATAACATTAACAAATGTGTAAAATTGAAATAAGTTTATAAAACAATAAAGCACTCCCAACTGTCAATAACATGTACCAACAAATTTATTTTACCAGCGATACCAGCACATTAAATATACATAAGTATAGCGCTGATTAAAAACATTAGAACAGATTTTTTATTTTTTAATACCGGTACATATAATATTTCGTTTTATGTGTGATAAAAGGCCAAAGACAAAGTACCTATTAAAAATGCTATGTTGCCTTATTATGTGTGCCTTGATCTTGTTTTAAAACCAATTTCGAGTGTATTTTTAGCTTTTATAGAAGAACATTAACTTCTTGGGTAATTTGCAAAAAGCTTAGGGTAATTTCACCGCTTGTTTGGGGTAAAATTTAATCTACATTGTCTGGTCTCTTCTAGTGTGATGGTGGCTACGACGGCGCTGAAAGGCCACCAACCTAAAATAAAATTTGTTTCTTCGCCTCTGAGAAATAATCACAATTCTGAGATTAAACTCAGAATTTAACTAGTAGGCGCGTTCCCCTCTGAGATTAAAGTCAGAATTTAACTAGTAGGCGTTCTCCTCTCTGAGATTAAATTCGGAATTTAACAAAAGTGGGCGTTCGTCTCTGAGAAAAATTCCAAATTGTGGGACTCCTTGCAATGTATACATTGCTCCTTGCACCATACATGATTTGACTCAGACAACATATAACGCAAACAAATATTACAACATCAACTTCCCCTTTTCAAATTTAATTTAATCATCTAAAATTTAATTTAAATTGACTGCAATTTTTAAATAGTAAATCACGACAAAAAGTGTTACTCATTCCTGCGCAATAACGTTAAAGTTCAAGGCTCCCACTATTTTCCTTGATTTGATAGACTGTTGAGTGAAAATAGTTAAATTCTCACTTTAATCTCAGAGGGGAGCGCCCACTTCTTAGATTCTGACTTTTTCCTCAGAGAGTAACGCCGTAACGCCCACAAGTTGTATTCGGACTTTTTTCTCAGAGTAACGCCCACTTGTTAAATTCTGACTTTAATCTCAGAGGGGAACGCCTACTAGTTTAATTCTGACTTTTTTCTCAAACAAATTTTTTCTTTAGGTTGGTGGCCTTTCAGCACCCTCATAGGTGGCAACACTGCGGCACGGTTAGTTGTTTGTTTATGTGTTATGTTGTGTGTTTGTTTACGGTTAAATTAAAATAAAAGGGTTAGGGAGTTTTTTTACAACTTGGCTGATTATTATTTCTGTTGATGAGGAACTCAAATTGTGAGGGTGAGTATATTTAATTAATTAAAAAATAAGTTTAAGTTTTGGGCTAATCTCATATAGATGTTAAAATTTGAGCATTGAGGTTGTTAATTTGGTAATTGTGATATAACCATTACTCTTATAGAAATTGAATTTTTTTTTTTAAATGTTCTAAATAATGTAATGATTTTGAAAATAATAATTTTTCCCCACGGAAAAGTCGGGAAAACCGGGAAAATGGGATAAATATTTTTCCCCGGAATATAGCGATGTGGGTACTTAAATTGTGTGGAATTTTACCCTGAACACGAATATGAAACCTGTTTCACAATTTAATATTTTATAAGCGAGTTATCGTAAAAAAAAATTTAAAATCTACACAATCTAGGGGGCCCGGTGGGATTCCGGGGTAGTTGGGTGGGGAATTATCTTCAGATTATCTTCAGACTAGGTTAAATTTAATAAAAGGAAAATTTCTCCTATACGGGAAATTTTCCCTAAACTGGGAAATTTCCCCAAAACGGTAAATTTACCGTTTTTGGGGAATCATCCAAATCACGGGAAATTTACCTTTGCTACAACAATTTTAATTATTATAAACTAACCTAACTCAGCAGATCTTTTAGAAAATGGCCACACCATAGGGAAAATAGAAGAAAACCTCAGCATCCTCAAGAATTGTAAAAAAGGAAATGAAATGAATACATGGGAAGAATTGTTTATATTTAAAGAAAAATGTAAAAATAGAGATAAATTGATTAACGAACAAGTTAACTTTGACTCTGGTGGCATATTTAGGAACCTGTATCTGGAGCTTCCGGTAGCCAATAGGATATAAGCAAGGACGCCATTTTGATTCTGTCAGTTCTCTCATTGGCCTGATGATGACTGGTGTGACTGGTCGAAATCGATAGCCTAGTACCATCTTTTATATATGTTTACCGTCTGTATGTGAATCAGTATAAAAGTGTAAATATATCTTAAGTGTTGTAAGACGTCTTTTATTACATCCCGTAAGTAATAACAACACATAATATGCTAATAAAAAAGTTGTTTAGCTAGTAATGTATTAGGCAGGGTTTAAGCTGCGGTCGCATTTGTCGCAAAATGCGACATGCACCACGAAAATGCGACAATATTTGGGTAGGCTGTCGCTTTTTTGCTACAAAAAAGTATAAGAAATTGTTTTAAATTTTATTGCAGAAAATATGGTTTTAACAATACAAATTGCATTAAAAGTCCATGATCACGATCCACAACCAAAAAGATTAGAAGAGTAGTTGGGATGTTGTAGAGGCTTAACGTTGCGTTGGTTGCACTAAGTCACTTTACCGATCGCCTCTGAGCGAGTGGTAGAGGAGACGAGCCTACATTACGTGAACAGTGTCTGTCGATTTCAACTGCGTACTTTGTAAACAGAATGGGCGAGTTACTGATATGACAGTTGTAGTGACAGTAGCTAACCCCCTAGCAGACGTCATGCGCTGTGACTCAAGTTTGGCGGGCACTCTGTAGTAGCCGAGCGAATCGGCGAATGCGAGAATGTCGAGGGCTAGTTCGCCACCGAAGGGATGATTGCGCTCGCCTCGCAATCACACCGATTCTTGTCGGTTTTTGTGACCGAGTCAAAGGAGACGAGCGGCAGGTCCTCCATACTTAGTGCCGCTCGCGGTCTCGACTCGCCGTAGAATGTGGACGGTTACACGGGCACGAGTCGCTCGAAATCGCAATGATCGGGCCAAAGTGTTGAGGTACCTTAGCGAAAACAGACAACTCAAAATCGCTGATGCGCAAATGCGATCGCGATATGCTTTGAGGTTATGTTTCAGAGTGTGTAATGTTCGGGGTGTGTGAGTTTTAGTTGTTCTGGTGCCATATTAGGCCTATTCTATTAGAATGTTTAGTATATTTCCATTACCGACTTTAATGGTTAAAATGGATAAGATAAGTTTCCAAGAAAAGTAGACTCTGCTGAATTATATATTATTTAAACGTTAAACCTTAAAAACAAATACAAGCAAAAAACAACTTAAGACCAAAAAATAGTATAATGACACGCGATAAAAATGCGAAAAGGAAAATATTTTTGCTACAAGTCTCTAAGAGCTTGTAGCATTTTTGCTCAAAGAATTTTTATCCCAGCTGAATCCCTGGTATTAGGGCCTATAGATGTACTAACTTATAATGTGTATTATAGTATAGCTTACATATAAAACACATTAGTATTCATTTATCTTTTAGAAAATGGCCACACCATAGGGAAAATAGAAGAAAACCTCAGCATCCTCAAGAATTGTAAAAAAGGAAATGAAATGAATGCATGGGAAGAATTGTTTATATTTAAAGAAAAATGTAAAAATAGAGATAAATTGATTAACGAACAAGTTAACTTCGACTCTGGTTGCACATTTAGGAACCTGTATCCGGAGCTTCCGGTAGCCAATAGGATATAAGCAAGGACGCCATTTTAATTCTGTCAGTTCTCTCATTGGCCTGATGATGACTGGTGTGACTGGTCGAAATCGATAGCCTAGTACCATCTTTTATTTATGTTTACCGTCTGTATGTGAATCAGTATAAGTGTAAATATATCTTAAGTGTTGTAAGACGTCTTTTATTACATCCCGTAAATTACTAGCTAGTGTCCGTTCTCCGCACGGGGATCTGACAAGCATAAAGCCTGACAAACGTTTAATTTTTACATCATAATCAGCTAACTAAATAAAACAAAACTCAATAATATTATCATTCACAGCCTATGGGGCAAAGATCTTAAGGTGACATTTTTTCAAAACCCCAAAAGGTACATATAGGGAGCAAGAGCTTTTCATTAATACCAAACATGTAAACAAAATAATAGTTTTAGATGTCAAAAATTTATAAAAAAATTGAGAAAATCGTTTAATAATAGGCCTACAGTAGACTCAGAAATCCGGACTATTTTGGCGGATGGCCGTTCTGATTTCTGAAGACTTGGATTGCTGGAGGTGGACATGAATCATCAATTCTTTCCCCTCAGGTTGTAAATCGCCTTTAACACTTCATGCTCACTAACATCGCTCAGGAACATCTATTCGGCCGAACTTAACTGCCCAGGAGCAACTAGAGGTGCGAGTGTGAACCCAGTGTCACCGGCATTTGCGAAAAACATGTCTAAACACTCTCCCCCTCCTACGGCTCCCTGAAAATGTTCCCCTCCACCTCCAGTTGGGTTACTTGCGTGTTTTGATCAGACGATTTGTTGCTGTTTATAATCAACCATGCTTGCATTGAGAAATTTTCTGCATTTTTTAGTTTCTTATTTTTATTTTAAATTATTTCATTACATATTTATATTTGAAATTAATTTTGTATTTTGATTTCAGATGAATCTGGACATAGCAAAATGTACTTCCTGTGGAAAGGAGTTTAAGAAGAAAAAAAATTTATCCCGCCATTTAAAAGAAGTTCATAAAAAAAATGCAGTAGGAAAACTATCATCTGTGTCTGAAGAAGAAAAGCTTCTATGTGTTTTGTGTGATAAAACGTTCACACGAAAATCCAGCCTGCAAAGACACATCACAGGAATACACCTTAACACATCTGACATTTTTAAGTGTACAATATGTAATTACTCATCTAAGTATAAATTAAATTTGAAGAGGCATATTCAGAAATGGCATACCAACAGTGGATTTGAAGGAATAACAGAGAAAAACTTTAAATGTTCTAAATGTAGTGCTAATTTTAAGTATAAATATAGTGTTAGGCGCCATGAAAGAAAGGTTCACAATATTAGGAAACCATACAAATTGATAAATGGAAGAAAGTGTCCTCTTTGCTCTTATAATACATCTGATCCTCACTTCAATAGTATGTATATTCATTTTGAGAATACTCACAATATTGACTTAAAGTGGGAAACTTATTCGTTCACTTCATTGCTTGAGTTTTACGATTGGAAGAACCATATAGAAAAACAAACTTTATCATCGTATATTAAAAGTAGTAAATCAAAAAATACTACTACTTTTCAGTGCCACCGATGTGGAATTTACAGACCAACAGGGAAGAATAAGAGGCGTACAAAAACTGCTGGAACTTGTAAAATTAATAGTTATTGCCCTGGTTCTATAAAAATTAAAGTGCAGAATGATTGTGTCATTGTCGTGTATCAGTCTGTTCATGTAGGCCATAAACATGAACTAAAACACATTAGACTCTCAAAAGAAGAGAGAAGATTCTTAGCTTCTAAGCTGGTGGGGAAGGTGCCTCCTGAAGAGGAATTAACAACTTATAGTGAGAATTTGACAAACTCAGATTTACAAATTTCGGGTTTTCATGAATTGAATTGCTCTTGTATGGATAATGCAACCCAAAACAATATGTGTGAGCACGTCCAGCTAGTTGCTCACCAAATAATGAAAGAAGGAATAAAGTTTGAGGAAATATTAAGACCTGCAAATTCAGAGGATGGTGCACAAGTTCATGAAATTGTATTGAGACAAGTTAGCCATGAAGACTTCAGTAAAGATCTTGAAGAGAAAAAACAAATGTTATTTTGTGAAGTAAGCAAACTTGAGCAATATTTAAAATATAACTGCACAACTACTGAACAGATAGATTTCATGATGAAAACAATTAAACAGTCAATCATAACCATTGAAGCGATGAAGTCATCAGATTCATTTCAGTCGACTGTTTCGCCAAACCAACCAGGAAATACCAACATAGTGAAGCAGAGGCATTTTTTCACTCCTCTCAAAAACAAGAGCAAGAACAAAAATGTATGCAAGGAGGAAATGCCAAAAATAGCCTTAAAAACCTTACTAATGGAAAATCAGGATAGCTCATTACACAATCAAACTAACCAAATGGAGCCTGGAACTTCAAGAGAATACAGTGATCATACATATGGTAAACCCAGTGTTGGAGGTAAATAAATAATTATAAACATTTGAACATTTTGGAATTATTAACAAATTGTGTTGAGTTTTATGTAAATTTAGGGGTAACTCTCCAGGCCCTCCTAACTAGACTAACTAGAGGTGTGCGGATATCCGAAAAGCCGGTTCGGTTTCGGATCGGATCAGATAACCGAATCCGAACCGAAGGCTTTATCAATATCCGATAAGGTCTAATACAAATCCGACTTATTCAGATTGACTGTATATCTGGGGATAAAGAGCTAGAAACGAAACAATAAATATGTTTGGTCCATAAATAAACGTTTGACTCTTGACGACATCGTTCAAGGTAACATGACGCAATTCCTGTAACTTTTTGAATGTTTTCTATACGTAACTCGTATCAATTCATCGATACTATATTTGTGTAGTCATGTTATCATATCGCGCTAAACGGTCGGATCGTACATCATTTTAGCAAACAAAGAATAAAAACGGCTGATGTGAGATAGCGAAGGTTTTTGATAGTCAAAATCGCAAATTTAAACAATACTGGAACATTGCAACTCAATGTCGATTCACGGGATAGGTAGATGCAGACAACGAGACAACAGTAGTGGATTACTACGGTAGCGAATAAGTTTTGCAAACGGGAATGTTAGTGTGTATGAAATTTAAAATTGCTGCTATTGATATTTTCCTTCCATTCAATAAAATTAAAAAACACTGAGTAAAATATTGCTGATTTGCGCAAAACAAATTATATAGCTTTCTCTACAGCGAAGTTTCCCGATGTGATCAACGAGCTTAATCCATCTGTAGCTCTTATACTCCAAGAAAAGACTTCACTTGTTCACCCCTGGTTGAGAACTTTAGATATATTAAGCTCATCGAGTATCTTTACGACGACGGAAAGCAGCGTCGACCTGACGACGGATTCACGAAGGCAGAAGGCATAACTTAGTTACCTATTTATTTATCTATACAGATCTCATCGATCGGATATTATTTGATTATGTTAAATTCATGTCTTTAAAATGGAACCGAAAAGAAGGAAAAACATGATATTTTAATTCTTTAAAAAGAACGAAGCTGATAGTGAAGTTGCCGAATGTTTGAAATGCAAACTGACACTAAACGTTTTTGCCCTGGTTCACAATTTACTAAAAAACAGTAATCTAGTCTGTTTACATTCCGGTGACAAACTTGGTTTAAACAAAGTTTCTAATTTGTAGTAAACAACACAAATTTGAACTAGGCTTAGTTAGTAAATTTATAAAACAAAGACAATTCTTTGGTCATGGATGTTTTTGGTTAACTCATACAGAGATGAAACCCTATACTGATTCATTCTTTCAGTAGGGTCTGATTGCCCATATCGTGCTAAGCCTTTAGAATGTTGTGATGTCTGCTATCAATATCGGTGATTCCGGTCTTTTAAATAGGCTGTTTACAATCATATTACAATGTTTCCTTGTTGTTTCTCTTGCCTGTTTATGTTTTTTTTCAGATAGGCTAAGGTGTTATGCATAATGACAAGGCTTACATCAGTATGCTATCAAGCTATCAAGTCAATGTGACATTACATGATTTGAGTAGCCTAACCCAGGGTCTAACTTACTGTTATTAAATTACCTGAACCAAATTTCGTCAGGATAAGTTGATAAATAAGTGAGATATACAATTTTTCTTATTCTCCATAAGAATAACATGGGACAACGTACGTTTTTAGCACTTTCAATATATCTGTAACCAATAGACGTAGAGAAATTATAAAATCAGCCAAACCAATTTTCTTTAGGTAAAGCAGATGTGGAGCTGTAGAACCGGCCAGCGAGATATGGAGTATCGTATATCGGTCCTCCTTTCCACAATCGTCAATTCTGGGTTCTGTGATTTGTTGAGTGTTAGTGTGTGTGTGCGTGTTTTAGTATCATAGTGAGCAGGGTTTTAGAGAGAGAGATAATGTTTCCAGACTACTTGAAATTATTCCAGACTACTTAAAAAGGCTGGATTTGTTAGTAAATAAAACTTTCGTCCTATTTCAATTTTACCAACATTTTCAAAAATATTAGAAACAATTATTTTTTTTCAGAATTACAATTTTTCTTACAAAATAAGGAATTTTAAATCCCGAACAATTTGGTTTTATTGAACACAAATCAACTTTAAATGCTATTTCAAGATATGTGAAAACTGTAAATGATTTTCGTCAATAAGACGAATGGCCTTTTTTTAGAGTAAGTAACTCTCTGTTGGTTTTTATAAACGATGCTTTTAATTTTAATCTACAGGTGCAACAGACTGATGATGACGTTCAGATAATAATGTTGTATTGCATACATGCAATGTAAAATTTTTAAATTAAGAGTTAATTAATTGATGAGTTATAAAGAAAATTGTGTTTATTTATGTGCAGAACTTTGAAAATTATATATTATCATGTTAGTAAAATGTAGTCTGACCCATGCCCTATGTACCAGGCCTACAATATCAGATGGAGGTAACCAGTTGGAAAATCACAAAATCTATATTGAAAAGGTGAATTACCTGTATTATTATTTTTAAATAAGAAACCTATAAGAAGTGTATCAAACTTGTAAACTCAGTGAGTTTACAATTAAATAATACCAGCAGGTGTCCCGCTCTCCGCATGGGAATCTCCCAAGCATAGGGTCAAATGCAGCGATCATATAAGACCAATAGATAGAGCATTTCCCTAGAAGTGAAGCCGTTTAACTCAACTGAGCACGCATAACGTGTTTTTTTTATCTATTTCCCATATTAAATAGGAGCGTCACATGATGATTCATCTCCAACTGCCGCCATCTTGTGGGTCCTGTAGCTCAAAAATGACTTCACCTCCCATAACACATTCATATCATATGTGCTCCATCTATTGTGTAACATTATGAAAAATTAGCAAGATTAATTTGCTTGTTGGACTAGCCCTGTCAATGAAGAGAGGAGACGGGGGGTTAGCTTCCCCGCAGCCAGCTGCTGTCTTAGTGGTCATCAAATAATCTCCACACAGTAGTCTGCAACACATTTAGAATAATCCCCATGTGGTGCCAATTCAATGGTAATCCGTTAATAAATATAGAAGAACAATTGATTTTTATCCATTCAGCAGTGCTGGGTTCTGCAAGTTAGTTTATGAAGAGCCACCACAAATACAATTGTCAGCCGTCACAAGTCTGCAGCTGTAACATATGCTCTCGATCTACGACCACATAAAATAAGAGGCATGTGGTATTAAATGTTAGTCCACACACACTCAAAAGTGTATAGTGTTAATATTATTCAGAAATAAACAAAGGCCAAGGGAAGAATAATCGTGGAGAAACTGTTAAACCTCATCCTGTGCTGATCCAACCGACCATAAACCCCTACAATGTAGGACAGGTACGGAGGAAATTTGTGAAGCCCAAAAATTAAACGAGACATTTACTTATTTATACCGTTAGTGGTGTAAAAATTTATAATTTTACTGGTGGAACAATTGAAGACAAGATTCATTTCCACTGAAAAAGGTTTAAAAATACTGAATAATATGGGCCTAACGCGGAACTCTTTGATTTTCAGAGGAATTTCTTTCTTTTCTGTGACTTAGTTAGATATGTCTAAGAAGTATGACTATTCACCCACTATAATTCATACTTTCACACATCAAACACTTAAATAATATAGTTGGCAAAGACGTCACAACCCAAAAACTGTTCTTATTTGTAGGGGTGTGCAATGCATCGAAATTTCAATTCAATTTGATGCTGTAGAAATCAAAATAGCGGTGCATCGAAATATGCTTTCATATACTCTCGCCGTTTACCCATGCTACTAAGGGTCGGCGGCAATAAATCTTACCATGGAGAAAAGAAAGGAAGGAAGAGGGACGGGAGAGGAGGGGTGGGGTCTGGTTAAAAGCAATAAACTAGTCAGCTGACGAACATTATTTCTTTGAGTCATTATCTTACAATCACGTTTTTCCCCACGTTTATTATGAATCTATTTAAATAAAATTAGAGTTTTGTCTGTTGATTGCTTGGTATAATGAAATTCTTGGTTATTTTTGCATTTCATAGGTCAGAGAATCTGAATCAAGCCATATCTCAATTTCTGTCTGTCGGTTGGTAGGTTGGTAACGCTCTGCATCACACCTTTGTTCGCTTGTCATGTAAAAACAAGAGTACTGTTATGGCTGAGACTTATTTTCTGTATTGTATGCACTTACGAGAAGGTATTAGACGGATTAAAACTGGCATATGTGTTTTTGAAATTAAACAGCGAGCTCTTAAAAAAACTTATTTTATTTTGACAAAAATGTTTCTAAGTGTTCTATGAATGTGGTGGAAGATTTTAGGCTACTTCAGTTAATAAATTTCATCCTGGGGCTTTGCCCTTTGGGGGGTTGAAATTACAATGTTATTCTAATGGGAGAAAAAGTTTGTTTTGGCACGTGTGCAAATTGAGGTTTATAACTGATTAGAAAATGTGTTACTATAGGATGGCACAATTTTAAGACCTTAAAAACTTTGTACTGTAAGAAATAGTTATATGAAGCAGCAGTTCTGCGGGCAGTGGAAAGATTGAATGGTTCTTCAATTACTAGGTTTTAAACTCTACGGAGCCACTACAACTTTTATGCATTAGTTTATTACACTAACCTTACAATCTATATACTTAATACAATAAGGGTTTTATCTGTTACATCCATTTTTCACCTGTCCTAACTAACCGATTTTTACGATTGAGGTGTCATTTTAAAGCTTATGATCTAGCGCACTGACAGCCTCTTCATACTCGCCCCAGGAGGTCGTACCACCAATGTTGTTTATGAAGAGGCTTTGCGATAGAGCTATCGCACCCCCGCCCCCGTCACGTGTGTCTGTTGTGATTTGTCAAATATTACGCAAACATTATTTCAAATT
This sequence comes from Allygus modestus, assembly GCA_963675035.1. Classification (NCBI taxonomy): domain Eukaryota; kingdom Metazoa; phylum Arthropoda; class Insecta; order Hemiptera; family Cicadellidae; genus Allygus; species Allygus modestus. Next base: position 33,782,321 of record OY776117.1, read on the forward strand.
TAATGCTTCTTCCATTGTCATTATTGTTTATCATTTCTGTGTGTCACTTTTGTGTATCGCCATTATGCATGAGTCATTTCTTAGTCTTGCAGTTTTTTTAATATGTCCATTTCAAACTTATTTCAAGTGTCTTCAATTTAATAATGTGATTTGATTTTTTAAATGTTAATTGTCAATTTTAATGTATATTTGAACCTTTCTATGCCAAATGCATTATTTCAATATACTTAAAAAACTAATGTTATTTTTGATTTTGGCTATGTTTGTCCGCTTTTCACGGGAAAACTAATTAACCGATTGCGACAAAACTTTTTCACTACAGAAATGTAATATAAATTTTCACTTGAATAAAAATTGATTAAATTGAATATTTAAACAGATGTAAATGCTAACGAAAGGCAGTACAGTATTAGTAACAGCTGTTAATTCAACTTCTTGAATGACATTATACAGGGTGTTTTTTTTAACTGTGCCACCATTGGGATCTTGTAAACTGTACATCATACAGTAAACTTTAAATGGGGAACATTCCCTTGTTTTTAAAGAGGTTTAAAAATAAGTAGATAAAACTTTTGTAAATGGCCGCCATTTTCCAATATGGCGGTCAACTTCATTTTTTCTTATGGCATACCCTGTATTTTATGGTGTTTACGGATATTAAATGAAAATGTAAGACTTTTTTATTCTTGAGTAATTTCTGATATACTTAACCGTTTATGAGATTCAGAGAGATAAAGGTAAATCATTTTTGTTGTTTTTGTTATCTGTGCTACCATTGGGATCTTGTAAACTGTACATCTTACAGTAAACTTTAAATGGGGAACATTCCCTTGTTTTTAAAGAGGTTTAAAAATAAGTAGATAAAACTTTTGTAAATGGCCGCCATTTTCCAATATGGCGGTCAACTTTAATTTTTCTTATGGCATACCCTGTATTTTATGGTGATTTCGGTTAGCAAATGAGAATCTAAGACTTTTTTATTCTTGAGTAATTTTTGATATACTCAACCGTTTATGAGAAACAGAGAGACAAAGGTTTAATATAATTCAGGCAGGCCTAGGTGTATTAGTTTCAAGTGAGCTAGTGGCTTATTCATATTTTACTTGCTGCTTATAATAAGAAAATAATTAAAGTTATCTACAGGACACACATAAAAGATTTCTTTTAATTATAACAATTTCATTTTTGATACAAGAAACATATTTACAACAGGTGTTCAAAGTGGCCACCATCTGTATAAATACAAGCAGTCGCCCTTTTTAAAACATCATTCACAGCCTTATTGATTGTGTTGTGGTGAACTCCATGAAAGATTTCTCTGACTCTCGTTGTCATATCTGCAACAGTGTTGTATCGGGATTTGTACAAATTGTCTTTTAAATAACCCCAAACAAAGAAATCCATTGGTGTCAGGTCTGGGGACCTCGCTGGCCATGGTAATGGGCCATTTGTACCAAGCCACTTTCCGGGAAAGTGAATGTTCAAGAACTGCACTACCACTTCACTGTTATGCGCTGGGGCACCGTCTTGTTGGTATATCAACTGGGTTCTTACATTTAAAGGTACATCCTCAATTGAGTTCAACAAAATGTTCTCTAAAAACTGTAAATACATGTCTTGTCAAATTCCCCTCATAAAAGTGTAGTGCTATTACTGCATTATTCAACAAAGCACACCAACAGTTTATCGAGAATCGAACTTGGTCATGTCCTTCTCTCACTACTAACGGATTTACTTTAGCCCAGTAATGGTTGTTCTTCCTATTCCACATTCCCCTATTTGAAAAGTTAGTTTCATCAGTCCATATAATGTTCGATAAAAACCCTGGTGTATTTACAGCCTCCTGAGCTAACCATCCACAAAACTCTAGCCTCCTATTTTCATCACCCGGCATCAAAGCTTGAACTTTCGCATACTTATAAGCGTGGTACTTGTTTGTTTTTAGTACTTTAAAAATTGAGGAGGTTGAAGTTTGCAAAATGGATGCATTAGAAGCAATAGAAGCATTAGGAAAAGCCTCAAAGTATGCCAAAACATCAATTTGAAATTCATCAGTAACAACTGTGCTTACTCTCTGACGTGGCTTTGCAAAAGAACCATTGGCTGCCAAGTTTACAATAAGTTGTTTGAAATACCTACGATTCGGTACTCGCCTATCAGGATACCTCTCTTGATATGCGATATTTGCTGCACTACAGTTTCTGTTACACAGAAAATACACTTCGACCATGTCAAGTTTTTCATTGTTTGTAAATTCCATAGTAAGAGAACTGTCATAACAAGCGTAATTATAAAAAAAACCAAAATAAAAACAATAAAACTGTACAAGTTAAAAACCACAAGAAATTATTAATAAATTGCACGGTGAAAGACAACTATTCTGAGACTGCAAGTTTACAGGTTAGTGATTATTGTTTATTATTCCAACAATGCTATAATGCTAATAAACAGCTGGCAATGGAAATGGACGAAAGATTAATAACAGCTGTTATGAGAGCCTAAGCCTGCCTGAATTAAATTTTTATCTCTCTGTATCTCATAAACGGTTGAGTATATCAAAAATTACTCAAGAATAAAAAAGTCTTACATTTTCATTTAATATCCGTAAACACCAAAAAAAACAGGGTATTCCATAAGAAAAAATGAAGTTGACCGCCATATTGGAAAATGGCGGCCATTTACAAAAGTTTTATCTACTTATTTTTAAACCTCTTTAAAAACAAGGGAATGTTCCCCATTTAAAGTTTACTGTAAGATGTACAGTTTACAAGATCCCAATGGTAGCACAGATAACAAAAACAGCAAAAATGATTTACCTTTATCTCTCTGAATCTCATAAACGGTTAAGTATATCAGAAATTACTCAAGAATAAAAAAGTCTTACATTTTCATTTAATATCCGTAAACACCATAAAATACAGGGTATGCCATAAGAAAAAATGAAGTTGACCGCCATATTGGAAAATGGCGGCCATTTACAAAAGTTTTATCTACTTATTTTTAAACCTCTTTAAAAACAAGGGAATGTTCCCCATTTAAAGTTTACTGTATGATGTACAGTTTACAAGATCCCAATGGTGGCACAGTTAAAAAAAACACCCTGTATAATAACAATATTTTAACATCAAGAACTAACAGAAATCAATAGAGATCAACAGATAGCAATGGGGATAACAAAAAACCACGCGAACGAAGTTGCGGGTACGAGCTAGTTTATAATAAACCGTGAGTTATTTGAATAACGTTATACCTTCACAAAACTATTCCTAGGGTGGGTAAAATAGTATTTTAGTTTTACTGGCTTGGGACGATAGTGGTATTTTACAATCTGGCAAAACTACATCGTCACTCGTTATTTAACTTTGGCGCTCGTTTGTATTCGTCCGTCCTTTGAAACTTAAGTAAATACAATTAAGTTTAGGTTATGCGTTATTATTGCAAAAGTTTTTGAAATGATGGATCAAGATTGGCTGGAAGAAGAATTAGTTGATCAAATCAGAAAATTATAATAACTAGACTTTGGCCAAGATGGTAGATCATCCATGTTGGTATAAAAAATTGGTGTACAGGCTGAGTTTTAATCATTGAAACATGTTGCATTGCATCGAATCGAATTGCATAGATTCGAATAAAAATTCTTTGAATCACATCGTTGCATCGAATCAAAATAAAATCACTGCATCGCACACCCCTACTTACTTGCTTATTAATCTGATGTATCTGTTAGCAATAAAAGTATAAATGGCAAACTATAAAATAATACTACAATTTAAATATCTGCAATGTCTTTATTTTTTGCATTTTACAACAAAACAAATAACTTTCCTATTTACAATAAACTTAATATAGTCCTAATATACTTATAAACATTTAGTCATTCAGACTGAAAATTGGTACCGGTATAAGAATCTGCTAGATCTGGTATATAACATAACATGTATTAGTAAAATATACAACACATATTGAAATAAACTTACTATAAAGTATTTAGTTACCTTCATTAATCAAGGGTTCATATATTGCATGAATCTGTTTTATTTATGGATGAATATTACCATAAAATAAATACAGCAGAAGTGATACCATAAGAGGATTATTGCAAAGAGTAACAGCTTACCTGAATCTCGATAGGCTGAGGACAGGCAGCGTCAGCCGATAACTGATATTACTCTAAATTTAATCAGAACTTAGGTTTGTGTATTGAAATTTGTAAAACAGTTACAAAAACTCCTCAACAAATCTTAATACATCCGCACCTCAACAAATCTTAATACATCCGCACGAAACAAATAGTAACAAATACAATAGCTGGCGATCAACTTTTACATTATATTTATTTATTTAATGATATAAAAAAATACTATCCATGCAAATAATTAAGTCCACAGATAAATACTATCTCATATTTTGTTTACTTTTATTACTATTTAAACTGCAACTCACAATAAGTTATTTATTCATCGCCAATTTGATAAATCATTTAGTCAAGGTCCTTAAAATACCTAGGTTTCAAAAGTTCTGCACTGTTTAAAATTAAATCAATTAACTGTACATCATTATTATTTCAAGAGTATCTTTAAGTTTTGCTTGGCTAATTTCACTTGGACACTATATTTCTCTGTGGGTACTCACCTAAAATTCCGCCTTTTGAAGGTCAGAATCAACCCCCTCCTTAAGCAACCCCTTCCTTTCCATAAGGAATGTATCACATTTTTCATTCAATTAATCAAAAACTATGTAAAGTGTAAAATGTCATACGAGGGGTTTAAGAACAGCAGCAAGAAATATGTGTTGAATAAAGATGTGTAAAGTGCGTAAGTCTCTCATTTAATTTTGCGAAAACGGTAAGATTACACTGTCATGATCACCTATTAAAAAGTACTTAGGTAGCCTAAAGACAATCCTTAGTTATTTTATTCCAAAGTTTTTCTTAAAGACATTAAAGGGCTAAATTTAATTTATACACATCTGAAGTTGTCAAATAATTATTTTTGTGTGGATCTAATAACACTGAATATTGAACAGATAAGGTCAAACAAAGTTCATGGCTCCACCTAGAATTTGTTCTACAACACCTAAACTTAGTGATTTGGGCCTAAAGTGTGTGAGGAAACCTAAATTCAGTCCTAGCTTTTAAAATTCAGGTAATGATAACAATATATCTCTCATTAAAACAAGAGAATAACAATAAAATACATACAAATCGACAGTCTTCTTTCCTCAGATTTAATCCACTAAGTTATCTATTCTTGTTCATCGCGTAGGAAAATCAGCCCTTATAAAAATGGCTGAACCCAAAACATGAATATGCAGTACCTCTTTTCTGGTGTCAACAACAATACTTACTAAGCCCATTATTCCCCCGTTATTGTTAATCAAACTCTGTTTACTTCTACTTCCGTAAAAGGCATCACAGTTGGTTTTTAAAAGTCAAATAAATGCTATTAAACTCATGTCATGACGTAGTGTAGATGTCATAGAAGAGTGACGCCAGGGGATATCGGATGGTGAATGCCACCAGGCTAAAAAACACCTGAAACAACAGTTCAAAATCAAATTATTATTTGATAATATTTTGGAAAACTAATAAAAATACGACCAAAAAGTATAGGTACAGCTACCTAGCTGTACCTATACTTTCTCAGAACCTTCTCAGTGCTTGGCACCTGGGAAAGGCGAGAAACTACTAAAATTTCTCATAAATAAAAGTAGACATTAACAAAAACAACCAAAACAATTGTTTTAAAATTAAATAAGTGATTTTTGCTTTCTGTTGACAAAAGGAGACTGTAACACTAATGGTACTATGCCAAATAGAGGCGAAAAGTCATGCCAGAGCTCACACTTACCAGATGCCAAGCACTGTGACCCCAACTGTAGATTAAACTTACAGTTAAATAATCTAATGAATTAACCTTGTTTAAAAAACTGTATTTATTTTTTTGTAGCCAAGCAAACTGGAGGTTTCTTTTTCTTACTCATAGAACAAAACATTATAGTATAGCTTAAGGGGGGGGGATAGGTGGCCCTGTGCTACTTCAGATAATAATAGTGCAATAGTAATTTAAAATACATACAAATATATACAAATCAAGATCTTAAGATCTTCCAAAATTAACCAGGAAGGTGGCGTTTTTTTGTTTGTTTGGACAGTTGGTCAAAATTAACTGCCGACACCGCCTTAACAAATACAACCATTTTATAAAGTTAACCCATTGGATACTTAGTAGTTTTTCAATGACTGTACGACCCCAAAAACCCAATTAAATTTCAATGTTTTGCATTTGGTAAATGATCTGTACAAATTTGCTTTTGCTACAAATTGTTCAAACATAGTGTTTTCTTGAAACTGGGTACTTTTTTTTTAATATGTTAATACAAAATTTAAACAAATAAAATTAATCTTTTAAATTGATTTTTATAAAGATAACAATGAAAATTTAAAATTGGTTGAAAGCAAGTATATAGTAAAAATAAAAATAAATGTCTAATCAGTTGTATGGTAAAGTGCAAAAACTATTTCCTTAAATAACACTTTTTAGCGAATTTCTCCTATAGGGAACAAGCTATTGCCGTAGGTGGCATGGTAAGACTTAAGCCCGAGACTATGATAACTTTTCGTTTTGAGGCCCCCAGATGCCAAAAACACCATTCGTGTTTATATTTATATATATATATATATATATTTATTTATATTATGTGTCCGTAAGCACGATAACTCTCGTAAAAAGGGTCCGATCTTAATTAAATTTGGTAGAAATGTGCAAAGTAGCATTTATTTGAATGAGTTTGAAAATCAGACGGATCGGACCATCCAAAAGGGTATTTGGGATGGTTTTGTACCCCAAAAATGGGTTTTTTGAACTTTTTACATATAATTATTTTTAAAGCCAAACTTTAGTTCGCATTATTGAATTCAGCTTAATATAACAAACAATTCGGTATTTTGTTCATTGCTCTACGTCAATTGGTTACCGAGATATTTAAAGTGCTAAACACAGTTGCTGTCCAATGTTAATCTTATGGAGAAAAAGTACTATTTTATATCTCGCTTATTAATGAACATATAGTAATGAAACTTGCTATGTGTCTTCATATGGTTGGGGTTTTACTTATATTTGCATACAAAGCTCATTTTTACGGTCCCCATGGCAGCAAACCTGGGTACTGAGCAGCTTTAATGTTGTTCTTATGGATAATAAAAAACATGTGATAACTTGCTTGTTTATGAACATAAATTGGTAAACCTTGGCATGTTGCTTCATCTAGTGGTGATCCATTGGTATTTGCATAAAATCCTGATTATTATATTTAGCAAACCTGCATACTCAGTCTCTATGTTTAGCTTATGGAGAATAAATCAAATGACATATTTCACTTATTTGTGAATATGATTTGATGAAAGTTGGTAAGTGGCTTCATGATGTAATGAAGTACCATTTGAAATTTGCTGAGTATGCAGGTTTGCTGCAACGGGGTTATTAGTATTTTGTTATCTAAAAAAAATGTTGTTATTGAAACCACTTTTTTCTTGAATAATTTTGATTTTTACCCATTTGCTAGACAATATATCCCAATGCAATATTTTACCTATAAAAATGGGTACAACAAATTTTAAAAAACATTAAGTCATCACGGAACAATTCTGTGATAAAGATTTTGGGCCAAAACAGCTGTCACGGAACCATTCCATGAGAAGTATTCAATGGGTTAAAATACACAACAAATCATGTAAAAGAAAGCTGGCATAAACACCTTTTTTTAGAAATGCGTTTTTTTCTTTTTAAATTAGATAAGTAATGTTTTTACAAACTCGATTATATTGTTGAAGTATTTACCCTTGTAACTAAAAATTAGTGATAAATAAAGTACAGTTATGGTTAATTGAACTTAAACCTTAACAAGTCAGAATCTTCATGTGGGTTTTACAGGAGCACAGATCTAAGGTAGATCCAACTGAAGCCAACTAGGGGTTTCCAATCAGCTTTTCATACACTAATATTGTTGTGACTTAGCCAACTAAGTTGTAAACGTCTGTAAAAATATTAAAGAACAACAATCAGCTGTGAAATATCTTAAATTAAAAACCAAAATGTTTTGTCCAATGGCACAAGTGAGCAGAGACTCACCGGGGGGGGGGGGGGGGGTAAATTTTCCCAATTTTCCTCCTACTCTCACTTTCCATCAACACATTTCCGTCCCAACACTTGCCTCTAACTCACCTGAATAGCCAGCAACACCAGTACGAGAGTGTCCTCGCGCAGAGGTCCTGCCCGAATGAGGACAAAGTTGATGAGGGTGAGGTTGTTGACCTCAATGACCTTCTCACCCCACGTCACTCTCGCAAGTCTTAGCACGTCCAGCACTCTCAGCACTACCAACCCGAGGGAAGACAACTCCGCGGTGGCAACACTGGCCATACTGGCCTCCATCAGACCCTGCTTGTTCAACCTGTCATCAAGCATAGCACCAAAATTAGATTCGGTGCAGATGGTGATTGATTTTAGTTTGTATGAATATAAACTATTCAACTATTAATATTTGTGTTTGTGTTTCACATAATTATGTAAAATTGTGTATCTTGCCAAATTTTTTATAAATAAAAATGAGCATAAGTATTTAAATAACCAACTGATTGAAATTCAAAAATCTTTGTGCAGAGCCAAAACAATTATTATTTTTGAAACTCATTCAACAAACCTGAATTTGATAAAAATAACCAAGTATGCTAATAATGAAAAAAGAGTGAATTTTCTTGAGTCTAGGTTTTGAAATTCCTAACAGGCCTACCTATATAGGTCTGTATGAAAGCCATATTATCCTTATGTAGAGTTAAATTTGCACGAATAAAAAGTGTAAGAAAATACCTAAATAGAACTATTTCAACATTGGCAATAAGTTTAACAATCATAGAGTGTGATATCATTTTGTTAAATGTAATCAGATTTAATTATTATAGGTGGCTATTGTATTTGTAGTTGTTGTAATGACAATGGTACATCTCTGTCAGACCTTAATTTATTTAAGAACTGATTTCTCAAGATTCACAAGAGTAGTTTATTGATAAGAGAATAGTGGACAAGATTCATTTTTCTAGCTATGCGTAAGTTCCAATTTTCCTTGGATTGGTTGCAGTTTGGTATGAATTGGTTCCCAATTCTCGGTTCTGAGTACTTTTTCCAAAATTGGTTTTTGGCGAATTTCCCCTATAGGGAAGAAGCTATTACCGTAGTCGGCACGGTAAGACCTAGGCCCGGGACCATGGTAACTTTTCATTTTGAGGTCCCTAGATGCCAAAAACACCATTTGTTCACAACTGTATAAATATATACATATATATTTTTTTTTCCTAAACGTAGGCCTATACTTGTGGCCTTATTTATTTTTGTGGTCCTTGATGCAGCAAACTTGCATACTCAGTCCTAATGTTTTTCTTATGGGGAATAAATAAAATGTCATATCTCGCTTATTTATTAATATGATTTGATTAAAGTTGTTAAGGGCATTCATGACTTAGTGAAGTACCATTTGAAATTCGCTGAGTATGCAGGTTTGCTGCAACGGGGTATTTTTTATTAATTGAAGACTGATATGTTTTGATACCTTTAGGTCATTTCCACAGTTATAATTATCTAACCTAATAGGAGTTCGCACGCAGCACGCTGACGTGAGAGAAGTGAATTTCCCCATAAAAACTTTTAAAACTCAAAACCAATGTAAAAAATACATTTATTCCAATATTTATTGAAGTCTGAAAACAGTGATCTTTTGGCTGTTCTGATGCTCCTGGTTTCATTTACCTGCAAAGCTGGGAATACAATTTTGCGCATTATAATGTTACGAGAAGGTCCAGACAGGCTGGAAAGTAGGCGCGAGGTTGCTGGGGAATGATAAAAGTACTCTAGCAAAAGAATAACAAGCTTTTCTAGTGTAAAACCCCCGTAAGACAACGTACTGTGTATAGTCGAAACACATTTTCTTTAATAACTCGGTAAATATTTATGATAGAATGACAAGAGAGAGCTTAAAACTTTTGCCTCACTAATTCCCATCTTTTGACATGCATTAATTTTACATATGGGGCTTTTCTGACCCTTTTTGGACCCAACAACTCAAAATTTGAAAGATTAATTCTTAAAAGCAATTTAGAGTTGTCCGATTGTTTTGCCCCACGAACTTGTCCAACTGACAGACTGACTTGTTCGAACTGACTTGTCCGAACTTGTCTCCTTTTTTGTGTCCGTTGATAAATGAGTCATTTGCAAGTGGAATTTTCCCAGAAAAACTAAAACTGAGATAAGACCAATTTTCAAAAATGGTCAAGATACTGACATAACAAATTATCGTCCAATATCTGTTCTTAGTAATGTTTCCAAAATTTTTGAAAGGGCAATTCATGCAAAAATAATTGATTATCTGGAGGAAAATAATATGCTTAATACCTTCCAGTATGGATTTAGGAGGTCTAAAAGTACTCAAACAGCCTTAATTGATTTTGTAAATGAAGTCACCAGGGCCTTGGATGGGTCACAGCAGTTAGCTGGAATATTCTGTGACCTATCCAAGGCTTTTGACTGTGTTAATCATAGCCTACTCATAGATAAGATCGGTACATTTGGAATTAAAGGGATCCCTCTTAAATTACTCAGTTCTTACCTAACTGGGCGAAAACAACGAACAAAGGTGGTGCATAACAGTGTAAATTCCAAATCAAATTGGGTTATTATCACATATGGGGTACCCCAAGGGTCAATTTTAGGTCCCCTTCTTTTTATAATGTATGTGAATGACTTGGAAACCTCTTCTAGGTTGTTTCTTTATGCTGATGACACAACAGCTTTGGTTAAGAACAACGATTTTTATAATCTAACTGTTTCACTTAAGAATGCATATAATGAATTAGAAAACTGGTTTAAAAAAAATGGTCTTTTATTAAACAATTCAAAAAGTAAAATTATGTATTTCAAGTGTATTGATCATAGCAATCAGATGGTGAAACAATTTAAGGACATGAACGTGAATTCACATAAATTTCTTGGAGTTATATTTGATGAAAATTTGAAATGGGAACAACATATAAAATATTAAATTAATAAGCTAAATAGCTTCCGGTATGCTTTAAACATTTTAAGGCAGTCAACGTCTCTTGAAATTTGCAAAACTGTTTATTATTCCTATGTGGAATGTCTCCTCAGGTATGGCATTTTACTGTGGGGATCCCACAAAAAGTCTGAACAAATTTTCAGAGCCCAAAAGGTGATTATACGTACAATGACAAGAAGAAGAAAAATAACTAGCTGTAGACCACTTTTTAAAAATATACAAATTTTGTCACTAACTGGTTTATACATTTATGAAATCATAAAATTACATTTAGAAAATCCAGATTTATTAAAAAAAATATCAGTTCACACATAGTCATAATTCAAGGCAAAAATCAAAATTTGTTTTCCCTCAACACAAATTATCCTTGTTTGAAAAAAGTCCAGAATATATGGGTATAACAATTTTTAATAGGCTTCCTGACTCAATATTTGGAAGCAACATAAAAAGTACATTAGAGAAAGTAAAACATATTTTAATAAACAGAGTTTACTATTCCATCAATGACTTTTTTAATGACAACTGGGAAATATTGTTATAATTTCTTTTGGTTTTTGTCAATTTGAGGCCAATTTTTACTGTTACAATATTTAGATATAGTTTTAATTTGTATAATTGACAATGTCACCTGTTCATCTGGAAATACCAGAACTATGTAAACGTTTTTGTGACAATAAATGACTTGTGACTTATACAAATATCAATATAACTCAAGAAGGTAAAGCCACATACCAATTTATGTTCATAATTAAGGGAGATAACACGTTACTTATTCTCCATAAGAATAACATGGGAGCTGAGTGTGCAGGTTTGCTGCTACGGGAACTATTGGCCAACAAATGTTTTTTAGTGCAAATATCAATAGACCACAACGATATGAATCAATATACCAAGTTTCATCAGGATAAGTTGATAAATAAGCGAGATACACAATTTTTCTTATTCTCCATAAGAATAACATTGGACAACGTACTGTGTTTAGCACTTTCAATATCTCTGTAACCATTTGAAGTAGAGCAATGATCAAAACACCAAATTTCACGTCTTTTTACGCTGATTCTAATGGAAAAACAAAATTTCACTTTTTCAAAAATTATTTGTAAAAAACTTAAATACCCCCGTCGCAGCAAACCTGCGTACTCAGCGAATTTCCTATGCATGAATATATTTCTTACTACCACATAAAGCCACTTACCAAGTTTCATAAAAATACATAAATAACTAAGTGATATATAGCATTTTATTTATTCTCCATAAGAATAACATTAGGGCTGAGAACGCAGGTTTGCTGCAACAAGGAAGATGAAAATATGTTTTTTTTGCAATTATCAATATAACTCAACCAGGTGAAGCTACATACCAAGTTTTAATGATTTATGTTCATAATTAAGGGAGATATAAAGCTTTACGTATTCTCCTTAAGAATAACATTAGGGATGAGGATGCAGGTTTGCTGCTAAGAGGATAATCAACAAAAAATCAATTTTTTGTGCAAATATCAATATACCAGTACTAGTTGAAGCCACATACCAAGTTTTATCAATATTCATTCATTAATAATAGATATAAAATTTTAAATATTCTCCATAAGGATAACATTGGACAACGTACTGTGTTTAGCCCTTTGAATTACTCGGCAACGGTTAGACGTAGAATCACAATTTAAACACCAAAATGATCGTTTTGTAGAGCTAAACTGATTGGTAAAAGTAAATGTGAAGTTTACAGTAAAATTAATTGAGGAAAAGTTAAAAACTATTTTCCCATAAGATTAACATGGGAGATTTTATGAACACGTTTTTTGGATTTTCTCTGCAACCACTAAACCTAGGTTAATGATTCAAAATACCAAATTATTTGTTTTTTAAGCTCTATAAAATGGCTAAAACTAAAATTGAGTGTTTTTAAAATTTTAGGGGGAAAAATTCAAAAAACTGATTTTTGAAAAATTTAAAACCCCCATAAAACATAGTCCGATCAATCTGGTTTTCGAACTTAAAGTCATAAATGTTACTATACACATTTGTGCCAAATTTCATCAAAATCGGGCGTTTCTTTCAAAAGTCATCGCGGTAACGGACACACACACACATATATATATATATATATATATACATATATATAAATTTGAACGAATGGTGTTTTTGGCATCTGGGGACCTCAAAACAAAAAGTTATCATGATCCCGGGCCTAGGTCTTACCATGCCGCCTACGGTCATAGCTTCTTCTCTATAGGGGAAATTCGCTAAAATGTCATAAATCGTTTATTTATTAATGTATATTGATGAAACTTGGTATGTGGCTTTATGTGGTTACTAACCCATTGGAGACGTAGTTTTTTAATGACTGTACGATCCCAGAAACCCAATTAAATTTCAATATTTTGCAGTGTTTTAGTAAATAAACTGTAAAAATTTACTTTTGCTACTAATTGGGCAAACACAGTGTTTTTCTTGAAGCTGGATACATTTTCTTTTTAATATGTTAATAGAAAACAAATAATAAAAAAATCATATTTAAAAATTTTGTTATAAAATACAAAATTAAAATTTGTTTGAAAACAAGGATATAGGAAAAATACAAAATAAAAATAAAACAAACTAAATTTTTAGATTTTTTGTAAAACCACTTTTTTCTTGAATTATTTGGATTTTTACGGCTCATTATCAAATTGAGAGACAATTTAAGTCCCGCTGTTATAAAATAGGTATTATTAGTGTAAAAGTGTCAATAAAGTTACCCAGCAATATATTAATATGTAAACTACTTGTTAAAAACAATTCTTCTGAAAAAATATTATCGCCAATATTTTTTTTTTTAGTGTTAAAAGCCTTTTTCGTCAGGTCGCTAACGGTCCCCCCGAGTACCGCCGATGCAATGTTTTGTTTTGGTGACTTTGCAAAAAGAAAAAAAAACCATATAAAATCTCTAAGATCATTATAAGTCTGAGTTTTTATCTATTACGTTTTAAAAAGCTAATATCAATATAAAAAAGAAATTTTTGACCCAAAATGAGAGTCCCGCGGTAACGCAATGCCCATGCACGATAATTTGAATTTGCCGCCACAATCGATCTCAGTGATCCACGAGCGCCGCGATTGTCATCAGTGTGAAGGAGATCGTTTTACTTAGTTGCATGTGAAGAATCAGTTGAGTTCTGTATTTGATTTTATAACTACAACCAAAAATTAAGGTAAGGTTTAACCAGTATATTTATTAGTAGTCAGGTCGCTAACTCTCACAATACATTGTTTCAGTACTGAACAAGCAGAGAAATTTCAATCTAACAGTCTTAATAGACGCCATAACCTAAAAAACCGTTCCCTTTTCCCGCACTATTTCTTGATTTGCAAATAATAAGGAAAGTCATACAGATTCGTCAGGTCGCTAACGGTCAGGTCGCTAACGTTGTGATCTGAGCACTACTGATAATCAGATCGCAACGTTAGCGACCTGATCGCTAACGCATGCAATGTGATGGAATATCGACCCTTACGATGCTAAAATAATTTAATTCATTCATAATTAATTTAATATTAATTAATATAGTATAATTTATTATTATTAAAGTCAAATTTAATAGTTATAAGTCAAATTTAGTACTTTTTTACACATAACTTGAAAGATGTTTACACTGAATATAAAACATTTCCAGTAACCTTTTTTGTGCTTTAAATGTGACTTTAGAGCTACATTTATACAAGGGCTTTTTAATCGCCAATCACCAGCGGCAGATGTTAGCGTGTATAACAAATGCATTAATGTTTTTCGTAAACACACACTAACATCTGTCGCCGATGATCGGCGGAAAAAATACGATTGTATTCGTACCATAATGGATCATTACATAATTTTTTGTTTTTAGGAAGCTTATGGGAGATTTCGGAAATGGCTAAAGAAAAGAGAAAACGTAAAGTAGACAACTGTGATAATGATGAGATAAGTGCGAAGAAACGAAAAGTTGATGTTGAAAACTCTGCAAAATATGAGCGGCAGAAAAAGCTTGCAGCTGAGAGACAGCGAAGATTTAAAGAAAAAATGTCTGAAGAACAGCTCGAGAAGAAAAGGGAAAGAGATAGGGAACGCCGTCGACGACTGAGGGAGGAAACAGTCATAAAACCTATAGCAGAGATGAAGGCAGCTGACCAAAAAAAAACAAAGAACCCAATGGAAAAAGTACTCTGCTATTTATAGACAAAAACAACAAAAATCTTAAGAATGCCCTGCGGAGTGAGACTCCTCCAGATTCTCAGTCTGAAGTTGATGAACCAGCCCCGCTTTCAACGCAGCGAGCAAGAGGGAGACAAAAAGTTCGCCGTGATCGTTCGGAATCCTACAAACATCGATCAACAAACAGGCCGAAGAGATAAAGAACTTGAAAAGAAAAGTATCTAAGTACAAAAAACGGCTACAGCGGGAAAAAAGTAAAAAGAAAAGCCTAAGTTCACCTTCTCCCGCAAAACAAGTCAGGGACTTGGTTGGATGTGAAAGGGTTTCTCCGAAAATTAAGAAAAGGCTCTTTGTAGGGTTTGCTTTTCAAAAGCAGCTCGAAACTCAAATAAAAAGCGCTACTCCAAAAGGTAAAGAAAGACAATTGATGTCTAAAGCAATTGGCAACAACATTTTAAAGAAGTATAGGGTACAGAATTATTTGAAAAAGGTTGTAACTTATAAATACAATAAAGTTCAAAAAGATAATGAAATTGGAAACATTGATTTAAAGTATTCAAGGAAGAAATACGAGACACTTAAAGTGAAGGAGGCTCAGGCACTAAAAAATTTTTTTGAAGATGACTCAGTCTCCAAGATGTGTCCTGGGAAATGTGACTTTGTTCGCAAAGGAAAGCAGAAAATCCAGCGGATTCTTTTAAATTCAATGAAGAATTTATACAACAAATTTATTGATGAAACCAAATTACAGATCAGCTATGTGACCTTTGCCAGATCAAGACCGTTTTGGGTCACGGTCCCCAAAGCAAAGGACAGGGAGACATGCGCCTGCATGAAGCACGAGAATGTTGAATTTTTAATTGCAGCACTAAAAAATAGCACGTTATTAAACAAAAGAATAGCTATGAAATTTTAAAGGAATTGGTTTGTTCACAAGATAATGAAATGTGCATGATCCATTTTAACTTAGAAACTGGTGACAGTTTGAAATACTTTAAGTGGGAGAAAGTAATTGAAGAGCGTAAGATCAAAGGGCAGTGTAAGCAAATCAGAAGAGTCGTGAAAAAAGAATGTTATGCTCGTGCTTCAGACATTGTTGAGCACTTAATGTCATCTTTGCCCTTATTTAGAGCCCATGTTTATAGTTTGATTCACCAAGCACGTGAACTGAAAACCCTAAAAAATCAACTTAAAAAAGGAGAGGTATTGTTCCATATCGACTTCTCGCAAAATTATGTTTGCAAGTTAAGTACTGAGATACAGTTGATGCATTTTGGAGCTTCCAAAAAGCAGATTTCACTCCACACTGTTGTGAGATACCACATGGAAGAAGAAATTTTAAAGACCCAATCATTTTGCATGGCTTCGGACAATCTCGAACATCATTGCCATGGTGTCTGGGCACATTTGCAGCCAGTTTTTAAACAAACAGCTGACGAACTTCCAGAAATTCAAATTGTTCATATTTTTTCTGACGGACCAACATCCCAATATAAAAACAAGGGAAATGTCTATCTCATGAAAACTTTACTGCCGAATTGTTTCAAAAACGTGAAAAGCTTCACTTGGAATTACTCAGAGCCTGGCCACGGGAAGGGGGCCATGGACGGGGTAGGAGGGTCAGTGAAGAGATCTGCAGACAACTTTGTTAAGTACGGGAACGACATCACATCTTCAAGTGATTTAGTGAAATGCTTGAAAGGTAATAGCACTACAAAGATTGTTGAGATAGAAGATGCTGAAATCCAGGAGTTGAAAAACATGTTGCCTAAGAAACTTCCTGATATCAAAGGCATCATGCAAATAAGACAGTTCACTTATGGCGAAAACAATATGAATGGACGGAAGTTGAGTTGTTTCAAGTGCAAACCATCCCAAAAATGTGACCATTATCATGTTATGACATTATCAAACCAGGAACCAAGCAACCAGGGAAAAAGCAGCAACAAACAGACAAAATTAAAACATCGCCCACAACGTAAAACATCAAAGAAACTGTTGCAAGTTGATGACGTTTACACTTCTTCAGACGAAGAATTAGTTGGTAAAGAAGTGAATGTAGGCACAGACAGTCCTGCAAAGTTTGTTCCATCGCATGGGTCAAAAGAGTCCCTTGTACAAGGTGCTTTTGTTGTTGTTTCGTATGAGAATGTTAGCAGGAAGGGAAATCAATGCTGTAACTACGTTGGAATAGTCCAGTCTGCCGTCGGTGAAGACCACGAAGTGAAGATTTTGTTTATGAAGAGATGTGCCAGAGACAAATCAATTTTTACTACGGATGAAAGTGATGTGCCTTATGTGTCATTGAATCAGATAAAATCACTGCTTCCCAACCCTAAAATAGTGTTAAAGGGTGATAGACTGTTTTACAAGTTCAAGGACAACATTGTTTTGTAAATTGCTTTCTTTCTTTTGTGTAATTTGTTTTTGCTTATCATGCTTACCATTAGTTCTCCAACGTCCTTGTAGGTGATAATATTTGGATTCACCCATATTACGTTCGCTATGTTACGACCATCAGATCGCTAACGTTTTTCAGTTATCAATTTTGCTACTGAATTAAGAATAGTATTTGTTAAATAACTGCTTTTATTGAACAATTATTTTATTTAGAGTTACCACTATTTTTCATTTAGCATAGTTTAATTAAATAGCCTGAAAAAGGGCCATTTCATTGTGTTTACCATCAGATCGCTAACGCCGCATCAGGTCGCTAACGCTAACAATAATGAATATAATTTTGTTAAAATAACTTTGTATTGCATTATCGGTACATTCAATTATAATGTTTAATCGCCTTTTGAAGAGGCAATATCCTTTTTCCCGAATAAATGTCACTTATTACAGTTATTCAAACTTCTTGAGTCAGTTTCATGTAATTTGTTATAATTTTTACTTATTACTTTTTTTTGTATATAGGCCCTAATACAAATTTATTTATATTTTTTTTGTTCAAATACATTATTTGAGGAACAAATTTAATGTTTTCAAATGTTTTTTAGAATTTTCGTTATTATTTGCAAATTTTACAGACAATAAAAAAAACGTTAGCGACCTGACTTTTTTCGTGCATTCGGCAAGGAAATTTATGATAAAAATTAGAAATAAACAATAATTAGCTCTGCTGAGGTTTTCAGTGTATTCCATATAACTTTATTAATTATTTGGTCAATAAAATATCCATTTTACCAAACAAATATTTTTTTTCTTTTCCATTTCCATTTTGTCCCTCAATTTGATAATGAGCCTTACCCGTTTGCCAAAAATGGATCACAATGCAATATTTTACCTATAAAAATCATTCATGGGTATAAGCTTAAAGTAAATACAATTTAAAAAAAAATAAAAAAAAATTTAAATTAAATAAAAGACATGGTATTACATTATCACGGAACCACTCCATGATAAAGATTTTGGGCCAAAACAGCTATCACGGAACCGTTCCGTGAAAAGTATTCAATGGGTTAAGATACATATATATGCATTGGAAATTCATCGAGTACGCAGGTTTGCTGCTACAGGGGTATTAATAAGAATGTCTTATAATACGTCAATATAAAATTCATAAATGTTGATAATACATGATCTGGATGAAGTTTTATCGATATTAGACAGCCCGTTTGTAATTTCAGACTTAGCAAAATGGCATGGTGACTGTCTCAGCCAATATTAGATGTTTGGATTGAAATGTATGACCATATTACAAGATCCAGGCAACTATTATAGCCGACATTACATGTTCCAGATATCGGTTACTATGGAATTGGAACTGAGAATCATTGATGAATTATTGGTTTTTGTTTTTTATAAACCTTTAAGTAACCGAGAAACAAGAAGTGGAACAAACACACCATAATTTGTTTCCAAAATATTGTGGAACATTGATAATTCCACAGCTGGAATGTAACTATTTAGTTCCATTGCTCTGGGAGTGAAAACAGTTCCAAGTGAACAAGAATTAAGTTTTCTACAGTTGTTAGGGCTGCAACAATTTGTTACAAAAACAGCTGCAGCGGATGAATCAAAAAACAGCTGTAGCGCTCCGCATGTTAAATTATCTGTAGCTGGGACTCGTTTTGGAAGCAGTTTCATGGGCTCTTTGGAACTACCTGCAGTTGTTTTGCGTAAGTAACTGCTTGGCACATCTTAAACCCTACTAGGTTACGTTCGAGGTTACCGTTCCCCACACCACACTTCCCATTCATCCCTAGCAGTTGTTTGTGACTTTTCGCACCTGTCTAAAAGAGCAAACTGTTCTAGAAACTATTTCTTTAATGATAAATTTTCTCTGGAAATAGGAATTATGAAGGTTTTAAGCCTTATTCGAGCAACTTGTTTAGTTCAAATTTTTGGATCATTAAGATATTTTTACCAGTCCCTTGAGACTCAAACCATCCAAGTTCCAATATATTTGTCTTTTGTTGTTTGGAATAATTTTTCCGATCTTCTTAATTCACATGGCAAGTGGACCTGATGGCTACCTGGGCATCCTGTGGCGGGGGCAAGGCACCAAGCGGAACAGCTGCGGCACCGAATACAGGAAGTTGATAACTTGAGGGATGAAGAACAGCAGCATCGTCTTGCTGAAGTGGCCGAGGATGCCGACCACTGCGAACGTCATGCCGGCGAAGTAGCAGAACGTGTCGCCCACAAACACCCGAGACGGGTACCTGGGGAACGAGAGAGCTGTCAGCCGACCAAGGATAAAGAAATTGTTTGTTTTTGGGGGGATTAGGAGGGCCCGGCATTGCCAGCTAGGCATGTCTCTCTTGGGGATATTACGCAGCCACCGGAAAGAGGGGGTAAAGGGACGGAAAGATGGTAGGACGGGGTCAGTCTGCCTCGCTCCAGAAAGGGAGAGAGAACCTAGCTCCCGGGCTACAGAGCATGGTATGGCACAGGGGTGACAGAACCCCAGGACGATTCACCCTCTAACCCGGACGTACCCCTAAGTCCACTGGACAGGGACCGGCATTGCACAGAGCCTCCAACCTCTTAGGGGTCGGGTGGCCCCAGGATGGTTCGTCCTCCAGCCCGGCAGACCGGAGACCGTCGGGTAAGGGCCCTTCCTTTCAGGTTCCCGTTTAGGCTGCAAGGAAGATCCACGACTCCCTCCAAGGACTCGGACCAGACTGGGTATCCAGGCTCAGCTGGGAGTCGAGGCCCCAGATGAGGCAAAGAGGAACCAAGGAAGGGAAGTTGGTCACACTGGATAGCCAAAAGACTTACCAATACTGTGACAGCTTCATTTTGTTGTACCCAATGTCACCAATATAGACCAGTCAGAGAGCCATCGAGGGCCATAATCAACTTCCTCTGCCACAAAGCCACACACTGAGTGCACATTTAGCAACTTCGCCATGTCAGTTCTAGTTCAAGCGAATTATTGCTGCATTCTTCTTTTTTTTGTAAAAAGCTTCAAATCTTACAAAAAGGATTAAATAAATGCTTAAGAGGGGGCTCCAGACTCCAGCTTCTCCCATTAGGCAAATGTTAACATTCAAGGCATGTCCCTCCTCAACAGATTATCTGATATTATTGATTTATGGTTCTTGTTCAAAAACAAACAAAAAAAACCTAGCCTTTTCAGTGAGTATAATCTTTACATTACAAATAATAATTGTCCATAAAATCCAAAAATATTCCATATTTATAATTTTTGTATGGGTAGTGATATCGAAATCCGCTCACTGAAATCGTTAGGTTTTTTGCTCTATAAAATGAGCCAATGTTGTTATTGCTGGATTAGGAAACCCCAGCATTAGCTGCTGGGCACGACTTCCACAAGCAGGAATTTCGCTCAGGTTACCGGAAGGATAGGATATATAGCAGGAAAGAAAAAGGTCGAGTGGGACAGACAGCCAAATTGACCTTTCAGAGGGCCAACTCCCGTGCTCCTGTGACAGCTGTGATCAGGCAGATCCGGTCTGCCCTCCAACTTTCCAACTAAACCGACAGGGTATCCATGTACAACAGCCAGGGACCCCACATTCTCAGGTTGGGGGACCAAACCCGGAGTTTCCGACCCCAGCTGCTGCAAATGGAGGGACCAAAGGCAAAAGGGAAGCGTGTCATAATGGACAGCCAAAAGACTTATCAGATGTAATGACAACTTCATTTGCTGTACCCAATATTAGCCTCAAAACTGGTATAGACCAGTATCAGCCTCATAGAATGGTATAGTTTTAAGGTTGTCCTGGGACCAGAATCATGGGTGAAAATGAGCCATAAATCAACGATATCTTATAGTCCTTTCAGGAGGGATGGACTTTGAAAGTTTACATTAGCCTTATGTTTTATTCCCTGGTGAAACCAGGTACGATGGCAGCTAGTATTCTTATCAAGTATTCACCTCTTGTCTACCTGGGTTTGAAACAATTTTTTCTAACTCATCGGACCTTCCAAAAAAGGAGCCTAAATACTAGTAACCAAAATATGCTACAAAAAGTTAAATATTCCCAACATAAGCTCCACCCAACATGATTGATTTGGGGCAATAGCACTACTATGACACATTTTCTAGGATCTAATCTAGGCCTACAGAGGAGGAGATTTTAGTTTTTAGGCAGTATATTATTTTATAACACTTTTGTCACTTGAAACCTCACCAGTTGTACTTCAACAGCGCCGCGCTAGTGGCGATAAAGGGCAGGATGAAGTAGAGGGAGAACTGATGAGCCTGCCACAGCGGTCCGGCCAGCTCTACACAGTTGAACACCACGATGGACAGCCCGATGACCAGCGACTGGCCCACCTCCAGGCCATTGACCCCGGCCAGGATGTTGATGGCATTGGTGCAGAAGACTGCCAGCATCCCCATGTAAATGTAGTATAACGGCCCTGTTGCAGGAACAATAAACAGGTGGGGTGTTTAACATTCTTATTTAGGAATCATATAAAAATCATAAATCAACTAGAAAACTAAAAGATAGATAAAAGCGTTAGATGTTACAATTACGCTAGCCATGTCTTCCAAGAGGGAATGTTGCAGGTCACCGGAAGGAGAGGAACTAGCAGGGATGGATAAGGTGGGTCAGGATAGAGTTGACAATTAGTCTTTTATAGGGCACACCTGCAAATCCTGCGGCAGCTAAGCAATAATGCTAAATATATTAGCTCTCTAACAGGTGATTTGCTCTACCCTTCTAGGCTGACTGATAAGGTATCCATGTTTATCAGCCAGGGACCACAATCTTAGGGAAAACGTTCCATCCCCTGCTGTCCACAAACATGGGGACCAAGGTCACAATGGACAGGAGCCAAAGGACTAACCACATGTTATGACATCTTCATTTGTTCTAGGCCTACCCAAAGTCAACCTCACAACTGGTATAAACCAGTCTGAATGTCATCCTGGGACATACAAGCGTGTTAATTTTATTTCTATTTATTTACCACCAAATCTATATTCAAAGCTCAAATTGGATACTTGCTGTACCAAATTTAAGGAGTTACCTTGGGAGTATATTTGTTATGATTCCTACAAGAATCAAAATGTATAAATAATTTTAAATGATCTTTTATGCCCAATGGTTTTAAAGTTGTTGTGGTTTTTATCTAATAGATCTGACTGTTTATAAGATCCAGACGGATGATTTAATGTTTATTAACCATCAAAGTTCAGTTGGTTCAAAACAAAACGCAACACAGGTAACTGTTCCTATATATAAAGTACTAGCTGCTATGCCCGTGCTTTGCAATGGAGTGAAAAATCAGAGTAGAAAAATTGTAAACAAAACAACGACAAGTCTGTAATTAGATATACTCCTTATAACAGCTGTTTATTTAAATGAATTGAATTAGGAAAACACACGCGACATAAACCAACACGTGTTTTGCGATAAAACTCTCCTCCATATGAATAACATGGGAACTTGGAAGTCATGTTCAACAACTTGAATGTCTGACTTGTTTTTAACATATATCAATTCCGAAAAGCCTCGCTCACACAAATAAGTAGTCGAAAACCTAACCAAACACTTTAGTACTTGAGTGAAAAGATCAGGATACTCGTTTCTTGTTGTCATCCAGAAAGATATGAGACTTTTTTCTTTAAAAGCGTCTTTCATCGTACTATCACATGTAAGCTCAATGAAACTCTCTTTATCTTCTACAGTTGGTGGCACGTCTTTCAGGGAAAACGGATTTCTAATCCAGTCATCACTTGTAGAAGTAATGTCGGGGAAGTACTTCTCAAAACTCACTTTAAGAGTGTTTAAATGGTCCTCAATATCTGTAAGAAGTGCATCACTTGGAGTCAATTCATTTTCTTGCAGCCACGATGACAGAGTTGAGAAAGAAGATATGTCCTTTTGTTTAGTTTGCTTGACGAAGAGGTCTAGTTTCCTCAAAAATGATTTTATCTTGTCTTTAACTGAAAAACTTGTTTAATGTGCTCCTTGAAGACCCATGTTTAAAATATTCAGTCTGGAGAAAATATCGGAGAGATAGGCTAGCCTTTGAAGCCACTGCTCGTCTACAAACATGGACTTCATGTCATTTTTGTCCTTTTCAGATAAAAATAATAACACCTCAGACCTCAATTCAAATAGTCGAGTCAATATGTTCCCTCTTGAAAGCCATTTAACTTCCGTGTGGAAGAGTAGATTTTTAAAAATGCCACAAGTATCTTCGCACAGAATTGCAAACAATCGCGAATTTAATGCCGAGCCTTTGATAAAGTTGATAACCTTCACGGCATCTTGCAAAACCTTACTTAAACTTCCAGGCATATTCTTAGAGGCAAGAGCTTCTCTGTGTATCATGCAGTGTGTGGCTTGACACTGTGGAGCAACCTTTTTAATTCTTGCCACAAGCCCAGTTAACTTGCCATACATAGCTCTGGCACCATCTGTGCAAACACCAACACATTTTGACCAAGACAGTCCTATTTTGGTCAAATACTCGTCAATTAACTCAAATATATTTTCAGCTTTAGTGTTAGTTAACAAGGGTTTGCAGAACAAAAAATTCTCCACAATTTCATCTTCATGGTCAAAACGAATAAATACTAACAGTTGAGCCATGTTTGTTATGTCAGTACTCTCATCAATTTGAAGAGAAAAAAATGTGCATTGCTGCAGGTACAGGGCCAGCGTTTCTTCTACATTTAGTGCCATGTCATCAATCCTTCTTTGAACTGTAGAGTTAGACAATGGAATTTTTTCTATTTCCTTTGCTGCCTTCTCTCCTAACACTGTGTTAACTATATCCTTTGCGGCAGGCAAAATAAGAGATTCGCCAATGGTATGCGGTTTCCCATTTTGCGCAATTCTTAAACTAACTAGATAAGATGCTTTCAATAAATTAGTATCTGTATGAGTAAAATTTTTCATACAAACTGATTCTTTTTTCAATTCTGTTTGCTTCCTTTTAAAAAATTCAATGGGTTTGTCTTCAGTTTCAGGATGTTTCGTTGATTGGTGTCTTTTCAATAAAGACGGTTTCAAGGATTGATTGGAGAGGCATTCTTTACAAACTATGCACTGAGGAATGGGACGTGATTTTTCAGTCCCAGCCTTTACAGAAAATCCTAATTTCAAATACGTATCAATATATTTACGGGTTGGAGGAGTTTTAAACTTATTACTTGATTTCGAATTGGAACTGGAAGAGGTTGAAGGGACACCTTCAAGAGAAGTTTTTGGATTTTATTTGAGATGGAAGCGTCAGGATTTGAGGTGGACGCCCACTAACTAAAAATCTCTTCATTTTAGGTCAAATATACAGTTACAAAAAATAGCAATTATAGTTACCAGTCAACAGTAGGCCTATCTAAGTATTAAACATACTCATAAAACAACAGTACTCTTCTTTAACACTGCACACACCACTACTCTACACTCTACACAAGGCAACAGTACTCCAAAAAGTTCTACTCATGAGAGAAAATTTACTGACTTACGTTTCCGCTCTCTACATCTACACATGAACAAATAATGTCACGACACAAACTATTTCGACAGATCATGGGGCTTTACCGAACGAATACATAGCGCGTGTTCCGTTCACCAGTGTTACCAAGTGATAAAATTCTCTGTGGATATGACCACATAAATTTTCTCTCACGTTTCAACATTTCTGCGGAGCGTGTCTCGTAACTTGAAATAGTTCAACTTAAAATACTTCAAGTTTAGACGAGTACTGGACACAAAATCATTATTCGTTAATATAAATGTGCTTGGAAAACGGGAATCTTAAAAAAAATTTACTTTGCTAAGTTGGTACGAAATTGCTTTAGCTAGGCAAAGGTGCTGCTACCTATTGGAGTCTCTCAAAACTAACTGGAAATGCGTTCTAACGCAGAACTGTGCTGGCCAAAACAGCCGTCGGCGTCACGTCGATCAGAAACGCTTTTTTTTAATTTTTCGTGCCTTTAATTTATTATTTCTTCCTTTGTCTCTCGCGTACCACCTGAAATGCTCTCGCGTACCACCAGTGGTACGCGTACCACCGGTTGAGAAACACTGCTCTAAATGATTAAGACTCTTTTCAAAGAAAATAATATATGCTACCTACTGATTAGCCTATAGCAAAAAAATCTTTACACCATAACAAGTCATCCCATAAATTTTAAATACTGACTAGTGAACGATTATAAATTTGAGATATCAATTTTCATAAGGACTAAGACCTAATTATTGTAAACATTATTTTTGTGTGGGAAAAAGGCCGAAACACAAATTTGTATTGACTAGAGACCCCTATTACATAAAACCAAACTAAACATTTAACAAACCCAAATCAACGGAGAAGCCAAACCACACCCTAAGTGGCTTAGGCACAATGATGGTAGTTGAGTTGAAGTTGACGTAGTAGACCATCAGGAGGGGCAGCGATGCGATGGTGGGGAGCAGCAGCTTATGTCTCCATCGCAGGTCCAACACATCGTCTGCGAAACCCAACAGCAGCATGCAGCAGATGGACAACAGGGCGGCCAACAGGTCTACGAACTGAGCGGAGAAACTCGGTAATAGAGGACCAGTAGGCATCAACCGGTATGCATAATAATCTAATACAAACGAGTTTGCACGCAGCACGCTGACGTGAGGGAAGTGAATTTTCACGTAACAAACTTTTAAAACTCAAAATCAGTGTAAAAACATTACATTGATTCCAATTTGTATTGAAATCTGAAAATATTGATTTTTTTGGCTGTTCTGAAACTCCTGGTTTCATTTACCTGCAATGCTGGGAATCCAATTTTGCACTTTATAAGGTTAGGAGAAGGTTAAGTCAAGCTTGAAAGTAGGCGTGAGGTTGCTAGGGATGATAAAAATACACCAACAAATGAATAACAGGCTTTTCTAATGTAAAACCCCCATAAGACAACGTACTGTGTTTGGTAGATACACATTTTCTTTAATAACTCGGTAAATATTTGTTCTAGAATGATGAAAGAGGGCTTAAAAGTTTCGCCTCACAAATCTCCATCTTTTTGCTTGCATTTTACATCTGGGGCTTTCTGGCCTTTTTTGGGCCCAAAAACTTGAAATTTGAAAGATTAATCCCTACAAAAAGGGTTTAGAGTTTTCCGATTGTTGTTGTTATGTTGTTATTGGCGGATTAGGAAACCCCAGCTTTGCTGCTAGTCACCTCTTCCACAAGCGGGAATATTGCGAAGGTTACCGGAAAGATAGGATATAGCAGGAAAGGAAAGGGTGGGAAGGGACGGCAGCCAAATCGACCCCTCAGAGGGCCAATTCCCGTGCCCCTGTGACAGCTGGGATGAGGCTCTCAACAGGGGACCCTCATTTTGCCCTCCAACAGGTCAACTCAACTGACAGGGTATCCATTTACAACAGCCAGAGACCATTCATTCTCAGGTTGGCAGGAGGGACCAAACCCGGAGACTCTGTCCCTAGCCGCTGCAAATGGAGGGACCAAAGGTGAAAGGGAAGTTAGTCATAATGGACAGCCAAAAGACTTACCATATTATGTAATGACAACCTCATTTGCTGTACCCAATGTCAGCCTCAAAACTGGTATAGACCAGTCTTAAGGTAGTCCTGGGATGTTTTCCGATTGTTTTGCCCAACGAACTTGTCCAACTGATTACAGAAAGGAATGTCCCTACCAAATTTGAAGTAAATCGGACAAAAAATGTGACCGCTAGAGTGCAAACACACAAATGTATATATACAATATTGAACGACCCCCCAAAATGTGTTCAGGGGATCATGTTAGGAACTTCTACGGATGTCCCGGGCTTAAGTTTAACCGTGAGGGTCATGCTAATAGTTCACTTTCCATAGGAAATTCACTAATAATCAATAGCTCGAGTGAATTCAATCAGTACAAATAAGTTTTATATAGACTTAGTTAACTTATTTTTACATTAGAACTGACTTGTCAAGAAATGTTCTGATCCTTTAAATAACTAAGGAATATTAAATTATAATTTTATTTCGTTTTTACAATTTTACTGATGTTTTCCTTTTAGTTTTTTAGCCCATGAAGCTTAGTCTATACCTATTAAAACTTGTTACCGACATACTATATGGGATGACAAAACATTCCAATTGATATAGATAACTCAAATTTGAAATGATCAAGATAGGCCTAGTAATATTAAAATACTTACTTCGCTGGGCAGAACACTTGGCTTATGAATGAGAAACCAACTAAATGGTACTGGTATAAACAGGAACACTGTGATCAGGAACATACAACCTGTGACCACCCCAAACGACTCGGGTCTGAAACAAAGAGTAACCTAGCCTATAAGCTTCATCACACAAAATGTCTGCACACCTTGATGCTTTAAGAAGTTAAGTCCCGGATATTTTGGTGTTTTATTGAACAATAATTATTTGTGATGAAAAAATTCTGGTCACAAAAATTGCTAGGTACCGACTGTACTTTTAAATGTTCTTTAACATAGTTCACAATTTTATTTGGTTAATGATCTCCCGGACCAAAAAAGTTTTTTTCCCTGACTCTCAACTTGGAATGCACACTTTATTTCCAATAAGTAATATTTTTAAACAATTTTTAGCAGCCTCCATCTTCCTATAGCCATCCTGTTTATTTTATTATTTTAATATATACAGTTTATTTTTGTCCAATACATTTATTACCTTACCAGTTACTGGTCACAGTTTCCGCTTCGTTGTACCATAACAATCGATTAACAAACATCTAATATAGGCCAAATTCTGATTTTCAAACAGTATTGTTTTGTGTTTAGAACTAAAATAAAAAATTCCCGGATTTGTATAAAATATCAAGCAAGACTTTTCACTGACTTTCTAGAAAGTGGGAACCATGTTTAAATTTAGCCATAAATCAGCAATTTTATATAGGCCTAACCCTGAGGAAGGACCAAACTTAAAGTTTAACATTGGTTTTATGGACGAAGAAGGTAGGAACAAGGTACTCTCTATTTCGTGATCGAAGCACCTCTTAAATACCGTACCACTCGGTTAAACACCACGATGACTAAAGTGCTATCCTTCTGGCCAGATATTTCACAGGCAGTTTCACACACATTCTGGCCAAAGAGTAGCACTTGAATCAAGGGTTTAAATCCTTCCTCAATAATTGGATTTTATGTAAAACTCAAGGAGAGTTTACCTGTCTGTAATCCAGTGGATTTTCAAGGGGCATATTTTTAAAGCAATTTATTTTGAGTTGCAATACAGATGGGATAAGTGGATTTTTTGTGTTGTAGGCTCTGATTGACTGATTTCACTTTTAGCGAATTTCCCCTATATAGGGAAGAAGCTATTACCGTAGTCAGCATGGTAAGACCTAGGCCCGGGACCATGATAACTTTTCGTTTTGAGGTCCCCAGACCCCAAAAACACCATTCGTACGAAACTGTATATATATATATATATATATATATATATATATATATATATATGTGTGTGTCCGTGGGTGAGATAACTCTCGTAAAAAAGGTCCGATTTTGATGAAATTTGGTACAAACGTGTAAAGCAGCATTTATGACTTTAAGTTTGAAATCCAGACAGATCGGCCTATCCGAAGGGGTATTTTTGGGGGCTTTTTTAGCCCAAAAATGGGTCTTTTGAGTTTTTTACATAGCCTATAATTTTTGAAAAAGTAAAATTTTATTTTTTCCCATTGGAATAAGCTTAAAAAGACGCAAAATTTGGCGTTTTAATCATTGCTCTATGTCAATTGGTTACTGAGATATTGAAAGCGCTAAACACAGTACGTTTGTACACAGTAAGTTTTAACACAGTACAATGCTATTCTTATGGAGGATAAGAAAAATTGTATATCTCGCTTATTTATCAACTTATCCTGACGAAACTTGGTATATTGCTTCATTTCA
Source organism: Allygus modestus (assembly GCA_963675035.1). Taxonomy (NCBI): domain Eukaryota; kingdom Metazoa; phylum Arthropoda; class Insecta; order Hemiptera; family Cicadellidae; genus Allygus; species Allygus modestus. The sequence continues at coordinate 33,811,896 of OY776117.1, forward strand.
TTGTGGTCTGTTGATATTTGCACAAAACCCCTTTTTTTGGCCTATAGTCCCTGTAGCAGCAAACCTGCATACTCAGCCCCATGTTATTCTTATGGAGAATAAGTTAACGTGTTATTTCCTTTAATTAAGAACATAAATTAATAGAACTTGGTATGTGGCTTTACCTAGTTAAGTTAAATTGATATTTGTATAAAAACCCAATTTTAGTGTTCCTTATTTCAGCAAACCTACATACTCAGCCGCCATGTTATTCTTATGGAGAATAATTAAAATGTCATATATCGTTTATTTATGAATGTATAGTGATGAAACTTGGTATGTGGCTTTATGTGGTATTAAGATAAATTTATATGCATTGGAAATTCGCTGAGTATGCAGGTTTGCTGCTACGGGGGTATTTACCTCTACTTACTGCATGCACATGGGTATATGCAGGAAAGCAACAGCCTACTAAAATGTTCAGGAAAGTTAAAAACTCAATTCAGTAAAGCAACCCAAATACCACACTGCATTCTCAAGCTTGGCATTCCGCACATTGGTTGCCAATATTGATTGATATATTCTAATAGCAGTATGGATTGTAAAGTTTTTTTAGACCTTATTAGTTAAGAAGATCTGATCCTAGCATAGCCAGTTATGTGCTGCTAAGCTTACTTACATTTTATCTCTAGTGGATTTGTTCATATCAATCCCGAATAAATTTGCTTTGAGAAACATTTCCCTTAGATTCGGGATTAGCCTCTGAGTCAAATAATATGATGCTACAGACATAATGAAATTAACACACAATGGCAACCATAATTCACTGTCAACAATCATCTTGGCTGTCATAAAATAGTATATAACCAATTTGTAAACATTTATATTATGAAAATATAATTATTGTCCACACTGTACTTCCTCCACGTGCACATTAAACATGAAATATTATAGCAGACGCAGACTAGTCACTTCTAATCAGAAAAGGGCACATTATCAAATCTATTATAAACATAACCCTAAAATAGATAACGACAAACAATGTCAGCTCCAGCTGGTAGACAACGCAACGGCAATGTTTAACCATTAAGTGAAGATTACATATAAAGCAAACATTTAATAGAGAAAGTCCTGTCGGTTCTCTATAAGTTCAAGGTGCTGCTTATAGGTAGCGGTAACACTAACTATAAACTACACTAATTATGCAGAAACAAAGAATCACAATCAATTAATTGTTGAAGCATCTCTTATTTACCATTTCTGGCTATAGCCCCTAACATATGGTTTTTGTGTAAGTGGATAATCACAGCTGATCATTATTCATCCTATATCCTATACTCTAAAATGAGTAAGGTTTGCTAGTATGTTTGCTTGCTTGCTTGTGACACTGATCTCAAAAACGGCTCCAACGATTTCCTTCAAATGTTCGAAATAACTAATTTCTGGGATACAAATAAGTTCTATACAGGCGTCATCCCCAGGAAAAATCAAATAATGTAAAAAACTGAAATGAAAAGTTAAACAAATTAACATTGGAGACGATAGAATTGGAACAGTCCGGACCTCCCGCAGTGCCGTCCTCGCGCAGTAAAAATGTTTCGCGGGGAACTACATGCGGAGGACGGAACATCTGCTAGTTTAAATTATTGTGACTTTTGATGAATACAGATTATTGTTTGTTTTTTAGCGAATTTCCCCTATAGGGAGGAAGCTATTACCGTAGTCGGCATGGTAAGACCTAGGCCCGGGACCATGATAACTTTTTGTTTTGAGGTCTCCAGACCCCAAAAACACCATTCGTTTAAACTGTATATATATATATATATATATATAGTGTGTGTGTGTGTGTGTGTGTGTGTGTGTGTCCGTGAGCACGATAACTCTCGTAAAAATTATCCGATTTTGATTAAATTTGGTATAAACGTGTAAAGCAACATTTATGACTTTAAGTTCGAAAACCAGCCAGATAGCTCTATCCGAAGGGGTATTTTGGGGGGGTTTTGTAACCCAAAAATGGGTTTTTCAAATTTTTTACATAATTTTGGGAATATTCAAATTTTAGTTTTTCCCATTGGATTCAGCTTAAAAAAACACACAATTTGGTATTTTGATCATTTCTCTACGTCAATTGGTTACCGAGATATTGAAAGTGCTAAACACAGTACGTTGTCTAATGTTATTCTTATGGAGGAAAATACAAATTTTATATCTCGCTTATTTATGAACGTATACTGACGAAACTTGGTATACGGCTTCATCTGGTTGTGGACCATTGATATTTGCTCAAAAAAACTATTTTTTACCAAAGGCTCCCGTAGCAGCAAACCTGCGTACTCAGCCCCATGTTATTCTTATGGAGAATAAATAACGTGTTATCTCCCTTCATTATGAAAATAAATTAATGAAATTTGGTATGTGGCTTTACCTGCACGAGTTATATTGATATTTGTATAAAATCCCATTTTTTGTGTTCCTTGCTTCAGCAAACCTGCATACTCAGCCGCCATGTTATTCTTATGGAGAATAATTAAAATGTCATAAATCGTTTATTTATGAATGTATATTGATAAAACTTGATATTGAAAAATGTTTTTAAGTTTTTAAAAGATTAGGAAGCGTTATTAGTTTTAACTTTGAATGAGACGCCATTTTTACTAGGGTTGGAGAACAGTTTAATTAATTTTACACAGAGTCAGCAGCAGTAATATAACAATGAAACATTTTTACATTACTCACAGATAACTAAATATTAATTCAATGAGGATAATTATACTATAATAAGTTACATGGTGAATCATATCATTAGTAGGCTATATATATTTTAACACACACCCTTAATGTAATTTTTTTTTTTTTATGTTTCAACTATTAGGCTACACATAATATTAAATTGAATTGAACAATTAAAATCATATAACATATTATTAACATAACATAAGCATTTTTATAAAATATTCAATGACAAAAAAAACAAATTATTATAACTTTTAAAGTAATTAAATTATAACTATAACATCAATAAACAATGACAATGAAGATTGTACAAGACAAAATGCCTAACTTTTAAATGGGCTATATATAGGCTTAGTCACATATTACTGACAGTTATAAACTTAATAGGCTATATCATTTAGGAAGTGTACTTATTCCTTTACACATTTTTCAACAATATATTTGAAAATTTTTCAAATTTTGTGCTTGACAAGGGTTTGGTGAACACATCGGCCAACTGATTCTCCGAACAGCAGTACTTTAAATCGAATATCCTTCATGAAATTGTTCGCTTACATAATGGAATCTAACATCGATGTGTTTACTTTTTCTGTTCATCTGACCTGACTTTATTAGCTTTATAGCACTTTGATTGTCTACATGTAGGGTGGTTTTCATAGACTTGTCCGTTAGTTCTGTGATTAGAGTTTTGATGTACTTTATTTCTTTGCAACATTCTGCTGCAGATATGTACTCAGCTTCAGCTGTTGAAAGAGCAATAATTGGTTGTTTTTTAGAACTCCATACAATAGGTGAATTTCCGAGCATTAGAACATATCCACTGGTACTTTTCCTGTCTTTTACATCTCCTGCATAGTCTGAATCGCAATACGCTTGAATTGTTACTTCTTCAGATTGCGCTGAAGGAAAAAATATTCCTTTATTTACTGTTCTTTTCAGGTATCTTAGCGTTCTTTTTACATTTTGTATGTCTTTCTTCTCTGGATTTTCCATGAAACGACTTTCAAAATTTACTGCAAATGACATATCTGGCCTGGTTTTATTTGTCATATAAAGTAAGCTTCCTACAGCTTCTCTGTAGGGAAAATTTATTCTTTTACCTTCAACTTCAGTAGTCTTTTCTTCATTTATAATAGGGGTAGATACAGGTTTGCAGTCTATCATGTTGAAGTTGTTCAGTACTTGATTAGCATAGTTTTTCTGTGTTAGACCTTCGCTTTTCCTAGTTATTTCCATTCCAATATACACAGATGGATTTTTGTTGCTTGTCATCTCAAAATTTTCCTCAAGTTTTTCTAGCAGGGTTTTCAGTTTGTTAGGGTCTTTTCCCATTATTAATCCATCATCAACGTGAATCGCTAAGTATAGTTCATTCTTTGTATCTTTGAAAAGGTACTGGTCCGTTTTAAGTTGTTTTAGACCTTCACTTTTAAGAACTGATGTTAGTTTTTTATCCCACTTGTTTGGAGCTTGTTTTAAGCCATAAAGAGCTTTATTAAGTTAGCAGATTTGTCCTTTCTCTTCAAATCCTTCTGGTATTTTCATATATATGTCATCTTCAATTTCTCCATACAGGAAAGCAGTTTTCACATCAAATGTTTGAATGTGCAGGTTTTCTTGTGCAGCCAATGAGAACAGGATTCTCAGGGAAGCACTTTCTATTACTGGACTGAAGGTATCTCTAAAATCTAAACCATTTTTCTGTTCACAGCCTCGAATAACGAGTCGAGCTTTATAAGTTCCATCGTCTTTTACTTTAAACACCCATCTACTGCTTAGGATTTCTTTTTCTGCATTTATTTGGTTTTCATCAACTATTTCCCATGTATGATTGTTTTCTAATGAATCTTTTTCTTTTTGTATTGCTAGTTGCCATTTGTTTTTATCATTGCCTGTCATACACTCATCATAAGTCAACATTACTTGGCCGTTTTGGAAATTTTCTTCATATCTCGCAGGACGTTTAATATTTGTTCTTGGTCGCAAACCATAGCGCCGTTCTTGTTTCATTTCATCATTTATATTAGGCCTAATTTTTTCATGTGTTTCTTCTAGGTCTGTAAATATCTGATCATCTTCGGGTCTTACTTCCATTTGGTCTTCATCTCTGTTTCCTGGAGCATCTAGGTTGTCGTCAGGTCGATTATTTTCATGTTCATCAGCATTGATTTTTACATTCTGATTGTCAATCACTATTTCTTGCATTTGTTTTACGTTCCTTACAGGGTTAGGATTATTAAATATCACATCTCGTGAAACAGAGATTTTTCTTTTTACTGGATCCCACAATCGGTATCCGTTCAATGTGTATCCTACAAAAATAGCCTCTTTACTTCTGGCCTCTAACTTCTTAAATTTACCTAAAACCTTTGAATAGGCTACTGACCCGAAAATCTGAAGTCTAGAGAGATCTGGTTTTCTGCCATACCACTTTTCAGCAGGTGTTGTGTCTAAATTAGCAGTAGGACTTCTGTTAGTTAAGTATGCAGATGTTAAAATAGCTTCGCCCCACATTTCTTTATGCAAATTTGAGTCAAAAATCAACGCTCTAGCCTTTTCCATCAACGTACGGTTCATTCTTTCCGCAGTTCCATTAAGTTGGGGAGAATAAGGTATCGTGTAGTCAATGACAATTCCTTTTAATTTACAATATTGTTTCAGACCGCTGGCGATGTATTCACCACCATTGTCGCATCTTAGCTTAGAGATTTTACAATTAAAATGAGCTTCGGCTTCATTTACATACTCTTTTAAATATGAGAACACTTCATTTTTAGATTTCAATAGGTACACTTTACAAAAGTGAGTGTAATCATCTATTGCAGTTAACAAATATTTTTTACCATCATAAGTCAGGGGATCAATGGGACCACAGAGATCCGAATGGATAAGTTGCAAAGGTCTCGAAGCTTTTTCTCGAGATGTATTAAAGGGATTTCTTACTTGCTTAGCCTTACAACAAATGTCACAAAATTCATCCTCACATATGGTAAGATCAGCTGGCATACCATTACTTATTTTTTGTTAACTTTTTTAAGTACGCAAAACTAATATGACCTAACTTTCTATGCCATTCTTGAGAAACTTCATTAAGTAACCTACTTTTAACACTTGACTTAGCATCACAGATCTGATTTTCACTAGGCCTATAGTCTACATGTACATTAGTTTTAAGGTTAGGTTTACAATCATTTTGATCAATTTTGCTAACAGCAGCTATTTCTTTAACATTTTCACTATCGGTTAGCTGAACTACATATAGGCCACTTTTATTTTTACAACCTTCTAAGACTACAGAATGATTTTTTAAAACTTGTACTTTGTTTTTGGTGAACAATACCTCACCACCGTTTTCAGTTATTGCATTTACTGACATAAGATTGTTACTTAACTCAGGAACATAGGAAACATTTTTTAAGGTACATTGCTCAGAGTCAAACTGACCTATAGCTGTCTGTTGCATGGTTTGATCTTTCTTAGCAACAAATATATTTTTACTACATGATTTTACATTTTCAAGGACTGAAAAATCGTTTGTCATGTGATTAGGAGTGCAACCACTGTATACAATAAAAGATTTAGTTTTAGCAATATCATTAGGCTTACATAGATTTACACTAGTCTTAACAGTTTCACATTTTCCAGTTTCATAACCTAGGCCTACTCGGTTTGATGATATATTTTCATGGATCGTTAGAAAAGATGTTTTACATTGATAGCTTTGTTTATTAGGCTTGTTACGGAAAAAACAATCTTTTTCAGTGTGGTTATTTTTCTTACAAATATTACAATACACTTTAGACTTTGATTGCTTATTTTTCAAAAAACATTCCCTTTCCGTATGATTAGTTTTCTTACAAAAAATACAAAATTTATGTTTATTGTTAGGACAGTTTTCACGAATATGACCTGCTTCTTTGCATTGATAACATTTTACTATTCTAGGCCTACCTTGAGGTTTAGTTTTGAAAGCTACTTGCTCACAATCACCCATGGTCTTTGTTTCTTCCTGCATCAGCCTCGCCTTTAGATTGTCCAGGGTCTTGTCCTCGGAGTTTGTAGAGTCCCACGCACTTGAGAAATATTTGTAATGTTCTGGTAGAATACTCAGTATTTTCGTGATCAGCATCAAGTCGTCCACTTTCTGGTCCAGCCTGTTGAGTTTGAATGATAGGTTCTGAATGTAGGTTATGTTTGACATCATGTCCTTTTGTTGGTCGTATTTGTAGTTGTAGAACTCTTGCAGCAAAGAACATTTTTGCTGGGATGTATCCCTTTGAAATATTGTTTTTAGTGTGTCATACATTTGTTTAGATGTCTCACAGGTAACAATGTGCATTTTTACTGATTGTTCTAAGGTCATTAAAATGATATGTTGGGCTTTGGCATCTAAAGACTTCCATAATTTTACCTTCTTTGCATCTTCACCTTGATTTTCCAGAGTTTCTGTTCCATCTACTATGTCCATAAGGTTTCTGGCTTTGATTACGATTTTTATTTCAAAATCCCACATATTAAAAGAGTCGGCGTCTCTCAGCTTCCCCACGTTCAACACGTCACCATCACTACCGGCACTCATTTTCACTCTTACTTTTACTGACTTAGGTACTTCCTAGTATTACTTTTACCCCCAATAGTTAATTATACTGTTTTAAGTTATTTTAAATTATTCTGGGCCCCATAACCTGAAAAATGTTTTTAAGTTTTTAAAAGATTAGGAAGCGTTATTAGTTTTAACTTTGAATGAGACGCCATTTTTACTAGGGTTGGAGAACAATTTAATTAATTTTACACAGAGTCAGCAGCAGTAATATAACAATGAAACATTTTTACATTACTCACAGATAACTAAATATTAATTCAATGAGGATAATTATACTATAATAAGTTACATGGTGAATCATATCATTAGTAGGCTATATATATTTTAACAGATATGTGGCTTTATGTGGTTAATATACATATATATGTATTGTAAATTCGCTGAGTACGCAGGTTTGCTGCTACGGGGGTATTATTATATTAATTGGAATATCTTAGGTACCGCAGACCGGGGTTACTTTACGCCTTTTCAGGTAGACTTTGCTCCATGCAGGGCCATTTTGTTGACATCATTATAAAATTATATGACTTTGTACAAAGGCTGGTATATATATTTTTGTCTTTGGTTGGCAACTCTGCTTTCAATTTATACCACGGAACCTACTTTGCTACTTTCCCTCCAATTCGTAAGCCTTGGACAGAAGTAGAAAAGTTTGTTTCGATTTACACAAATGTTTTGTGATTGAAATTTCATCACTGCAAGACGTCTAATCTCCTTTACTGTCCACCCAGGCATAACATATCAGATAATCAATTTACTGCATTTTTTAATACTTTAGGATGCAGATTTATCTCTGGAGGTGACTATAATGCTAAGAACCAATTGTGGGGTTCAAGGCTGAATAACCCAAGGGGAAGAAGACTTTTTAAATCTATTGAGGACAACAACCTACAATATGTCTCATCAGGGGAGCCAACCTACTGGCCAACAGACCGTCAAAAGATCCCTGACCTGCTTGATTTTTTTTATCATGAAAGGTATTTCTGAAAATTACACGGACGTTACCCAGTCCCTCTATCTGTCTTCAGACCACTCACCTGTAATTTTAACAGTAAGCTCGACAATAATCACCAAAGAAGCACCCTCCACTTTGCATAACAAACAAACCATCTGGTTACACAGTTTAAAGACGTTATCAACAGTAGACTTGATCTATCAATACCCTTAAAAACCAACGAAGACATAGACGACGCGGTTGAACTCTTCAACAATTTAATTCAACGATCTGCTTGGGAAGCAACCCCTACGTTGTCATCTCGACTACAAACTACCAATGGTATTAACTATCCTGTTCAAATAAAGAAACTTATAGCGGAAAACGTAGGCTTAGGAGGATCTGGCAGACTACAAGGAATCAACATTGTAAAACTAACTTCAATAGACCTTCCCAAAACCTGAAAAGACTCTTAAAACGTATCAAAAATGAATGGTTTGAGGAATTTACGAGTAATCTTTCTCCAACAGAAGCGACAGACTACTCTTTATGGAAGGTAACTAAGAACTTTAAGAGACCAAAATCAGCTATTCCACCTTTAGTAAAACCTGATGGTTCATGGGCAAAGAGCTCGGTTGAAAAAGCAGAATTATTTGCGTCGCACTTCTCATAAGTATTTACGCCACATCCCAGTGCAACTGACTCTCCCGAGGTACAAGATTATTTAGATTCTTCTAATCAACTGAATTTTCTAATTCAAAACTTCACTAAAAATGAAACTAAAAGGTGCATTATTCATGAAATCGGTTTGAATAAATCTCCAGGATATGATCTGATTACTGCAAAGATATTAAAAGAGCTCCCAGAGGAAGGTTTTCAGTTTCTTACTCTCATATTCAATGCAGTTTCCACCTGGAGTACTTCCCGTCTCAATGGAAGGTTTCAGAAGTTATTGTACTACCCAAGCCTGGAAAACCCCCAAACGAAGTAACTTCTTACAGACCCATCAGCCTCCTTCCAGTAGCGTCAAAAGTGTTTGAGAAACAAGACTAGGCCCACTGTTGGATGTTATACCCAATCATCAATTTGGTTTTCGTCAAAGACACTCTACTATTCAACAAGTGCACAGACTTTCGGACAAAATTCGTCAAAGCCTGGAGAGGAAAGAGTATTGCTCTGCTGCGTTTCTTGATGTTAGCCAGGCGTTTGATAAAGTGTGGCATCCTGGCCTTCTGTATAAAATTAAACGTTCTCTCCCTCACAACTATTTTCTGTTGCTCAAATCATATCTGGCAAACAGACATTTTAGGATAAAATATCAAGACATTTACACCAACCTATGTGAAATAGAATCAGGCGTGCCACAGGGAAGCGTTCTAGGGCCACTGCTGTATCTCATATATACGTCAGACATACCAGAACATCCAAATTTATTATTTCTATCCAGCACCTTTGCGGATGACACAGCACTCCTAACCTGCCATGAGGATGCGTTAATAGCTTCCCAAACCCTACAAGATAGTCTTAATAATCTCTTCACATGGCTGAAAAAGTGGAGAATCAAAGCAAACGAAAGTAAGTCCATACACATCACGTTTACTACCAGATCAGCTAATTGCCCTCCAGTCCACTTAAATGATGTACTTTTACCTCATCAGGAAGAAGTGAAGTATTTGGGAATTCATCTTGACAGACGACTCATCTGGCGAAGCCATATATGGCACAAACGACAACAACTTAATTTGAAATTCCGTCAGATGACCTGGCTTATCAACTCAAAACTTTCAATTGAAAATAAACTGTTACTCTACAAGGTTGTCCTCAAACCTATTTGGACATACGGCATATCTTTATGGGGAACAGCCTCGAAATCAAACATTGGCATCTTGCAGAGGTTCCAGTCCAAGGCGTTAAGGGTTATCCTGAAAGCCCCATGGTATGTGACTAATGCCATCATCCATAACGATTGAAAAATGCCATTTTTTGTAGAAGAAGTAACAAGATTTAGTGAAAAATATCTTGTTAAGCTCGAAGACCACCCAAACCATCTAGCCCTTAACCTCCTGGACAACAGCCAACATGTTTACAGACTCAAAAGGCACAATATACTAGATCTGCCAAATAGGTTTTTACAGAATTGAAGTATTTTTGTTTTGTTTTAATTTGTCAGGACTAATTCTGTTTGGTTACTAACTCATGTTTTCTCTCCATTTGTTTCATATATATATCCTTGTCATAATATTTACTTATTGTTTTATGTAAAAGAACAGATTGTAAATAAAACTTGAGTCAAAAAAATTCCTGAATTTGTCGTAAGCTTAATACATTAATAAGCCTACATCCAGATAAACCAAGGAATATTTAGACTAAAATACAAACTGTTATAAAAAAAACAAGAACGTAACAGAAATATAATATAGATTGTTAATATTATTTATGAGAGGGGTGTTGCCTCTATTGATCTTGAGTTTTATAATTTATTCAACGATTATTAAGTGAAGTATTTTCTAACTAGGTATACGCTCCTATGTCCCGTAATAGGATGAAGCGAGGATTTCTAATACCACCATAATAGGCAGTATAGGTGCCGGATTAATTAATTAAAAGTAACTTACCTAACCTCACCTAGGCCCACATTAATACTTCGACTAGCCTACCACATTCCAGTTTATTGTTGAATCTTCTAGGCCTATATTAGGTGAAGAACCAAAATTTATTCGCCCTGAAAAATAACTACTTACCACATAAACATTCCTCCCAGAATAGTCATTGTGTAAACAATTTGTCTTTGAATTCTGTATTGTTAATTTGAAGTGGATATAAATAGGCTATAGGCAATAGGCATATATTTGAACAAGTCTTTAAGTTCCACTTACTTCTGACCTACCAATGCACAACGTCACTTTTGAGAATCAGGCAATAATTTTGGGTCAAATTATTGTCAGGGAAAAATCTAGTACAGTACCCGGTAAGACTTAGACTAAATGTGAAAGTATTCTCGTTGGTCGAAATCTAAACAAACATTATCATATTTGTAACGTGTCGCAGATTAATTGACTACAAGTAACTTACCAAACCTCACCTAGGCCCACATTAATACTTCAACTGGTCTACTACATTACAGTTCATTGTAGAGTCTAATATATTAGGTTAATAACCAAAATTTGTACACCCTGAAAAAGAACTACTTACAACATATAAACATACCTCTCAGAATAACCACTGTTTAAAATTTGTCTTTGAATAGAGTTAAGTTTAAGAGAATAAAATAGGGGTAACCCCAGGGCTCTGAGGGGTGGGATATTTCCGGCTCAGATACCTGGGGTTACCACAGTAGGCTATGGACGAAAGTTTGAGTAAGTCTTTAAAGCCCACTTACTTCGTACCTACTAAGGCATAACTGTAGTCAATGTTACGGTACTTTCAAGAATCTGACATTGCCTTAGTTATTATAAAACATTAATGTAATTTCAAACCCGCAAATTAATATAGCTATGAAACTATGTTAGGATACTGCCCTATGACAGTTTTTTATGAATTTATACGATATATTAGTTGAAAAAAAATTGAGTTTTGCCAAAAGCCAAAATGTTATTTGAACACATGATTTTTAAAAAATGTTACGAAAAACAAGAACAATTAATGGCGGTTTTCCAATGGCACCAAACACTTCCGATTTAACCAAATTTACTGACACTACGATTTTTGAAGACAAGATATCAGCACTTATAAGTCTCACGCACAAAATTGTGTTCAAATTATAACTACAACTAGGCTATATTGATCCGTTACTGCTACGAGGTAATTTTTTATATACAAATGAAAGTTAAGAATCTCCTCTTTTAATTTATTGCCAGAATCACAAATGACGAAAAATTAAATATGAAACTATGTGTATAAATAACCTAACTAGGCTCTTAACAAAACTGAAATGTAGTAGGTTAGAAATCTATATCTCTTACTGAAATAGACCCTATAAGGTTTTAAGTAACAATTTTAACGCACAACGTAGGCATAGAACAACGATACATTAGCCTCAGGCTGTTTGGTGACTTTAGTATTGTTGTTGGCTAGGACTGATTTTTTTACATGTCACAGTTTCTTTTAGTGTCAAAGTCATGACAAGTTATTCAAACAATAAGAAAGTCATAATAATTAGATATGTATAACATTAGACTACGCCTAGGCCTAACCAAATTTTTCATTAACAATATCCAACATGTAACAGGGGGAAATATCCCCCTGAAATTTCAAAAATACATGTGAAAAACGGGAAAAAGAGTGGGATGTTAGTAAGGCCAAACCCTATCCATCGCAAAAAAAATAATCCTAAATAAATACGCCACTGACAAGTAATAGAGCTAACGCAAACTTACCGTACTAATTACTGAAAACTATATCTTAAAAATCAACCAATTGTATTGTAAAATGAGACAGTTTGGAATTTTTGTGTGATAGGCTATCAGAATTGTTCAAATCTGTAGATCTATTGAACCATAGTTTACATCGTACGTACAGCTTAAAGTCGTAGCCGAGTAGACACAGACTGTGTAGCCTTTCCATATGGCCTACAACTTCCATTACATTTTATAGGCACTTTCACTATAATACTGAATACATAATTTTGATTGTTTTAAAAACGAATAAATTTGGAATGATTCTATTACAAATTCTTGATTCAAAACTCATTTATTCGCAAACGCCATTAACTGAACTACTGAACTAACCGTTCACTACCGGCCGGGAGACCGAGACCACAGACTTCAGACGACATAAACAGTTGTTTTGGTAGTATTCTGTTTGACTGAAAATCAGTTGAGCGACTGTTTGCTTACCATACCTACTACCCAACCCAAGACACATCTGAATATTTCCGGAAAATTAAAAAATAGAAATATAGCAAAATAATAATCCAATTATAGTTTATTACCACCCTTTTTACAATTAAGAGCTACCCTGACAATTTCAAAGCAATTCATCAGACCGTTAAACAGGAGTTATCGTAACAAGAGACTGACTAAACACGAGTATGAAGGATTCTATTCCTCGCTTCGCTCGCTTCTTCCAATTAGTATCCTGTAGCCATTTAAAAATGGACAGTTGAATAACGCTGCCGACTTTGGTTGCGCACTTTCGAATCTCGCAGGAAGTTCAGTGCACCTGCCGTTTTTCGGCAAGAGCGTTTTCCTAAACTGCGATATTCAAGTATGGAGTGCGCAAGTGATTCAGTAGCCTAAGCCTACGACATAAGGCCTTTTGACGGTCATTCATAGTCGCCATGCCTGTGATAAGTAAGTTTAAAAGAAGACAAATTTGTGCGGTTTGTTGTTTTCGCTCATCGAAGACTTGGACGAGGATAACGATTTTATAATCAGTTCAACGACAGTGCGGTGAGGAAAAATCGTCAACTGTGCCGCAGTTGCAGTACAGCCTAACTGACACACCAAGAACATTCCACATATATATTTCTGTTTCTGTTGTACAAAGTATATTTGAATTTTTGTTTTGGCTTTGATTTTCAGAGTGGACTCCAACCACGGTGACTATTTTTGTAAAGTAAGGATTAAATTACCTTACTTTATATAACTTGTCACTGGAGAGGCCAATGCAGAATATTTATTGTTTTTTTACTGAAGTTATAAGTGTCGAGTTTCTAACTCATTTAATCATTATTTATTCTCATAACACTCATATCGCACTTGTAAACCAGTAAGATTAAAAAATTGCAAGAATTTGTTTTGTAATAGTAAAATTTCAACTGCCAGTTGTAAATTCATACTACACCTTGTAGAGTTTGTGTTGTAATGTTTAACTTGTAAATATGTTTAATTTAATATAACATTCTTCTATATAAATAAATCTGTCGCCAAGTATGTAAAACCACTGTGTTGATAAAAACGATAATATTTAAAGTAATTTCAAACTCATTAAAAAAATTCTTAAAATAAATCCCATAACCCTGTTGAAAGATTGATTTAAACGTGAAAGACTTGAATACAAATCATTTCATGTCAAAAATAACCTTCAAAACATTAAATAAATAAAGCAGACAGTATGTAAACATAGCAAAAGTCGATTGTTTATATTTACATCAAGCGACATGATTATTTACATTTACATCATGTGGCATGTTGTTCTGCTAGTCGTCAGGCGATCAGTCCCAAGATACTAAGTGCACGGTTTGGCAACGTTGCATTTTATGCCACCCGCCAGTAAGCCTATCCAGGACATAGCACGGTATTAATTCTACTAAAATGTTACTAAGACAAATGTCATGCCGGAATAGGATATGCTAGCCCGGCCATGCTGGATTATGGTATACCAGAGGCATATACAGTTAGTATGTTGATTGCAAATTATATATTATGTACAATGCAATTTAAAGGCCCTTTTGTCCTATATAGCATTTTTTACAATCATGGCAAGTTAATGTTGATATTGCCGAAATTATGAAACCATCTTCTGATACACCAGTGGATGATAAACCCACTGCGCAATAGTATTTGTTTATTTAAGCACGTTTTACTATTAATGCCTTTATCTCTTCTCATTTCTCTTAATACCGTTTCAGTGAAATGTGTAGTAACCTCGGGGAGTGCTCTATTAACCTATTCCTACTGTATATTAACCTCTGGTATGGTCAAATATACCAATATCCGACATGACCGGGCTGGCATATCCTACCTCGGCATTACATTTCCTATACTTACTGTATTTTAATCTATGATATGGTTAAAATATACCAATACCATGGCCGGGCTGGCATGTCGCAGGCCCGGCACGACATTTTCTTTAATAACATATCACTGGAATGTATACTAACTTCAACTTCGGGGAGTGCTCTGTTAACCTATATCTACTGTATATTAACCTCTGGTAAGGTCAAATGTGTCAATATCTCAAATATCTGATATGGCCGGGCCAGTGACATGGAGCTATTTGCGTCGACAAAACGAGCCGGTGATTTTGTCAGGTTGGTAGACAATAGTGAGAACAATGTCTTTGAACTGCGGTAATAGGTTGTTCAATTCTTCTCAGCTTAATCACTTAATCGCTGAATGAAACGTCGGCGCAACTATGGAATATTTTAAGGCGAGAATTAATTAATAATAAGCTAATATAATTATGCAAATCACTGGAATGAAAGTAAACAAAATTGGAAATAATATTTTTCCATCTTATGTACGTATTTGTTCTCGCCGTGAAATGTGATAAACTGTGAAGAAATTAGTATATACAAGTTTATTAATTTTGAGTGACTAGTTTTGTGTAGTTCCCCCGCACAAAATGGCGGTTGCGACTCGCAATAGAGTTAATTGGTGTTTTTAGGTAATTTCCCTATAGGGAAGAAGCTATTACCGTAGGTCTTGGTAAGACTTAAGCCCGAGACCATGATAACTTTTTGTTTTGAGGTCCCCAGATGCCAAAAACACTATTCGTTCAAATTTATATATGTATATATATATATATGTGTGTGTGTGTGTGTGTGTGTGTGTGTGTGTGTGTGTGTGTGTGTGTGTGTGTGTGTGTGTGTGTGTGTGTGTGTGTGTGTGTGTGTGTGTGTGTGTGTGTGTGTGTGTGTGTGTGTGTGTGTGTGTGTGTGTGTGTGTGTGTGTGTGTGTGTGTGTGTGTGTGTCCGTGAATGCGATAACTTGAGTAAAAAACGTCCGATTTCGATGAAATTTGGCTCAAATGTGTAAAGTGACATTCATGACTTTAAGTTCGAAAACCAGAAAAATCGGACCATGGGAAAGGGGGTTTTAACATTTTCCAAAAATCAGTTTTTTGCACTTTTCACTCTGAAATTTTTAAAACACACAATTTTTGTTTTAACAATTTTTTAGAGCTTAAAAAAATTAATAATATAGTATTTTGAATCATTAACCTAGGTTAAGTGGTTGCGGAGAAAATCAAAAAAACGTTTTCATAAAATCTCCCATGTTAATCTTATGGGAAAATGGTTTTTAGCTTTTCTTTAATTAATTTTACTGTACATTTCACATTTGCTTTTACCAATCAGTTTAGCTCTACAGAACAATCATTTTGGTGTTTAAATTGTGATTCTACGTCCAACCGTTGCCGTGATATTCAAAGTGCTAAACACAGTATGTTGTCCAATGTTATCCTTATGGAGAATATTTAAAATTTGATATCTCGATTATTTATGAACGTATATTGATGAAACTTGGTAGGTGGCTTCACCTAGTACTGGTATATATATATTTCCACAAAAAAATGATTTTTTGTTGATTATCCTCTTAGCAGCAAACCTGCATTCTCATCCCTAATGTTATTCTTATGGAGAATACGGAAAGCTTTATATCTCCCTTAATTATGAACATAAATCATTAAAACTTGGTATATAGCTTCACCTGGTTGAGTTATATTGATAATTGCAAAAAACCCGCATTTTTATCTTCCTCGTTGCAGCAAACCTGCGTTCTCAGCCCTAATGTTATTCTTATGGAGAATAAATAAAATGCTATATATCACTTATTTATTTAAGTATTTTTATGAAACTTGGTAAGTGGCTTTATGTGGTAGTAAGAAATATATTCATTCATAGGAAATTCACTGAGTACGCAGGTTTGCTGCGACGGGGGTATTTTGTTAATTATCCTCTTAGCAGCAAACCTGCATACTCATCCCTAATGTTATTCTTATGGAGAATACGTAAAGCTTTATATCTCACTTAATTATGAACATAAATCATTAAAACTTGGTATGTAGCTTCAACTGGTTGAGTTATATTGATAATTGCAAAAAACCCACATTTTTATCTTCCTCGTTGCAGCAAACCTGCGTTCTCAGCCTTAATGTTATTCTTATGGAGAATAAATAAAATGCTATACATCACTTATTTATTTAAGTATTTTTATGAAACTTGGTAAGTGGCTTTATGTGGTAGTAAGAAATATATTCATGCGTAGGAAATTCGCTGAGTACGCAGGTTTGCTGCGACGGGGGTATTGTCTCTAATATTACCAGTAGACCTTATTTCAACTACTAATGTTTTACGTTAATTATCCATCTCAAAAGTTAAGTGAAACATTATAGAATCTCAAAAAGAAAATGTGACGCAGTTGGACACTTTCAATGGAAAACCAAGCCCATTCACATTAATAGGGGAGCTATGCAGAGAGCCCCATTGTTTCCAATACTTCATATTCTAAGTATCGAACAACAATTTAAAATAATATCGGACAGTATTAAAAACAAGTATGGACACAAAATAAACATAAATAATAATAATAATATTTATTCCGTTTCAATGGTTAACAATGTATTGGAATTAACAACAAAATAATTAATTTATGGGGAAATCTTTTAACCAGGTAAGGTAGGCCTGAGGCCTGAGTCATATGTCTCCCTTCCTGGCCTCCAATGAGTATCCCTGGATTCGTGGATGATGCTGAATCAAGATAAGGATACAAAATATCTTTAAATGGATCTATACAAATTTGTCAAAAGCATGTTTAACCCGATTGGTTTTAATTTGAATACAAAGGATACCAAAATATTATATAAATAGCCTATAAGAAAAGTTAAACTACAACGTAAAAACTTTAAATTTGATTTTGTACTGCTAAAATCTCACTCAGAAAAAGGAATATATATGAACCAACAATTTCATATAACAAAGAGGAATATAAAATTGAAAACACTAAAGTTGGGTCTAGAAGAACCTTGACCAGCGAATTTTGGAGAAGTTTTGTAATTCAAAAATTAATGTTAAACAACATTAGTCACGAAATTAGAACATTTAATATTCAATTGGAAAAATAAATCACCTGCACTACAACAATTAATCCATAAAAAAAGGAAACTAACATTCACATTTTAAAATTCTTTACAATTAAATTTTATAATACTTTATTCACATTTTTATAGCGTTCACTTTGGCATAAAGAAAGTAAATAATTTATTTATTAGCATGAATGGGGGCGAAGATATTGAAGAAGATGAAGAACCAAGAACGGCTCCGAAATATGACAACTCTGAGCAACGAACGGGAGAAGGACAGTACGAGATATGTTGCATTTAACTTCACTGGCGATAAAACACAGAATATTGCAAATCGATTTAAGAAGTATGGAGTATCCGTACCCTTCAAGACACAAAACACCATGAGTAAAATTCTGCATCCGAAAATAAAAGATTGTGATAAGTTTGATAAGCCCGGTGTATATAAGATCAGTTGTAATGATTGTGATAATTTTTATGTTGGTCAAACTGTTAATTTTGTAAAAAGATACAAGAATCACGTTTCAGCATGGAAGAACCGAAAACCGGAAAGATCGAATGTCACAAAACACCTCCTGGAAAATGGCCACTCATTGGGAGCAATTGAAGACAATTTTAATATTCTCCATATTTGTAAGAAAGGAAATGTAATGAATGCATGGGAAGAATTGTTTATTTTTAAGGAAAAATGTAAGGATAGGGATAAATTGATCAATGAACAGGTCAACTTTGACTCTGGTGGTACTTATCGCAATTTGTTTCCGGAACTTCCGGTAACCAATAGTATATAAGCTGTTCGCCATCTTGTGTCTGTCATTATCTGATTAGGCCTGATGATGACCGGTGTAACTGGTTGAAATCGATCGTCTTTTACCATCTTTTGTGCATATTTTACCGTCTTCTATGTAAGTACAGTATAAATGTAAATATACTTTTTAGTGTTGTAAGACGTATTTTATTTATCCTGTCATAAAGAAACGTAACTGGCTAGCAAATTTTGATGTGAAAGAAAGTGTAAATTTACATTTGCATTTCCTTTATATACTTTCATAAGTTAGGCTAAATTTAATAGTTATTAAATCCACTTTTCCAACGCACATTTTAATTTAGTTGTGAACTATAGCTACAATATATCTAGCCTATATTGTTAAAGAATTTATTGATTTTTTCGGATATTTTAGGATTATAAAACTACTATAGCTATTACCCGCGGCTTCTCTGGCGACAAATTATAACATATTACAAATCTTTACCAGCACTATCAAATCTTTGTTTAGTTTTACCTTTTGACTTCCTTTACCCTAACTGACAAACAACTAGTAAGGTGGTATTTTTATAAATTATATCCTCCCATAAGATTTGCTTTGGAACTTACAAGACCCGTGGGGTGGAGCTCTAAGGTTGGATGTGGATATTATCAGGTCTGTATTTTAATGTGATATGTAAGCTATGTTCATGAACAATTTTAGCTTAATCGGTCCAGTAGTTTATACGTGATGGAACTACAAATATCCATAAATATTAACATTCACATTTATAATATTAGTAGGATTAATTTTCTTACACGTAGTTTGGTATCAATCGAAAGCTCTTGACCCTCAATATGTGCCTTTTGGGGTTTTGAAAAAAAACATCCACCTTCAGGGCTCTGCCCCATGGCTCTACCCCTTTATTTTTAATACTGGAAACAATTAACACTGCTTAAAGATTTTCATCGAAAATGCAAGCCGGTGATTTTGTCAGGTTGGTACATTGGGGAGGCAAATTGCTCGTTCTTTGAACTGTCCTAATTGGTTGTATTATTCTTCTAAGTGAAGAAATCACCCATGAAATCACTGGAATAAAAAAGTAGACAAAGTTGGGACGGATTCATTTGGTTAGTTTGATTAAGTGTCTATTCTTGCCATGAAATATGTTAAAATAAAAACATAAACTGTATTACATTTTAAATCATGAATAAAAATTTGTTTGATTCTCTTTGCTGACTTGTTCGATTTCAGCGAATAGTCCTTTGCTTTAAAACTTTATAGAGAACGGCTTGCAATTTTGTTCATTAGTGTTACCTACAGTATTACTAATATACCTTCTTGCTCTACCCCATAGAGTTATTGTATTTAGTATGTAAGCTGACTATAATGTAAGATTTTCAAAACATGAGGCTCTATGCCTGCGAGATCCCCGGATGCACTTACTTGTTATCGTTATCATAGAATAAACATCTGCAAAATTGAATTGAACGCCTACGTAATACGTAACCAAGGTTCGTAGAGCTTTCAGACCAGGTGTGCTGAGTCGATCTATTTAAGGGTTTCTACTTAACCGGAAGAGACCTCGTAAAAAGAGCTGGAAGGTCACGTGATCACCAATCCAATCTGCAGTGTTGTTGGAAACACGATATTTATCGTACGAGTACCACATTTTCCTCATCAGTGTAATTAGAATTAAAATTGTTTAACTGCTTACATTCTATAATAAGCTTTTATTTTATGAAACTAATAAATTGTTTTGATTTATTTGTATTATTAGATTAATCGATTAAGGGTTTAAATTTTCTTTCTGCATGTCCAGTGACAATTTAAAAATAGCTGTACCATTATTATACCCTTAAGGTTGGTAACACTTTATGGTATGTTGTTGATTTATGAATCAGCTGGACGCCCTCGTAAGACATCTTTGCTGCGAACATTACTCTTATGTAAATAAGCACACCTGGTCTTAAAACTCTACGAACCTTGATACGTAATCTCGGTACTTTAGGTCTTAGCATAGCTTATTTATCACAATATTGTTACATATTGTTCCTACTTATTATATTACAAATTCGACTCAATCTAAGTTATTTTATGCTTGTTTTTCGCCTATAGCTTCCAGGACAATAATTATTGTTGTTGTTGCCTACATATTTCATTTATTGATAAAAGACATTGACCATATATGAATAAAATCAAATACAATTTAAAATAAAATATGAAAAGTAAATCGGGTATCTTCCACTTACGGTTTTGCTCTCGATTCTAAAGGTCAATATTTGCAATACTCAATACTTTTCCTTTTGCATTTTGTCCGTAAACAACGCTTTCTACCAGGTCACCTCTCAAACCCGTACCTCACCACCCTTATCGCTGAACCGTACTAATGAGGGTCGGCTGATGACACATCGCTGCTTACTGCCGACTGATTCGATCCTACTGGAACTAGTTCATTGGGCAGGTTCCTGAACTGAATCGCCACACTCTAAACAGTAGTAGTGTTTAGTTAAAAATGTAAAGTTAGTTTACATTTGTTATTTAAGAAATCATTACATTTTCCCTCATTGATTGTAAAAACAAGTTTAACGACGTCTCGGGATCTGGAATCTGATCCCGTCTTCAGATATCTATACAGATGACGAAGAGAGCTTTCGCCGGCTATTGAACTAAAACATTAAGCCGTGTTATTTGTTCAAGAAACAGTTATGTAAGAAAGTACAGAATGTGATATTTAGAAACGTAAAATCGGAATTAGGATTTATAATTTTTACCTTTATTTGAAAACAATAGATACAAGTATTTATTATCTCATACAAATGAACTACAATACTTTACGTTTTTAATTAAACACTACTACTTTTTTTAGTGTAGTGATTCAGGTCAGATTCTTGTCCTATGAACTAGTTCCAGTAGGATCGGATCAGTCAGCATTTAATCACCAGTGTGTCATCAGCAGACGCTCATTAGTACGGACCAGTGATTTAGGGTGGTGGTATACGGGTTTGAGAGGATACGTCCTAGCACGCCAATCGATTAGTTCAGTAATACAAAGAGTTCTCATAACTGAAATAAATTTAGGGTATTAACTCACTACAAAAAATAAGTAAATCTTTTATTCGAATGACAATGTTTTGTTTCCTATTATTCCGGATTTTGTGTTATCTTGATTCCAGAATTTCAAGAAGGAATTACCAAGAATGGTGCTCAAACAATATTTTGATATCTTATCGTATTTTGCTGTCAGTAAACAAGCAGGACTTGAATAACTATCGATTCGAATTGTTTGTTATGCTTGATGTGTGAATTGAAAGAGATGGAGGGGTAGATGTGCAGAAATGCGCCTACAATTTCATCCGGCTCCGCCACAGGCCTTCAATGCACATCTAAAGGAAAAATCGCAATAAACTGAACTGTATTTAATAAAAGACAGCACATCAGCAATATCATTTGTTAAAATAAGAAGTAAATTAAGTCATTTGGTTATTGAAATTACAAAATAATAAATACAATGCACAGTTATGAATTTAAAAGTTAAACGACCTTATTCGAGCAAAGCCCGTGTAGTTCAATATAATACCTGTGACCCGAGAAAAAAATTTGACTGAAAACGAGTTACAGGGTCCTCTCGTTAAATATTTTTAAGATTTACGTGCAGGAGACTGATTTTGTATGGGAATTTTCAAAGTGATTAAACAACTATTTTTTTTTTTTTAGAAGAAGCATAATTTGGAACTGTATCCTCACTCTCGTAACAATTACGATTTGTGGCGTCACATCGCGTCGGTCGGATTAAATACTTCAATATTAATGTTAAAAATTAAAATATAAATTCATAGGCTCTAAAATAGGTAGCACAATGTATGGCGTGCCGAATATTTCGGTATGTTCATCTGTTGGCTGATGAGTTTTTAAAATATCCCACATTTTATTTTGTGGTACATTTTTGAACTGACTTGAGGAGACATCCCCTCGTAAAACAAATTATTGAAAAAAATAAACCTTCACCTGAACAATGGGGGGAGCTACTCAACTTGTTACATTCGGAACCTAAATTCAAACGTGAATAAACGAACCAGTTAGTTATAGTGGTAAATTAAATTGCCAGTTGAGGGCGTGGTTTGCCGGGCTATCAACCAAGATTGCAAACATTGCCAAAACTCCATACCAGCTGATCGGAATAACATTCGAGTGATATTTTTCTATGGCAAAATGGCAACAGTGATAGCGTAAAACCATGCTATTGGTTACAGCCCAACTGTAAACTTAATTGTTCGCTATTATAGTTACATTTTTTAAATGAAATTCAATGTGTTAGTATCATTACTGAAATTCTCATACGCATGTTAGGGTTCTGTGGGTAGCTATGGGTTCTATGGGTAGCTATGGGTTCTATGGGTAGCTATGGGTTCTATGGGTAGCTATGGGTTCTATGGGTAGCTATGGGTTCTATGGGTAGCTATGGGTTCTATGGGTATCTATGGGTTCTATGGGTATCTATGGGTTCTATGGGTAGCTATGGGTTCTATGGGTAGCTATGGGTTCTATGGGTAGCTATGGGTTCTATGGGTAGCTATGGGTTCTATGGGTAGCTATGGGTTCTATGGGTAGCTATGGGTTCTATGGGTAGCTATGGGTTCTATGGGTAGCTATGGGTTCTATGGGTAGCTATGGGTTCTATGGGTAGCTATGGGTTCTATGGGTAGCTATGGGTTCTATGGGTAGCTATGGGTTCTATGGGTAGCTATGGGTTCTATGGGTAGCTATGGGTTCTATGGGTAGCTATGGGTTCTATGGGTAGCTATGGGTTCTATGGGTAGCTATGGGTTCTATGGGTAGCTATGGGTTCTATGGGTAGCTATGGGTTCTATGGGTAGCTATGGGTTCTATGGGTAGCTATGGGTTCTATGGGTAGCTATGGGTTCTATGGGTAGCTATGGGTTCTATGGGTAGCTATGGGTTCTATGGGTAGCTATGGCTTCTATGGGTAGCTATGGGTTCTATGGGTAGCTATGGGTTTTATGGGTAGCTATGGGTTCTATGGGTAGCTATGGGTTCTATGGGTAGCTATGGGTTCTATGGGTAGCCATGGGTTCTATGGGTGGCTATGGGTTCTATGGGTAGCTATGGGTTCTATGGGTGGCTATGGGTTCTATGGGTAGCTATGGGTTCTATGGGTAGCTATGGGTTCTATGGGTAGCTATGGGTTCTATGGGTAGCTATGGGTTCTATGGGTAGCCATGGGTTCTATGGGTAGCTATGGGTTCTATGGGTAGCTATGGGTTCTATGGATAGCTATGGGTTCTATGGGTAGCTATGGGTTCTATGGGTAGCTATGGGTTCTATGGGTAGCTATGGGTTCTATGGGTAGCTATGGGTTCTATGGGTAGCTATGGGTTCTATGGGTAGCTATGGGTTCTATGGGTGGCTATGGGTTCTATGGGTAGCTATGGGTTCTATGGGTAGCTATGGGTTCTATGGGTAGCTATGGGTTCTATGGGTTCTATGGGTAGCTATGGGTTCTATGGGTAGCTATGGGTTCTATGGGTAGCTATGGGTTCTATGGGTAGCTATGGGTTCTATGGGTAGCTATGGGTTCTATGGGTAGCTATGGGTTCTATGGGTAGCTTGTCAATCTTTAAGAAGGTTGATACGTTAGATAATCTCCTTTAACATGATTATTTCTCGTATAAATCATAATGTATTCAGTGTCAATTTATTCCTCTACGTAATAATTATTGTAAACCATGAACTCCCGAAGCTACGGATTCATCCACTTTAATGCTAAAATATTGACTCCTCGTCTAATGCATTTCAACATCTGGCAGTCTTGCCAGATCCTACCTAAATGTCAAATATAAAAACTTAGATTGAATAACCTCCGTCAAGAACATTTGCTTAAACTAATTTATTTGGCTTATATCCTATCCCTGTATTGCACTGAATATTAGTCTGGGTGGAACTTACAACTCAATTATTGAACCTCTTTTCTTAATATACAAATGTATGATCGAAGCTGTGATTTGAACAAATGCTATTCAACTTTTTTATCAGCATATTACGTGTTGTTATTACTTACGGGATGTAATAAAAGACGTCTTACAACACTTAAGATATATTTACACTTATACTGATTCACATACAGACGGTAAACATATATAAAAGATGGTACTAGGCTATCGATTTCGACCAGTCACACCAGTCATCATCAGTCATAATCAGCTGGATTGGCCTGATGATGACTGGTGTGACTGGTCGAAATCGATAGCCTAGTACCATCTTTTATGTATGTTTACCGTCTGCATGTGAATCGGTATAAGTGTAAATATATCTTAAGTGTTGTAAGACGTCTTTTATTACATCCCGCAAATGCTATTCTACAGAAATTTTGCTCAATGAATCATAACGCATTTATGTTCTGCAATTATACACCAAAACTTTTCTTGTATATACCTACTCAAACAAAAAGTACCCTAACACCTAAAATGCGAGTGAGAAGGTGAACAGGCTGTGACCTGTCCTGCAACTAATATTTGTCTAAAGGTTCCGAGAGCCGCTAAACCTAATAACTTTACAAACTCCTTTTATTTTGCTAATTATTTCTACACAGTAATGCCACCCGAGATAGGGAACGTCCCGCAAGGTAGGGGCGGATCTACCAGACTACAGAAGTCTATGACTCGACTTCTGGAGAATAGCGTTGGAGAATAGAGTTCTGAATGTTAAATATCTTCTGGGCCCTACCTAAACATTTTTACGTTTGAACACTTACTTTAATCACTGCTGTTATCATATAAGTAAACACTAATAAAAGTAATACACGCACACATCAGATTGGAATCAATTTAACAGTGACCACTAACATACAATAAACAACCATTCCGTTTCATAAATAATATTTTTGCCCAGGGTGCACTTACTTCTTTCGTTACAACGATATGTTCATAGCTTTTTTATTATCAAAGTATATACTTATCGCATCATTCAACATTCGACGACAAATTTTGGTATTTTATCAGCCTCTCGATTTGAGCATTTATATTACTTATAATTGTTCCCTCCATTATCAGTATTTAAAGTCATTCTGTAACTGTCAAACATTAACAAACAAATAAGAAAATAACTAAATTCAAAATTTATTTAATTTAACTAAATGAGAACGTAACAAAAATATTATTTTTATTTAATATTTTTTCTTCGAATTTAGTTCAGTATTTAAATCAATTATATGTGGACACATGAATATAACAATTATTCCCTCGCCCCTGTCATGTGGCTACAAGAAGACGTTGTAGGGAGCTGTTTCTTCCTCCTCTACATGCGCTAAATATTTTTCTCAGGGCACCGTCAAAATAAATTGCCTATAGTTTTATTTGATTGTGTTATACTTTTACATTTACTCATTTTTCATAACAACCATTCATCGATTCTACTGTTACTAAAGGCCTCGGCGACGCGTGACACTGTTACTGCCTTTTAGTTGGCAACGCGATCTCGGAATGAAGATCATTCACGATACATTACATCGCTAATTGCAGGGCGCAGAATCACATATGAAACGACAACTTCCCATCTGCAGACCAATTACGGCGAAACCGAAAATCCGTGTGTGGTCTTTTCTCATCGTAGCGCATTCCCGCTTCGGACTTAGTCAAAGGTCGGGAAAGCATTTTATTGCGGGAACGTCCGAGTAAAAAACAAAAGGTATGTAACCGCCATTCCGACAAAGTAGCATTCAGGGCCGGATGCGAGTTATTAAATAGGAGGGCTCCGACGGAGGCTCAACTAGGCTCAAAGTAAAACTCCAATTTGTCCCCAGAACGCCTGAGGCCAGTTTTGGGCTAATAATAGGAGCGAAGCCGAAGCCTATAATCGCGCCACATAAACTCGGCTATCCCGGGGAAGAGGGCCTTTACGTCGTGTCATTTGCCCACCGAACAATAATTTCAAAAGTGAATTTAAATTAAAAAATTACGACCGAAAGTGCTATTGGACCGGCAGTTGAAAAGGGGTTGGGCCCGAATGAACCGGACGGTTGTTAACAGCTGTTTTCGCCCTCGATTTTCTGACGAGGGTGCTTAAACTTTTTGCCATTTGATTGTCATTTTCAGTCGTTTTTATTATAACTTGAGTATCGAGGGTCTGCGGTTTACACCATAATGCTCTCGAAAACATTGCTATTTGGACGGACCGCGCCCGCCATCTCAGGCTGGAGGTGACACGGCCGCCGAGGTCGGTGTGGAGAAACAAAATAGGCAGTGGCTACGTACACGTCCGACGTGAGCCACTACTGTTCACGTCCGTTCCAAATTATGCACCGTACGTTACTTTTCCTGTGATTTTTAAAACAAATTGAAAGCCAGAAAACCTCCTAACCTAACCTAACGTAACCTAACCTATCGTAACCTAACGTAACATAATGTAACGTAACCTAACCCAACCTAACCTAAGCGGTAGTGAAGTGAATTTGCCCTTACATTGGACGTGTACGCAGTCACTTCGAACAAAATAAGGGAACAGCCGAGCTTCGCCCATGACAGCTCCACAGACAAATATAAAACACCAACTCACTATCAGTTTAAAGTAGTTTTATAGTTTTCTGTGCCATCTCACAGCAGATTGTGATCATTTTACCCCTACCGTTCCTGACTCCGATGAATTACGACATGCCATTATTGAGCGATTTCATTTAAAAATATGAAGCAAGTTTTATAAGTTAGATACAGTACCTGGGGGCCGAACTTTGCTCGGGAAAGGCCAGTCAGTTTGATTAGATAACTGGGAGTAATATTTCACCACTTCTCCTAACTGATTATCATATTTTTATAGCTCATTTGCCTCTTTTCTGCATTTTTAAAGTAACTCCAGTTGTTATTTGTAGCCCAATATTTCTTTGAACTATTTTTGATATGACCACTTCTTCACTAAAAAGTATTAATCACTGCGCTCAAGAAACACCTTGTTAACAATTATAAAGAACACAAGTATTACTTTGACAGTTGTTCCCTGGTTGATTATGAACAGCTGTTACAATTATTTTGTTTTGATTTTAAACTCAGTAAGCCCAATGTTAATTTTTTAACTTTTTATTTTGGTCTTTTTACATTATTTAATTTTTCCTGGGGATGAGACCTGTCTAGAACGTTTTTTTATCCCAAAAATTAGTTACTTCCAACGTTTGAAGGAAATCGTTGGTGTCGTTTTTGGGATCAGAGTTACAAGCAAGCAAACCTTACTCATATTAGAGTACAGGATTTTTGGAATGAAACTTTTGGAATGCAAAGAGGAAACTACAACATTTCGTATGATTTAAATGGGAGTATTTAGTAAACAACATAACCTAATTTATCTCAGATCAAGTCATTAAACACATTTCTCACTGAAATTACGACACGAGTCCGACATTTCGATATAAATCAGAAGCTCGATACAAGAAGGCACGACATTAACGCCGAAGCGATGCCGTTAGATACACGGAATGTGCAAGGCTCTCTCGGGGTTTATTAGTTGTACAGGATGAGTTTAATTCCACAAATGCGGTTAGTGATGGAATGTCGAGACATCAAGCGCGCGCGCAGGCCGCTCTGTCCTGCCTTGATTCATCAGGAAAGAGATGATTTCCTGGAATACGACGATATTACACTTCTTGAACGCGGTTTCACAAAAAGGACATAATTCAATTAGGGGTAAAAACTATAAATTTATCTATCGCAACTCGACGCGAGTGACATTAGAGGACTGGTCTTGGTAGGCTCGACGATCACGAGATGTCCTGACTACAGGCGAACTCCTTTGTCTGCAAATATGCTGTTGGATGCGATTGTGAGATGCCTACAGTGTAATGAATCGATACCGATTTCTTACTGCGGGTAACGGATGGTTTGTACTACAAGACGGTTTCATAATGAGTTTGCAAGTTACTTGAACGTTAGAACTCCGAAATAAAACTTGAAAGTCATTCACTGTAAGTGAGAGGGTTTTCTTTATTTGAGGAGTACCTCAAGGATCGCAATGAAATATTTATTACATGAGTTAAGGGCCATGGAAAAAGAGTTGCACATTATTTAATCAGAAATGTAGGAATTTCATCAAACAGCAGCTCTTGAAGTTTTAGCATTTGTTACTGCTTTTATTAAACCGTTTTTCAGAAATGGAACCTAGTGAAAATAAAACTGAATGGGGAACACCAAGTCTCAGTATAAAGAATCACAAGAAGTAGTGATATTTGAAGAAATATTTAAGTTGCTACTGGTATTTAGAAAACTTTGTAGAATAATTCAGAAACTTCAGATTTAATAGTCACTATTTTACCAGAATGATTGATTTAATTGATTATGCATCATTCCAGATTCTCGCTTTTAAGATTTTCCAAGCTGTTTGGCTACTTTGTTCAGATTTAATTATAAAGATAATAATGAGTTACTTTAGCTGGTCTTACTCATAGTTTAAAAAATTGCTTGTAATGTGGGCCATATTTTTTGAGCCGTGGATCTTAGGATATTGTACATTCTTCGTGTATTCTCTTTTTTATAGCTGAGATGCGCAAACCACGAGTCATCCATCTATTGCCTTAAACCATTTTTGTCTTATCAAAATAAAAGTAAAAAATATTAAATAGACCTTTATCACTTTTATTTTAAATGAAACTATAATGTATTGTAATCTTTGTTTTAACAATTAAATAATCACTTCAAATTTTCACTACTTAAACATTCTTTAAACATGTTAATGTTATTTTTAGTCAAACATATTTTTCTGTCTAAATTCTGACATTTATTTAAGCAAGGAAGGTTTTATTCGATAGAACAGTAGCATTTGTGATTTTTGGTCTGAAACACTGAAATCTATAATTGATCTATTGATTAAAATAATATCAACACATTTTCATATAATATTCGGTTTACTAACTACGAGTGAATAAACATTGTCGTATTGCAGCATGAACTAAATTTCGTAGTTAATTGTTTGTCGTGCGATTTGCACTTATCCTCACAAATAAATAATATGCAAAATGTGCTTGCATAATTCAGCAATATTTTATTTCGCGATTTAGCATATCACTCACTCATAATCACTCTATCTCAGAAACCATAATGACTATGGAGTTGAAGTTTGGTTTGGTGGTTCATCTTATGCTGTAGATATTCAATAAGACTGATGGGTTTTGCGAAATTCCTTCAGAGCTCTGCCCCAAGGGTGGTCAAATATCCTATGTTATTCTTATGGACACAACATTTGAATTGAATCATTAATTAGATTTAAGATTAATGATTTAAGATTAGATTTATGATTTATGATTATGATTATGATTATGATTATTTATGATTATTATTATTATTTATTTATGATTTATGATTAGATTTAAGATTAATTCAATGGGCACCTGCTGTAAGGTATATTAAAACCCTCAGGGGTGGTTTGCTTTCGACATATTAGTAACCAACAATGTAACCAACATAACCAACAATACGCAATCCTACAATATTCCATTTTTTCTATGAACCTGTAAACAAGTTATGGATTTGCATGTACACGCAACTGAGCGTGCAACTATCAAAGTTTTACTTTTGGCGTTTCCCAAAAATCTTTGTACTGGAATAATTTTAGTTCGATAAGTGTTTGATTTAAACATTCTCAAATGCAATTCACGTTTAATTTTCTTTCAAACTGATTATAACCACGTTGTAATCCGCACATAGGTTGGAGTGTTTCCAACAAATATTTCATCTCTGACGTACTCAAAGCCTGAACCATTTAGAACCAAGCGATTAATTAATAACGCGTTTTCCCTACTTATCTCAGAATTGTCTTATATTTCCGCACAGATGAAATAAATAAACGTTTCCAGATAGTTTACAGCCACTAAAACTTGCTTGGCCAATTAACCGAGTAATTTAAATTCATGAATATAAAGAAATGTTGGTGCCGGAATGCGACCCCGCGAGTGTGGGATGAGTCGCCGGCTCTCGGAAGTGTCAGTAGCTTTCCAGACCCCGTGACCCCGTGACGTCACGGGCCCTCTCCCGACCTCCCAACCTCCTGTTCCTGATCTTGCTTTCGTTTTCTCCGTCAGCTGCGATGGTTTGATTGGTGCAACTTCAAGTTTTTCCTGGTTATAAAACTAAAACTAGTTTCTTCTCCAATTTTTTAGAGGTATTATTTCTCCTGCAACCGCGCCAAAAGTGCGGGTTTTCGTAAAACAGCTGCGAGTGTTTGTTTAGCGAGCGAAAAAGTCTTTTTCGCTCGCTGCACCTTACTTTCCGCTCACTGAAGCAATAAACGGCTTATTGATTGTTACTTTGGACCAAGCTAATTGGCTCGGTGTTTATTAAAAGCCAAAATGAGTGAAAGTAAATTATTTTATGATGAGTTGTATTCAAAATTTCAATTGTAGGATAACTTGTGGACGGTATGTAATTAGCGTGTAAAATAGGTCTTTATCGCTTTCAAAAAATTACAGTTTTCTCCGAAGCGATGAAGAGATACTCTATACTCTTAATAGATATTTTATTTAAGACGTTTATAATCTGTACAGAGCTTTTATCTTAGAGTCATCTGTACTGCATCTGCAGCCAAGCTGGATACCGAAGCGAATCAACTTTCATACTGTATATCATCCATCCATGTAATGAACAAGATTTGGCGTTTTGTCCAGGAAACACGTAAAAGCTCTTGCACCACCGATTGGGCTGAAGATTTCCTGGTATCAAGTCAATAAATCTGGCCCATTTTGGTTTTAAACATACTTTATGGCTTCGCCAAATGGGCCTAAAAAGTTTCTGAACTTTGATTGGTTAAACGGTTGTCATGGCAATAGTTGATATAGTCTATAATTTTTTATTTTTTAAATACCACTGGCTCTTTTCTTTATGGATAAATAGATAATTCTGCAGAGAACGAGACGCCAATTCGTTATCCTATAACTATCGAATTATGTATTACCAGACATAAACCTACATCGGATTTCAATCTGTCGGGAGGAAATGGAAGTTTGAACCAATGACCTTATAGGGTTTGTATTCATTATTTGGACGTTGTTATTACTAATATATTTGACAATGAACAATAACCATTTCTTCCCTTACACCACATCCAATTTCAACTGGGTAGTCAAATGAGCATGATCAGGAATCTATATAGAATAGTCTATTACGAAACTATAAACTCAAACCTATTCTATGTCCATCAGTTTATTCCGGTTTTGTTCAACTATCCGAGGACTACATACCTCAAAGGCCTAAATCACTTTTATATACCAATATTAAGATTCCCCTTCGCAGAAATTGGCATGATGGTGAAAACAAAATGAGTCATTACTACACTCTGACGTTAAATAGGGTAATGCGCTAAAGGTAATGCATGTTGTTGATAAACCATTTACATTTATACAATAGGTTGTTATTCATTGGTTTTACTGTCATCACCAACACCGACCCTCCGTTTCTTACGTGACCCCGGCTGTTCTAGAGCCCCACCCCACGCCGGACTGTGCGTCGCCCCAACGAACACTTTTCACAGCAGTATTCACTGCTCGCCGCGACTGCCCAGTTGTCTATCCCCCATACATGCTTGACACTTGTCATAACCGCAACCAATGCCAAAGGCTGAACCAGAACGTCCCTTCCACCTCAAACCTCACCCCCAGGCCTGCTGCGACTGCCCTATAATCGCATTCCCCCGTCCACGGTTATACTTGACACGGTCTCAACGTCCCCCTATCACGTGACCCCGGCTTTTCCAGGACGTCCCCACCGCCTCGGCCGACAACCCTGGGCCCACCGCGACTGCCCAGTTGTCACATTCCCATGTCCATGGTCGGCACTTGTCAGAGCCTCAACCAATCCTCCCCTTGTCACGTGACCCCGGTTGTTCCAGGACGTCCCCTCCGCCCCGGCCGTCGCCCCCGGGCACGCCACGACTGCCCAGATGTCACATTCCCTCGTCCATGGTCGGCACCTATCATAACCTCACCCAATCCTCCCCTTGTCCCCTCGTCACGTGATCCCGGTTGTTCCAGGACGTCCCCTCCGCCCCGGCCGTCACCCCCGGGCCCACCACGACTGCCCAGTTGTCACATTCCCTTGTCCATGGTTGGCACTTGTCAGAGCCTCAACCAATCCTCCCCTTGTCACGTGACCCCGGTTGTTCTAGGACGTCCCCTCCGCCCCGGCCGTCGCCCCCGGGCCCACCGCGACTGCCCAGTTGTCACATTCCCTCGTCCATGGTCGGCACTTGTCAGAGCCTCAACCAATCCTCCCCTTGTCCCCTCGTCACGTGATCCCGGTTGTTCCAGGACGTCCCCTCCGCCCCGGCCGTCGCCCCCGGGCCCGCCGCGACTGCCCAGTTGTCACATTCCCTTGTCCATGTTCGACACTTGTCATTACCCACGATTAGGCCGCCCGGGAGCCCTCCTAAGTATAGTCCCAGCGTTAATGTTATGAAATTAATGACTTTGTTGGCTCGTATCGCTGAGATTCCTCTCTAATTGTCCCGGATGGATGGTCGGCTGGTTTTTTGTCCCCCAAACAGGTGTGGGTAGCCCTACCATGGGAACTACTTTAGGCCGGCTGCTTTTACACGATTTCATTTTTAGCTTATCAATTTCCCCGGAGCGTTTTGTCTTGACTCACCCGACACCTCCCGCCTTGTTAACAGCCAGGGCCGTGGTCAGGCTCGCTCCCCGGCATTCTTGTCGGCCGATAAGCAGCATGCGTTTTCCATGTAGTCATTCTGTCCGGGACATAATTTTTGTCTTACAATTAGCCATTTGTTTGCTCTATTAGCTCTGGTTGTTTGAAAACTGATATATTCAAATTATCATGCCCAAGCGGTAACACGGGTGTTAAAAATAGAAACACGATAATAAAATAAATTGCCCAGTATAATATTTCCAGTATTGACTATTTCCAGTACATTCTATAGTTTTTATGGATCTATTTTAAACCTCATTTTCCTCTGGATGTTAAGTTTTTTCAGTGGTGTAACCTTGATGATATTTGTGAGGGGAATATCCCTGGATAGTCGCAAAAAATCGGTAAAATCAACTGTGTGAAATCTTTCTAATAACAAAGGTTATTTCAACGCAAAGTCAGAGAAATCTTTATAACAAAACCCTCATCTAATCTTCTAAATAACCATACAGCCCGATGTGTAACTCACTCACGTATACGAATTCTAGACCACTTCCAGATGAGCTAGAAACGTGAAATTTAGCATGCATGTAGTTTGTACCTAGAAACCCCGAGGAAAATTGCGAAAAGTTACAGTTATAAATTTTAAACCCACTAATTGTTATGTTGAAAATTGGATATTTTAACATTGGACTTATGAAGTTTCAAATCAAAACAAAAGAAATCATAACATCTGTAAAGGAATATCCAGTAAACTGTTAATGTAACTTTCACATGGTAAAGTATAAACAAATTATAGCAAAAAAGGTTTAAGTTACCTGTACTAATGTCAAGTGATCCGGATTTTGGTCATGTGCTAGGTTTACCAAAGGTTTGTTAGTCCCAATTTGATATTCTGCTTGATAATGGACCCAACAGAGGTCCGAAACTTTCGTCCACTCGACCAAAATCCGGATCACTTGACAGTAGTACAGGTATGGTCGCACTTGACCAAAATCCGGATCACTTGACAGTAGTACAGGTATGGTCGCACTCGACCAAAATCCGGATCACTTGACAGTAGTACAGGTATGGTCGCACTTGACCAAAATCTGGATCACTTGACAGTAGTACAGGTATGGTCGCACTCGACCAAAATCCGGATCACTTGACAGTAGTACAGGTATGGTCGCACTTGACCAAAATCCGGATCACTTGACAGTAGTACAGGTATGGTCGCACTTGACCAAAATCTGGATCACTTGACAGTAGTACAGGTATGGTCGCACTCGACCAAAATCCGGATCACTTGACAGTAGTACAGGTATGGTCGCACTTGACCAAAATCCGGATCACTTGACATTAGTACAGGTATGGTCGCACTTTACCAAAATCTGGATCACTTGACTGACAGTAGTACAGGTATGGTCGCACTTGACCAAAATCCGGATCACTTGACAGTAGTACAGGTATGGTCACACTTGACCAAAATCCGGATCACTTGACAGTAGTACAGGTAACTTAAACCTTTTTTGCTAATATTTAGTAATCCAGAGGCTAATTCATCATGACAAATTATGGATCCAATGAAAAAATATACCATCTAGATTGGCTATTTACCAAATGAATTAAAATAGTATACTATATAAAAATGCTTGAGAGAGACATTGAGTTATAAAAACAAACTGGAGCGACCCCAAACGGGGGTCTGGGGGCGGAGCCCACAGCGAGCGAAGCGAGTCTATATTCCTCATTTACTCAGGAACTTTTGAGAAAACCATAAGTCTGACACCCATCAACCCTATACTTGAATGAAAGGTCTCAATGAGCAAATTGGAGGAAAAATATTAGTTTTTTTATAACATTTTACCTGAGGGCACAAATAATATAAAGAAAAGGGATTAGTTTAAACACACTTAAAGGTATTTAATTTCCAACAGCTGATACATTTGTTTTTATTACAGATGTTAACCGTGCGATTTACGGGTACATCCACATTATACTAATTGCTATATCGTTTATCCTGTTTTAAAACGAAGTGTCTCCTACCAAGGAAAACAAAATACACAATTTTTTGACGAAAACATTTAATTTATAAAATAAAACATGGTATAGGCCGTTGTAATTGTGAAATGTCTATGTAATTTAATGAATCATAGCCTGCAATTATATCAAATAGATTCCATTGATATGACTATTGTTTGTTAATTGGCTTAAAGTTTATTTTGTGCCAACGAGCTTTTGTCCAGAGTTTACATCGGGGAAAAGATAAGTCCCTGAAATACGAAAGAAACACCTATCTTAATAAAATGAGTACATCATCCATTCGTCCTACAACTTTCAACATACCTTACTGAAGATT
Organism: Allygus modestus; assembly: GCA_963675035.1. NCBI lineage: Eukaryota > Metazoa > Arthropoda > Insecta > Hemiptera > Cicadellidae > Allygus > Allygus modestus. Next base: position 33,847,606 of record OY776117.1, read on the forward strand.
ACCTTTGGACACAAATAGAAAATGTCGCTTCAAATCCATACGTTTTGGTTATGGTGCCTAAAAGGGAAGATCTTTCAATACAACTTGGTCCTCCTCGAGTTATTTTTTTAAATTAATTTGGTCCCGATTTAATACAATATTAGTTAGCATAGTTTGAATTAACAAACATATTTTATAATAAAATTAATTATTTTTCCTGTAAAATATTATAGTCTCCCAAAATGTATATTATCTCTGGGGTTTCCCCAATTTATCGTGCATGAAATATTCAGCCTGTATAAAGATACATCTCCCAGTTACAATCAGTGACGCGATTATGATGCGACGTTATAGGGAGGAACAGCCGATGCAACGAGCGCAAACCCCATGAACTGTCATGACCTAAAGTAAGAGTTTATAGAGGAATAAGGAACTTAAAAATAATATAAGCATAACAAATTAATATAATCGATTTTATAGCAATCTAAAATGAAAGTTCAACCTATTTAAATAAATAACTAATATCGCCTAAAAGAAAATAAAGCTGGTGCGGGGATAAAAATGGTCTTAAAAAATAATAAAATACACTAAACATAAAACTATAAAATAATTTAAATTTTGCTTTTGATAGTTTATTAATATTAAATCTCTAAAATAATTTATTCAGAACAACAATAACAAAAGTATAATTTCATTGATACCTGATTTCATTGATATAATTTTGAAGTGTGATCAATGTTAGTATTTAAATATTTCTGAAACGTAAAACATTAAATAATTACAGCGATAGTAAATTGTAAACGAGTTCGCACGCAGCACGCTGACGTGAGGGAAGTGAATTTCCACATAACAAACTATAAAAACTCAAAATCAGTTAAAAACATACAATTATTCCAATTTTTATTCAAATCTGAAAATATTGATTTTTTTGCTGTTCTGATACTCCCGGTTCTATTTACCTGCAATTCTGGGAATACAATTTTGCGCATTATAAGGTTAGGAGAAGGTCCAGTCAGGCTTTAAAGTAGGCGTGAGGTTGTTGGGGATGATAAAAGTACATCAAAAAATGATTAACAGGCTTTTATAATGTAAAACCCCCACAAGACAACGTACTGTGTTTGGTCAATACACATTTCCTTTAATAACTCGGTAAATATATATGCTAGAATGACAAGAGAGGGCTTAAAAGTTTCGCCACACTAATTCCCATCTTTTTACATTCGTTAATTTTACATCAGGGCCTTTTCTGACCCTTTTTGGGCCCAAAAACTCGAAATTTAAAAGATTAATCCCCAAAAAAGGGGTTTAGAGTTTTCCGATTGTTTTGCCCAAAGATCTTGTCCAACTGATTATAGAAAGGAACGTCCCTAGCAAATTTGATGTAAATCAGACAAAAAATGCGACCGCTAGAGTGCCTGCACACACACACACACACACACATATATATATATATATATATATATATATATATACAATTTCGAACGAACCCCCAAAACGTGTTCAGGGGGTCACGTTAGGAACTTCTGTGGTGGTCCTGGGCTTAAGTTTCACCGTGCGAGTCATGCTAATAGTTCACTTTCCATAGGAAATTCACTAATAAATATTTGTTTCAGAAAAAAAAAATACCGTCAGGAAGTTTCTAATAAAAAATACCGATGGCATAGTTATTAACTGTTATATTGAAAGTCGGTTATTTTTATACTATTGTTTTTTTCCAAATGTTTAACGAAAACTAAAATATTGCAAGTTTTAAATCAAATTGTGATTATCAATTTTATTGTTGAATTGACAATAAATAGATCATACAAACAAATGAGACAGATACCAAGTTGTATTTAATAAATTTATGAATCAGTGAGATATGAATTAATTAATCCTCCATTCACTAACATTGGCTATCATGGTGTTGCAGTAAGAATAACGTTGTACAGCACGTTACTGCCATAACGTGCGACGGTTAGTTTAAAGGGGCAGATCATTGCTTCTGCGTTTCAGTAGGCGCTTGCTGTCCACGCGTTTGCGTCAATACAATCAGTTGTCGGATCATGGTAATAAAAACTAGCTTCTGACAAGGTAATGGTAATACTGGAGACAAAACTGATAAAAAATATTGCGTACCAGCGCAATGTTTTGGTGACAGTAATGAACTAGTCGATAAATACGAACGAGGCAAGAAAGTGAATCAAACTAATTCATGATTGGAAAATTAACAAACTTGTATTTATTATTTATAGTTTATCATATTTCACGGCAAGAATAGATACGTAAATCAAATGAAAGAAAATAATTTGATCAATTTCTAATTTATTTTATTTCAGTGATTTTAAGAAGTAGATTCATTTAGAATAATCGGAAAACCTGTTACTGACATTTTCCTGACCAGTGTACCAACCTGACAAAATCAACGGCACGATTGTTCGACGCGAATCGTTCAGCGGTGTTGTCCCTACTATTTCTAATATATCTCCTTGGCTTCTGAGTCAGCGCCTGCAGTTCTATAATACTATTCAATGTACACGAAATCCATTACTGAATGCAGGCACGCTTGGCGACTTTTTCAGGTCTTGAGTGAGGCAACTCCAGTGCCCAATATTTGGCGAGCACACAATAACAACTCGTAATACCATATGAAATGGTTTTGAGGGTTTATGAATTGCGATATATAATGGTTCATACAAAAAAAAAAAAAACCAACTAATACAGTTCACATAAAAACAAACCAATCAATTCAAACATGTTTGATAAAAATTACTGAGTTTTAAATTTTAAAAGTGAATTGTAATTATTGATTATTATTGCAACTGTGTTTAGTTTTTAATATTAATTCATTTACGGAAATTGTCATTTCACAAGTACAAGGAAAAAATATTTTCGATATTACATTATAATTACTTTTCAATGGGTTCTAGAATGAATTAGACTTTGTTGTTATATTTATTTTATTTTTTAACAATTATTCAGATTTATTTTTAATATCCAAGCGAAGATGGACAGTCTTGTATCATCTCGTGTTATGATTTGCATTATCAATTCTAAAGCGATGTGGGGATACAGTAATTTAAATCCGTCCCATGGACATTTATTGTAAAATTAATATATTATTCTTCATTATGCATAAATATAGTATGGCTAATTTAAAAAGTTATATACCCTTTGGATTCTCATTTACTGTCAAAAATTTGATAATCAATAAAGTTAGTTTTGTTCTTTCACTTGTTCTCGGGAATTAAACTATTATTCTGCTTGATATAGAAATCCTTAATCATTTTAAAAGAAACAATAATTGCAATTAAAAGTGATGTTTAATATTGCGTTAAGTGTTAGTTACTCCAACGGACAGACTGAACGAACTCCCCCCCCCCCCAAAGGCAGAAGGCCAGTTTTTGAGAGGACTTTTCCACGTATACATATGTTGTATTTACATGTTCTATGATGTTATACATTGTAACATTTTGTGCGATACAAATATTGAACTAAATCTTTTGTCGAATTTCTGGAAATAGTATAATACCCCCGTCGCAGCAAACCTGCACACTCAGCGAATTTCCAATGCATGTATATGTTTCTTACTACCACATAAAGCCACTTACCAAGTTTCATAAAAATAAATTAATAAAAAAGTCATATATACAGTATAGCAATTTATTTGTTCTCCATAAGAATAACATTAGGGCAAAAACTGATTTTTGGAAAATTTAAAATCCCCTTCCCATAGTCCGATCGATCTGGTTTTCGAACTTAAAGTCATAAATGCTAATATCTACATTTGTGCCAAATTTCATCAAAATCGGGTGTTTTTTTCAAAAGTTATCGAGGTAAAGGACGAACACACACACACACACACACACACACACACACACACACACACACACACACACACACACACACACACACATATATATATATACATAAACATATATAAATTTGAACGAATAGTGTTTTTGGTATCTGGGGACCTCAAAACGAAAAGTTATCATGGGTCTCGGGCTTAAGTCTTGCCAGGAGACCTATACGGTAATAGCTTCTTTCCTATAGGGGAAATTCGCTAAAACCATTAACAATTTGTTATCATTCTGCATGAAATCCACCTGTTTTTTGTTCTCTAAATAGTACTCAAAACGTCAATTTGTTGTCCTAGGACCTAAAAAATCAGCTGTGATCTTTTTAAAACACGATTGCATACCAAAAAGAGCCACTTTTGCTCCAAGTGATGAAAACAACTATTCAAAAAAGGGGTAATACATTTTAAAACTATCCCAGAGTGAACTGGAATGCTCCAAATAATTGATAGCACTATAACAGAATTTTCAATCATTATTATTAAAATTCAATTTTGTAAATGTTTTATCTTTTGACATCGAATTCCTTAACGCTTATTTTCCATTGCCAGTCATATGACTACCGAAATGTATTTAACTAAAAACTTGATATATATTTATTGTTGAAGAGAAAATGTAAAAATCGTGATTCCATTTTCTCCAAAACTGTACAAGATACTACTACAAGATATGTTACTTGTATTGCTTTAGCTAAAATATGTATATCCATATTTATGAAAGTTTATTTATAAAAGTCTCTCTTCGAAATATTTTAAATGTAGTTTTAATGAACTCGAGTATCTGGATTTGGGAGTAAATTTGACAAATAATTCTTGTGGTATTATTTTATTTTTAAAACTATGGCACTTCTTTCTCCATGCTGGTTTATGGAATTACAAACCACTTTTCGTTCCTTGTTTCGTAGATTAGTTTCAACATTTGAAGACAAACAAAGAATTCAACTCATACAGCTGAGCACTTAGCTGAAGCAGTTAAATATTATTAGTGAATTTCCTTTGGAAAGTGAACTATTAGCATGACCCGCACGGTGAAACTTAAGCCCGGGACCACCACAGAAGTTCCTAACGTGACCCCCTGAACACGTTTTGGGGGGTCGTTCAAAATTATATATATATATATAGACATATATATATATGTGTATGCACTCTAGCTGTCGCATTTTTTATCCGATTTACTTCAAATTTGGTAGGGACGTTCCTTTCTATAATCTGTTGGACAAGTTCGTTGGGAAAAACAATCGGAAAACTCTAAACCCATTTTTTTGGGATTAATCTTTCAAATGTCGAGTTTTTGGGCCCAAAAAGGGTCAGAAAAGCCCCTGATGTAGAATTAACGAATGTAAAAAGATGGGAATTAGAGAGGCGAAAGTTTTAAGCCCTCTCTCGTCATTCTAGCATAAATATTTACCGAGTTATTAAAGAAAATGTGTATCGGCTAAACACAGTACGTTGTCTTATGGGGGTTTTATACTAGAAAAGCCTGTTATTCCTTTGTTAGAGTACTTTTATTATCCCCAGCAACCTCATGCCTACTTTAAAGCCTGTCTGGACCTTCTCCTAACCTTATAATGCGCAAAATTGTATTCCCAGCTTTGCAAGTAAATGAAACCAGGAGTATCAGAACAGCCAAAAAATCAATGTTTTCAGATTTCAATAAAAATTGGACAAATGTTTATTTTTACAAATATTTTGAGTTTAAAAAGTTTTTTTGTGGAAATTCACTTCCCTCACGTCAGCGTGCTGCGTGCGAACTCGTTATTAATTTTCATCATGCAAGGATAGTTTGTAATTATTTCCTCCTAGTGGAAGTTTATTTGTTTACTGAGAACTTTCTCCCCACACCATACAAGGTTGTCAGTTACCTATAGGTAGTACTACATTGATATTATCTAATTACTCATAACATTCATTATATAGCTCCAAAAAGGTGTCAACTATCCCATAACGATGTTTCTTTAGGCTCTGTTAAGTAGTCACTTGAAATTAATATTAATAGGTTAAAATTCAGCCGAATCATGAAGTAATGTAAACGTATTCGTTTTTCAAATGATTCATCATAGCACGACCTTGTTAGTTACGCCTCTAAATATTGTATTCCATTGGAATTTTATTTGTGTGAATACCTAGCTCTGAAAAGGTGCCAGCTAGTTGGTGTGATGAGTGAGGCTATTTGAAAGAGTTTTATTCTACAAGTATACGTCAGTAATGTTGATCGTATTGGTTTTCCAAGTGATTCATTATAGGATTACGCAGCCAGTTACCTCATAATAGTCTCCTACTGGGATTGTCATTTTATTAATTACCTACCTCTAAAAACCGCTGGCGTTGACTATATCCCATGACCGAAGTTCTTTCAGATGGCTCTTCTGTACAAGTACAAAGTTATGTAAACATTTTAGTTCTTCAAGTTCTTCACCATAGCATAACCCTGTCAGTTACACTAAAATAGTCTCTCATTGGGATTCTCGCTACATTAATTTTCTATATCTGAAAAGCTGCTGACTATTCCATGAGCGAGGCTATTTAAAGACGTTTATTGTAGTATAAATAATCAATATAATCGTAGTAGTATAATTGTAGTAATCAATCGTTCCTCAAGTGATTTTCCCAACTCTGTCAGTTACCTCAAACTAGTGTATTCCGTTTGGATTCTCAGTTTATTAATTACCTTTCTCTGACAAGCCTCTGACTATCCCTCGAGCGAGGCAGTTTGACAGAGATTTATTATACAAGTACAAAGCAATGTAAAAGTTTTCGTTTCTAAAGTGATTCATCCCACCCTGTCAGTTACCTCAAAATAGTTTTTCAATGGGATTCTCAGTTTATTCATTAACTATCCCATGAGCGAGGCCATTTGAGAGGTCTTCCCTCGATAAGCAGTTCCTCGGCCAGGTGTTCAGAACTATTTCCAGAGGGCGTACACAGCAAAGCCGCACCGCCGGCCTGGATCCGTCAGTCAACCCGTCAAAAGCCGCTATAAACCGTGGTCAAAAGCGCGAGCCACAATGTGCCACGGATAATAAATCAACCTCGTTACCGCTCCGAGCATCTGAATCGTTTTATGTTACACCGAAGTGAATTCGTTTCGTGGTAAGGTTCCTCGTTTTGTATATCTGAGTGGCGAATGCTACGGACAAAACACAATGCAGGTGTCATACACAGTCAGAACTACAATGTTGATTGTTCAAACCAGTTAAAGTATATACTACTCCCTATAAACACCGTGTTAAAACTGCATGTACACAATTCAGACTTAGTAGATGAAGTCGTATAGGTGAGGTGAATTAAGCATTCACATCTTGATATGTTGTTAGAAGTGAATAAGCGAATTTCCACTTGGGGAATAAGACATTGCCATATTTGGTAGGGTATTTATTCTTTGGCACTTTTGTGGCCAAGATCACTTATTCATTAAACAAATAAAATTTAATATTTTTGTATTTTTGAAACTCATAATAGCGATGGATTTGAATTTGTTTTTTGATTTATTTGGACTTTACCTATCGCTTTTAATGTTTAAACACTAGAACAAACTGTTATCGCCGTTCACAGAGCTGCTATTTACGCTTGGTTATTAGTGTAACTGGCGCACAATGAACGTGTAATCTGGCTGAAGAGTATTATATGGCAAGTAACCGTGGAACAGGCCCGGTGGTGGTGCCAACTGAGTGTGTAGCACACCGTAGACTAGGCCTAGAGCAGGCTGAGGCTAGGCCGCAGACAGCGTGGCACCAACTTGGCTGGAAGATATTAGATGGCAAGTAACCGTGGAACTGGCCCGGTGGTGGTGCCAACTGATTGTGTAGCACACCTTAGACTAGGCCTAGAGCAGGCTGAGGCTAGGCCGCAGACAGCGTAGCACAACTTGGCTGGAAGATATTAGATGGCAAGTAACCGTGGAACACTCAGCAGGCCCGGTGGTGGTGCCAACTGAGTGTGTAGCACACCGTAGACTAGGCCTAGAGCAGGCTGAGGCTAGGCCGCAGACAGCGTGGCACCAACTTGGCTGTAAGATATTAGATGGCAAGTAACCGTGGAACACTCAGCAGGCCCGGTGGTGGTGCCAACTGAGTGTGTAGCACACCGTAGACTAGGCCTAGAGCAGGCTGAGGCTAGCCCGCAGACAGCGTGGCACCGACTTTCTCCACACCTGCGTACACAAAGCTGTTTACCCCTCCCCCTCCCCTCACCAACCCGTGGTGGAGTTTGTTGCTTTCTCACGTGGGTTTTGGGGATTTCGAAATAGCCATAGGAATACAGATGTGTTAGTTCAGGATAGACGTGTAATCTCATTTTAACAAAAACGAGACATTTCCTGAAAATATTAAGTTAAATACAATCATGCCAAAACAGACTATTAGATAATAATTTGTTCACCAATAAATAAATTATAGTTATATAACTTTCGAAGTGGTATCAGATGGAAATCATTGGAAGAAATATTCCCTATTATGTTGTCCATTGTGATGTAGTTTTGGGGAAGAAGATCGGACCTGGAGATAAAAGCGAGCAAAGTTGCGTAATATGGTGCAACATTCAGTAAAATTACAGTTGAATGGTCGAAAAGGGTGTTTGAAGAGAAAATAACTAGTTTTAAGAAGAACGTCAACGATGAAATATAAAATTCAACACACAAAAAGGGTGTTTGAAGAGAAAATAACTGGTTTTAAGAAATTCATTAGGTTTTTAACACATATTATGAAAGAGAATATCATCAAGTTTTGTTTTAATCCTAATAAACTTCAACGCGGGTACCATTTGCCGCCCTACTATATTTCATTTCTCACCATGAACTCACTCACTCATGTGTTTAAAGCCAAACATGACCTCTGGATCCGCCCCTGGCACTACCAACATATATTTCGGATACAGACATAACAACTACAGGAAATGAAGTCCGCCCTGGGTAAACTTGAACGGTTACTGAATACAAATAAAGAAACTTGAATCGTATTTAGTGAAACTCGGGTGTTCTTTTAAACACCAGGTATAAATCAGGGAAATTATGTTTACATCACAGACATCGGTCCACAAATGATTAATGGAATTCTGTTAGCATAATCATAGTCATATAATCTTTTTATATTTTTTTCGAGAAATACAACGGTGTCATGGTATAACTAATCACCTTAACTTATTATATTTGCGTAGTATATATTTTAAGAATGATAAAGATACCTAGATAACAGAATTCAAAGGACTGAAATCGTGCCTACAACAACGAAATAACACAGTTTCAGAAGGTGTTTCTTTCACCGCTTCAATAGCAATAACAGTAAAGTTTCCGCATCAGTTAAAACCATGTCGCACTTCGGAGAATGAAAGTAAATAACAATCAGAAGAGGTTACTCATGTCAGGGCAAGGAGCTTGTTCTACATTCCCGACAAGATCGGTGTCGAAATCAGGGTTCACATAAATATTGTAGTTTTGATTTTCACCTCTTCGCCCTCCAACCGATTGCAGTCTTATACTATCTTCGTTTGACATTATTTATACAGTATACAGGATAAATAAAATAGTCTTGCAACACTATAAAGTATATTTACACTTATACTGTACTTACATACAAGACGGTAAAATATACACAAAAGATGGTACAAGGCGATCGATTTTAACGAGTTACACCGGTCATCATCAGGCCCAATCAGAGAATTGGGTATTATATATCTACAGTTTCAAACGAATGGTGTTTTTGGGGTTTGGGGACCTCAAAACGAAAAGTTATCATGGTCCCGGGCCTAGGTCTTACCATGCCGACTACGGTAATAGCTTCTTCCCTATAGGGAAAATTCGCTAAAAAATAGAGAGTGAGAGCTTTTTCATTGATACCAGACATGTATACAAAAAAAAAATAGTTGTAGGGCTTAACATTTGCGGAAACTATTTTAACAATACAAATTAGGGCTACTAAATATGTCATGTAATGATTAAAATAAATAACTGATATTTAAAAAAAATGTTTACATTGCTAATTTATCAAAAAATTTGGTAGATGAAGCGTTTTATTTTTATGCTTTGAAATAGTTTCTTATTGAATATTCACATGTCCAAAAATGACTTGCACTACATTTTCAAAATCTGCTGTGTTTCAAATTAAAATATTACTGGAATTCCCTTGGATTAAGAAAACACATTGTTGTTCAACATCCAGTTGACAAATCTTGCTATAAATTCTTGACAATGAAAAGTTTAACATTAATTATTTCCCACATATCTCGAGGAAAATAACGTTTTTTTACATTAGTATTGACAAATGCCACATAAATATGTCACCTTTCCGCCTTTACCCTAGAGGCACGGTTCCCTGACAATGCCACAACTGCCTCCCCGATCCCCGTAGGTCAGAATTCATCTGAAAGCCGTTGCTCGGGCGTTCCAGGAACAGGGATTTTCGGAAGCCTGCAGCCCAGGCAGACAGGCTGGCGCCAAAACAAGATTTTTCTCAGAATTTACTTTTATAAAGGAAACCAGAGAAAGTGTCCGTGCCGGCGAATCCGTCGGAAAGATATCGTGAACCTTTGGCGGTGAATGGGGCTTCCCAACCCGGGCCCCTGCCGGGTTGCAAATGCAGAAATTCGCATAAACAAAACCAAGTGTGTGACTCAGCCTCTTCACTCGCCAGCCTCAAGAGCTTCGTCAATTACCACCCAAGAACTTGTGACGTATTGATAATCAGCACATCTTAACTTTAATGGCGAATATTTATACGAAGTCCTTCTTAGTACGGTATAGCTCTGGTTGGAATTCGAAACATATTAGGCAAACAAACAACAACAACAACACCAAGGTGGACATTGAACAACAACACACAACAACATATAAGGTGAACATATTAGGTTTGTATGGAAAGGGAACAAGCAATCGGTATACGTGCGATCGTGAAATCGAAACTAGGAAAGAGCACTCATGAAAATAACATTGAGATGGCAATTATAAAGAAACATTAGACTGTAAATATGACCCCTTTTGGTAATACTTATTTGTATGCAAAGAAAATATTGTAAGTTCACGTTTACGGTTTTAGTTTAAAACGAAGTAAGTATAAATATTTACCTTCGAACAACCATAAATCTGATTATACAGCATCTACTTTCAAAGCCAATCAAAGTAGAATAAGATTGATATTCTTAAACATTTATAATACATCGCAAATACGCAAGACGTGGCAGATACACTGCATACATCCCATCATGGATTAATATATGATTATTAAAACTTTGGCTATCCATGCAACTAAAAACTCCTAAATAGACAAAATACCCCCGTCGCAGCAAACCTGCGTACTCAGCGAATTTCCAATGCATACATATGTTTCTTAGTACCACATAGAACCACTTACCAAGATTCATAAAAATATATAAATAGATAAGTGATATATTAGCATTTTATTTATTCTACATAATACTAATAATATTAGGGCTGAGTACGCAGGTTTGCTGCAAAGAGAATGATAAGAAATGTGTTTTTAAGCAATTATCAATATAACTCAACCAGGTGAAGCTACATACCAAGTTTTAATAATTTATGTTCATAATTAAGGGAGATACAAAACTTTACTTATTCTCCATAAGAAAATGTGAAGTTTACATTAAAATTAATTAAGGAAAAGCTAAAAAACATTTTCCCATAAGATTAACATGGGAGATTTTATGAACACGGTTTTTGGATTATCTCCGCAACCACTTAACCTAGGTTAATGATTCAAAATACTATATTATTTGTTTTTTTAAGCTATATAAAATGGTCAAATAAAAAATTGTGTGTTTTAAAAATTTCAGGGTGAAAAGTGCAAAAAACTGATTTTTGGAAAATTTTGGAACCCCATACACCTCCCTTCTCATGGTCAGATTTTTCTGGCTTTCGAACTTAAGTCATGAATGTCACTTTACACATTTGAGCCAAATTTAATCGAAATCGGTCGTTTTTTACTCAAGTTATCGCATTCACGGACACACACACACACACACACACACACACACACACACACACACACACACACACACACACACACACACACACACACACACACACACACACACACACACATATATATATATATTGTATATACTAATATATACATTTTAATAAAGAATTGTGTTTTTGGCATCTGGGGACCTCAAAACAAAAAGTTATCATGGTCTCGGGCTAAAGTCTTACCATGAGACCTACGGTAATAGCTTCTTCCCTATAGGGGGAATTCACTAAAAAAGGGTTACACAACTGTATAAACTGTTAGATTTACGTAATAGAGAAAAAAATACTGTGATGATAAAAAACAATAACTGGGCAAAAAAGAAAGAAAAAAGTGAGATAGGGGTCCAAATGTTTAACTGTAACGTTACATATGTGGGAAGAGAGTTTTTCTTTGGTCTTGTAATAAATATTTTCTCACTTAAATAATATCAGAGTCTATAAGTTATGTTAAGTTTTATGGTTTTAAACATAATGTAGCAGACGGTTACCCTCTTAAACGTATAAAACTATAAGGTTTTACATCCAAAGTTTAAAATTCACATTAATTTGTATACCCTTGTCACAACCTAGAGTAGTGTATTAGGGCTTGAGGGGATTCCGTAGGAGCCAGACAGCCTGGCCCCAGCACCAGCACCTGGTAACAGGGTCAATGTTTGACGTCTATGTAAATAGCCTGTATTTGCTTTTAGCCGGGAATTCCACAGAATCTGAAGCCGACATTAACCAGGCCTCATCTGGTGGCTATCATCTCCAAACACTCGCATTCTCCTTCTCTCTCTGGCAACGATAACGTAATCAACATATCTCCGTTCTTCCTCGAATTGTTTTCTTTCATCTACAATGCTCTGGATACCTGAGAATGAGATGGGTGTTTTAAATAAACACCTTGCGTTTAACAAAGTTTATATGCAAGATTATTTGAAACTTAGCAGACTATTTAAATTTTAAAAACTGATTCGCACACGCAAGCAAGTTTCTCAAGTGGGAATTGTTATTTTATTTTTAAATCGTATGCAACCAATGCGTTTAAGCGAAATAAATTTTATTATGAAATTGTTGAATTTGAACTTTAATTTCTATGTTGACATACTTGAGCTAACTTGAATTTGGTATACTTGTCTTTTTAGTGAATTTACTTTGGAAAGTGAACTATTAGCATGACCCGCACGGTGAAACTTAAGCCCGGGACCACCATAGAAGTTCCTAACGTGACCCCCTGAACACGTTTTGGGGGGTCGTTCAAAATTTTATAATATATATCTATATATCTATATCTTTATATATATATGTGTATGCACTCTAGCGGTCGCATTTTTTGTCCGATTAACTTCAAATCTGGTAGGGACGTTCCTTTCTGTAATCAGTTGGACAAGTTCGTTGGGCAAAACAATCGGAAAACGCTAAACCCCTTTTTTGGGGATTAATCTGTCAAATTTCAAGTCTTTGGGCCCAAAAAGGGTCATAAAAGCCCCGGATGTAAAATTAATGGTTGTAAAAACATGGGAATTAGGGAGGCGAAAGTGTTAAGCCCTCTATCGTTATTCTAGCATAAATATTTACCGAGTTATTAAAGAAAATGTGTTTTGACTTAACACAGTACGTTGTGTTATGGGGGTTTTACACTAGAAAAGCCTGTTATTCCTTTGTTAGAGTACTTTTATCATCCCAAGAAACTCACCCCTACTTTCAAGCCTGCCTGGACCTTCTCCTAACATTATAATACGCAAAATTGTATTCCCAGCTTTGCAGGTAAATGCAACCAGGAGCATCAGAACAGCCAAAAAATCAATGTTTTCAGATTTCAATACAAATTTGTATAGATGTATGTTTTTACACAGATTTTGAGTTTTAAAAGTTTTTTTTGTGGAAATTCACTTCCCTCACGTCAGCGTGCTGCGTGCGAACTCGCTTTATGACTATAAGCATAGTTACCCAACAGTTAATTAATCACCCATTAAAGGCTGGGGGAACAAATATTATACGTGTTGATTATCCACCAGCATCTATTATTTTGAGTTTGATGATCTTAATGAAAAATAGGTTCCTAACCTATATGTTTGACTGACATCCATGTTTGAATTATATAATCTACTGTTTATATGTTTGGTAGACTAACCGACCAGTGGCCTTTTCCAGTGAGGCTGAACCGAGCACAGGAATAATTTTAACAAGCGGTGGAGAAATAACTTTTGGGACGAGTTACGAACAATGAGTTTACTTTTCATAAAACTGCGAAATTACACAAGAAAGCCTTTGAATAATGGTTGTGAATAAACAACAATCAATCAGATTCTTTGTTTAGAAATAAGCTAAACTGTATACGTTACGTGTTTACACGTCGTGTCATTTCTTCTATGCTTTTGTTTATCAAGAGTTTAATTTATTTAGTAGTTTAATTTATATCATATATCAGGTGAGAAGTGCACGGGAAAAACGTTTTCCCTGCACTTTTTAAAGGTCTGGAAACAGGGTTCTCGGAATTAAATGTAGTTATACGACATAGCAAACTTAATAGCTGTTTTTGGTGATGTATGGTGAAAATACAATAACTATATGAAACCGCATAGTGGTGTAATGTAGTAATAATAATATTTCCCAAATTTGTACTTTCTTTCCTTAAAAACAGAATTGTTGAATCATCCGGAAACCACTATACAATTGAATTTAATGTATAATTCGTGTTTGTGATTCTTCTGCGAAAAAGAAAATGAGTAGAGGAAATCTAACGAGTAAATCAAACACGGAGTCCTTCGAGTTCTTCATTAACGACAACAGTTAGAATTAATTCTTAAAATGCCGTTTCCAAAATGGCTTAAACAAAATTCATTCAATATTGGAGTCACTTCCTCTTTTTTAATTTACGCACTTGTATATCATTTTTATCTGTTTATTTACAAGAAAACTAAACTAAACCTAGTATTATCAAAACAAACTGTCTGCGGCATGGCAGTTCTTAAAACACAGACGACAGTTGGAAAGCCGTCATCACGTTAACCCAGTTGGCAGCTGCAGTGGTGGCGGTGACCCATCATGAGATTGATTCTTGTTCTAACCAGCCGTCAACTGGCCTTCGTCTCTGGTTGACTGATGGAATATCCCCATCAATCATTAGGCTGTCCGGAACAGCACATCCGGGCTCACTTGACCCATCCTTTCACAAGTCTCCAGTTACCGGCAACCATCAACCGATCGTGTGACTGTTTATCGATGTTGCATTTATTTATAGGTGTAACATTTGTGATCTATTGTCGAAATGAGGGAGTTACCATGGAACATTTCACTTACTGTTATCAACAATGCAGTTTCCCGATATGGAAGATGTGTGTGAGGAGAAGTAAAACGTCATACAAATTATCTTATCGTCCTTCAAAAACTGTGATCTTCTTGTAATTGTAGGAGGAATAACCAATAATCACTTCAAAACGTATTATTACTTCAGTTAGCCAATTTTCAATGAAATTCTAAAAAATCAACTTTTTAACCAACATGGAATAACTCCGAGGATCATAGACTCCACAAACCTAGATACAGGTGAATTATAAACGACAGCTCTTTCTGTAGATGCATTAGTACGTAGTTCACGCCTTGCAGCCTTCTAGCATTTAATTTATATTCAAAGCATAGACTTCGTAATAATGAACTAAACTGGTGACAGAATTAGGAGTAGTATGCTTTGTAGTATTCGCTCGATCTTAGATAAAGTATTAGATTTTGCTAAACCACAACGAGGCCGACTATGTGATTATACAAGCGCGCTGAAACGAGCGATGCGATATAAGCTTCACGATATCAGACTACCATGAACACGAAAAGCCAACGAAAGCTAACGAAAACCAAAACAGAGTGTGTGGACATATAGACATAAACCGCAGACGTTCACAATAAAAGCTGTCTGTTAATAAAATCAATCAAATAATTTTGTTGTACATTCTTCAAGAATTATAATAACGTTAAGAATTCATTTTAAAATCATAATTTTTGGCTGGCTTCCGAGAGCTTTCCGTTGTTCTCGTGGAATTCGCTCAGGTTGTAGTAAGGATTCCTTTTTGGCTATGGATTCAAACTCAACTTTTAGTTAAATTCCGATGAAGTGCGTCATGAATGCATGTAGGTGGTTTTGAAGTTTGCATAAGATGGTTTATCTACGTCATGCAGGTGCGATGGATTGCCAACTTCAAACTAGAGCCATGACGGTGTTGTATGAGTGAAAGTCA
Organism: Allygus modestus; assembly: GCA_963675035.1. Classification (NCBI taxonomy): domain Eukaryota; kingdom Metazoa; phylum Arthropoda; class Insecta; order Hemiptera; family Cicadellidae; genus Allygus; species Allygus modestus. Next base: position 33,863,612 of record OY776117.1, read on the forward strand.
GTTTATTGTTGGTTCTTGAGTTTTCCATTATAAATACAGTATACTGTGTATTCAAAGATACAATTTTCATTATTTTAATTATTATTATATCTATAGGTCTCTATATACTTATCTGCAGGTTTGGCATGATTCTAGGTTTATCAATGCTATGACGTCCTGCTTCTGGAGAAGGAGAATCCGGGTGAGAGAATCTGAGATTCCTCCTCAAAATAGTAAACCATATCGGATGTGGGATTACACCAATTCATAATATGCTCATTTAGCTGTTGTACGACGTGTAACTCGTTTAATGTTTGCACTTATGGTTAATATACTGTACCGAAGTAAGCTTGATGTCGAGCACTGTGCAGACGTCCCTTGACGTGCTTTACTAATGTCTGATATTCTGGTGACTTCAGCTTTGTTGTAAAGAAAGGTGCGGCTGCTGCGCTGTTACTGACTATGCTAAAAGTGTAGTGTCATCGGTATACATTACTATTACTGTATTCGTTTTTTTTTTTACTTTGAAATTCTACAGGTGAGGCTGCCGTGGAAGCTAACCACCACGAAAGCAGTGCATGTGGCTAGGTAGTCGCGCTGCTACTGGTGAGGCTACTGTGGAAGTTAACCGCCACGAAAGCAGTGCATGTGGCTAGATAGTCGGGCTGCTACCGGCGAGGCTGCCGTGGAAGTTAACCACCACGAAAGCAGTGCATGTAGCTAGATAGTCGCGCTGCTACCGGCGAGGCTGCCGTGGAAGTTAACCACCACGAAAGCAGTGCATGTGGCTAGATAGTCGCGCTGCTACCGGCGAGGCTGCCGTGGAAGTTAACCACCACGAAAGCAGTGCATGTGGCTAGATAGTCGCGCTGCTACCGGCGAGGCTGCCGTGGAAGTTAACCACCACGAAAGCAGTGCATGTGGTTAGATAGTCGCGCTGCTACCGGCGAGGCTGCCGTGGAAGTTAACCACCACGAAAGCAGTGCATGTGGCTAGATAGTCGGGCTGCTACCGGCGAGGCTGCCGTGGAAGTTAACCACCACGAAAGCAGTGCATGTAGCTAGATAGTCGCGCTGCTACCGGCGAGGCTGCCGTGGAAGTTAACCACCACGAAAGCAGTGCATGTGGCTAGATAGTCGCGCTGCTACCGGCGAGGCTGCCGTGGAAGTTAACCACCACGAAAGCAGTGCATGTGGCTAGATAGTCGCGCTGCTACCGGCGAGGCTGCCGTGGAAGTTAACCACCACGAAAGCAGTGCATGTGGTTAGATAGTCGCGCTGCTACCGGCGAGGCTGCCGTGGAAGTTAACCACCACGAAAGCAGTGCATGTGGCTAGACAGTCGCGCTGCTACCGGCGAGGCTGCCGTGGAAGTTAACCACCACGAAAGCAGTGCATGTGGCTAGATAGTCGCGCTGCTACCGGCGAGGCTGCCATGGAAGTTAACCACCACGAAAGCAGTGCATGTAGCTAGATAGTCGCGCTGCTACCGGCGAGGCTGCCGTGGAAGCTAACCACCACGAAAGCAGTGCATGTGGTTAGATAGTCGTGCTGCTACTGGTGAAGCTACTGTGGAAGTTAACCACCACGAAAGCAGTGCATGTGGCTAGATAGTCGCGCTGCTACCGGCGAGGCTGCCGTGGAAGTTAACCACCACGAAAGCAGTGCATGTGGCTAGATAGTCGCGCTGCTACCGGCGAGGCTGCCGTGGAAGTTAACCACCACGAAAGCAGTGCATGTGGCTAGATAGTCGCGCTGCTACCGGCGAGGCTGCCGTGGAAGCTGCGGTCAGATCGAGTTTCAGGACTCGTCCTTCTCATTTACATAAATAATTAATTAACGTTTTTCCCTCTTGTATCAGAGAGTAATGAGAGGGGGACACGACGTATCTCAGCGACGATTGTAGTGGCCGGTATCTCCTTACATTGTACCTGCGCGGCCGATAATAACTCTTTACATAAAATAAATAAAAAGTGGTGGCCGAGTAGAAATGCCGGGTATGCAGATGGAAGCGGGATTCCGACCAAACTGGTTTGCTCAAGGCTCCACGCAGTCTGTGAGTGGCCTTCTGAGCGCGAACTATGCCGCGACCGGTGAAAACTTGAAAAACGGGGAAATCTTTAATTTCTCCCTCCAGCCCAAAGAAGTAGAGAATGGATACCTAATTTGGTAAATGAAAATCGGACAAATTAATCTCATACCAAGGAGACTCTTTTTTTTTAATAATTCGTAAAATTCCACAAGAAAAATGGGGTGGAGGAAAACGGACTTTTTTTATCTTCTGTTTTGCTTGGCCAAGTTAACTATTTAACAGTATTATTTATTTTAGCGAATTTCTCCAATAGGGAAGAAGCTATTTTGAAATGCTCTAATCAAGGAAACACTCATCGGGAAATTTAGTTATATTATTAATTAAAATACGGGTTTTCAGTAGACTCTGGCGCAAAACATATATTCACAGTGTCGACCTCACGCAAATAGTGCGTTCACTTCTTGTATGGTACTTTATACCTAGTTCCTTGCAAGGGAAAAATATCTCAAGGAAATTTCAAGTATGTGTATCGGTTGTGAAGTGGTGGCATGTACTAACTAACTCATTAAAAAGAGTCTAAATTTGAAAACGTTCAGGACTTATCTAAAATAATACACCCGATATCATACATGTTTGGAGATTAAAATAAAACTACTGAATCGGATTTTCGTTAAGGGAATTCCTCCGTTTATATTATATGCGATTTCAAAAATGTAGCGTTATAAATATGTCTCTGATTTGTAGCTTTTTCTAAAGATCTTCATCCTTATAAAAGTCTTTGATTTTAAAGAGATCCTACTCCAACTTCTTGGTACGAATTCATTTGACATGTAACGCGAATTGCTAAGCTACTTCGCTTGCAAACAACAATGGCTGTACTCGTACAGAAAGATGTATGGAGAATCAATCTGGACACAATGGCGATAAAGGCGAATGTGCAAAGATAAATTGTAGGTAAAATACACTCTGAAGTTACAATTTAATTGGGGAATGAGATATTTTATTGTATTGTTCACATAATTCACAGTCGAGTAGCGGCCAAATAAATTGCCAGTTGAGGGCGTGGTTTACCGAGCTATCAACCGAGATCAGCCAATAGTAGACGTGCTGCATTGCCAAAACTCCACACCAGCTTATCGGAATAACATTCGAGTGATATTTTGCTATGGCAAAATGGCAACAGTGACAGCCATGCTATTGACTATAGCTCAACTGTCAATTTATTTGTCCGCTATTATATATATAGTAATGTACCCACAGAAGAGTATGGAATAACGCGCCCTCCCCTATGACAGCCGTTTGCAGGTTGTCGCTTAAAAGACAACCTCTTACAGAATCATTTATCTGAGTAAAAAGCAAATTCGTCGTTAATCAGTTAAGAGTTTGAAACCCTTGCACTCGCTCATCCTTCCTTCAGGGCAGATATCGTGAGAGGAGAGGGGGAGGCGGAGTAGTAACTCATCCGGGTAAGATCGGGGAGGAAATTGATATTAGCGAGGTAAGGTCGGAGACAGGGCCTAACATCTGGCTCTGGACGTCTTACAAGTTCCCGACCAAGATGGCTTCCTTTACACTTCCGGGCTATCCGGACATGGTTTTTGTAGAATGGGAAATCCGCTATCGGCATCTTCCCAGTGCCACCGCGACTACGCAGTCTCGGTTGTAAACATCCCCCCTGAGTTAAAAAGTTGTTTTACTTGAATTTGTAAAAGAGCTTAATTTGTTATATTGTCACTAATGGAAATGATAAGGAGACAACTTTATTTGAAAATAGTAACAAGAAAGGTTGAAAGGGAAATCATAAAAAAGGGTAACATACATGGTGCTTAGCAAAAGCCCTCAGTTGGCTCGGATTGGAATCGAGCGAGATGTTTTATTTACTAAGTTTTATAACTGGGACTGAAAGAGGTTTTATTGTAACAATGTCAAATTTCACTAATAATCCATAACTATTTTTTTTAAATATCTTTAACATGTTTTGTTTTATAAAATGAGCATAAATTGGTCTAAACGATTTGATTGACTGAGCTAAAAGCTACTCATCTGTCTGTTCACAGTTCACAAGGAAAGTCTTTGCGCTTATTGAGAACCTCTTGACGAATCTTAATTTTATAAAAATGTATATATTGCTGATGTAATATCCTATTTTAAATGCAGGTAATATAAAATGCAATCCAACATTCAATTATCAAATTTCACTGTAGATTAAGAGTTTTGAAAAGTGACACTTAGCTCAATCATCAAAAATCACTCAATCACAAAAGGAAGAGTTATTTAAGAGAGGTTGTCCGATAGAAAGAGAGATCAACATTATTTATGTTTTTACGTCTAGAGAACTTACAAGTAACCATGATTGATCCAGTATACAACTTTGGTGGATAACATTGAATAACTAATCCATAGTGTAGGACAAGATTGTGGGGATCCCTAACGACACCGATGATAAATGTATTGCCACTTTTCATTAACACATTTTACTAAGCTCAACTCCCAGTGACTGCCGGAGGCGAATTCCGCTGACCAACAGTCGAGAGGAGGCTCCCGATCCGTCGACCGGGCCACAAAGAGCTCCCACATGATAGAGAGTCGATACACGACTCTTGACAGTGAAAGAGGAGAAAAACAAACACTTGGCAGCGATGATTGACAGGGTTTGAGTCCAAACTGTACCAATTAGACCGGGTCCCACGGTCCGACACTTCGGTATCGCTCAATCTTCATTGACGGGTGGACGGTCCATCCACACTGTACATCGGGCTACAATGGTTGAGTGAATCCTTTATCTCCCTCGAATCCTTTATGTCTCTCGCAATTACCTACTTGGTCATGTTTTTTGGATAAAGAGGTAGCCGGAAAAAGGAAATTGCAACACTTGCCAAAACCTGTCCCACACTGCTTGCAAATAACGCCAAATATCTGGCAGAACATTCTCCCGAAATCTCACTGAATTCGTCAATGTTTATCAACATGGTAAAAAGTCTGTACTCGGCGCTCCCACAATGTTCGCGAATACGTATTCAGCTTCGAAAATTCGAATATTCGGCTGTATACCTAATGTTTGGGTGAACTCACGAGTATTGTGGGTTAGGCTTCACCTAAATTTCAGTATCTTCAAAAGTTTTTTTCAGCAACAAGATTAGAAAATTGGTAATACTGATTTCAGTGAGCTCTGTACAATCTGGAGAGCAAGATTCTGACTGATTGAAGTAAGTTTTACTGTTGTATAAATCAGTGAAAGAGGACGTTTTTTAATCTAACAACACAGAGTTAGTAACTTTCAACAGTATTGTTTCCCTCGCACCGGCTGATGGTAGCTCAAGTTTGGAATCACTTTTGAAAGCAACAAAAAGTAGTGGCAACTTTGTTCACTGTAGCTTAATTTGTAATTTGTATCACCTAAAGAGATATTTAATGCAATATACTATTAATATAAAAATTAAGCGCGACTAAGTATATGAAACCAATAATTGGAGATGAAACCAGCTAAAGCTTAAGCTTGAGAAAAAATAAAAAGCTTTAAAGTAGGGATTTTCCCAATTATATATCCTACGATATTTCTTTATCCTATATTAGTTGTGGCAAAATATTAGTTGCAAAATCCTAATATCAGGTGTTAAGTTTTCTAATAACCTGATTACTGTTTCAAGGTGGTCTGGAATATAATGAATGACGTGAGTTATCTAAAACGATGCCTGTTTCAAATACTTTAATGCATTTTACCTAAAATAAGGTAGGATTAGATTAGATAATAATACCCCTGTCGCAGCAAACCTGCATACTCAGCGAATTACCATTGGAGATGTAAATGTCCTAATACATAAAGCCACTTACCAATTTTCATAAAAATATATTCACAAATAATGAAATAAGCGATATAGTATACAATTTTAATTATTCTCCATAAGAATAACATTGGGGCTGAGTACGCAGGTTTGCTGCTTCGGGAGCCTTTGGCAAAAATTTTTTTTTTAGAAAATATCAATAGACCACAACGAGATGAAGCCGTATACCAAGTTTCGTAAGTATGCGTTCATAAATAAGCAAGATATGACATTTTTCTTTTCCTCCATAAGAATAACATTAGACAACGTACTGTGTTTAGCACTTTCAATGTCTCGGTAACCAATTGACGTAGAGGAATGATAAAAATACCAAATTGTTTATTTTTTGGGCTGAATCCAATGGGGAAAATTAAAATTTGACTATTTCAAAAATTAGCCTATATGTAAAGAATTAAAAAAAACAAATACCCCTTCGGATGGAGCGATCTGGCTGGTTTTCGAACTTAAAGTCATAAATATTGCTTTACACGTTTATCCCAAATTTCATCAAAATCGGATCATTTTTACGAGAGTTATCGTGCTCACGGACACACACAAACACACACACACACACACACACACACACACACACACACACACATATATAAATATATACAGTTTCGAACGAATGGTGTTTTTGGGGTCTGGGGACCTCAAAACGAAAAGTTATCATGGTCCTGGACCTAGGTCTTACCATGCCGACTACGGTAATAGCTTCTTCCCTATAGGGGAAATTCGCTAAAAACTAAACAGATGGCAGATTTGCTTTAGCTAGAAATGATATTATGAAACAGATATCGAAAAATAAACAAATAACTAATTCTAAGTAACAGAAAGCGGTAAGCATGTAAAATAAAGCATGTATATTGGCATAAGCCTGCATCACTTAGTTACTGTTTGTGCCAGTTACTTTTGGAAATGTAATACGAAAAACCTAACACTAAATTCGGCCATCTAAACTTCAAAGCGAAGGAGATGATGCAAACTAGATGTGATACCACCAAGAGTTACTATTTACAGTTGTAAGAAATGTTACTTCACATTCTCCAAAGCTCTCACCATGCTATTTACAGTTGTAACAAATGTTACTTCACATTCTCCAAAGCTCTCACCATGCTATTTACAGTTGTAACAAATGTTACTTCACATTCTCCAAAGCTCTCACCATGCTATTTACAGTTGTAACAAATGTTACTTCACATTCTCCAAAGCTCTCACCATGCTATTTACAGTTGTAACAAATGTTACTTCACATTCTCAAAAGCTCTCACCATGCTATTTACAGTTGTAACAAATGTTACTTCACATTCTCCAAAGCTCTCACCATGCTATTTACAGTTGTAACAAATGTTATTTCACATTCTCCAAAGCTCTCACCATGCTTAGGGCAATGATCCGCATTACTTCACTTCCACAACCAAACCACAAATCCCAGTCAACTACCGGCTTATTGATAATCAGAGGGGGTAATTCCGCGCGAGTGTTCTGGGAATGGAGTCGGGCAAAAAGAGGAGGTGTCGGTGTGCTTTTATGTCAAGATGAATCGCATTTTCGTGTTTTCTGGCGGTGATTGTGAATATGGAGACCGCCCAAATCACAGGGGACGCCTCAATTATCACCACTCCGCCGTGCGTTTGTCGGCCTGCTGACGTGCCGGCCGCGGCTGCGCGGTGACACGACTGATGGCCTGCGTTTGTTTAGCCTGCTTTATAATCGGCTGAAGCCCGATCAAATAACACGGTGGCCGTCCGGTGCGGTCTGGTTTGATGACAGGTGGAATAGTCCTACATTGTGCATACTTATCCTTCCCTAGTTGTGAGGTGTATTCCATCGGCTTTCTAATAATCGTGTCTAGAATTACACAATTGACGATCGAGGCTTTTGATAAGGTTTCAAGTTGTAGTAGAGTGGCATAGTGTGAATACCTTCACAATTGATTGCAATAGCCAATAGCAATGCACTTTTAATTTGAATTCCACGTTACCAAACATACTCGTAGTTAATTTATAATTTTCTGAATTCACGTTGACACCCACTCCAATTTTGAATGTTATCTTTAGATTTTGACTTTCTTTTAACTAATTAATTAATTTATTAACTATAGTTTAATAAATTAAATACTATATTAGTTTATTAATACAACGTCCAAAAAACAAACGTTAACATGTTTTATTTAAACCAATTATTGGCAATTGTACTAGTTATGAACCATTTTATAAGATAATAACGTAAATTCATTTCTATATTAGGGGTTCGCTCAAATATTTCCGTAACGAGATGAGCGAACTCAGAAAAGAATCATGAAAGTGCTACTGCTGATGTAAAAAACTCCAGACAGACTCATATAGTAATGAATCAATACGTAACTGGCCTTTTCCGAGAAAGCCTCGGGTCCCAGATAGTATATTCCAATTGATCATATTAACATCTTTGTATTTGTTTTTCCATAAGTTAAATATAATACCCCCGTAGCAGCAAACCTGCATACTCAGCGAATTTCCAATGCATATTAATTTATCTTAATACCACATAAAGCCAAATACCAAGTTTCATCAATATACATTCATAAATAAACGATTTATGATATTTTAATTATTCTCCATAAGAATAACATGGCGGATGAGTATGCAGGTTTGCTGAAATAAGGAATACTAAAAATGGGCTTTTATACAAATATCAATATAACTCAACTAGGTAAAGCCACATACCAAGTTCTATTGATTTATGTTCATAATTAAAGGAGATAACACGTTAATTATTCTCCATAAGAATAACATGGGGCTGAGTATGCAGGTTTGCTGTTACGGGGACTATCGGGCAAAAAATGGGTTTTTGTGCAAATATCAATAGACCACAATGAAATGAAGCAATATACCAAGTTTCGTCAGGATAAGTAAGCGAGATATACAATTTTTCTTATCCTCCATAAGAATAACATTGGACAACGTACTGTGTTTAGCACTTTCAATATCTCAGTAACCAATTGACGTAGAGCAGTGATTAAAACATCAAATTGTGCGTATTTTTAAGCTGAATCCAATGGGAAAAAAATAAAATTTTACTTTTTCAAAAATTGTATGTAAAAAACTCAAAAAAACCATTTTTGGGGTACAAACCCCCACCCCCAAAATACCCCTTCGGATAGGTCGATCCGTCTGGTTTTCGAACTTAAAGTCATAAATGCTGCTTTACACGTTTGTACCAAATTTCATCAAAATCGGACCTTTTTTACGAGAGTTATCGCACCCACGGATATAAGTTTCGTTCGAAACTGTATATATATGTTTATATATATGTTGTATATGTTATATTTATGTTCGAACGAATGGTGTTTTTGGGGTCTGGGGACCTCAAAACGAAAAGTTATCATGGTCCCGGGCCTAGGTCTTACTATGCCGACTACGGTAATAGCTTCTTCCCTATAGGGGAAATTCGCTAAAATGTCGCATAAACATAATAAAATATAATTGTTACTATTTTATGGGTAAAAATGACTTTGGATTGGGTCTCAACCCTTTGCCTTTCACTTTAAGTGCCGAAAATGAAAGGAAGAAATAAGCAAATTTGCCCAGCATGAAATAACTGTGGGTAAGTGTATATTTAGTGTTTGGACAACATTAAAGTCCTCGGGACTTTATAAGGGTAAAAAATAGGTCGCCGATACATATGTTAAGTGTAACGTTGTGATAGTTTTAACATTACAAAGGTATACTATTTTTTTGTTTTTTAATTGTTGGTTTTAATTTAACATTACGTAGTTTTGTTGAAATAATGTAATTTTATTGGGTCAATAAATTAAAACACAAACAAAGAAGAAAATAGTAGTGGAATGACTTATCAGTACAACCATTGTAATAGGAAAATTAAATGTATCATATATTTAAAAAAATTGCCAACACTTTGGCCAGTCCGTCAGACCGTTCCACTGGGCTGATTTTCATGATTATTTTGATAACTGATAGGTAATTATGTCTATATGTGTCATCACCCATCCAAACCAAAATATCGTCAAAGGGCTTCGCCCCAGTGGCTCCTAAATTTCCCAAGTTAATCTTATGGAGGAAGTTTGTTTACATCAGATGATTACTTAAAACATACGTTCATTAAGTAAGAGAGTTCATTTGGTTTGCCAAAGAATAATGCAGCAAAAAATACAACTCCTTTCTTTTTCTCCTTTCTACAGGTGTTTATATATTTCACAATTTACATGTAATTCAGTTATTTTTTTATGAATAAGATAAATTGAGAAAATAGCTGCTTTATTTATGGGCATTTATACATTCAATAATATACATGAAATCCAGTTATTATTTCACGATGATAGATTGAGAAAAAGCTGCTACATAAAAGAAATAGGCAAGCTGATTGTGTTTGGATGGGAAAGTTTTATTTCTTGAGGTTTTGGTGTTAACTTAGGACCCTTTCAAAAACCTTTGACCTATTAGAACTTTACGTTTAGAGCTATCAAAAAAATCACGCATGATCATCGAATTCCTAATCGTTTCATAATGAGCCTCTGTTTCTAATCGGCAAACTCTCCCCGGAAACTGACATAAACCTACAGATTTTCTAGAAAAATCTTCCGCATCTGTTTGATTGTTCTTTTTTTATTTGCGTTGTATACCTTAGGAATCAGTTGAGATATTGGTTTTAAACTTGTCGTAAGAATTGTATATGGTTCAGTCTAAGTTGGTTTTGAATTCAGTTTTCCAGTTTTTAGTGTTCTCAAATGGTGGTTTTAGCACTGTGGTATCATTTTTACTCCCAAAGTTAGCATAGTAGACTCAAACCTAAGGCTTATTTGACATGACGTCACCAAACGAGTGTCAAAGCCAAAACAGAACGTAGTGTATTTTTTAATTCGAGGTAACCCTTAAAAGTTTTTTAGATGTTATATGTTATTTTCGGCGTAATTATTTTGTCTGTAGTTACTCTTTATCAAGTTTGTCGGCATTGTTATGCGCTGTACTAAAAACAAATAAAATTGTAAGAACCCTGCAGGACGCTTTACCATTATCTGTCAAGAAGGGAAAACAATTATTGATTATTATTAATGGTTTAATCTTTTATCGTGTAATGGGAAGAGCTTACAAACGACACTATGAGGAAATGTTGGTTTCTTCTTACGATAGGAACCAACATTGATGGGAAAATATATGCATAACCAACCAGCCCCGAGAAAGAAGGCCTGAGAATATTAGTGTTAACCTAAGTTTATACATATAAAAAATATGTTATGTACTTTCCCTTAAAAAATATCAAGATGGTCCTTAAAATATATCCGCATAACTGTTTTAAGCAGATAACCTGGTAATAAAACAAAACAGCTGTTACATTACATTTAAAACCCTTTGCAGCTGCACTCTAGCGGAGAAAATATTAGTACTAACTACTTCAAGGTTAAAGAGAACGTTATCTTTATTTACAAACACCCTGGTTAATGTTTTAAGGCAAAAATTATAAACATTCCACATCATTTTCACGAAACTTTTGAAAGAATTGCCGTTAAACGAAACATTGTTACTTTTTTATTTTGGAAATAAACATATTATAAATCTGAAGTTATTGTCTTTAATTTTAAAACAAATTTGTATCTAAAAGCTGTTTCTATAACAATAATTTTGCTTTGTATGATGCCTTACGGTGTTTATATAATTTACAATTATATTATTATGTTTTTATTATTTTGAAATTATGTGATATTTCAACTGTTAACTTGATATGGAATGGAACCACTATTTAAGTAAATACAATCCATGGGAAGATATGTATAAACTTCTATAATATTTTAACTTGATTTGACAATACTCATCAATTACGTGGCTTTCAAGTTTCAACATTGACTGATGCTGCAGAGCAGCACGAGTTCTCTAGTTAACTATTCATAATTAATAAGTTATTTAAATGAATAATTTGAAAACAGTAAATAATACTGCTTAGACAAATTATAGCCTTATTTATCTGCAGTAACCAATGTCTAGAGATTATACAATTTTATAGTAGCAATGATTTGGACACTTTGCTTGGAAGGGATTAAAATAAGCAACATTTTTTACGATATACTTTAACAAATTTAAATTTGCCAAGAATTAGTTTATTTCTTTAGTAAATTACATTAAAATCAATTTTTAATATAAACATAACCTTTATTTGTTAACAAAACAACATAACATTGATTATATTATTTTTAAATAATTATTTTAACACAAACTAATGTATAAAATAATTGTTACATTCTTTAAATTAATTACTGAATTCATGTTTAGTAGTTAATCGCATTTTAAATGTACGGTCATAAAAACTTCAAAAATGCTACCTGATGGTGATCAAATTTAGACATTATATATTGATCTTGATTATTTTGTCATCAATACAAGAAGAAGTAATTTAACTGACTCAGAAGCATAACAAAGTTTAAGAGTTATTACCTAAAACACAGATTTTTCGTTGATAACTTATATTATTTTTAAATTTATTGAAATATACATTTGTTCATTAAAATAGATTAATACATGTACTCTTTGTTTTTTAATCATCGCTCTTCAATAACTAGTTGCATAGAAATGTAAAAGTTACATATTTGATGAATCCAGAACGTTGTCTTAATCTACTTCTACCCTTACTAATCAGTTGAAAATGCCAAGCGTTGCTTAAAATATGAGTGCCAAGTGTTTAAATAGACAATTTAAATCCTATACTCTAATATGAGTAAGGTTTGCTTGTATGTTTGCTTGCTTGCGATACTGATCTCAAAAACGGCTCCAACGATTTCCTTCAAATGTTCGAAATAACTCATTTCTGGAATAAAAATAAGTTCTATACAGTCCTCATCCCCAGGAAAAATTAAATAATGTAAAAAACTAAAATGAAAAGTTAAAATAATTAACATTGGGCTTATGGAGTTTCAAATCAAAAGAAAAGAATTTTACCAGCTGTTCATAATCAACCAGAGAACTGTCAAAATAATACTCATGTTGTTTATGATTATTAACATGTGGTTTCATGAGAGCAGAGATTAAAATATTTGAGTGAAGATTACATATATAGAGTAGTAAAATAAATCAAAGCGACATTAGGTATAAATAACAACTGGAGGGACCTTAAAAATGTATAAAAGAGGCAAATGAGTTATACAAATTGATTATGAGTAGGGGGAAGTGGTGAAATATTACTCAGAGTCATCTAAAAAAAACTGACTTTGCCCCGAGCAAAGCTTGGCCCCCAGGTACTATATAATTAACTGGCTTTGATCTAAAAGGTTCCCCATAATAATAGTATTGTTTTAACATCGTATTGTATTAATTACCGACAGGTTTTCTTCACTTGTCTACTAATTCTTTAGTTTTTTTAAGCTCTACAATATGAAGGGAATGGAAAATACACATATACAAATAATAACCTGTATTATTTTTGAAAACCCACAGAAAATACAGATTCAAAACCAGTAAAATGATTATTAACGCTTAATCAAGTCCAGATATAGCAGTTTTACATGTTTATTATAAATTTGTAAGCATAATGAGACGAAAGTCAACTTATTATGACATAACACGTAAAGATAAGTTTTAACTTGTTTCTTGTTTTCGGTGAGTTGAATGGTTAGTAATGTATACACTATTAAAAAATCTGAAATAATTTTGGTGTTGCAGATGAATCGTCAAGACTGCAAGAGATTTTATGGTTCTGTATAGTACTACATTCGTTTTTTAACTCCGACAAAATCTAAACGCTATATTTATATAATCCGATGTACAATTTTGTTTTGTTTTAATTTATATGAGTATTTTATCATAACTAACTGAGGAAAACGTGAGAATTTACTTTAGGAAAAGGTAGATTTGATGTACAAATATTTGCTTTTTCACGATTGAATTCAAAATTGAAAATTGAGTATTAGATTGTAATTAGAATTTTAGAAATAACACTGAAGTTTAATTTTTGAGGTTGAGTTTTGAACATACTGTATAGACTTATATATATGTTAACATATTTATCCTTACCAACACACAATTAATTTTACTGTAGTAAAAACTGTTAAACAAATCTAAGGAATCTGAAATCAAATAAGAAAAATAGAAAGGACATTGCACCATGTTTTAAGTTTTTAATTCTGATGTAATAATGTTTGCTAGATTCAACAATAACGATAAACTAGATAAAAAAAACATTTGTATAATATACCAAAGGGAAACCTAATTTAAGACAATAAACCCATCGACTTTATTAAACTGCCACTGGGTCCAAAATATTGGTCCTTCATTCTTCAATAAATTACCTTGAAAATTATAAAAAATATTAAAGATAAAACAAAGTTTAAAATCTAACTTAAAACATTCTTCTATATAAATCATTCTATTCGATAAATGAATTTAATGAATTCTATTACAACCAACCTTAATGAATTTAACATATAAGTAAAGATAACATATACAAAATACCTCCGTTGCAGCAAACCTGCATACTCAGCGAATTTCCAATGGAGATATAACTGTCTTAATACTATATAAAGCCAATTACCAAGTTTCAAAAAAATTGTTTTTTATGCTTATATCAATATAACTCATCTAGGTGACGTCATATACCAGTTTTTATTCATTTACGTTCATAATTAAGGGAGGCATAGCATTTAATTATTATCCATAAGAATATCATGGGGCTGAGTACGCAGATTTGCTGCTACGGGAGCCTTTAGCAAAAAGTTTTTTTGACTAAATATCAATGGAACACAAAAAGATGAAGCCGTATCCCAAGTTTCGTCAGTATACCTTCATAAATTAGCGAGATATATTTTTTTTATTTTCCTCCATAAGAATAACATTAGACAACGTACTGTGTTTAGCACTTTCAATATCTCGGTGAACAATTGACGTAGAGGAATGATAAAAATACCAAATTTTTTATTTTTTTAGGCTGAATTAATGGTGAAAATTAAAATTTGACTATTTTAAAAATTAGCCTATATGTAAAAAAATTAAAAAAAATACCCCTTCGGATGGTGCGATCTGGTTGGTTTTCGAACTTAAAGTCATAAATATTGCTTTACACGTTTATCCCAAATTTCATAAAAATCGGATCATTTTTACGAGAGTTATCGTGCTCACGGACACACACACACACACACACACACACACACACACACATACATATAAATATATACAGTTTCGAACGAATGGTGTTTTTGGGGTTAGGGGACCTCAAAACGAAAAGCTATTATGGTCCCGGGCCTAGGTCTTACCATGCCGACTACGGTAATAGCGTCATCCCTATAGGGGAAATTCGCTAATTACCGTATACGCGTATATACAAATTAAAATTTATATAACATGTTTAATCAAATAATAACAACTAATTAATAATAAATTTAGAATATTAAAATTAAAATTAATTATTGCAAATATAATAATTAGTTAAATATAGTGAATTAATATAAATATATTAAACATATGTCACAGTACCACTCGAAGCACCCAAGCATCCGGGCTGTAGTGATGCGGACGGTGTATCCGAGACCCGAAACTCTACAACTTTTGGGGGTAGACAGTAGACGGTCAATGCATAGTAATGATTGTTGATAACAAATAATAATTAGATTCATTATTATTTAATTGTATTAGCACTATAAATATGGCATTTAAGATGTCATTTGATTCCTTAAAAACAAACATAATTTGTTTCACATGCTTAGTAAAACATGTTTATTGGGCAATAATTTTCTCAATTGAAAATAAACAATGATTACGAACAAAATAGAGTTTACAAATATATACTGAAAGAAAGAACACCTAGAAATAAAACGAGATCGCATGCAGCACGCTGACGTGAGAGAAGTTAATTTCCACATTAAAACCTTCAAAACAATCTAATAAAGGGTTTAATACAACACTGGTAACATTGAAAACTGGAAAATTGACAACTGGTAACTGGAAAATTGATAACTTTTATTTTTTGGCTGTTCTGATGCTCCTGGTTATATTTAAATTCAATATTAGGATGGAAATGTTCTGCATTAAATGGTTAGGAGGAGATATAGTCAGGATAACAAGTTGGTATAGGGGTATTGGGAGTGATAAAACTACATCAATATATGAAATCAATATGATCTTTTCCTGTGTAAAATATCCATAAGAAAACGTACTGTGTTAAGACAATTAACATTTTCTTTAATAACTCGGTAAATTCTTGTGCTAGAATGATGAGGGAGGGCTTAAAAGTTTTGGCATGTTAGTGCAATAATTTAATATGCAATAATTCTACATTCAATGCCTTTCTGGTCCTTTTTGGGCCCGAAAACTCATAATTTTAAAAATTAAAATCCCCAAAAAGGGGGTTAGAGTTGTCCGATTGTTTTACCCAACGAACTTGTTACTTGCAACGAAATATGTTCAGGGGGTCATGTTAGGAACTTCTATGGTGGTTCTGGGCTTAAGTTTCACCGTGTGGTTCATACTAACTAGTTAACTTTTCCACGGGAAATTCTCTAATAAACAAGATATCAAATCCATAGTCAGATCATAAAATCTACTCCAATTTTGTTATCTAAATTATGAAGAAATGATAATAAAGGAAAGGATGGACTAATAGAGAAGAAAAAATACAAGTTAATAAAAAGATGGCGAAAAAATTACAAGGCAGCAAAAATAATATAAAAGACAAAAAAATAACAGGTTTAAAAATTAGAAGTGAAAAGTTAAAAATGTTTTGGAAGAAGCTTAAGAAATGAATTTATTTTCTAAAAATTTGTTAAATATGAGTTGTTTAGGAAGAAAAACAATGAAAAAGTGTTTTTGAGTGCAAATTAACACCATCTTTCAACTATTAAATTGCCTTAGTGGGTATTGTGTGATTCAAATCACTTTTGAAGAAGAAACTGGTAATCTATATTCAAGGCTATTCAATAAAAAATGTTGTGAGAAGAATTTAAACAAAACTAACTAAACAAAATAATAATAAGATTGCATAAACAATACAATGTATTGTTTAAGTAATCTTCTTATTTTTAATATTAAAATCGAAAACAATTTAATGTATAAATATTAACAAAAACGAACCCGAGTGAGTTAGCGATTATTGCACCTCACATTCGGGAGGTCTCGGGTTTCATCCCAGGCCGGCCATTCTGAGAAGAGTTTGTAATGTTTCTCATCTCACTTAGGCAAATGCCGGAATGGTTCTAAAAAAAGGGCCGCGTTCTTATGGACTCCAAAGGTCGCGAAGGGTGGGTAGGAAAAGTTCTTAATTGTTATTACTGATATTAGACTAAACAATAATAATTACCTATGAAAATGACTGCCCCTTGTATAATTAATAAGAAGCGCATAATCCCTTACTAAAGATATGACTGACAACTGAGCAGATATCAAGTACTTATCAATAATCTGCTTAGCAGCACATATAATTAACAAACACTCTTGCCAATATTTCTGATTTAAGAGGGGGCTCCAGTCCTCTGCGTCCTCCATAAAACCAATGTTAACTTTCAAAGTCCGACCTCCTCAACGGATTATCCAAAATCAATGATTTATGCTTCATTTTCAAGATAACAAATAAATCTAGCAATCTCAGTAAGCAGAACTTTGATATCACAAACAGTTCATCATCTATAAAGAATCGTAAATATTGATTTTTTGAATTTTTTAGATTATTATTTATAATATTGAAATTTTGCTTACTGAAAACGTATTTGTTTTTATTAAAAATGAGCCATAAATCAGCGATATCGGATAAACCGTTGAGGAGGAACGAGGTTTGAAATTTAACATTGGCCTATAGGGGAAGAAGTAGAAATGCGGAAATGTTCGTGTCTGGGGCGTCTCTTGACTGACATAACTCAAAGGTACAAAATGAATTTAACAACTCTATGTTGATATAGAGATGTAACATCAAATCTGCCCGTTTGGAAGGCAACGCTACCCGCACGATTACCTACTTTAAATGTCCAATCTATTTCTCGAATAAATTAGGGAACATATTTGACATAGTAACTCCCCAAGAGAGACTACACACCCAGCATCCCGCCGGATCCTCTCGCACCTGATGGAGATCTCACCCGCCCAACAGGGGAATCAAAGCGGCGGTGAACACGGGGTAATGAGGGTCGATGGTCCAGGGGGAGGGGGAGGACCAATGGGGTCTGACCGGGGGAGGGGCCTCGGGGGTGATTAAGAAGACGCAATTTGGAAGGCTTTGTTCAAATCGCGAACGTAGGTGAGATAACCGCGGCCGGCACTTAGGTCGCTCTTCTTATCACGGACCACCCAGAATCAAAAAACAAACACGCCCGCCCCCCGCCCCCCACCGCGCCCACACACAGCCCGCGCCCGCCTCGTTAAAACAATAAAATATTCATTTTTTTATTAGCTAAAGAATGCAGCCTTCCTCTGCATCCGATAAATCACGTGTGTTCAACAGGAGTGGATGTGAGCAGCCGCGCGCCGCGGTCGCTGCCTGTGAATATTCTATTACCGCGGGAGTATGGTCCTTTGTGGCCGGTTTGGTAGCCGATCAGTTTTTACGTATAGACAAGTTGCCTTCTATGAACTACCTTTCCGATTGCAGAATGATTAAAAAAGGATGCGGGTAAATAAGAAGGAATTGTGCTAATAAAATGTGTTAATTACCTCTATTTTACCATGATAGATTACTTTCGTATTAAATACTAGTAATTTTATAAACACAATCTTCACGCTTATACAAAAACAATGTTTATTAAAGTTGTTGAAATTACCAACTATACAATCTTTAGGCTGGATCTAACAGAATAAATCAGAAATGTGTTAATATATTAAATTAAGTGTTCAAAGTAAGTATATAGAGAATACATTGTGAGTATAAGACAAGAAAATTACAAAATAATAAAATATTATAAATGTAATTGCCACAACAAAGGGCAATTACATTACATTATTATACGAGTAGTGTGGGCTATGGCCCACAAGATTTGATGATATCTTATCTAGTATGCTAAAACATATTAAATATATATTTTAAATTTTTACCTAGTAAGTAAATCTGTAAAAAATTGAGAACCTTCTAATATTGAAAATTATCTCACCCCTTCAAAAACATAAATGTTCACTTACAATTAAATGATTATTCAATATCTATTGAATGGGTTAGAGGATGGAACAGTTTAAACCCTAATTTTAAAAGAGTGTAATATTTAACATAAAAGGAAATGAGAATTATATAATGGCTTTTAACACTTACAAAATCAGTAACAATTTCAGCAAGGCAATAAACAAATCAAACTTGTTGGGCATTTTGTCCGTCATGGCTTTATTTATTTGATTACCATGTGTTTCAATAATAAAAAAATAGATACTATGTACTATTGGCATCTCAATAGAACCTCCAAAGAATTGCTCAAGTCGCAGTTAAGAGGCATATCGCAGTGTGTTGAGTAGACCAAAGTGTTTAAAATGTCGCAGTTTAAACGCAACAATTTTTAGAATCAGTTTTTGTGTTTAATAGATTTCCAATTCTACACTAAAATTGAATCATTTGTTTAAATTAAGGAAATTCTTGTTTAAGGAAAGGAAAACTACATCTTACAGCTCCATATTTTGTTTTAGAATACTTAATAAAATGTAAATTAAGGTATAAATGTCATACCTTAACAAAACAAGGGTGAAACGGATAGTTCCTTAATTACAAATTGTCTTACACGATGTGCAATATAAATATATTTATTATTAATTCTGAGAAATATGTATTATATTGAGTTTGTATATTTATAAAATGAGGGGGTTAGTAGAATTATCTTATAAACTAGTTTTTCAAAATGAGAGTTACGTTTCCTCCGGATATTTTATAGAAAAATTATAGGCATTATATCGTTAAGTAATAACCTGTTTCAGCCTGTTTATTTTTGTCAGTAAACAAATTACTTATGATGGTAATTAGTACAATCAATTAATGCAAAATAATGAATACAAATAATTACTGCAAACAGTTTATTAATTAATAAAATCGACTATAGAACTAAGACAGACAGTGGCTTTTATTTAATGTATCTGTTTAGTATATAATAACTGTTGAAAGGCGTTGGCTTCATAATCAGTGCTGTATACAGTTGAACTACTTATTAATGTAAAATATGCGATCCAAATTTGATCTTGTCAGTACTCACAAAACAACACAAATAAAGATTTAAATAAAATGTGATATCTGTATACTTCGGTTAGCCTTCATTATACTTTCAGTTGCAACTCTATCATACTTCTAAGAATCTCATACTTCTGATAGCAGTAATTTCTTATTCTTTATGAAGATTGTATGACGTACTTACTACTAATTAAGAGTTACATGTTATGCAGCTCTGATGACGAAGCATTGAAACAGTTCTATGCTAAGCATATAACAAATAAGTCCAATGAACTATTAGACGATTAGTCATTTTAATTGCTGTGAAAAATATCAAATCGTTTTGTAACTTACAACAAACTGCGTCATGCCAGGCTAACAAGCATGTCAAACAATATAATGTAAACGAGCCAAATTCGAGTCGACAACAAGAAAAGAGCAACAGCACAAAAGGACCGAATAAAAGGAAGACACGCTGTAAGCGGATGATACAGGGAGATAGAGGAGGTAAAGAGGACAGGAACATTCAGAGCTGATCGAGTCAAAGGGTCAGAGATAAGAGTCAATAAAATAAATCGAGAGAGCCAGGTGTGCAGGGGGTCCATAAATCGGACCGCCCCCTCCCGCAGTCTGATTTATTTATTTATTCCTTTATTTATTCCAGTGATGTGTTTATTTGTGTTTGTCCGGGTGCGGGCGGTATCATCGCCTACATTTACATCGTCTCGCATTCCTTCCCCCCTCCAAGGGGCAGCCCCCACCACTGTGCTCTCAGTCATCCAATGGTGTTAACGGAGAAAAAATTTGTTTTATTTAAAGGAGTTTGCAAAAATCGATGGGTTACTTTAAGTAAAGGTCTAAAGTCCTTTAGAGTTACAAAATACCACGTCTTGAATAAATTGGGTATTACTTACTAACACACCATAACCTGTAGCAGGTTTGCGATGTGCTTTGAAATCACGAAACATTTCTTGTTTATCTTTATCCATAAGACTTGGATTATTTTGAAGTGGAAAAAAGATACCTTTTAATTTCAGTGAACATAATTTGGACATTACAAACGATAATTCAATCAAATTCCAAAATTATTAATAACTGTGATTTTGTTCTATTTAACTACTGTATTTGTGATATAACATATTTGCTCACTGAGCTAAGTGATGGTTTTTATCTTTATCATAAGGTCAACGAAATCGGATAATTCGTTGAAGAGGAAAGGTATGTGAAGGTTAACGCTGGTTTTGGGAGAATCAGGTAGAAATCCGAAATGTTTTGTTACTGGAACCCCCTCTTAATCACGTATTACCTTAGTTTATTTTTATTAACTCAGTTCTTCTATGATCCAGCTCTTGTAACGTGTGAGTTTTACCTTCAGCATAAGAAAAATTCAGCTTTGAGATATGAAAAAAGCCTAATAGTGCTGTATTTCTTTGTATATTATGTTATAATTGTAAGTCAAATTAAACACTGATTTGTGTTGCTATACACTTAGTTAATTCATAGCTTCATCCTTCTTCCAGCCTTGATATTATTTTTTACACGTGTAACACGTAATCATAACACGTTAAAATGTAAAGTTAATTTCTCATCCTGAGAAAGTTTTTGTAAAATAATGCTTACATATTAGTTTTGTGTCAATACTGAAGGACTATAGAGCTAGCCAGGCTACACATTTTTAATATCCCTGTTAAACATTTAAATCTTTGTTTTTCTTAATAATAAACGGAATAAACGACAAAGGAGACATTTCGAGTCCTAGATAACGATTTGGCAGATTAGTGCATTAAGTTTAGAATTTGAAAAAGTAAGTTTTAACGATGGTTTGTTTTAGATGCTAAATAAATAAACGAGTTCGCAAGCAGCACGCTGACGTTAGGGAGGTGAATTTCTACATTCAAAACTTTTAAAACTCAAAACCAGTGTGAAACATGCATTTATTCCAATTTTATTAAAATTTGAAGACTTTGATTTTTTTGTCAGTTCTGATACACTTGGTTTCATTTACCTGCAATGCTAGGATTACAATTTTGCGCATTATAAGGTTAGGAGAAGGTCTAGTCAGGCTTGAAAGTAGGCGCGAGGTTTCTGGGGATGAAACAAATACACCAACAAATGAATAACATGCTTTTCTAATGTAAAAACCCCAAAAGACAACGTACTGTGTTTAGCCAATATACATTTTCTTTGATAACTCGGTAAATATTTATGCTAGAATAACGAGAGAGGGCTTAAAACTTTCGCTTCACTAATTCCCATCTTTTTACATGCATTAAATTTAGTCCAGGGCTTTGCTGACCCTTTTTGAGCTCAAAAACTCTAAATTTTAAAGAATAATCCTAAAAAAGGGGTTTAGAGTTTTCCGATTGTTTTTCCCAACGAACTTGTCCAACTGATTATAGAAAGGAATGTCCTTACCAAATTTGAAGTAATTCGGACAAAAAGTGCGACCGCCAGAGTGCATACACACACACACACACACACACACACACACACACATATATATATATATATATATATATATATATATATATAATTTTGAACGACCCCCCAAAACGTGTTCAGGGGGTCACGTTAGGAACTTCTATGGTGGTCCCGGGCTTAAGTTTTACCGTGCGGGTCATGCTAATAGTTCACTTTCCATAGGAAATTCACTAATAACCTAGCTAAGTTAAAATCATGGTTTTCAATCTGAAAGCATATGGAGAGTTTTATAGTAAACGATAGAACATAATTATCGTGACCTGAATTCGGGAGGAGGAGATAACAGGTAATAACAAACTCTAACGATTCAGAGAGGATTCACTTTACTTATGTTTGTTTGGCCTCCGGATTCTTTAATGATTTAATAACTATATGATATGATTTGAAACGTGGACCAAATGGTATAATCTTATAAGATGCATTTTATGTAGGGAAAGAAGCGTAAATTTGATCAAAACTTTTTAATGTTATTTAGTGCAAATTAATCTCTATAAATGACAATTACTAATAAAGGGACATAAATTTACTACTGCTTACATGCATGTCTAATTCATGAATGAAAACAAGATCAAATGTAAAGTACTGTAAGTGCCTTTGTTATTAATTAAAGCTCAAAATCCGACATTTTTCCTTTTAAATGTGACGTCAGATTTTAACAGTGTATATCACAGTGGGGTGCATCCATCGATGTATAACTGGAGTATGGACCACTGCAATGCATGGCTGTAAGTAGGTGGTTTAGGACCGTATCCCCCAGCACAGACGAGGCAACACGGCCGAAGAACAGATTCAGACAATGAGCGTGTTGCGCTTACTATCTTCTGCACATTACTTGAATTATTAAATCAGGACGAAATCATTTATTTTCATCTGCATGATCTAGGAACTCCGAAAGCATAAATGCCTTGTGGTCTGATGAACGTTTAGAATATTATAATTGTAAATATTTTAGCTTTGTAATCGGGTCTTGGTAAAAATTATTAAAACTGCTACACGGACTGTCCACAAACAATTGTGTTTTTGTATAAATACCAATAGACCACGACCACGTGAAACGAAAAACCAAGTTTCATCAATATACATTGATAAATAAGCAAGGTATAAAATGGTATTTAGTCTCCATAAAAATAACATTGGACAAGGTAATGTGATTAGCACTTTCAGTATCTCCGTAACCAATTGACGTAGAGCCATAAATAAAAGAACTAAACTGTTTAATTTGTTAAGCTGAATCCAGTTGTGAAAATTAAAATTTTACTTTTTAATAGATTATATACAACTTGATAAACCCATTTTTGGGTTTAACCCCATCCCCCCTAAAAATAAATATCATCTTGCGATGGGGCGATCTGACTGGTTTTCGATTTTAAAGTCATAAATGTAGCTTTGAATGACCCAGGGCCGTGTTTTTACGGTGTTATCGGACCCTATTATACTTTTTTTTTTTAATTTGTCCACATCCCGTTTCATTGAAGATGGAAGTTTGTAATTGCCACCACATGATAGATTGTCTCCAAAAACTTTTACCAGCTGTTGTTTAAACACCTATTGGTTTCTATTGTCGTCTGGTAAGCTAAACACAATATTGACGTACAGATATTAAAGCAATATTACAGAGTAACAGGCCATTTTTTCTTCCAATAAAAAACTGTCAATGGGAACATTTACATTGATGTATTGGAAAGTTTTGTTGTTTCTCAGCTAGAGAAATTGCAGTGAAACATTATTTTCCAACATAACGCTACTCCTCCTCATTGGACGGCGCGGTTCGTCCGAGACAGTTTGGATGGCAATTTCCTAAACCGTTGGATTGGTCGTGGTGGACCAATATCGTGGCCACCTCAGTTTGGATGGCAATTTCCTAAACCGTTGGATTGGTCGTGGTGGACCAATATCGTGGCCACCTCAGTTTGGATGGCAATTTCCTAAACCGTTGGATTGGTCGTGGTGGACCAATATCGTGGCCACCTCAGTTTGGATGGCAATTTCCTAAACCATTGGATTGGTCGTGGTGGACCAATATCGTGGCCACCTCAGTTTGGATGGCAATTTCCTAAACCGTTGGATTGGTCGTGGTGGACCAATATCGTGGTCACCTCAGTTTGGATGGCAATTTCCTAAACCGTTGGATTGGTCGTGGTGGACCAATATCGTGGCCACCTCAGTTTGGATGGCAATTTCCTAAACCGTTGGATTGGTCGTGGTGGACCAATATCGTGGTCACCTCAGTTTGGATGGCAATTTCCTAAACCGTTGGATTGGCCATGGTGGACCAATATCGTGGCCACCTAGGTCACCAGACATTACTCATATGATTTTGTTCTTTGGAACTTTATTAAGGCTCGTGTGTATGCCACTAATGTAATGATAACACCATAGAAGAACTTAGGCGATCAGGGAAGCGTTTGGTGAGATTAGTTGTAATCTGTTATGTCGTG
The DNA here is from genome assembly GCA_963675035.1 of Allygus modestus. Taxonomy (NCBI): domain Eukaryota; kingdom Metazoa; phylum Arthropoda; class Insecta; order Hemiptera; family Cicadellidae; genus Allygus; species Allygus modestus. The sequence goes on from OY776117.1 coordinate 33,888,443, forward strand.
ATTGGTCTGAATTGGAATATATAGACTTGTTTATGTGCAAATAATGGAAGACATATCGAGCTGAGGTAACTCTTTATCATAGAAAAAAATCAAGAAAATTTCCTTTCATTTGGTTGTAATTTCATGGTTTAGTATGGAGGAATAAAGATTTTATTTTTGTTTAAAATTGTTTAGTTATTTATAAACACCCTGTCCTATACGTAAATATTTATACAGTTTTTAAAGAATCGTGTTTTGGCTTTTGGGGACCTCAAACTTCTTCCATAAAATAGGGGAAATTCGCTGAGGTGCTATTCCTAGTTTTTCATGATTTTTTAACTATTACGTTTAATAGTAAACATGTCATTATTCTATTTTATTTACAATGAATTATAAATGGATTAGGTGATCCTTTGTGTTGTGAGAAGTTTTTGGAGAGTAACAATAAACGCTTTTTACTAGCAAGTATTCGTTTAAGTAGATGTGGTAAAAAATTATTATAACTTCAAGTATGTATTACCCTGAATAAAATATTTTTTAAACTCGAGAAATTCCTTTTACATTTGTATAATCTTAATAAAATTAACCAATTAAACTATATATGGAAATTTATATTTACAAAATTTTTACTTAAGTGATTTAGTTCTCCTATCTATTTTTATTGCAATTCAAATTATGATAGTGTATATTCCCCAACACAGTTTTATAGTTTTTTTTTTTAATATAATTTAGTTCAAATGTAGGGAAATAAAGATGATTAACAATTTGTAAATAATTAATTTGAAAGTATTAATAAGAAAAGTCAGTATCTTTACTACTGAAGATCTTTTCTGAATTTGTAATCCTGAAAACCATGAAAATAGAAACTATTCCAAGATGATACAATTATTCTTAAAATTCTATGGAATTTAATTAGATGCACATAATTCTTCCTCAACAATTAACTACAAAATTTATGTAAAATTTAAGTTATAAATCATTAAGTACTGATTGACAATGCCTAACTGAATTGTATTTATTCTGCTTAAACAGAATGGCTAATGCTTATTCCAATTTTGTCCCAAATTAAAAACGAGTTCATACGCAGCACGCTGACGTGAGGGAAGTGAATTTCCACATAACAACTTTTACAACTCAAAATCAGTGTGAAAACATACATTTATTCCAATTTTTATTAAAATCTGAAAACATTTATTTTTTGGCTGTCCTGATGCTCCTGGTTTCATTTACCTGTCAAGCTGGGAATACAATTTTGCGCATTATAATGTTAGGAGAAGGTCCAGAAAGGCTTCAAAGTAGGCGTGAGGTGGCTGGGGATGATAAAAGTACTCTCCCCAAAGGAATAACAGACTTTTCTGGTGTAAAACCCCCACAAGACAATGTACTGTGTTTAGTCGAAACACATTTGAGCGAATTTCCCCTATAGGGAAGAAGCTATTACCGTAGGTGGAATGGTAAGACTTAAGCCCGAGACCATGATAACTTTTCGTTTTGAGGTCCCCAGATGCCAAAAACACTATTCGTTCAAATTTATATATATGTGTGTGTGTGTCCGTTACCGCGATAACTTTTAAAAGAAACACCCATTTTTTGATGAAATTTGGCACAAATGTAGAGGGTAGCATTTATGACTCTAAGTTCGAAAACCAGGTCGATCGCACTATGGGAAGGGGGTTTTATGGGGGTTTACAATTTTCAAAAAATCGGTTTTTTGCAAATTTGACCCCAAAATGTTAAAAACACTCAATTTTGATTATAGCCATTTTATAGAGCTTACAAAAACAAATAATTTAATATTTTGAATCATTGAAAATAAAAAACGTTTCCCATGTTCATCTTATGGGGAAAAGGTTTTTAGATTTTTCTCAGATAGTTTTACTAAAAACTTCACATTTCTGTTTAGTAATGTGTTTAGCTCAACAAAACAAACATTTTGGTGTTTTAATCGTTGTTCTATGTCCAACCGTTGCAGAGATATTCAAAGTGCTAAACACGGTGCGTTGTCCAATGTTATCCTTATGGAGGATAAATAAAATTCTATATCTCGATTATTTATGAATGTATATTGATGAAACTTGGTATGTGGCTTCAACTACTTGTGGTATATTCATATTAGCACAAAAAACAAGTTTTTTGTTTATAGTACCCGTAGCAGCAAACCTGCATACTTGGCTCCCATGTTATTCATATGGAGAATAAGTAAAGTTGTACATCCCTTAATTATGAACCTACATTAAGAGAACTTGGTATGTAGCTTCACCTGGTTCAGTTGTATTGATAATTGCAAAAAAAAAACACATTACTTATCTTCCTCGTTGCAGCAAACCTGCGTCCTGAACCCTAATGTTATTCCTATGGAGAATAAATAAAATGCTATATATCACTTATTTATGGATGTATTTTTGTGAAACTTGGTAAATAGCTCTATATAGTAGTGAGTCACATATATATGCATTGGAAATTCACTGAGTACGCAGGTTTGCTGTGACGGGGGTATTCTTTAATAACTCGGCAAATATGTATGCTAGAATGACGAGAGAGGGCTTAAAACTTTCGACTTACTAATTCCCATCTTTTTACTTGCATTAATTCTACATACGGGGCTTTTCTGACCCTTTTTGGGCCCAAAAACCCAAAATTTGAAAGATTAATCCCCAAAAAAGGGGTTTAGAGTTTTCCAATTGTTTTGCCCAACGAACTTGTCCAACTGATTACAGAAACTGATTACGTCACTACCAAATTTGAAGTAAATCGATCAAAAAATGCGACCGCTAGAGTGCAAACACACACACACACACACACACACACACACACACACACACACACACACACACATATATATATATATATACAATTTTGATTGGACCCCCCAAAACGTGTTCAAGGGGTCACGTTAGGAACTTCTATGGTATTCCAAAATACTTCAATCACTCTTTCCTCAAAACTTTACACATTTGTAATGAATGCACTTAATAAACGGAACTACAGTATTTAATATTGTAAAACAAGATAGTTTGATACTTTCAATTTCATATGTTTACGTAACAACAAGTTTAATGCTTTACGGTTCTTTTATTTTAAGTAAAGTGATTTAGGCCAAAATTCATAAACATTATTAACTCTCGACACATTAATTATGCGAAGGCAAAACAAACTGGCTTAGAAACTGGAGTTCAAGCGATAATTGTCAAGAGGTTAAAGTTAAATTGAATAATTTAATCCATACAAATTTCAAAAACTAAATAAGTTTCTTCTTCTCAGAAGATATATTTTCAGACACTCAAGTTTTAAGTCTTTACGGTTCTTCATTCAAATATCTTTTTGAACAAGAATAAATAAACTACACCTTCCAACACTTTTAAACATTTTTAAACCTACGCTGTGTACTTAAAATACGGTAAGTATGAAAGTTGGCACATTTTTTACTTAATCTTAATTCAGAATTTGGGTTGTAGTAAAACAGTGTTGGTGTATTATTTATATGTTTAGCGCAATAAATCTCGATATCTGCTCAAACCTTTCGTATTCAATAAAATGGTAGACCAATATATAAAATGTGTCCTCCTTTATATGAAAAGTAAAAAAAAGTTAACAAAAAATTAAACGTTTTCTAATTATCAGGCTAGCCCGGAAGTGCGATATTTAGATACAGCTAAGTTTTTGACTGACAATTAGCTTTATATTAATACACATATTAAATTTGGAATACAAAATTTTACTTTTGGCGCATGCTTTTTCAAATTGGGCACTTTAACCTTTTTACTTTCTTCCCCTATACACATATGGAGGAGGTATTATTTTCGTCAAAATTTTCGAATTGAAGTTATTGGTTCTATTTGTATTGTTGATCCTCCTCAACCCAAAAAGTGGCTTTTGAAGTAATGTCTGTCTGTCTATTTGTGTAAAGATACAGACCACACCGATAGGCCGATTTTGGATGATCAAATTCGGTATGTAGGTATGTAATAGTAATCCATGGTACCTCATTTTTTATATTTTAAATATAAATTTTGCCCCAAAACCACTAAAAACATGCAAAATCCAAATTTGACTTAAACAGCTATTACGATGTGAATTGAACTTTTTTGGTTCATAGTGCTTTATGTCTCCAACAAAATTATACCAACCTCATTTATGGGAAAACTCGGGTTCAGAAGGACTTAACCTGTTCAAAATATTCTTTTCATAAAAAAATCAAATCCGACCAATAAACAACTCAAAAAACGAAATAATTTAGTATTTTGAATTATATTCTACGACTATTGGTTGTGGGCATAATTTAAAATTTCCATTTAGTGGTATACTTTGTCCAATGTTATTCTTATGGGAAATAGAAAAATTATCGTTTCCCTTTTATTTACTTATCAATTTTATTCAAGCTTGACATGTAGGTCAAGTTAGCATTGACCAACAGAGGATATTCGGAATACATGTTGTCACTTAACCCTGGGGGGAGGAGGGGGTATCTCCCCTCTTAAAACCACTATGTGTGGCAAATGATTGCCTAAAATAAATGGATTTGGATAGGTATTTATGAAAAAAAATCATTAGAGGATTTTATAAACATGCTATCGTACTTTATTTTCTATATTAGTAAATATAAAGTAATTTATTGTTTAGAATTGGGCTAAAAGGGAGAAAGTATGTGTCAGTGCCCTGATTCTGTTCATTTTACTTCATTTCCCTTCAGTCACTATATTTTGGTATCTCAGTGTATTGTATGATATAGCAAATTTGTAAACTTAATATCAACAAAAAGTAACTGTGATTGAGTAGTGACACCTCAGTTGGGTTTGCAGGTAGTGTATACAGCTCAAACCGGCAGTTGTTTGGATAACATAAAGCCAACTAATGAATGTTCACCATAATAGGGTATTAATTAATATCTTACTAAAGGGATCACTTTTCTATTTATTTATTGTAATACTGTATTCAAATAGTGTATGTAAAGATTAACTTATTACCAACCTCAAATATTATCACTTCAAATCAAAGAAGACCCAGTTGAAAATTCTAGATTCTTAATTGTAGAAAATAAACGGGGGTTAGTTTTACTCTAGGTATGCTTTGTTGGAAAAATAAAATGATGTGTGCGCTAAAGGTCTTGTAGTACAATTGATACGTTCTGTGTCCCAGGACTACCTTAAAACTGGTCTATACCAGTTTTGAGGCTGATATTGGGTACAGCAAATGAAGTTGTCATTACACATGGTAAGTCTTTTGGCTGTCCATTATGACAAACTCCCCTTTCACCTTTGGTCCCTCCATTTGCAGCGGTTAGGGACAGAATCTCCGGGTTTGGTCCCCACCTGCCAACCCGAGAATGAATGGTCCCTGGCTGTTGTACATGGATACCCTGTCAGTTGAGTTGACCAGTTGGAGGGCAGAATGTGGGTCCCCTGTTTGAGAGCCTCATTCCAGCTGTCACAGGGGCACGGGAGTTGGCCCTCTGAAGGGTCGATTTGGCTGCCGTCCCATCCCACCCTTTCCTTTCCTGCTATTGCATATATGCTATCTTTCCGGTAACCTGCGCAATATTCCCGCTTGTGGAAGATGTGACTAGCAGCTATGCTGGGGTTTCCTAATCCGCAACAATGATAATGATGATGGTTCTGCTGCTTTCAATAACACTCAAATTCATCATTCTAGACAAAATGCCTGACGCTGAACAGAACTCACGCACAGAGTAACACACCTTATACACCTCAAGGCGCCAAAGAACTCACGCACAGAGTAACACACCTTATACACCTCAAGGCGCCAAAGAACTCACGCACAGAGTAACACACCTTATACACCTCAAGGCGCCAAAGAACTCACGCACAGAGTAACACACCTTATACACCTCAAGGCGCCAAAGAACTCACGCACAGAGTAACACACCTTATACACATCAAGGCGCCAAGACCAATGCAATTTTGCGTATTCTGTTTGAAACGAGGGGGAAGGTTCTGCACAGTCGGTGCGAGGTAACACTGATAAATGTTTACATAAACAATAACTTTATGCATTTTTTGGTAGCTGGAAACTCATTTAACTAACTCTTTATGTTATCTTTGTATTCCCGTATAAAGATTGGGCTTCCTAATCAAAAGGTCAAATTTTAAAATTGTATCAAGTAAAATATGTGAAAAAATACATATTTCTTTTACAGCTATCAATCAAAATTGTAAAACCTAACTTAACTGTCTCTTTTCTACGAAGTCTCTTAAGTTTTCTGGTTAATTTTGCACCTCAAAATGTAGAGTTGGAGACTAAGATATGCAATTAGTGAAACTTCTTGTCAAATTTGAGGTAACTGGAATCCAGCCCTTCATTTCCTCGCGTTTCACTCAATCGAGGTCAACAACCTCCGACCAACGGGTAAGAGTGATTCTTTCCTCCAACTCCACCCTGCACTATGCACTCATCAGTATAACTTACACCAAACACTTTCTGCTGGGAAATAAAACAACAGGTTGTGTAACATTATTTATTTTAAAACTTGTACCACTCTTGACTCTGCGAACAATAATTTAAACATCTTCCAAAACTACATTACCGATTACGAAGTGTACAAAGTGTCATTGGTACAAAACAGTAGTTTAATTTAATTTACACTGGTATATAAATATAGAATTAAAAATACAACATTAAATATGTACTAGCTTTTAGACTAATTGTCAACATAGATCAGGAATAATTTGGAATTAAGATTTATACCGGGGTTGGCCTATTTGTGTAGGAAATAAACTCGAGTTTATTTATAAGTGGGGTTTTGCTACTTGAAAGTCACGTGCAATGTTTTGGACACTAGCGTGTTCAAAATTAATTGTAATGTAAAGCTAGTTCATTATTTTTTTACGGACATCCTTTATAGGACTGTCCCATATCGCACCTTGAACCGTTTACCACAAAATTGTAGGGTTCAGAAAAATGTAATTTTGTATAAATCTCTCGAGAGATTTTATCACGGCTTTGCGCAATTTTAAGATTTCCTCTCAGCACTACACTGCGAACCGTCCGCGGTCAAATCTCCAATGGCACTGTTATCTTCCGATATAAATAACACGGACGAAGCAGCTTTTAGCTTTTGACATGTTAATTGTCGCGGGTAGCACCTTACATAACGTAACCAGTTTATCGCGCCAGCGCCCAGGTGTGGAATCTGCGAATCGCTTTGCAAATAACCTGTTCAAGGCTAATGGTGCGATTTGCAGTCTTGGCAATGGTTTGACTGGAAAGCAACGCTAACAAGGATCCGACACATCTGGTTTTGCGACCTCTGACTTTTAGCGCCACTCCCAGCCAGGTCCGAGGCGATCCGAGATTGTGGATTTGGATAGAAGTTTTAAATTTTGTTTAGGCACCCTTATTACTAGTAAAGATATGTAATCAAAATCCCATTTATCGAGAATTTTTTTTCACTTCTCAAGTGCTAAATATTAGGATTACATCGATATTTAATTCATTTTTCCACAAATAAGTCTTCTCAATTCCCACCTACAAATAAACTACCCTGAAATTTGCAAAATAAGTTACCACATATATTTGCTAACTCAAAAAGATCTGTAGCAATTTAAGCCATGTCTGCCAATTAAAATTAGTTATATTTGTTTGGTGCTGATAATTTTTTAATTTCAGAAATGAATTTATCCGCTAAATTAAAAATCTATTAATACGTTCTAATATAAAAATTTCAAAATCACCTTAAATTTATTTTATAATTTTAAAATGTTAAAAAATAAATACAATAGTTTAAAATGGCTTTTCTACTAAGTAAAATATGTTAAAAATTAGCTAGCTTATAATTTAGAAATTTTTAGAAATCACGAAAATGTACTAACGATATTAACTAGTTATGTTAACAAATAGGCCTTCGGTTTTTTGGAGGTTTTCGAATAAAACTGACAAATTATAAGTTAAGATTAAAAAAGTTGTAAATAATATTAAAATATATAGACTACTTATAAATATCACGACTTTATAGGCACATAGATTAAAATATACAATATAAACAATAGAATATCCGTCAAAGAAGCAGACTCGAACATTAGAATTATATCTTACAAATTGAAAGGCCTCGTTAGTTCCAGGTAACAATATAAAATATACAATATCTCGCGACTCCTCGGCTTCTCTTTGTGTCCACAATATATTAAACGACTCTTTTTTGTACAAAACACGACTAAAATACGGTTACACTGTACACACACATCTACACTATGTACAAAACGAATAGATACAGAACAATATACAGAAGAAATATACATAATACGATATATCACACGTCCGGTCGACTCCGAGAGTTAACAACGTCCTTGGTAACAGCGATGATGAGGAGGGTGGCTGTCAGCGGCAGCCGCAGCCCAGGACCGCCATGTCCTGGTAGTTCTTGAGGACCACTTTGTTCTCCTCGTCGAGGTAAAGCATGGAGATGGAGGAGAGCGCGGTGGGCACGCAGCACGCCTTGGGCACGGCGCCGGGGTTGACGGAGTTGACCAGGGTCTGCACGATAGCGTGGTTGGTGGAGTTGAGGTGGTCGGCCATGGGGAAGGGGCAGTCCCCCTGACAGTAGTAGGCGTCGTACCCGGGGGGCGCCACGATCCAGTCGTTCCAGCCCACGTCGGCAAAGTCCACGTACAGCGGATGCCTCCTGCAGTTGTCCCTGCCGTCTTTCCTCTTGTGCTTCCTCCCCTGTGACACCGACGCCCTCTTTCTCCTCGTCAGCATCTCTTCTAAACTGGCCTCTTTGTTCCTCCCGTCGTCCGAGTAGAGGAAGAGCGCGGGTTGCCGTTCTAACCAGTCGTCCTCTTGTCGGTCGAGGGACCGCCTTAACCTAACGTGGCTCCGGTTGCCCACCGGTCGTGACTCCTCGTCCAGCGGCTGAACGGTGACCAGGAGTCCGTGGTTGTGGAGTGGCTCCTCCCGCCACCTCTGACTAGCGGGGAGAATGTCCAGGGTTATCGACTCCGAGGAATCCACCACCTTGGTGTCGACTAGTCTCAGGATGGGCTTACTCTGCCCCTTGACCCCCGGCCGCACGATGTCGCTGACGCTGACCCTCTGCGAGTGCACCTCTCTGGTGTCCCGCCGCTCCACCGGTAGCGACGACAGCCGCAGCTCCGCCGCCGTCAGCTTCTCCCCCTCGGGCACGCTGGAAACGTCAAAGTGCAGGCGAAACCTGTCGTTGCGCGGGAACCTCGAGTCTATCGTGCTCTCTGGAACAGAAATGAAAATCAGCTTAGACTCGCAGTAAAATAATCTCGTTCAAAGAAATCAACAAAAACTATTTTTAAACATTACTACTTTAGTTTTTAATGCTTTAAGTTATGTTTGTGATCTAGGTAAGTCAAGAATTATTGTGATTTTCACCGTACAATTGTTGCTGAAAGTTAAACCTTTTTCCAATAAGGCAATAGTATAAGCATCATCTATATTTTATTTCTAAATCATATAAAATAGACGACTACGGGGACTATTTATGGTCACACAGTTACGGTATTTGTGTTAAGTTATTGCCCTTGTCTTAATATAAATGTCCGTCGTAAGAGCATTGACTCTGTTAAGCGCTTAGGAAGCACTTTGATTCTTGGCCTATGCCACGGAAAGCATTAACACTGATTTTGTTTCACGTCATTATAAACATTTACTTTTCCAGTGCGGGCAGAAAACACATAGGCCTACACTCGGAGATCCAGTGCAAGAACAATACTGTGTGCTGTTTTTGTATAAAAACTGTATATGCACCGTCTTTTTCTAATATACTTTAGTTGACTATGTAAATTCAATAGGGAATACATATAAATTCACTGGATCTTGTAATCAATTTACACACGTTTACACAACGTGTGTGTGTGTGTGTGTGTGTGTGTGTGTGTGTGTGTGTGTGTGTGTGTATTTACACAACTTTAACACGTTTTCATATTTCATTAATACCCATCTCATCTCATCAATAGAGCATCACTTATTTACATTGTTCAGAATATTCACGCCAAGTTCACTTATGATTTGATTCGTCCTCTACATTCTAGTTCAACTAGATTCAGTATCTCTTTATTACCTTCGTCTCTCTCAACCGGCCATGCAAAGTTCAAAATCTCTATTGTTTAGAAGTTTAAGGATATGCAAATACAAATTTTACGTAGTTACATAAATGACTTCAATTTAAATCACTGCCAAATTACAACACAAATCTTCACCGAAGCCACGCTCTAAGAGGCTATCACCGCTCTATCTTTAGCTCATAGTTTTTTCTACCATGTATACATAACATGCGACACGGGACCGGTCGATTTGTGTTGCCTGGAGCCTAGCCCCGAGTGTATCGTGTTACTGACTTCTGCAGTGTCCGCTGACGCTCCCACGACTGCGAGGCGCCTGCCGATCCTTTCTTTTATTCGTATTTGGTCCAAGTATTGTTCTCATTATGGTTCGATACTTCGGTTTCGGGGAACCACGACTTTGAGGACATAACGGTTATTCACGGCAGTCTTCTTGAGGGATTTTCAACCCATTTTAGGGATATTTAAACGCCTTGTGGGATAAAATGGGATAATGGGATATTTTGTACGACCTCAGTTTTTACTAAACCTCAGCTATGTACAACTTTTGTTATTCAAAACAATCTTAAATGGTAACATATAGTCCACCAAAAATTGTATTTTCTAGACATAAATTTATAATATTATTTATTTGTTCATTTATTGATTTTTATTTTAAACGGATGAATAAAAGAAGATTCAATAATTATACTTGATTCTACATAAAATAATATAAGTACATTATAATTGCAGAAGCTCAAGGGAAATTAACGTATTTTTAGGGATTTCTCACAACAGATCGAGGGATTATTTTACAATTATTTGGGATATTTTTTACCGGCTGGTTTGTAGGACGAGTGAGGTTGGAAGTGGAAGGTATTTGTGTTCCTGCTTGAACAATGGGGAATTTGGAGTTAATAGGGTATGAATTCCGCTTTCCGGATTAGAATTGATATTATAAAAATGAAAATAAAATAATAAATAATAATAATAATAATAAAATAAATAAAAATAATGAAATCAAATAATACAAAATAATAATAATATAAAAATAAACACGTTGCGAAAAAACACATTAGACAATAATCTGTATATTTTGTTCTTGAATGACATTGTATAGGTGAGGTTTTATGTATGAACAAAAATTGACAAGACTGGCCTTCTCTGCAGTTCAACTAAGGTGAGTGACTCCCACAAAATAGTAAACAACGCTGAATAACTGAATATTCTGGTAGACCGTTAATAGTTTTTTTTTGTAGTGATTTTATGTACTGATGTAATACGAGAGATTTCAATAACAATTAAAAGTAATAATAAACCAATTACAAAAATATTTGTATGCTAACTAGAAATTAACTTCCATTGCCGTAACTTCATTTAAATCCGCATTATTAACTCAGAGAAATTTTCTTTAATTCACCATTTTATCGAGTACATTGTTTTTTATAATAACGTAAATCAATTAAATAGTAAAAAGAACTATACTACTTTTGATTATATAGCCCTTTAAATATTAAGCATGATATAAACGCAATAACTAGGCCTACATGTTCGGTTTTTATAATTAAAAGAACGTCACTATTATGATTTATACACTTTAGTTTGTATAATAAATACACAATAATTACATTTAAGTTACGTGCTATTCAAATTATGTATCTCAATCGTTATATGAGTAAGGTTTGATGACTCTTATTTTGTGATTGTGCATGGGATAGGGCTGTTAAATATAACCTTCTAATAGTTTAAGTTTATAATTATATCAATTCAAAATGGCGATGATTTTTTAGTTTTAGTGCTAAATGTCTTAATAGCTGAAAGTTGTGAGAAAGATTTACTGCACTTAGACAAATTGTAATACTAAAATACCCCGAACACTACGTCATGAAGTCACTTGCCAACTTTCATCAGAGCACATTCATAAATAAGCGAGATATGACATTTTATTTATTCACCATAAGAAAAACACTAGGACTTATTTTGCAGGTTTGCTGCATCAAGGACCACAGAAATCGGGTTCTTATTTAAATATCAATTGATCAAGATCGGAGCATTTTTACTAAAGTTGTCGTGTCCATGGACAACACACATATTATTATATATATATGAATTTGAACGTATGGTGTTTTTGGCATCTGGGGGCCTCAAAACGAAAAGTTATCATGGTCCCCGGTCTTACCATTTTAAGACCTATTGCCTAGGTCTTACCATGCCGACCACGGTAATAGCTTCTTCCCTATATAATAGGGGAAATTTGCTAAAACCAACGATGTAAGGTTTGTGAAGATTGAACGATAAATTACCAAGTCAATTAACCTTTTTGGAAGAAATCTCTAGTCCTTTTGTCAATTTACACATAAAAACGTTTTTTATGTTACAAATTGTAATTACATTTTTGTTATTTCAGCAATATTGAGATATCATGTTTATAAAGCAATTACAAATGACAATATGTAAAATTAATGTAAAACACTAATTAGGATTATATCCTTTATAAATTCCAAATTGTATGGGAAATAAATGTATACAAATAAAGTATACCTTTATTACTAAACATACTTACAACTAAAAACTAACAAGTATCAAATATGTCGACGGAACGTTATCATATCTCAAAACACAATACACAATGAACAAAGTGATCAAATTTTGAATCAGAACGTTTGTTTTAATGTATAATTTAAATTTTATGAGTAAAACAAACAATAGACTATGCTTATGATACTCCAAAAAATATATGTCGAAACCATCAGTAATATTTATTGCTAATACTTTTTTTTAACTTTTACAGCATATTATTGACAACATGACCAACGTTAAAATTGAGAAATGTATAAAACAATTTTGACTTGTTGGCTGTAGAAATTCAAGCAGATACTTGCTACAATTAGTTAAAGAAACAAATTTCTCGCTATTATTCTCTAACCATTAAATAAACCCCAAATTATTCTCTTCTAACCAATGATGTTTAATGTCCGCACTAATTTATTGTAAGAAAAATCAACATGCAATGCATTACAAAATTATATTGCTTACAAAAATATATATTTGTCAATTTAATTATTTGTATCATAAACTGACCCTTAGAAGCAAGCATACAAAACGATCATATGGTTATTGCATTAGTAATGTTTATAACTAAAAGTATATCGAAATTTAATTTACGTTGTTATCAACACCAATGTACTCGACCAAAAGCAAAATTAAAGGAAATACCTGTAATCTAAGTAAATATTGAAAATTTAAGTATAAATTTTGCAAATGGAAGTTAAAATTTAGTTGGGCTGACTCATTTGGGTTTTAAATACTGATAACAGTGGGAGTATGGTGATAAGGAGACAGGATGTAGTGTTATTCATTTAAAACAAGATAAATGACAAAAGTATAATTTAATAAGAAAATACATCTCGACAACGATTCTTTTTACTATTTCTGTCATATTTTTTAAAATATCAAATTAATATTTTTCAACTTTAATTACAATTTCACATTTATATCATAACATATGATTTTTAATTACGGTTTGAAAATAAAGAGATACAGAAACAGGATGAGTGTCATTAACATTTTGAATACGATAAAATTTCAACATTTCAATCGTCCAATAACTCCGGTTGTACGTCCGGAAATTAAATTCTTGTGTATCAAAGTGTTGATTTTAACACCCAAAGAGAATTGTAAACCTAATTTACTTCTACAAAGAAGCTTATTGGGGAATCTATATTATTAAAAGAATTTCTTGATTTTTTCGGCGATCTTCGACTCTTAAACCTATTTAAATATATATTTGGTATCAGTTGAGAGTTCTTATACTCTAGATCTGCCTTTTGGGGGTTTGACAAATATCTACGTTCAGGGCTTCGCCCCATAGGTCTTAAAAGCTCCAATGTTAATTTTATGGAGTTATATTTTATTTGGGTGGTCAGCTGATCAAAGTAAACTTGTCATAACATATGGCTCTACGTCTACTATAGATTCCCAAACGTAGAAAGGGACATCGCCTAGTAAATTCTTAACACATTTCTTTCAGAGTTTGTCAAAATGTGTTGTAACCATTGAAATCAACTTTCAATCAATTTAGAACATCAAATCGACAATGGAACGTCCAATGTTGTGACATTTTTTTGAATTACCCTAACAGTTCTTATTTGAAAATACAATTTTGAGCGAACGGGAGGTTGTATAAAGCTGAGAGGAGTCTAATTTTAAATACCTGAGCATGGAATTTTAAGGAAAATTATTCATTTTTCTTAGTTATGTACTGAAAATTTGTTACGGAATAAAATCATTCCGTCTGGCATATTTACTTAGGAAAATCTCTTTATCATCAACATTGACCTTTTCACTTCACAAAGCTTGTTTAAACTTTCAAACTAAAAATATACCAATTCCCAAATATTCGAGTGAATGGGATTTATCTCCACCAAAACCGGGATTGCATTGTATTTTTTCCACGATTCTTTTGAATTTCTTAGTTGTAGTCATACTCTTCGTATTAGCACTGTAAAATAATGACTTTGCATTTTAAAATGTTCTTCAACGCTACGTTGCTGCGGAGAAAATTAAAACTGAATGTAAGCAGTACGTTTTGCAGTGTTATTACTACGGAGGAAAATCTATATACATCGATGATTTGTTAGGTTATACTTTACACGATATAAATGTGACCTGTTCCTAGAAAAATATCCCCCTTAAACAATTTATTTGGATACGTAGCCTACTTGAATGAATGCTCGTTTCCTCATCTATACACGTTATTGAAGCCCATTTAAGTTTAATAAATATCATCGTAAAATATCAATCCACTTCTATATCATATGTTGTATATAAGAAGTTCCTAAGTTTTTGATCATTTGTATTTAATAGAAACAATATTACTAAATTGGCACAACTTCGAACCCAATAAATGCCATAGATTTTATTCTAAGTCACACACTTGATTAGTACATTATTACTCTGAAGACTGTTTTAGATCATGTGTTTCGATTGATTTTGTCCTACTATAGTACAACCAATATGTTTTGGTAAGACTGATCAAACTATCTATATATATCTAATTCCGTAAGCCAAAATTTGGAAATAAAATTTTGAGCGAACGGGAGGTTGTAGAAAACTGAGAGGAGTCTCATTTTAAATGCCTGAGCTTGGAATTTTGAGGAAAATTATTCATTTTTCTTAGTTATGTACTGAAAATTTGTTACGGAATAAAATCATTCCGTCTGGCATATTTACGTAGGGAAATCTCTTTATCAATGCAAATATACATGACCTCCGGATTCCGAGGATTTCTAGTACACTAAGTCTCAATATTTACAATAAATGTAAGAGGTTTCATTCACGTATTTATGCCCCAAAAACAAAATTAATATTGTGAGAGGCCAATTGGATTGGTTATCATTCGATCCGTGATATTTTATCAAGGTATTTTTTGCTTTATAATTAGTATTTGACCCTAAAGGTTTAAGAGTCTTTCAGTTTATACGCCACACGTTTTTTCACTGTTCGACAACATTTGATACGATTTAGCTGTGAATTGTAATACGAGTATTATTTTCCCTCATGCATTTTACACGCGGTGTAATGATTTGCCATTTGTATTGATTTGCATCTAATTCAATAACAGCAACTAAAAATAGCTTCGAATATATTATATCAGGGCATTAAAATTGTTAATGTACTACCTACCCACATCAAACCTCTTATAAGAGCTAATTTCAAACATGCTCTGAAGACTGTTTAGACCAAAAACCACCTTTCAAAGCCGTATACAATTTTTGTATTGTAAATAAGTCTCTTAGTCGTGGGAAGAACGGCTTGAACGTTGAAAATCTAATAATTAGCTGTCAATAATGCTACCTCTTGAAGGGTAATCACGAACTTGCTGCCTCATGGAAATGTTATATACACCTCCGATTATGCAGCACCGTGGTAATGCTTGCACCTCACATTCTGAAGGTTCTAAGTTGAAATTCTTGACCGACAATTTTGAGTTTAGATTTACGGTTTCTCGTCACACCTAGACAGAGAAATGGTTCAAAAGAGGACCGGGCCACTTTAGGCTGTATGTGGTGAAGAGTAGTCTATAGTCCTGATCTCGCTGAGTAAGAAAATACGGAGATATAGTCCTAAATGTAAGGAGTGTTACCTGTATGCGTGAAGGAGCGGACGGTGTTGGCGGACCGGGTGAGTCTGCCGGGGAGAGGCAGGGCCGTGGTGTCCAGGTCCTGGCCGGTCTGTCTCTTGTAGAGCTCCAGCATGGCTGGGGGGATGACGACGCGGCGACGGTCGATCCTGTGGGGGCGGCGGCCTAGTCCGAGGATGGACAGGAGTCCCGCCTCCACGGCGGCGCTGGGGGCGGTGGGGGCGGCGGCCTGACTCGGCGGCAGCGTGAGCAGAGCGAGCACCGGCACTACCATCAACAGCCCGCGCATGGTCGCTCACACTCCTGCAAGCACACACACAGCTATAAGCGTTGCTTGGAGTCATCACAAAGTGAACAAGTCATAGAACAAACTCAGTTAGAAGTTAGAAGTAGTGTCAATGAGGTTAAGCAACGCAGGATTTACTAAAAGATACTATTATAAGTATAAACTTCCAGTAAAGCCAATGGATCTAAGTTCCTGATCGTATTTACCAACCAAATTATAAAGGCCTTTGGTTGAACTTCAAAAAGTCTATAGTAGAACTCATAAAGCTAGTGTGGTGTAAAGTTTCTCTGACTGCTTTTGAGAAACTGAGACTACTTCTAACTGGATAACGTGAAGAGTAAGGTTTTTCTTCTATATGGAAGATTATAACTAAGCAAAGAGTTTTGTCACTATCAAATTTCTCGGCCTAAAACTAATATTTTAATTACTTCTATATTTCGTCAGATGTTGGATCATTAGATGCATTTCTAGAACTACTGGTTTGCTTGTTATCTATCATCCACGATTTATTTCTAAACACAAAATACGCCCAAACTCTTTCAAGTGCATAATATTTCACGAGTCACCAAAAGTTGTCCTATTACTGTTCGAAATTACGTCTACAGCTGAAAAAGGAAATCCCTGGTGATCGAAATTTGACGCTTTACTCTTCCAACTGACTCACTCCGCCAACTTGAGAGGTTGAACAATCAAGTGCTCCTTCTGTTTCTCTTGGTCGTAGCCGGTGGCGCTGCGACCGCGATCCCTTTGTTCGCAGCCGGGAGCGGAGTGAGGACACATTATGTCAGCAAGAGTCACGCCGCCCAATTACCAGATTGACAGCTTCGCTCCTCCCGTCATTTTGGATAATTGGCTGCCTGAATACACACTCTGTTGAATAATGTAAAAACAAAGTGCCCCTACCATCCTCCGGAGGACTAAATGGACTTGGAAGTCATTCGGAAATTGCTGTTCTCTATAGAGGACCTTTTCTAAAATTGTTTCCTTGACTTTATGTTTTTGCTTTAAATACCACTTGAGGGGAGTTAATGATTGTTGCATCTCGGGTAAACGTTGCGATCGAATGCTCCGTGACTGGGTTACTACCAGCTACGCCGCGCGGTCATGGGTATTTGGAGGGTACCCCGCATTCATAAAAAAGGCTATGCAAACTGCACCGGGAAACGCCTGTGCCCCTTACAGAGGATTGCGCCAGGATGCATTGATTGGTCGATAATATCTCCAGTAAATAACTAACAAATTTAAACACCCAGAAATAAAACAATGTTGTGGTGACTTAGTTTGAACACTTACTTAAATAAAATCTGAACGAACGTTCGTAATCCCTCGATCGCTTATTGGATAGTTTTTAATGTGATTAAAAATATACTCTTCCTTTATCAATAAAACTAACATGAAAATTATATATCACAAAAAACTCATTTTAACAGGATTTTGAATTATATCAATCATGGATGAGCCAACACGGATACAACAGCGAATCCCAATGTATTTTACGTTTTACATTTAATCTGTCTAAATAGTAATATGCATACATCTAACAATGAGTAAAGTACATATGTATAATTTGCTATATTATTCTGTAGTGACCGCGCAGCGAAGTTTGTATAGTGTCCGAGGAGGGGCCCTTTTGACCACGCGGCGCAGCTGGTGAGGGTAATTAGGAATTTTCTGACCGCACGACGCAGTTGGTATATCCCCCCGTGACTTTGCATAACGGTAGGGGCTTTTCACGAGGAAACTAAGTAGCGAAAGCAACTAACTAAAAATTGGTATAAAGTTTTTTAAGATGCAGACTATTATTTTATGAATGTTCATCGGAGCTGTTGTTTAAAGGCACTAACCCATCAAAGACCGTTGGTAATTGGTTGTTTTCTGAAATTTAGAGTATGGTTCCATCGAAAATGTGTAAATTTTGAAAGTGTTCAATGCAAAACAAGCTTTGTTAGACAACTCAGATCGGTAGAATTCAACTTAATTCAAACCATTAAAGCTGTTAATGGCCATTTAGATTAGTATAATAATACAACTAATTCACATTTTACAACATAAAGACACCTAGACATTTCACACAATATAAAGAGAGGACCATATAGAATATTAAACAAAATACCGTTATCTTTTAGGGTAGAAAGGTACAGTATATCCTATTACAGTTCATAAAGAGGTACACACTAAGAGAAGAACAGTTGATTATATTCATAAATTAACTGTATCGCTTGAATCTGACAGTATGATATTACACGATACTTAGCGCAGTAGCTGGAGGCCGACCAGAGACCGCAGCACCTGGTCAGCCAGGAAGCGGAGGTAGGTGGATGCGATGCTAATGAGACTACGTCAATCGATACTACTCGATCGCGAGATAACGACAAAAAATATTTGGCTCTCGTGGAGTGGCGATCAGAAAAACAAGCAAAGATAGAAACCAGTTTGATCCAGCGGGCACCAGCCGCTCTTGGCTAGGCACCGGGACTTTGGCTATCGGACACATCGAGGTTAACGCTAACGCTAACGCTATAGCAGATGTCATCCGCAGTCCGGAGCTTTCACCCGGCACTGGAAAGTGGCCTTGAGCTGCGGAAAACAAACTATTACTATACGGAACTCTGGGCTCAGCGATACGACCCCCAGGTTGGAGTCCGGGGAAGTGCAGAGTTGAAATTAATAGAAGAAGCCCAAACAGTGATCATAACAACTATTGTAACCTGTGGGTCATTAATTAGGCTACGCTAGTATGCTGGAACATCTGGTGCTGTTTGTATAGAAATACAGTGAAGGAGTACATGTAAAATATATTTTCAGGCTAAAGAGCAGTTTCAGGAAAATGTAAACGGTTTGAGAGAAAAATAACTGGAAATACGAAGTGAGGGTAAACCGTATTTACCATGTTATAATTATTATTATATTACCGTATTATTATTCCTTATTATAATTAATTGATTTAAGTGACAAAAAATAAACTGTAGCACCATCATAGCTTACCAAGTAAAATGATTCATGATACCCACGGTTCAACCCAAGCACCTTTATCAATTTCCTGTGGAGAATTCTACGGCAGATCCGCGTGCTGCACCTCCGACAAGTCTAAATGTCATCGCGATCACGGTCCAACATCCGCATCCCGAGTAATAAGATTTCAAAGAATCTTAGTATACCGTAGAAATAATTGTAAAAAAGAAAGGGCGGTTCAATCTGCAATAACTCGAGGAACGACGGCCTCTTAGAAACCTATCCCGCAATCCGGCAAGCAAAAAGTAAAGCATCTCAATCAAATTTAATTGAACCACGCGGCGAACCATAAATCGCTTTCAATTAGGAACTGTCTAGTGCGCATCTGGTAAATCCACTGCTAATAACTACCTATAAATAACGCGATAGCATCGAGTTCGTGGAGCGGCCGGTAGACGGCGTGACGCTGGAACTGGTTTACATAACCGCCTGCAGATGGGGCTGGTGGCAGCGGCGGCCTCAGGTGCGCTCGCCCAGATAATAAACTGGCCACCTGGAATGTAGACGTAGCCGTGGCTCGGACCCGCTCACGAATTGACCACTCAATCGACCGTTTAACAACGCTCTTTGCGAGGCTTGGATTTAATGTGCATGACGGAAACGCGGATCTCTAGTCCACAGGTTTGAGTCCTCAGGTCTCAGGATCCCCGGCTTGAAGGTGATGGGGTTTACACAATGATATTCTGTTCTCAGTTATTATTTTCGACCTATCAGTAATACCACAGACAGATGTACCACAAACAGTTACTTCTAGCTTATTGTGAATTAGAGACTTGCGGCGATTGTTGTTACCACAACTGAACATCTGAATAAGCAAATTGGCCTTATAAATCCAACAAAAGACCTAAAAGACAAAATACCTCTCGAATTACCAATATAAAATGTTCTTTAACGCGGAATTACTCTGAGGCAATAAATTGTGTACACCCCACTTACATGTTGTAAACGCGAAATCATTCTGAGCTGTTACAAGAGGCTATCTTACGCTACGAGGACTTCATCGGCCGTTGGAGAGCGCGACCCAGCAGCGAGGACCGAGAAGATGGACACCTGTGTCCCGTTAGCAGCCGAGCGGTCTAGCCGCGGGCGCCCCATAGCTGCTGGCTGTTTCATTTATACTAAACAAGTATCTGCCTGGTACAAATTGTTAGATTTTAGAGCGTATGGTGCTCGTTTATATGGGAAGATAAACCGAAGTTGACTGTTTAAATTACAAAAAGAATTGGAACTATTTCGTTAAACCGGATGCAGGACTTGTGTTGGAGACTACAACCAAATTAACCCAAATAAAATGTTGAAACTATATGATCGAATAGTAAATTCAGTGTGACCAAAGTTCAGAATAATTCCTTATTATCTGTTATAACACAACTAAAAGCGACAGTAAAGTTTGTACACGACAGTAAAGACTGTTGCACCTCAGCATCCACAATATCATATTTTAAGCAACTATTTGGGTTTGCGGTTGATGAGAGGAAGATATATTTGGGTCACAAATAGAAATACAGTTACACAGAACTTGAACACTGTTCTTAAATTTTCACTTACAAATTGTTATTTAACAATACTGAAATCTGCTACAAATAATTTTTATTATCGTTTACTGGAATTTGTTGTAAACAGAATTGGAACTAAAATTGTCCAGCGCAGTTGTGCATTGAAACTCCTGTTTTGAGATAGTTGAACTTGTCGCTGTAAGGCGAGGCGGTGACACCAGTACGTTGTCAGAGAGATAAGTGAGAATCACACAATAAATGGTTTCTATTATTTTTAACTGTTTATCTTTCGCATTTAGCTGTGAAGGAAATTTAAAAATTACGTCCCAATTATTTATTTTAAATAAGTACCAAGGGAGTTACGGCGTACTAGCATAAACACCTTGAGAAATAACATATATAAATATCTATGATCTCTAAAAATGCTACTAGCGGTAATTGCAGGTAAGACAGAAAAGTGCATCTCTATTACCATCCTTAGTAGTACAACCTTTATTCCAATCTGCATCATGGAAATGCTTCTAATACAATCAGGTTGATTTTTCCTTTTGCATAATGTTTACCTCAAGCGATAGACAACACGGCTAGGAAGCTGATCTGTGCGGCCGTAAAACTTGTTTACTCTACCTTCCTCAGTAACCTTCACTGCGACTCCGCAGACCCCCAGTCACCACCTCCTCCGGCCTTCCTCAAAAGGCTTCTCTCTCGCAACTTGTTTCCATTGAGGTACAACAATCAAGGACGCACTACATTCGTTCATCAATGAACATTCCGCTGTTCCATTGTTTCTGATCGTTTTTACCGGTTAGTTATCACTACTTTATAGAGGAAACGCAAATTAAAATTTTACCAGGATTGTCTTTCATACGTGGGATAAAGTGTGCAGATACATACGCAAAACGGTTACATTTGGTGATATTAAAACACGCAGGTCCTAAACGCATATTAATATTATTTGGTATTCCGATTGGCTAGCGAAGAAACGATGGGTAAATTGCAAGCGGTCGCGGGTGCCATCATGGCTGTCAGAGGTTTAGGCCGTTGTCCTCTAACGTTATGACAAAATGCTACTAATAAACAACAACAACAAATAAAACGAACTACGGAAACATATCAATCGATCACCGCATTTAAAATATACTGTGGGAATATTAAAGCACAGTTAGGAAACTCCATAGTATGGCATTATAAGACACTTTGAACAACTGAAACAAATGCGTAAGAATGAAAGAGTCATTTTTCTAAGGTCCATCAGCAGGTCTCCTTAATTGAAGAGATTTAAATAATATGAGGCTTTAAGACGATGTTTAAATTATGCACGGTACTCTGATGCTGATATTGAGCGAGACCGTCTTTACTGGTCACAAATTAAATCACATAGCTTATAACTTTCCCTTGTTGCAATCAATTTTGTAATTGGCACTAGATTTATAAATTTTCACCTGACAAATATTTAGAGTGCATCTGTACATTATACTGGTGATATAATTTTAGTTTATCCCAGTTAGAAATTACGTTAATTTCAAAAAATAAAACCATAACATCAGAATGTTATGGATATTCTAAACAGATAATGACTGATGGTCAGCTTAATGGAGGCAAGTATAGAGGATTTAGGGAAATGTGTATTCTCAGCATCGCATTTCTGAACGTAAGACCTAACACTGACACACAAACTTCCAAAGAAAAGCAATAACAAATACAGACTTATCACTGGCCAGTATTTTAGGACACTAGAAAGCTCATCTCAAAATCTAAATCCACCAGATCGATCCTCACCCAAACTAACAAATTTTGTGGAGGTTTGAAACCGGATTTCAGGTGCATTTGGCTAATAATCATCTTGGATAAGCTAAATGATCAGTCGGTCGTAGTCAGTAACTACACAAGCCACCTCACTTATCCACACTAATAATCAATTCATATTCGCCTTAAAATACGCCCGAGTTTACGTCGGAATTGTGAGTCAAATGAGATACTGTTATTTATTTGTTTAAACCTATCGATTATTCATTTCTTATTTGATCAACATTTTTTTGACGGGCTTTTACAATATCGTTTTCAATAAACAGGACGCAACTCCTTATAAAGCATACCAACTCAGTTGCCTTGTCTGTATTTAGCAGGCGCGTCACTAGGATATTTTACACATGATGGGAGTGAAGTAATTCCAAACGCCAGAGGCCCTAATCCACTTAGCCGAGAGCAATATAGCAGACTCACGTGGCGCCGTGGTCGGGGGCAAATCAGTTCACCCTGTAATACCATATTGGCCAGGGTACTGTTACTCATGCGTCACCTACACTATAACTTTAAATTCATCAGGTCGTTCATCAACTGTGTTGCTGTCCTTGAGTTTGAGTTTTTGCAAACTAATACAATCCCTAAAGTTTCGGAAAGCTTAATCGACTAAAGATAAACCCTAAAACCTAATTTCTGAAAATGCATAATAATTTTCTTACAATATGGTTTTAGTCCAAAAATACAGATGAGTAACGACTACTTTTAAAGAAAGCAAAACAATCCAATGAGTATGATATACAAACGTTTTGTCATAAATAATAAATATTTGTATTCGGGTATTATTAAATATTTACCTCTACTACTTATATAATCTTTTTTTGTAATATTTAAAGCTTAGTTAATTTTGTTTGTCAACTTGGCATGTGCTTTGCGTAGAATTACATGTGTGAGTTATACTATTTTAATATTCTGTAGGGCACTTCGGCGTTTTAAAGGCACAACGCCCAAAAAATGGCGTTTTATATAATTTGTCACACAGATAAAATGTTAAAACTTTAGTCAGTGTCAACTGTGTATGGGACGTTTGCAATATATTGTAAAAGAGAGCAAATTAACATTCGTTAAAAATATGATAACTAACATGCAACCCAAAATTAACATAGGCCTAGTTAAAATGATATTTTTGCTAGATAATTAGAACTGTGATAAACACCGAAGGGTGATGTGGTATTGTGACCGTCAGTTGCACCAGTTGGCAGCGTGCAGCCGCCGGCGGAATGTGGCATCAAGCGGTATCATAACACAACGTCCTCGAAATGTTCGATCCCTACAACAAACAAGTGCTGCAATACCACGCCACATTCTACCAGTGACTGGGGGACACACCTGCTCACCGTCGCCGCCACAAATCACATCCACTTCGAATTTTGAACTAAATACCGAGTCTTAACAATCGCGTTATTTAATCGCGTTATCGCGTAAATATTGTTTTCAGACTCATAAATCTTAAATTTATGATTATAACAAGGTCGACCTTAACAGGGGGTAAAATTGATTTATTGATCCAAAATTCTCTCTACTGACGTTCCGGTTTTAGAAACTCAATGACGTTTAAGCAGTCGAACATAAAAATGGAGTAAATAACTTAAGAAATACTATTTATGTTAGAGCAAAATAGTTTTGTGAAAGAGAAGTTAGAAAAAGTACCAAGGTTTACTACTGAATCTACCACATAAACTTGGCAAAAAAAATTGTAGAATGTATTTGCTGTACTTGTTTAAACGTATTAATAAATTACGGTTATCTAGGGTTTAATTAGGTTTATCTTGCTACCTATTACAAGTTCATTGAAAACATTAATGATACATTAATTATTCACTCTACAATGATTGCATGGTTTGAAAAATAATAGTTTTATAAACATGACAATTTGCATTAAGTCAATATTATTCTTAGCTGATATAAAACAGTGTTTCCGTATCAATAGACTACTCTAAATAACTAGTACCATATATATAACAATCTATTTTAAACATCAACAATATTTTAAGGGAAATAAATCGTTTATGCATAATGTTTACATATAAACATAAAGACAATTTACTGTAAATTGAATGTTAATTATTCATTTTTTTCCTTTGAAAAGTAAAATTGTTAAACCAAATTTTTCATAAACTCTGCACTAAACGGATCGAGAAACGTTCCAGAATAGTCCATCAATATTTCCGAATATTCTTTGGTAACCTGGAATTAATATACCACATTATTTTATTGCATATATGTGTTATAGTTCAACAAAATCGTGTAGTGAATAAAAACTACAATATCTACATTATTTAGAAACAAGTGCATTAGATTAGAAACATCTTTTGAAGTCTGCAAATTAAAAACACGTTTAATATAATAACGCACTGCTTCTTTTAAAGAAGATTAATAACAAAACGCCAAGCGCGTGAAAGTTGGGTATAGAAAGCTGAGGTGCCACGGCCGTCGCGGTAGGATCACACCTCGAATTTGTCCGGGCAGTGTAAAACCCCAGTACAATACATAGTCGGGTGTGTAGATAGGAACGGAATTAAATTTTGAGGGCAAACACATATTAAAATACATAAGATGTTTTTTCAACCAAGTAAAATTTGCGATATATGGGGTTTAAATTTTGTAATTTTAAATTGGGGTTGTTGAATGTTTTATATTTTGCAATTTGCCTTTGGACTTGTGTGAGCAATACGTCTGATATGGAATAGTTCTTTTCATAGAAGCTGTAACTTACAACATAAAGCGCTAGAGTATGGAAGGAATATTTCATTGTTCTGCTACTGTACCACACTTACAATTTGTTAGAATAATTATTTAAAACAATAGGTCAGCAGGTAAAATATAAGTAGTTATGTTTTGTACTACTAATACAACATCCAGAAATTCAGTGAAAAAAATACTAAACCAAATATTACGAATTGCAAAAATATTCTAAACGATGTCAAACTAAAACGAATAGGCCTACATAGCAATGAAATTTAGTTTAAAACTAGCTAAAATTAAATAAGATTCCTGCAAAACAACGATTCTTTCTCTACCGGCTTCTCACGTAAACGAAAAATTGAATTAGCGATGTTAATCTGAGTATTAATATTAAAAAATGTTGATTTCATAATCAGCACATAAAAATAAAAGGTAAAAATAATAATATGTACCCACAGAACAAAACATAAAGTTCTTATACTGCCCAGTGCGACTAATTGTAGCTCTGCAAATATATATTCTCTAAACGACGTAATTTGTTTATTGTTATTCGCACTTTCATAAAAGATTACTTTATCAAAATCCAAAAATCGTTCTCCATATTCCTTGCACACGATTTTACATGATTAATATACAGAAACCATTAATTTGCAAACTCCATGCGCGAGTTGATCTCTCCGCCAGCACCATCAGCTTGGGATAATCATGTAGAAAGTCAATATTTTACATAACTGTAGCTCCTATTATTCTATAAATACATTTAGTAAGACAATCACGTTATCAATTTACGAATTAAAATTAATTTTAAAAACTTATTTAAAAAAATTATCAATAGATAATTTGTCAATTAAATGATATTAATAGTCCGGTATTGGCCTGAAACAACCATTTAATTCTCAAAATAATTGCAAAATAGAACACGTCTACGTCGCGAAATTCTCTCAATAAGCACAACAGTCAAGGGTTTATTCCATTTAACACACATAACTGCAGGGCACGGCAGGTACGGTGTGGGCCACCCGCGTTGAGAGAGACTACAACGTCGGGATGCACCGATGGCGCTCACCCTGCTGTGGCGAAATCGCCTTGCAATATCTCTATATTTGGTATCAAACTATTCGTAAGAAATATTTTTTCCCACATTTCTTTACTTAAAATGTATTGATTGGTCATTTAATCACTATCAAATTCTTTTTAGCTCTTGCATATCCCAAACGACGTATTTAAATAAAGTTGTATGCACTAATTAAACCCATATGCATTGGTCTGCTTTTAATTTAACTATTACTTATGTTTCGATGCGAGCAAACAGTAATATCGAAATCAGTAAACATTCGACAGTAGGCCTATATCTCAAAACAATTATTTCAGCCAGTAGCTGAGTGTTTGTTGACTAAGGGTACAAAGTATAATATTATCACATTATTGGACAATTTTATAATATATTAAAAAGCCAAAAGAACCTGGAATTTCGTGTCAAACTGGAATATCTATAAACGCTTTTGACAATTTACTATCCCCAAAAATTAACCAAACACTTAAAAACTATATAGATCACTTATAACTATAGAAAGAAATCGAGTGTAGTACTATTACCGGTTATAAATAATAAAATAATACGCAGTACACTGAAAATTGATTACCGAAATGTCCCACAGCTAGAACTTCCCCTTGATTAAAACCTTTAATCGATTCATTTGTATATAAAATCTTCATAATAAGGGCAGATACAGTATAAATAAGCTGATAAAACATTGTCCATAACGCAATGAAATCCAATATCAAATAACCGATGGGGAGAGTGCGAAATTAGGTGTTAAAATGTTTTTAGGACGAGTAATATAGAAGGGACGCGCAGAAAGGCTAGTAACACGGGATAAACAAGAGATACCTGGGCCCGAAATAGCTGCCAGGGCACAGGCCCTCAGGTCTATTGTCTTCAACAATGTGCCATCTTGTAAAAAATGTCAAGCGCATATAGTGGCTTCCGAGATATTCTAGGATATTTTTGACATTTGCGCTCCTCGCTCTAATAATTCTATTTGCACACATATGCCGAATAATCTTCATTCGAAAAGAGTAGAGACCCAGTCGTTACATACGCAATATCACATAACGTCACAATACTAAAATATTTCGCTGATGAGTTCAGTTAGTAATAGCGCTTTATTGAAAGATTTATGGTTTAAAGAGAGTTTATTCTAAAACTGTCCTAGATTTTGTATAAAACAATTTGCCGTACCTCAAACAAAAAAAAAATTAACAGGCCATAAAATTGACATGGGATGTGTCTGTTCCAAGAGGAGCAGCCGTAGCGCCCGGCAGTCTGTGCGATCCCGAGGAGGTGGGGGAGGGGGCAATTTAACCTTGGCAACTTCATTTTTGAAAGGAATGTGGTTTTGAAAATCAACTCCTAAGACACGGCCTACTGGCATTTGCAGTTGAAACTTCACGCACGGCTGTTGCTCCGCTTCCACTAGAACACTCTAAAAGATAGCCTGAGTCTCGGAAAGAACTAAATCCCCGTTTTGTTAAAATGTAAACGATATTAAAGTTATAACGCGTGCATATACATTTGTGGGTTGAAAAAATTACATATATTAATCTTCAAGAGTGTATTTATATTGAAAATTTATTTCTCTAAACTTATGCATTACATTAGTAAAATTCATAACAATTTGATAAAGTATCTCGCGATAAAGTATCAATTTGATAAGTTGATTCCGTCATATTCATTCAATAATGCTTAAAGTATCTGAAACACCAAAAACTCGGACTTACCGATAGGTAGAAACTCTCCGATTCGGAAGCAATTTGAAACGAAGTATTCCGAGATATAAATCGGAACATGAGTAAAAACGACTTGGTCCTCGGCACTAGAAAATATTCGATGACACAAAACAGCCGGTGTGAAGATGGCCTATCCTGTCACTGAACTACACAATAACTGCAGAACTGCACTTCACTGTCACATGGCTACTGCTGCGACGCTACGACACGGCTGACTGCTGACTAGGTACTGACTGAGTGGGGTACACGTGGGCCGCCCTCCCCCACCCCCACCCCCACCAGGCCAGCAGTACCTCCGGGGGGGGGGGGGCACCGGCGATAAATTTATCACCTCTATTCCCCATCACCACGACCACGGGGATATGGGATATCTCGGTGAGTCTGATGTGGTTATGGAGTGATGACACCTCTATCAATACCAAACATTACTGTAGAGAAGGTAGTAGTAGTGTTGTGATTACAATTTTATCATATTTAAATCGGAGGTTTTGACATCAAAGGTGTATTTAGTTTGGTACAACATTCAATTATTTTCGTAAATGACACGTAGGGATTAAACACGACATTTTGAGCTGGCCAATTTAAAGGAATATAGCCGAATACAATGAAAACGTTAAAAATAGATATTTTATATTTTTATATTTTAGTTTCCTGCAACTAAAAAATTGTTCAAGTTTTCATTTGATCAACTCAACACTAATTTATGCAACATATTAATAACATTCTAGTGGTATACAGATCGTCAAAATTGGTCTAACCAAACTACAGTGATCCAGCTTTCTAATACTATGAACACCCAGCTCTTTTGCTAGTTATAAAAGTGATGCGTCGTCTTAAAGGTAACTGGTCGTGGAAAAAAAAAAAAAGTAGTAAGTTAGTGGCTGGTTAAATGGTGCAATAATGATTGATTGTTGTGTTGGGTATTTGTTTTGGGCGTGATTTAACAAGATAACTACCCACTTAACTCAAATTTAATACAATTTACTTAAAATTAAGTTATAATACTTTCATTTCAATTTCCACGTATGTGCTCATTTGAGTTTTTTTTAACATTGCAGCTCATTATAAGGTTTTATAAGAACGAATGTTGGAAGAACAATGCTGCCAAACTATGAGAGGCTTTAAATAAAACGATTCGGTTATCAACAAAATCTGTACATAATGTTTCAAAATTATCTTAAAGTTGTATAGGCTTCCATTGAATTATACAATTAAAAAATTGTCGTCAAGTGGTTGTGATTTTTCCAAGGCAGCGTCTAACAAAAATTCAAATTGTATATTTTTATTGATTTAATTTAAAAAATAAATCATTTTTAGGCAAAAGGGACCTTACACATATTACGTTACCCACTTTTTCGTAATCTCAGAGCCTCCCCTCCCCCACATAACACACCATAACACCTGAGCATACCCCTTCCCCCCATCATACGTTACGTAATATAATCATAGTAAATGTTAAAAAGCTGAAATCGGGTAAAAATCATTATTTTGTAAAGGTTCTAATGAGATACTGATCGTAATGTTTAAAACAAATCTGTTATACCATTCTATAATACTCTAATTTTCTACCTAAAGTAACATTTTTGAAATTCAGACAATAAAATAAACTATCCCCGTTAAAAGGTAACAAATAAAATTAATAACTGTCATAAATAAAAATACCCCCGTTGCAGCAAACCTGCATACTCAAGCGAATTTCCAATGGACATATATATACCATATACAGTCACTTACCAAGTTCCATAGATACATATTAAAAAATGAGCCGTATGTTAAATTATAATTTTTCTCCATAAGAATAACATGGGGATTGGGTACTCAGGTTTGCTGCAACAAGGAACAAAAAATATTAGGTTTAATTAAAATATCAACAGACCACAACCAGGTGAAGCCACATACCAAGTTTCATCCGTATCCACTTATAAATAAGCAATTTATACAATTGTAATTATTCTCCATAAGAATAACATGGAGGGCTGAGTACGCAGGTTTGCTGCAAAAAGGAACACAAATTATGGCTTTTATACAAATATCAATTTAACTCAACTAGGTGAAGCTACATACCAAGTTATAATAATTTATGTTAAAAATTAAGTGAGGCATAACATTTTTCTTATTCTGCATAAGAATAACATGGGCGCAGTTCGCAGGTTTGCTGCTACGGTAAACATCGGCAAAATATTGTTTTTTGGACAATTTTCAATAGACCACAACGAAATGAAGCCATATACCAAGTTTCGTCGGAATACTTTTATAAATAAGCAAGATATAATTTTTGTCTTATTCTCCATAAGAATAACATTGGACAACGTACTGTGTTTAGCACTTTTAATATCTCAGTAACCAATTGACGTAGAGAAATTATCAAAACACCAAATTATTAGTTTTTTAAGTCAAATCCAATGGTGAAAACTAAAATTATATTTCTTAAAATATTATATGTAAAAAACTCATAAAACCCATTTTGGATACAAAACCCCCTAAAATACCCCTTTGGATAAAGCGATCTGTCTGGTTTTCGAACTAAAAGTCATAAATGTTGCTTTACACGTTTTTAACGAAATTTAATCAAAATCGGACCATTTTTACGAAATTTATCGGGCTACGGATATATATATATATATATATATATATACACACACACAGTATTGAACGAATGGTATTTTTGGCATCTGGGGACCTCAAAACGAAAAGTTATCATGGTCCCGAGTCTAAGTCTTACCATGTCGACTACGGTAATAGCTTTTTCCCTATATAGGGGAAATTCGCTAATGTATTTTTAGGTGACAAATTTAAATACCCCCGTCACAGCAAACCTGCATACTCAGCGAATTTCCAATGGAGATATAAATGTTAATACTACATAAAGCCACTTACCAAGTTTCATAAAAATATATTCACAAATAATGAAATAAGTGATATATACAATTTTAATTATTCTCCATAAAAATGACATTGGGGCTGATTACGCAGGTTTGCTGCAACAAGGAACACAAAAATGGGGTTTTATGGTAATATCAATATAACTCAACTAGGTGAAGTCGTATACCAGTTTTTATTCATTCATGTTCATAATAAAGGGAGACATAGCATTTAATTATCCTCCATAAGAATAACATGGGGGCTGAGTACGCAGGTTTGCTGCTACGGAAGCCTTTGGCAAATAAATTGTTTTTTTGAGCAAATATCAATAGACCACAACGCTGTGTAGTTTCGTCAGTATACTTTTATAAATAAGCGAGATATACAATTTTTCTTCTCCTCCATAAGAATAACATTAGACAACGTACTGTGTTTAGCACTTTCAATATCTCGGTAACCCATTGAGGTAGAGGAATTATCAAAATACCAAATTGTGTTTTTTTTAAGCTGAATCCAATGGTGAAAACTAAAATTTGACTATTTCAAAAATTGTATGTAAAATATAAAAACAATTTTTGGAGTAAAAAAACTCCCAAAATACCCCTTCGGATGGAGCAATCTGGCTGGTTTTCGAACTTAGAGTCATAAATGTTGCTTTACACGTTTGTACCAAATTTCATCAAAATCAGATAATTTTTACGAGAGTTATCATGCTCACGAACACACACAAACACACACACACATACACACACACACACACACACACACACACACACACACACACACACACACACACACACACACACACACACACACACACACACACACACATATATATAATATATATATATATATATGTATAAAGTTTCGAACTAATGGTGTTTTTGGGGTCTGGAGACCTCAAAACGAAAAGTTATCATGGTCCCAGGCCTAGGTTTTACCATGCCGACTACGGTAGTAGCTTATTCCCTAAAGGGGAAATTCGCTAAAACTACAAAAACACCTAGATACGCATTGAATAGGCAAAAGAACACTACATTAGATCATAAAACTAGACTTAAAAATAAACTTGTAACATTATATTTAATTTGTGAGTTACATAACGCTGAGCCGGACCCATCCCCCCATCTCCGCCAACTAACGCAGAGTAACGCTATGCCGAACCCCCTCCCCTGCATTCAGTGCGTTACGTATAGGTGTATGGCCTATTACTGTATTGTATTTTAAGATATTTTGTCAAACCCAATAATTTACTAACTAAATTGAATCATAGTTTGTCCCAAGCAATTCTTATGTGGAAAGATTAAGGTTTACAGTTTGCATCTTCTTAACAGCTAAGTTTATGAAAAATATTAAATAATAACAATCTCTTTAAAATGTATTGTATGGCCTATTACTGTATTGTATTTTAAGATGTTTTGTCAAACCCAATAATTTACTAACTAAATTCAATCATAGTTTGTCCCAAGCAATTCTTATGTGGAAAGATTAAGGTTTACAGTTTGCATCTTCTTAACAGCTAAGTTTATAAAAAATATTAAATAATAACAATCTCTTTAAAATGTATTTTCTAACCATTAACACCACAAAAGTGCAATGTTTCTGTTTCAAAATGTAAAGTTAACAAGTATTAGAAAAATGATGGATAACCCAAAATTGTCAAATCTAAAAATTATAGCCTACAGCAATGTTTAAATAAATTTTTATTAAGAGATATTTTTATTGTTTGTTAGGTATGTTGTTATAGGTCTAATCACATATTTAATATTTAATGATCAGTCATTTTAAATTCTGTACGATTTGATATGTGTGTATTATTTTAAAGGCGATAGTATCAAAAAAGAGTTATCTTACAATTTATATCTCCAAAACTCTACTAAATCCAATTTCATGATAAGTTTATAAGTTTTCATCAAACATTATATTATGTGTCATAGTTTAACTTATTATGATATAAGCTTACGTTTTTGTAACTGACACACATCATCGTGTGTAGTTTTTATTTTTATTTTAATGTTATAAGTAATTTGTAATATTTATAATAATTGTTATATTAATATTAATTTAAAACTATCGGACACTTTAAAGCTTGATGCAATTTAATATGTAATTATTTCTCCAGGTGATTTTGTAACAAAATATTCGTTTATAACATGTGTCAATAATCTGTTAGCCTATTTCGAACATTTATTTTGGCAATCGAGAGGTTTTAACAAGAAAATCACCTTTAAACAGTTAGAAAATCAATTTGAAATAGTTAGGAAATCTGCATAAAAAGTTGGGAAATTGTTGGTGTCCCTCCCACCGCAACAATTTTCTCTTGCGACGCCCCTGTACGTTATAGCAAACTTACGTTTTATATTTTCAAGTAACAGCCGTTATTCATCACTACCTATAACCAGCAAAAGAGCTGAGTGTTCATTAGTTGTTGGAGACTAAAGAGAAAATTTGTTGAAAAATGCCTTTTATATCAAAGTTTTAGAGGGTTTGCGAAAATCCGCGTGTAACATATTTACGTGTTATACATCCTTAGAAATCTGGTTAAAGTGTATATGAAATAGACACTTTGTTGCCCCATTTGGTTGATATTTGGTTGTTAAAAAGCCATAAGACTCAGATGTGTCAGATTTAAAATAAAATTCAAGATGGCGGCCAATACGGCGGTCTTCCCCCACGTGGATTTTGGTAGACTTTTGATATGTTGTTTGGGACCCTATGCCATGTCTAAAAAACCTTACTTTGTTTCTGTTATAATTAGTTTGACGTTTTTTCATAGTTTGACTAGTCTATAAATTATAATTTAATTTTGAGTTAGTGGATAATCATAGCTGATCATTAGTTAATTCTGCTTATTAATAAATAAAATACCCCCGTCGCAGCAAACCTGCATACTCAGCGAATTTCCAATGAGTATATAACACAACACATTAAAAGACTTAACAGGATTCATAATAAATATATTCACAAACAAGCGATATTTAAAATATTAATTAATCTCCATAAGAATAACATTGGGGATGAGTACGCAGGTTTGCTGCAACAAGGCACACAAAATAATGGGTTTTTATGCAAATATCAATAGAACTCATCTTAGTGAAGTCACATACCAAGTTTCATCCATATACATTCATAAATCAGCGATATATAACATTTTAAGTATTTTCCATAAGAATAACATGGGGACCAAGTACCTAGGTTTGCTGCTACAGGAACCATAGGCAAAAAATTGTTTTTTTGTGCAAACAACAATAAACCACAACCAGATGAAGCAATATACCAAATTTCGTCATTTAATGTTCATAAATAAGCAAGATATACAATTTTTCTTTTTCTCCATAAGAATAACATTAGACAACGTAGTGTGTTTAGCAATTTCAATATCTCGGTAACCAATTGACGTAGAACAATGATCAAAATACCAAATTGTTTGTTTTTGTAAGCTGAATTCAATGGTAAAAAATTTGATTTAAATAAAAATTACATGTGAAAACCCCAAAAAACACATTTTTGGGGTACAAAACCCCCCAAAAACCCCCCTTCGGATTTTGTGATTCATCTGATTTTCGAACTCGTTCAAATAAATGGTACTTC
Source organism: Allygus modestus (assembly GCA_963675035.1). Taxonomy (NCBI): domain Eukaryota; kingdom Metazoa; phylum Arthropoda; class Insecta; order Hemiptera; family Cicadellidae; genus Allygus; species Allygus modestus. The sequence goes on from OY776117.1 coordinate 33,923,108, forward strand.
ACACATTTGTACCAAATTTCATTAAGATCGGACCTTCTTTACGAGTGTTATCGTGCTTACGGACACACACACACATATATATATATATATATATATATATATATATATATATATATATATATATATACAGGGTGAATCTCGTAAGTTGTCCAGTATTGATTTCAGACAAACCGTTGGTCCTACGATGATGAAATAAAATTATTTCCCACTAAACCAACCCCAAGGAATAACGTAAAAATATTTTTAACGATTTTTAAATACAGGGTGTACCAGAAACTGAGGGTCACTAGTCCGAATCTACGAAATATCAAATACAAACGTATATCATGATATACATCAAATTAAAGCTCTTTTCAATCCAAACCATTTGGCGGAATCGGATTTTGATTATTATTGATTCATTTCAAAATGGCGGCTGTTTTTGTGAAAAAATTAGTATTTTTTTGAATACCCTGTATTTTTCTTAAAAATGCAGATATCTTGCTTCTGATTCGAATATCGCATTCCTTATGAGCTAAGCTTTATTTTGATATGCAACACTTCAATATTATCTCAAAAACAAAAAGTTTCAAAAATATTAGTTTTTGAAAATATGTACATAGCCAAAACTCAAAATTTTCAAATAGCACTATATGTCAAATAGCATATCATTTTAAAGGTATTGCAATTCTAAGAAACTTTCAAATTTAAACCTTATGCGTATCTATTTTGGTTTTCTAGTTATCAACAAAAAACATGTTTTCCCACATTAAAACACATGTTATTTGTTAAACATGGTGGTAAAGGCTGGTAAAGCTGACTATTACCACCATGTTTAACAAATAACATGTGTTTTAATGTGGGAAAACATGTTTTTTGTTGATAACTAGAAAACCAAAATAGATACGCATAAGGTTTAAATTTGAAAGTTTCTTAGAATTGCAATACCTTTAAAATGATATGCTATTTGACATATGGTGCTATTTGAAATTTTTGAGTTTTGGCTATGTACATATTTTCAAAAACTGATATTTTTGAAACTTTTTGTTTTTGAGATAATATTGAAGTGTTGCATATCAAAATAAAGCTTAGCTCATAAGGAATGCGATATTCGAATCAGAAGCAAGATATCTGCATTTTTAAGAAAAATACAGGGTATTCAAAAAAATACTAATTTTTTCACAAAAACAGCCGCCATTTTGAAATGAATCAATAATAATCAAAATCCGATTCCGCCAAATGGTTTGGATTGAAAAGAGCTTTAATTTGATGTATATCATGATATACGTTTGTATTTGATATTTCGTAGATTCGGACTAGTGACCCTCAGTTTCTGGTACACCCTGTATTTAAAAATCGTTAAAAATATTTTTACGTTATTCCTTGGGGTTGGTTTAGTGGGAAATAATTTTATTTCATCATCGTAGGACCAACGGTTTGTCTGAAATCAATACTGGACAACTTACGAGATTCACCCTGTATATATATACATATATAAAAATTTGAACGAATGGTGTTTTGGCATCTGGGGACCTCAAAATGAAAAGTTATCATGGTCTCGGGCTTAAGTCTTACCATGAGACCTACGGTAATAGCTTCTTCCCTATAGGGGAAATTCGCTAAAATGTTGTAATGATATTTCCATAAGAAAATCATTGGATCTTTGAAGTCCAGTGGGGCGTAGCCCATGTAATTTTTGACATTTCTGATATTTCTCCCACCGTCCTCGGCCCTCAAGCTTTAAAATGAATCGTCATAACTTCTTTCTACCTCGAGATATTTCGTGGGGACCGATTCGCTTACGGAATTAAATATTAAGACGAGTGGCTTGAGGGGGCGATAGCCCCTAACCTTACCCCAAGTAGGAACACATGTCAGTTCGTAAACAAAGTAGACACTTAATCACATGTTTTAATATAAACAAAGCAGACGTTTTTAAATCCCCATGCTTTTCTTACAGGGCATGTTTTACGTTATTTCTTGTTTGCTGGTATTTTTTTTAATACTGCTATTTTTCCTGAGTCCCTGGGATTAAGACCTTTAATTTAAGCCGTCTCCCATCAACCTGCGATTTGCCAAACTCCCACAATTTTGACTTACAAATTTCGCTTACAGAATTATATATAAAAAATGTTTGGTCCTGCAATTTTACATGTTAGGAATTATATGTCAGTTTTGTCCCAAACTATTTTTGTTTCTGAAATAAGCATCAACATGTAAAAACAGTTTAAAATTAAAAATGTGATTTTAAAAAGACTTATGAAGAATTCATTGAATATTTTACATAATCAAGAGAAAATAAATTAACTTAACATTAACCTAATGGGCGGTTTCTTAAAAGATAGGGTAGTAAATACCCACTTACTGTAATCATTGCATGTATGAGACCTTTAGCGAATGTAAGTTGGCGAAAAGAAGCATGAACAACAATTTTAGGGTACCTTATCTTCGGTGAGTAATAATAAAAAATAAGTTAGTGATAGTTGTGGGTGACTATTGTACTAGTTGCATAGATCTACTAAGACCTCTACTAGCCTAAGACCTCTAAGATCTACTAGACCTACTAACAATCGTTATATTAATAGCAAGCAAAATCAGTCCCTCCTTTTTTCTCCGTGTGTGCATCGTAGGAGAAATCCACGCATACCGTTAGAAAGGTAGGTTTCTGCTCCTGTAGATGAGCAGAAACCCATTACAATTTACATCGGCCCTCAGGGATACGCCCCACAGGCATTCAAAATTTCAATGTTAGTCTTAAGGAAGAACAGTAATCAATTGAATTTTGTATTTGACAGGTGATATAATAACAAACGCTATAACACAACAGCAAGAACAAATGTTGCAGGAAGATTGTAAATAACAAATAATAGTGACTATTGGAATTGTAACACCCTTCTCTTATTCGTTTTAACTCCTCAATAAAAATAATAAACCTTAGTGTGAGGGTGATGGAGGGGGGGGGTAGAGGGAAAGAGCGTGCAAACAGCCATCATTCTGATGTGACGCTTTGGGTTTACGTAGAATTATTTTTGGTCGAATTTGAACATCTGGGGATTGCTAGTATACTTTAAATTAAAAAATAATTTACATATAGGTTTTGACTAATAAATGCATTTCATTATAATTATTCTGCTATACAGTCTAATGCAAATAGGGGAAAAAGGGGTGTAGTAGAAAATACTCTTCAAATTACACATTTCACGTGGTTGAGCCATCAATAATTTCCATGATAAAAACTAACACCATTTGGATTTCAGAACTAAATTTGGGTGAAACTGGAGCAATAAATTGTCAACTAATTTATATCCGTGAAGCAAACGAGGAATATTTAGGTAATATCCAATAATACAAACTTACTAAAGCAGAACAGGTGGTGTCGAACGCGGTTGGAATGTGTTAATAAAACAATGTTTATTTTAAGCTGTAAAATTACTTTAATGATTCCCATCTGCCGGGTCACCACGGTCGCAGTGACCGCAAACAGTACTCTCTAGTGTCATTACTACAATGTAATGACGGAGCCGGCAACCTGGCAGGAAGCAGTGTACTTTGTTTAAAGCACAGATTATTTAAAACTCGGTCCTATTCACTTTTAGTTTATTTCGTCAATACATGTTCTTATACCCTTTCGCTGTTAAATGTTAATTGGTAATGTTGGTACGTATACATGTAAGAAATAAATAATTTATTGAGTATCATGATACGTAATGATACAATTAAACAGGAGAAAATAAACTACGTATCATAACACTACATAATGTATTTACACTTATACTGTATTTACATTCAAGGCCGTAAATATACCATCTATTGTATATATTTACAGCATTACATGCAAGTAGTGTAAGTGTAAATACATTGTATAATGTTGTAAAACGTATAGTTTATTTAATCCTGTATAAAATACGCCTTTTTGTTTTGCCCCAGCCATAAAGGTTACGAATTACTGTAGGTACTTTAAAGCTTGGAATGTTAGCTTTAATTGAAAAAAAATACTAATATTGTGAAGATTACGTGGAATTATGATTAAGGTTTCACATGGCCTACCTACTACTGTAAACAAAGATCTTAATTAATAGAGTTCAAAAAACTTGCAAGTATTAGTGTGTATTCAGTACAAGTCAGTAAAATATACTCGTAAAGTAGTAGGAAATCGATTTGGGTTGGCTACACCGATCAGGCCTAATGAGGTCATTCTTTCATAAATCTGATCGGTGTGACCGATTGAAATCGATTGCTATGTACGATTTTATGTGAATATTTACCGCATCGTGTGAGTACAGCGTAAGTTAGAATATATTTTAAAGTGTTATAAGGTGTATTTCATTATTACAAGACGTTTACCCGGCATTATTGTGATACAGGTACCTTCGTGGTTAAAGAAAATGTAAACCAAAATAAAACAAATAAATTAACTCAAAATATAAAATGCAGAACACCTTTTTTAGTTGTGATCTGATCCAGTAAATGTTAATGCCCATAAGATTGACATGCGAAGTTTAGTAGCCATTGGGGCTAAACCATAAAGGAATTTTAAAACGTGAATAGGCCATATAGGCATAGGTTAATAGGCATATATGTTACTTTAGGATATTAGCAATCTTCCTACCAAATCAGCTCAATCGGTTTAGTAGTTTGAGCGTGATTGAGCCATAAAATAATAAACAAACAAACAAACAAACTCACAAACTTTCAGCTTTATAATATTAGAATGATTAGTATGATAGCTGGTACTTCAAATTTTGTCGGTTGTCTCTTATCTCTTAAATTGTAATATATTGAAGTAGACACGTTAAAGTATGCTTGCGGACCTTTTCAAAGCTCCTTAGTTTTATAATATATCAATTCAAATTTTCTCTAAGTATTTTTAAATACAAGTAAACTGTTGAAATCATTAGTATTTGTACTCGTACATTCACACATTTGTAATCTTTCTCTGTCAGATTACAATATAAAGAAATTATAATTACTTAGATATGTTGCATATGGTCTAGATATTTGTTGACCTATTGTAAAAGTGTTTGGCTAAACAAGGTGTAAGTTAACAAAAGCTTAATATGAAACATTTCTATTTAAATATATCTTTAAAAATTCAGTCTTCGTTCATCCTCTTACGGGAAGAATGAGCGTACACCTAGTGTTATGTTCTATTGCCAAAAACCTAAAACAATTTCCAAACAAACAACAACCATAAGTACTAATCCTATTATTTCATAAGTGAATAATTCAATCAGAATTAAATAAATGCCTGTTCCAATATCAGAGGAATCACAGAGTTAAGAAGTTACCTGATTACCTGAAGAAGAGTTAGTTACCTGATGAAAGATAAGTAGGAGGGGTGTAAGGTTTTACGCTCACGTTAGTTTTGAAAACCCGTTTAAAACATGTCACCCCCAAAAAATGTTTCTCTACCTACGAGTTTGTCCCTGCGCTACATGGCCCTCCTAAGCTATCCCTCGCGGTACAGCAGCAAAAGGTGAACCAAATAAACCGAATTATAAACTTATTTATTTTTATAAGAAGACGCTCAACTTCAAACAAATAACGTTAAACGGAATACCATATGAACCTAGATTACCCCCATACCAATAATCAATGGAGTTCAGCTACAGTAAAATTAAAGCTACAGCTAAATAAACAAACTATACATAGGGTCTAGAAATAAATGTACATACTTTTGTAAAAATGTCTGTTGTTTTCGAGTCAAATAAGTGTGAGGATATGGAAGGCAGAGCCTTGCTCCCACACCCATTTCCAATTTTCCAACTTTAGCTTTAAAAATGCGACATTGACAAAATACGTTAAGTTTAAAATGGAAAATTAGAACCACCATTTAATGATGTTTTAAATTAAAGGACAATGGCGACAATTTTTAGATATTTTACGCAACAAACGAAAACCAAAATAATCGTTACTGCATAGATCCTTATTGGTATTCCCGCAAATTTGTAATTACGCATTACTGTATAAATGTTGTGGTTTATGTATAAATCTTGCATATCCATTGCATGGATCCATGTCTAGATAACATACCAACCTACATAAAAAGTTATGATTTTACTAATTATTTAAATAAAGTAAGAGTGTAATTTAACTGGTGTTTAGAACGCCCAGTCACTGACCAGTTAAATAATCACGTTTGTACTTTAATCCCATACTTAACCGATAAAAACTACTTAATTATTTTCTGTGCATCAAAGACGCCGGCACTTTCGTCTTAACGGACTGATGTACCCAAGCAATAATAATTGCAAAAACCAATATAGGAAAACCGTCTCTTCTTTCAACGGAGCGAGTTCAGTTATCAAATAGGAAGAGAGGAGACCGTGTCGGTGTCCCAAATAGCGAGTATTATCAGTGGCGAGGTCACCGCGAGGTCACGGCAAGATAACAGATAACAGCGACAGCGGCAGACGATGTGGCTCCTCTCCCAAGGCCTCCCCCTCCCCCTCCCACTCTCACCGCCCTCTCTCACTGCCGCGCGTTTGAGCCGCGTTTTTGCTATTAAAAGTCAAGGCCTCGTGACGAAACACCCCTATTATTACATAACTATTGGATTTTGTAAAACTTTTCTTTTGGAGAGAAACGGGGTTTTTGTTATGGTGTAATTTTAACTTTTAGTATTCAATGTTTCAGAAGCAACGTTTGGTTAAATCCCAGAACAATCTCTCCACACACCCATAATTTTCCACGCCTTTCTTTTACTTGGGTAATTCAAACCCTTAGTAGATTAAGTTGGAACCCAAATTTTGGTTTTTATTAAAATACAATTGGATATGAGAAAAACAACAGATAACAGAATATACAAGAATAGTATACATTGATACATAAATTAATTTACTGTTTTTTTAACCCCGATTGGATGATATGTCAAGTAGGAAACCCAACTAAACAAATATTAGTGAACATGAAATTCAGATCTGCTATAATATAAATACAACTCTTTTTATGTATTGATTATGATCATTATTGTAGAAAAATGTGACTGCGATGTCATACTATGTAATGAGACTCACTCCATAATGCAATTACAGTAGCAGCATTCTTAAAATATTCAGCAACAAATCTAAAGGACTACAATATGGGTGTGAATAACAACAAAACTTGAGGCTTGTTTGAAGGCAGCTTAAAGACAAGGGCATACACGCGCCAAATAGACAAGTTCCGTAGTTCCGTAGTTCCCTAGACGAGTGATAACTGAAAAAGATGGACACATTCCTCGTACCATAGTTCTCCTAGCCGAGTTATAACAGCAACAGATAGATAGGTTCATAGTGCTATAGTTCCCCAGCCGAGTGATAACAGCAACAAATGGTCAAGTTCCTCGTGCTATAGTTCCCCCAGCCGAGTATTAAGAGAAATAGATGGACAAGTTCCTCGTGCTATAGTTCCCCCAGGCGAGTATTAAGAGAAATAGATGGACAAGTTCCTCGTACTATAGTTCTCTCAGCCGAGCGATAACAGCAACAGATGGACAAGTGCATCGTGCTATAATTTCCCCAGCCAAGTGATGACAGCAACAGATGGACAAGTTCCTCGTCCTGTAGTTTCCCCAGCCGAGTATTAAGAGAAATATATGGACAAGTTACTCGTGCTATAGTTCCCCCAGCCGATTATTAAGAGAAATAGATGGTCAAGTTTCTCGTGCTATAGTTCTCCCAGCCGAGCGATAACAGCAACAGTTGGACAAGTGTATCGTGCTTTAGTTTCCCCAGCCAAGTGATGACAGCAACAGATGGACAAGTTACTCGTGTTATAGTTCCCCCAGCCGAGTATTGAGAGAAATAGATGGACAAGTTCCTCGTGCTATAGTTCTCTCAGCGAGCGATAACAGCAACAGATGGACAAGTGCATCGTGCTATAGTTCTCTCAGCGAGCGATAACAGCAACAGATGGACAAGTGCATCGTGCTATAGTACCCCCAGCCGAGGGTGTTGCGACAATCGGATACAGCGACAATCGGGTACATGCGACATTCGGGTACAAGACCGGTTGACGAGGGTTAGACGTGGAAGCCATACAAATTTGTCCAGCGACAATCGGGTACAAGATCTGCCTGGGTCGCCAATAGACAAGTTTCAATTCCCTTACATCAATTTTATTCCTATGCCATGATAGATTAAAATACTCGGAGGACTGAGCATTGCTCAGTAAATGTTCATTATCTTAGCCAGAAATTTAATGTTTGTTGTGATAGTATTTTAAACAATTCTAGTAACCCGTCGCGGCTTCACTCGTGATCACAATATCATGTTTGATAAGTTAGCTACAGTTGTTCAAGCACCTGGGGGACCGAGCTTTATTCCAAAAGACCGTCAAATTTATACATAACCTAATAATGTATATATTAAAGTTTGTATACTTTAGTTGCTATTACTATTGTCATAAAAAACACATGATGATACTTTACCAAGTGAGTGTTATTAGTGAATTCGCTATGGAAAGTGAACTATTAGTATGACCCGCACGGTGAAACTTAAGCCCAGGACCACCATAGAAGTTCCTAACGTGACCTCCTGAACACGTTTTGGGGGTTCGTTCAAAATTATATATTTATGTGTATATATATATATATATATATGACATATATATTATATATATATGTATATATATGACATATATATATAACATATATATTATATATATGTATATATATATATATATATATATATATGTATGCACTCTAGCATTCTATTCTTTGTCCGATTTACTTCAAATTTGATAGGGACATTCCTTTCTATAATCAGTTGAACAAGTTCGTTGGGCAAAACATTCGGAAAACTCTAAACCCCTTTTTTGGGGATTAATCTTTCAAATTTCGAGTTTTTGGGCCCAAAAAGGGCCAGAAAAACCCCGAATGTGATATTAATGAATGTAAAAAGATGGAAATTGATGTGGCGGAGTACTCTCTCGTCATTCTAGCATAAATATTTACCGAGTTAATACACACATTAAAGAAAATGCGTATCGACCAAACACAGTACGTTGTCTTATGGGGGTTTTATATTAGAAAAGCCTGTTATTCATTTGTTGGTGTACTTTTATCATCCCCAACAACCTCACGCGTTCTTTAAAGCCTAACTGGACCTTCTCCTAACCTTATAATACGCAAATTTGTATTCCCAGCATTGCAGTTAAATAGAACCAGGAGCATCAGAACAGCCAAAAAATCAATATTTTCAGATTTGATTAAAAATTTGAATAAATGTATGTTTTAACTGATTTTGAGTTATTATAGTTTTTTATGTGGAAATTCACTTCCCTCACGTCAGCGTCCTGCGTGCGAACTCGTTTTTACAATTGACTGTTTGTTTTTTAACAGCTGTTATGATATTTTTGTTTTTAATTACAAATATTAACTCCAACCCCAAAGTTATATTTTTTTAATACGAGTTATTTAATACGGGTTTTTTTGTAATTTTATACAAAACAAAACAATAGGAACTACTACGAATCAAGATCAGCTGTTTGTATTTTCATCAGCTCAAACAAATATAAATGTCCATGAGGCATCCATGGGAACTTTGAACCCCCGTGGGGCATAGCCCTATAGGATTTTCACAACTTTAATGCGCCTTATGTTACTCAGGACTATCAAGTACCTCTCTGCAAAATTTCAGCTCAATCGGTCCAGTAATTGTCACGTGATGGAACTTCAGAGTTACGCACAAACTTATGTACAAACATCCATTCTTTCACATTTATAATATTATAGTATGACTTTCTTCCAAACATCTGCTCAGTAACTCCCTTAGTTTGTGATGGATTCTTTGCTCGTAACATCTGGCGTTGCTAATTACTTGTTCATAAAGTATTAACAGCTGTAATTCAAACTAGCCGTGGCCCAGACAGATCTTGTACCCAATTGTCGCTGGACAAGTTGTTATGGTCCTTACGTCTAACCCTCGTCAACCGGTCTTGTACCCGAGTGTCGCATGTACCCGAGTGCTCCTGTAACCGATTGTCCCGGAACCCAGCCGAGTGATAACAGCAACAGATGGACAAGTTCCTCGTGCCATAGTTCCTCCAGCCGAGTGATAACAGTAACAGATGGACAAGTTCCTCGTGCCATAGTTCCTCCAGCCGAGTGATAACAGCAACAGATGGTCAAGTTCCTCGTGCCATAGTTCCTCCAGCCGAGTGATAACAGCAACAGATGGACAAGTTCCTCGTGCCATAGTTCCTCCAGCCGCGTGATAACAGCAACATTTCTCAGCCATTTGCTTTTTCTCAGAGTCACTTGCGGCAACACGGCAATGCCGTAATGAGCGAGGCTTCCGGAGTTTAGCATTCTTCCCGGTTGTTGTGGGTATATCATAATCTGCCCGGCAACACTTCTTTCTACGCCCGCCGTTGACAAGGATGTTCTTTTAGTTAAAAGGAGCAATCACGCTTAGCCGTTGCACTCGAACGTTTCCTTCACAATAACCAGCTGTTGATGAATGCCTTTGGCTAAAGCAAGAAGGGGCGTTGTCAGTCATATATCAACATTACTCAGGGCTGTATCCAGCTATGGTTATGTTACTGAGTCCTTAAAATGTGTTGATTTTTGTCTCACTTGAAAGATAGCTCTCGACTAATCACTCCTTCCTCTGCTATATTAAACATTGGAAATTTCCCATAGTTCTCTGACTTTGGCCTAGGAGACGTGGTGACTATAATATTACTTTGCTAAAACCTGGAACGTGTCAGTGAAATTTTGCCGTAATTGTCTCGTGTATTGTCTTTCTTGTATTCAGGAGTAAATTGGTTCTAAAACAATTAGAATCACAAGGGATTTAGTTCATGGTCTTAAAGTCACAAACAACAAGATAACTTAATTACCATCGAACGATCGTAGACTTTAACGTTACTCTGTAATTAATAGTGCAAATGATACTATCCCAGCAATAAGAAAATCGATAAGTTAAAAACTGCAGATTTACTGCTGGCCTCGCTAGGGACCTACATTTGAGAACGGCTTGTGAGTTTGACCTACAGAGTAAAATATTCCAAAGTGAAGCAGCTAGTACAGAAATGCTGCTGTTTCAAGCAAAGGAGGAGGAAATAATAAAGGTATTTCAAGCGAGTCCAAATACAAAACTCCTTAAAGTAACAAATGCCATTCCAGTTTTGACAGGTATCCTTTTTACGCTTTGCAGAAAGCCACAATTAGCATTCTACCTTGAATGTTTCATAAGTTCTTGAACGTTTAGTATTAGGAATATAACTTGAGTAAATGAAGTAAGATTGAAAGAGGTGTAAGTATAATTTATGAAATGTCTACTTAGGGTTTTGTGTGATAGTGGAAAGCCATTCTCTCATTAGGCCCGATGATGACGTGTGTGACTGTGTGAGTGGTTGAGAACGATCGCCTTTTACCTTCTTGCATGGGTATTTACCGTCTTATGTGTGAGTATGAATTATGTTGTTAGTGTTGTAAGACGAATTTTACTTCATCATGTTTGATAGAACACCTGTGTTATGATAGTTTAAAAGCGGCTTCAAATTAAATGATATTGCGCAAATTTTTTCTGCGGCAACGTATATATGTATATATATGTACATATATATATGTACTATTGGAGTAAAGGAATAAGCTTCAGACTTATAGACCGGGTTGGCTTGGGTGAAGAATCGCTTATATGGTGACACTCGCGGCCAGTTTATGGTGTACACTTAAACAAATGTACGGCTAAGAAGGCTTCAAACCAGAAAATTACAGCCGTATAATTCTAAAGAAACCTCATTTATTCCTCACACGGGTGTAGGGTGACATGCCTTGGAGCATATCGTTAGTGACGGTTGATTGTTTTTTTAGTTTTACGATACCCCTACGTGAAGGCAACATGCCGTAGTTGCGGATGACGTGACTCACAGACGCAGACGGGAGAGTTTCTTGGGTGGCATCACAGAGAAGTAATATATATGTATTATTTATCTGTGGTGGCATGGAGATTTAAGAATTCTGTACAAATTACCAGTATTTACCACGATTTGACTCGTAATAATTACAATTGTACTACTATTGGTTGAGTGATTAAAGTCGTTATACTACCGTTTTTGGCTTACAATTTTACATTTTTTTAATATATTCATTACCCAACGATTTTCCGTTTAAAGAAATTAAGCTTTAACAACTTGAAAAAGCCGCCATTTTGAAACGGTTAAAGCTATAAACGTAAAATTCAATACCGAGTTTTCCCTAAGCCAGTGTAATAGACGTGTAAAGTTTGTACGTCAATTGGTTCGGTATTCTGTATTGATTTAAAACGCATACAGACACACAAATGGGTAACGGAGCGAGATAGGCTCTATGTTTATATAACATTTTTTGTTTGTGTTGAGCCCAGAAACAAGTTCCAGAAGTTTTCGCAAAGAGTTCGGGGATACTCTGTATATTCCTGAATGTATTTTATATACAACTTTGTTTTGTTAAATATGTTATTCGTAAAACAAAATAAAAAATATTTTTAACAATAAATGTTGCAGCCAAATTAAAAATTGGTATTATAATGTTTCTATGACACATATTGTGTTTAAATATCCTTGATTCTTGATTCAGTACCAATGTGTTAAAGCATTTAGATTTAAGCTATTTCATATTAACATTTATTTACATCAACGACAAAAAACTTGTGATAAAAATTTCACACATTGCAATTTTGTAAAGTCCACCCGTTATTCACCCCAGACTCACCTGCGCCTTTGACGGCTGGCTCCCTCTTCCTTCCCCTTTCTCTCTCGCCCTTACCTTCCGGAGCCTCGGCAAATGGCATGTTGCCCCCCGGCGGCCGTGGGCCATAAAACAGTCATTATTTTAATAGTTAATAGTTAATTTATATTTAATTATAATTGATAGTTAAAGTCCAGTTAACCATGGTTAAATGAACAGGGTACCTGGGTTTGTCCATGGCTTAAAATCCATCTCCCTTCGTCATATACCTGGGCTTGTAATGGCTTGCCCATCTGAGAGTTCATATGACACATACACTTAAACGTCATTGAACAAAACCCACCGTATCATTTCCACCTCGATTGAATCTTCAAAATCAAGTCTCAGAGCAAAAAAAGGAAAAGTAATACATGTGTATCACCTTCGAAAAGAAATATCTCTGAAACAGACTTGGCTGCCACGGCTCTCATATATTCCCTTACAGACATGGAGCTTATTTGATATTCTTAGTTCAGAACATTTTTTATGTCCGAGTATCGACAATGGCCCGGGGTCATACAGAAGATAAAAACGCTGCGCACTCCTGCATAAAGCCTCAGCAGGAGCGGGTCACCGTAGCCGGGATCCCAGTCGGCAGGAATGCGAGGTATGATCAGTATAAATCTCGGCCGCGGACAGTTCCCAGTTCCCAGGCCCAATTACTCGAGATGGCTGGGAATAAAATGGTATTGTTTATCCGGGGCCCCCCGGGGCACTTCTTGTGTGGCTCGAATTTGACGAGCAGCGCCACGCCGTCTGGCCACCCACCTGCCCCAAGGCCGCCGCCGCCATCTTGCCTCCTCTGCTGATAACAGGCCCACAGTGCAATTTATCGTCCTCTCCGGTCTTGGCTCTTTACGACCCCGGCCTCAGCCCACCTGGTCGCTTATGATCGCGGTGCTTATTAATCTGGTACCGAAGTCCGAGCTGAGGTTAGAGACATCTTTGGCAATTCATTTGTAATTTTGCACCCTGCTCCTCTTCGCCAGCTCAATAACCTCCCACAAACCTTTCCTGGCCTGCCTTCTCCTGATGACCGGGATAATATACTAAGTTAATTTCCTTACCTATGATGCTTTCGAAAATAAGTAATGCAAGTTGAAGTAGAAGTTGTATGGACCATCCAGGTCGACCATTTCACAACCATAACAATGGACCATTGTGGAAATGACATAAATCTTTATGTTTTACACTTTACTGCCTTTTATTAATATTAAAATTATTGTATCAGAGTAACCTTTAAATCTTTTTACCAAGAGACTCTAAAAGATTTATAGGGTACTCTGTTACAATTAATTATGTTAACTAGTTGTCCTGTTGCTCGAATTCGAGCCAGTTTGTACCCAACGAAAGGTTAACTCAGCTGTAAACAAACATAAAAAAATCTGATATTAAAACGGATGATAACAACATATCAACACGTAGTTTAGAATTCCGCCGTCAGATAGTTCCACTGTTCCGAAAATTCAGCCCTTTACTGTATTTAAGCGATGCCCTTTCTTAAAATTCTGAGACATATTGGCAAATCTAAGTAGAAATACATTTAATTTGACACCTCAAACATTACAATCTCTTAAGCCGTTATCAAGTTATGATTGTGAAGAAAAATCCCCTAGCGTATTAATGTATAGATATTAATTATAATAGTAGCCCTAAATTGTGAGCATAGTAACTTTATACCTTTCAAAGGTTACAACCTGTTTTTGAACATATATTGTCATTCTTTGGTTTTAATATTGAAGGAACTACGTTGAGAATACTATGGAAATTTGAAATAGTTAATAAATGTTTAAGAAAATTAGGTTATACCTTTTTATTGTATTTTACGTATTTTGGTTGTTTTTATAAGTTACTTTATGGTAATAGTCCAAATCATATATACGAGATCATTTTGCAGCCTAGCAAGCAAAGATTGTTACAATGTATATCTCCAGGACTTTCATTTTTGTGTTTGAGTTTTAACTGCCAAATGTTTCGTACTTTCGTAGTCAACTAAGTAATACCTCAGTCAAATCATCAGATTTTTGTTATTTCAAAATTATTAAAGTTATTCGGCACTGAATGATAAAAGCAAGTTTCACTACGATTCGGGATCAGATTACAGATCCCAGAAGAAACAATGAACCATTTTAAACAAAGATCCATCAGATTTTTGTATTCAGAAAGTACCGATCTAAATTTACAATTTATTGATACACAAAACAGCTCACAGAAGAAGATAAAACAAACCAATGTTGTTGATAATAACAGATACCTCCCTCAAGAGTAAACATCGGCCATCTCTGTAAAGAAAATTAAAAGTGATGATGAATATTTCCCATACAAATAACTCCAGCAGGTAAATCTAAAAACCCAAATTTTATTACAATACTTTTAACGGTATATGACGTTCCAATGACCACACCAATGAATGGTCATTAATTTTAGCTTTGATCATTTAAGATTAGAAAAGTTTTCTTATTCAACATAAACGTATATACAGTATTCACGAATTGTAAAGTTATCGATTGGCACTATTCACTCATTTTAGACATTACATCTGCGTCATTTATTGCATTCTCATTTTTTTCGAAGGCGTTTTTCTGATAGAATCGATACGAATATTTATGAACTTTGACTAATCCAATAAATTCATTAAGTCCTTTTCAAGAAACACACATCAGATACGATCACGTCACCGCAACCGTTCCATCCTCCTGTTCTCCACTGTATTCCATCCCCATCTCAAGGTGTCCTCGAGGAGGCTCATCCCGATGATTGTGTGAGATAGCATCACAATGGCGCTGCTGTAAGATGGAGGGCTATTTTGACGGCCTATTCACCTCACCGTCGCACCCAGCGAGCACAGAATAAACGTGGCCACTCTAGTTTATTCTGTGCTCGCTGGTCGCACCTGCCTCCAGCCTCCTCCTTGACTCCAGCTGGCAGACCGCTTGGCTCCAGGGTCGGACGCACGTGCATCCCTCCTTCACGGTTGGTTTTTGTGCCCCGCAGCCGCGGATCCGCGTTTCAGGACGTTCCCAAACATCTGCGTCATTGTGGGCCATCCTTGTGTGAAGAATATACTTTTGAGTGGACGTGTTCAATCCTGGTCGGGTGGATGTTTCAGGAAGATGTCGATTGTCTAAACAGTTATTTACTTCGGGTGTGGTACCTGAAGAGAGGAAAGAGGGTGATTGCTAAGAGGCCTTAGTTAGTGATAAAAATAAGACCCTGAATATTTTTCGCGTTCAAAAATATCACTCATAGTTACAAATACCCCCGTCGCAGCAAACCTGCGTACTCAGCGAATTTCTAATGCCTAATATATGTCTTAATATCACATAAAGCCGCATACCAAGTATTATAAAAGTATATTCACATATAAGGGATTTTAATTATTCACCATAAGAATAACATTGGTAATGGGTACGTAGGTTTGCTGAAACAAGGAACACAAATAATTGGTTTTTATGCAAATACAAATAGAATTTAACCAGGCGAAGCCACATACCAAGTTTCATCAATATTCAATCATAAATAAGCGCTATATAACATTTTAGTTATTCTCCATAAGAATAACATGGGGGCTGAGAAAGCAGGTTTGCTGCAACAAGGAACAAAAAAATGGGTTTTTATATAATTATCAATATAACTCAACCAAGTGAAGCTACATACCAAGTTGTATTAATTTATGTTCATAATTAAGGGAGTCATTACATTTTACTTACTTTGGATAACATTGGACAACGTACTGTGTTTAGTACTTTGAATATCTCTGCAACGCGTAGAATCACAAGTTAAACACCAAAATGATTATTTTGTGGAACTGAACAGATTGGTAAAAGCAAATGTAAAGTTTACATTCAAATAAACTGAGGAAAAGACAAAAACCTTTTTCCCATAAGATTAACATGGGAGATTTTATGAGTATGTTTTTTGGATTTTCTCTGCAACCACTTAACATAGGTTAATAATTAAAAATACCATATTATTTGTTTTTTTAAGCTCTATATCATGGTCAAAACCAAAATTAAGTTTTTTTTAAATTGTAGGGTGAAAAATGCAAAAAACTGATTTTTGAAAAAATTTAAAACCCCCATAAACTCCCCTTCCCACAGTCCGATTTTTCTGGTTTTCAAACTTAAAGTCATGAATGTCATTTTACACATTTGAGCCAAACTTCATCAAAATCGGACGTTTTTTACTCAAGTTATCGTGTTAACGGACACATATATACATATATATATATATATATATATATATATATATATATATATATATATATATATATATTAATTTGAACGAATAGTGTTTTTTGGCATCTGGGGACCTTAAAACAAAAAGTTATCATGGTCTCGGGCTTAAGTGTTACCATGCTACGGTAATAGCTTCTTCCCTAGAGGGGAAATTCGCTAAACGAACCTGATTTTTAAATATGTCTTCCAAACGTAAAGTGTTTAAAATATACAAATTAAATCGATTTCCTTGGGTATAAAATCGGCGAAATACACCAAGGGACACTCGCTTTAGTTATAGAACATTTGTATACTTGTACAAACTAAAACACCCAATAATGGACTTTGAAAACGTTACATTCTAAATTGACGCAGTCCCAGTAAAAATTAAATTAATATCAACGAACTGTCTATTTTATAAAGTTAAGTTCTTCTCGAAAAGTCCAAAAAACGCACCTTTAAATCACTCCAATAAAACCAGCATAGAGCGTGCCCCCGCAAAAAAACTAATTTGACAGATGGAACTGGAAATGTCACGCATCTGATAACAGTTAATTTGTAGCACGTAAGGAATGTGGGCATCGGTTAACAAACAATGGATTATAAAAACCACCCCAAGAGTTGTAATTAATCAAGTCGTAGACAGCTGGGCCGTCGGCCGTGGTAGCCGCGGACTCTGGCCAGATGGCCGATTACACCCATCTGATAGGCATCGCCTCCGCTGGTAATTGATAACTTCATCCCTGTGGCCCTCTCGCTTGGGGTCTGGCTATCTACGGTGTTAGCATCCCATACGTCTTCATAATACGAAATTGTCCTCCCATTTAATTAGAAAAATGTGAAGTTTAGCTTATTGAAGGTTATAACTACTGAATACAAATTACTTTGTCCTACAACCGCACCTAAACTGCTTCTTTACAAACTAAAAACACATCGTAAAGTATCTGTTTTTTGTTTAGCGAGCGAAAAAGCCTTTTTTCCTTCCTGCGACCTATTTTTTCCGCACGTTGACGGTAATAAACAACTGATTGATTGATTGTTGATTTTAACTTAGCAAAATGACTCAGTATTTATGACCTCAATCTCGTAAATTCAATAACAATCTTCGAAAGCAATTTTTTGTATGTTGTGTGATCTCCAAAATTGCAGTCGTAGGATAATTAATTCGAGTAGAAAGTGTATTCTTTAAGAAATACCAACTTTACGATCTGAATACATAAATAACTATTTCCTACGACCGTTTATATATAAAATGTTCTTTCCAATCTAAAATACATCGTAAAACAGTTGTATCGTTTAGCGAGCAAACATTTTTTAAAGATCGATGAAGTAATCAATCAGTTGGTCGATGCTTTTGACCAAGCTAACTCAATAAAGTGTTTATAACATTAAAATAATTAATTCAGCCAACATTGGTGGAGAGATCATTTATATGTTGTGTGGGTATCCAAAATTGTATTTGTAGGAAACATTGTAGATGTCACTTGAGTTAAAGTGTCTTTATATGTCTAGCAAAATGTCACGCAGTAACAATTTACTCTCAAGCAATAAGGACCTACAGTACTTTACGCTCTTAATGTATAAATAACTATTTCCAAGTTAACCATCCTCTCCCTCGCAAGAAAGGAAACATGTCTACGGATCATGTATGAAATGTATGTATGAAGGGATCATGAACGTCTGTTATGATTAAACATCAATTTCTGTCCTTACTTGTCGGTGCTCATCAATCTGCCAAAGTGGTAATCACTTGGGAAATATTAAAATAATATCAGGCTCACGATGGAAGTGTTATCTCAATGGGGTCAGTGAGATCCTACTTGGGTAGGATCATTACTAATCTGCTAGATAACGATAGTAGATTTAAATATCCAGATCGATCATGAGGAAATGATCCAGTGTTTTGAATTATCGAAACTGGAACCAGCTACGAGTACCAACCATGTTTGAGTCATTAATTAATCATGCTAACTTTAGACCAAGACTAACACCTTTTAGAACAAGACCTTTACAGAAATGACTATGGATGTAGACAAACACGCTTTTTAAACAGCTTTGATTTATTCAACAAATCCTCTTTGAAACGAGCCGAAGTTTACCGCCAACATTGTTATATCGTGAGAGGTTGTCTGGGTTCAGTAGAATTGCTCAGAGTTTGTAAATTACCCCAAATTAAGGATCAGGACAGTAATGTGTGTGAGTCAACTTCCTCAATGAAACGACGCGACTGCGGGATGCGAGATTGCGATGCGGCAGACAGTGCGACGGCAGCGCTGCCCAGCGGCGAGGCGGGACTTGACAAGAGTATTGAAGTATGAAGTATGCACAAGTTTTATTATTCAATAACATTCTTGATCGCACTCAAAAACAGGTGCATATAAAAAGTAAATTGTTGAAGGAAAAGTGAAACTAAACACACTGGCTTAAACGCATTCATGAGGTGACATAATAAATTTATTAACATAAATAAATCCTAATCTCGAGCGAGTTTCCTGTTGGGATATTTTTGACAATTTTGCACTACGGGTCTAAGGATGTAACAATGGTTGTCGTGGATGTGTGTATCTAAATAAAAAAAAATCAAAGGGATCAAATAAACTACGTCTCTCAACACTGCCAAATATATTTACAGATATACTACACTTACATACAACACGGTACATACACATAAAGTATGGCACTGTACAAGCAAAAATGCGGAAATTACTATGGTAGTTTTAACAAACTGAATTTTAGTAAAACTTCTGGATGAATTCGAGAACCAGAGAAATCGTATAATTATACGGGAAATTCGAAGAAATACACCTACCCTATTATATACAAAATCAGATGTAATGAATATTCGATATTGATTGGTTGTAAGTACAATAAGACAGGATATAGGTTATTTAAATTATTAATACTTTTATTGTACTTTAACATATTTCGGAACAATTATACAACAAATTGTATGACCAAGTTATAATTTAGTTTACCATTATGTCTGCAAATTAAACATAATTCAGTTTTTTCACTCATTATGTTTATTCTTCTTGTATTGACTAGTTCGTGTTATCAAGTGATCTTTGTTCATTAATTTTTGTAGACTTAAAATATATAACAGTTGACCAACAATGTAAGAAAACAAAAAGAAGTTCCAAAAACGCATCGGCTGCAGTGTAGCCTTTATTCTCTGTTTCAATTTTAGTTTGGGATTGCCACTTTGTAACAGTTTTTGGGTATTTAGGCTACAGATGTGCCACAGACCAAACAGTCCGTCGTTAGTGCGTAAACTGCCAACCAGGTGTCAGCACCTGCAACTGGCATCCCGCCAAAACTGCTCTTAGCTGCAATCAGCTGACTGTGGGCTCGCCCGTGGCTGTTGGAAAAGACGTCCAACCAGTGGAGCTTGGGGATTTTCATACATATTAAGCAGGACTTGCGAGACTGCATCCTACCACATGACATGTATTTTGTATGCTGAAATTTGTTCTTAAGTATCGTAAGTTTAAAAGAATCCTTTTCCCTAAATATATATGTCAGTAGTTTGACATCACGTAAATGTATGAATTGAATCTAATCTGTTGTACCAACTTAAGAAAACCAATAACTTTCACTCTTACGTGTTACATAAGCGTATATAAAAGTATTATTATCTTTATTTGTCTAAGATAGTATTTTACTAGTGTTATTCACAAATAAGGTGCGTGACATAAAGTTTGTTCCATCGTCACGCATTTTCACGCATTGGCCTTGATAAATTTAAGTTTTAAAAGTTCTTTAAGGTCCAATTCACAAGCCTTCAAAGTTCCAATGCTAATATTGTGATCACTTTGTATTACATCAGATTATTCCTTAAATGTGTCTCTATTTTCCACCACAGAGTTCCATCAATTGCTGAAAAATTCACCCTCTTAGTCCATGATTGGTGAATTCGAGCACTTGACCCACTCGAAAATAAGGCGAATGACGCAGCGAATCCGCTCTACGTGTCAACCTACCACCAAATCTCGAAACTTGGTCAATCGACTTATTTACACATAATTACTAGTAAATCAAATATGGGCCGATCAGTAACACGAACAAGGTGGACATCTGTTATTACATCCCTAATCTCATAGGTATGAATGAAGAGTGCATACATATATATTAACATGATATCCTAAATGTGTCTAAACATAATATCTGGATTTTGAGAATACCTTATCAGTTCATTCGTTTGAAAATTGTGGTTTTGAGAAAGAAAAACGTGTTATATACATTTACGTTTTATTTTAATTTCAAACAAAAACTTTACCATGTTTCTTATCGATCGTTTTTTTGCCATAGTTTGAGCAATAAACCCGAATAGTAAGATTAACAATTCCACAGTGTGTAGTGATACTCAACATGTTTCGACAGATTGCAATCGTGCTGAACTAACATTTGTAACCACTTTTAACGGACTATTAGTGAATTTCCTATGGAAAAGTGAACTATTAGCATGACCCGCACGGTGAAACTTAAGCCCGGGACCACCGTGGAAGTTCCTAACGTGACCCCCTGAACACTTTTTGGGGGGTCGTTCAAAATTATATATATATATGTGTGTGTGTGTGTGTGTGTGTGTGTGTGTGTGTGTGTGTGTGTGTGTGTGTGTGTGTGTGTGTGTGTGTGTGTGTGTGTGTGTGTGTGTGTGTGTGTGTGTGTATGTGTGCACTCTAGCGGTCGTTTTTTGTTTGATTTACTTCAAATTTGGTAGGGATGTTCCTTTCTATAATCAGTCGGAGAAGTTCGTTGGGCAAAACAATCGGAAAACTCTAACCCCCTTTTTTGGGGATTATTCTTTGAAATTTAGAGTTTTTGGGCCCAAAAAGGGTCATAAAAGCTCCGGACGTAAAATTAATGCTTGTACTAAGATGGGAATTTGTGAAGCGAAAGTTTTAAGCCCTCTCTCGTCATTCTAGCATAAATATTTACCGAGTTATTAAAGAAAATGTATATCGGCTAAACACAGTACGTTGTCTTATGGGGGTTTTTACATTAGAAAAGCATGTTATTCATTTGTTGGTGTATTTGAATCATCCCCAGCAACCTCGCGCCTACTTTCAAGCCTGACTGGACCTTCTCCTAACCTTATAATGCGCAAAATTGTATTCCTAGCATTGCAGGTAAATGAAACCAGGAGCATCAGAACAGCCAAAAAATCAATGTTTTCAGATTTCAATAAAATTTGAATAAATGTATGTTTTTACACTGTTTTTGAGTTTTAAAAGTTTAGTATGTGGAAATTCACTTCCCTTACGTCAGCGTGCTGCGTGCGAACTCGTATTACAAGTTAAATTTGTATTGAGGGATATAATTTAAAAATTTAACAATGTCTCTTCGTTCATCCTCTTGCGGAAAGTATGAGCGTACACCTATTATATTATGCTCTACAGTTACAAAACGGTATAAAAGTTGAATTTATTCAAATAAGAACTCTTACGTACTTGCTTTTTGCATTAGCGTCACTTCTCATCCAGTATTTATCGATACGTAATTTCCGTGACGGAACCACAGACCCAGTAATGATTCGAGCCATGTGTGACTGATTTGCACCAACCTCTTAACCATTAGAGCCGTGCCATTAGATAAGAATGGATCAGTGATTCTGTTATCGTGCATGGAGTTTACACCGATGTGTCGTACTACTGCTACAATGTCATTGCTCTGTGTACGAGCAGACTGTCACACACGTCATAATGTACTGGGCTCGTTATATGCCATCGATTGATAAGTGTGTACACTTTGATAGCACTGAACTATATTGCAAACTATTTTGGGGATTCCTTGTACATATATACAAATATAGAATTTGTATTATACTCAAATTGTATATTTGCAATTTGCTCTTTATGTGTTCGCTCTATATTTTGTGTCTGCTGTCTTTATCCAGAATAAATAATTTATTTGACGATAGAAAATACTAAAAAAGAGAAGGCTAGATATTTTGTCAAGTATTTATTCAAACCAATCGGAAGTCTGGCAACTGGTGTAACAACTTGTTACGCACAAATTTAGACACAAAACTAGGCATCACATGAAAATAACATTTTGGGCTTTTGAAACATTAAAATAATATAATTTTCATCGCTTCTTTAAAAATAGGCCACTACCATGCAGCTGAGATCAAAGAAAAATTATCGACTTTCTCGTAACAAAACAAATAATGATCATCTGACTTTGCCTGTTCGAAACATTACTTTGCCTGTCCCAAAAAAAAACTTGTCATGTCCTATACAATTAATTGAAGTTCCCGTTTTGCTTAACAGGAGCACCAGTGTGATTTCGTTATTGTTTTGACAATTGTATGTTAAAGCAGTTGACTTTAACAGTAACATTAATTGTAAAACCGTGATGTGATTACTTATGGAAAATTACTAGACTATGAAATATCAGAAAATTGTTTAAACGGTTTATTGTGGTTATTTGCATCGTGATGAAAAGTATCATCCATAACTCGTCATAAAAGTCCTATCTCGGGTCACTTTCGTGACTTGCAGTGAAATTTACTATTTGTAGTACACGTTATTGGGAATGACAAAAATAGTTATACAATAGTAAAATTTTCAGATCGTCTACATACTGAAATAATTATTTATATGTTTTAGAATTAAATACCCCCGTCGCAGCAAACCTGTGTACTCAGCGAATTTCCAATGCATATATATGGACTCACTACTACATAGAGCTATTTACCAAGTTTCACAAAAAGACATCCATAAATTATATATAGCATTTTATTTATTCCCCATAAGAATAACATTAGGGTTGAGGACGCAGGTTTGCTGCAACGAGGAAGATAAGTAATGTGTTTTTTGCAATTATCAATACAACTGAACCAGGTGAAGCTACATACCAAGTTCTCTTAATGTAGGTTCATAATTAAGGGAGATATAGAACTTTACTTATTCTCCATGTGAATAACATGGGGGCCGAGTATGCAGGTTTGCTGCTACGGGGACTACCAACAAAAAACTTTTTTTGTGCTAATATCAATATAACACAACTAGTTGAAGCCACATACCAAGTTTCATCAATATACATTCATAAATAATCGAGATATAGAATTTTATTTATCCTCCATAAGGATAACATTGGACAACGCACCGTGTTTAGCACTTTGAATATCTCTGCAACGGTTGGACATAGAACAACGATTAAAACACCAAAATGTTTGTTTTGTTGAGCTAAACACATTAATAAACAGAAATGTGAAGTTTTTAGTAAAACTATCTGAGAAAAATCTAAAAACCTTTTTCCCATAAGATTAACATGGGGCACGTTTTTTTTTGTTTTTATCCGCAACCACTTAACCTAGGTTAGTGATTCAAAATATTAAATTATTTGTTTTTTTAAGCTCTATAAAATGGCTACAACCAAAATTGAGTATTTTTAACATTTTGGGGTCAAATTAGCAAAAAACCGATTTTTGGAAAATTGTAAACCCCCATAAAACCCCCTTCCCATAGTGCGATTGATCTGGTTTTCGAACTTAAAGTCATAAATGCTCCTCTCCACATCTTTGCCAAATTTCATCAAAATCGGGTGTTTCTTTCAAAAGTTATCGCGGTAACGGACACACACACACACACACACACACACACACACACACACATATATATATATACATTTGAACGAATAGTGTTTTTGGCATCTGGGGACCTCAAAACGAAAATTTATCATGGTCTCGGGCTTAAGTCTTACCATGCCACCTACGGTAATAGCTTTTCCCTATAGGGGAAATTCGCTAAAAATGAAGACTTTATAAATCTCATTTCCCTATAGTATTTTTCGCAGGGTAAAGACTGAATTAGTTTATTTTTACATTAAACATTAGTTTATTTTTTTTTTAGTTTGTTTGCAATTATCCTTACTACGTGGTATAAAAATTCTTGGTAATACCGATTTTTTGAACCCCCTTTTTTAAATTGAAAGGTAGTTGTTATTTGCTGAGTGAAATAATTACCTTTAGTATCATCAGACCCCACAAAGGATTTAGAAATATTGACGTTAGTAATGTTTTTTTAAGGACTGCAAATAATTATAACTTTTTGTTAAATTACTTACGAATCTATTCATCAAAAGTTATTTATATCATGTTTTACGTTCGCATTCGAATGTTTTATAGAAATACACGTCTTTGTCGTGGTTGACTTACATTTACGTTGTTCGTTTAAAAGTTATAAGGCAAATACTAACTTTCATCAGCAGAGAAACCCCGTTTTATCTACTGTATTGAGATGTCTTGGTGACCAGCTAGTAAACAAAGAATCGAGGGGAAGGTTACCCCCCCCCCCCCACTGTCATACACTGTTCATTGACAAAGCGAAAAAAAAACATCGGTGAATCGTGAGTATTTAACGATCAGCTGTGATAAACTCTTGAGATAAAAGCAAATAAATCTCTTATCAAATCGAGGAAAGGAATGAATGCGGGGGGATCACTTTCCCCTCGCCCTATTCTTTACTACATCAAGTCATCTCTGTATAGACCTAGCTAGTATTTACATTTTGTAAAAGTAATCTGAAAAAATCCCGTTGTCTAAAACACCCCGAGAAGACGAGAAGACTGTCCTATCGGCTAACAAACTGTGATCAAAACTGTACCAGGTTACGTGGTGGGGAACAACACAGAAAACTGTGTCAAAACTGAGGAGGTTCGCAGCCTTGATCTGAATAGTAAGATTATATAGTGGACCGTTCGCGGCGCGAGATGCCAGGAACTTGCCAGTCCTGGCCGCTAGTAGCGCATGGAGACTGCCTGGCGTCCACGTCCACACGCTAGTAGTGCCTGGATAATGCCTGGCGTCCACGTCCACACGCTAGTCGTGCCTGGATACTGCCTGGCGTCCACGTCCACACGCTAGTAGTGTCTGGATACTGCCTGGCGTCCACGTCCACACGCTAGTAGTGCCTGGATACTGCCTGGCGTCCACGTCCACACGCTAGTAGTGCCTGGATACTGCCTGGCGTTCACGTCCAAACGTTAGTCGTGCATGAATATTGCCTGGCGTCCACGTCCACACGCTAGTAGTGCATGGATACTGCCTGGCGTCCACGTCCACACGCTATTAGTGCCTGGATACTGCCTGGCGTCCACGTCCACACGCTAGTAGTGCCTGGACTGCCTGGCGTCCACGTCCACACGCTAGTAGCGCATGGATACTGCCTGGCGTCCACGTCCACACGCTAGTAGTGCATGGATACTGCCTGGTGTCCACGTCCACACGCTAGTAGTGCCTGGATACTGCCTGGCGTCCACGTCCACACGCTAGTAGTGTCTGGATATCTGGATACTGCCTGGCGTCCACGTCCACACGCTAGTAGTGTCTGGATACTGCCAGGCGTCCACGTCCACACGCTAGTAGTGTCTGGATACTGCCTGGCGTCCACGTCCACACGCTAGTAGTGCCTGGATACTGCCTGGCGTCCACGTCCACACGCTAGTAGTGCCTGGATACTGCCTGGCGTCCACGTCCACACGCTAGTAGTGCGTGAATACTGCCTGGCGTCCACGTCCACACGCTAGTAGTGCCTGGATACTGCCTGGCGTCCACGTCCACACGATAGTAGTGCCTGGATACTGCCTGGCGTCCACGTCCACACGCTAGTAGTGCCTGGATACTGCCTGGCGTCCACGTCCACACGATAGTAGTGCCTGGATACTGCCTGGCGTCCACGTCCACACGCTAGTAGTGCCTGGATACTGCCTGGCGTCCACGTCCACACGCTAGTAGTGTCTGGATATCTGGATACTGCCTGGCGTCCACGTCCACATGCTAGTAGTGCATGGATACTGCCTGGCGTCCACGTCCACACGCTAGTAGTGCCTGGATACTGCCTGGCGTCCACGTCCACACGCTAGTAGTGTCTGGATATCTGGATACTGCCTGGCGTCCACGTCCACACGCTAGTAGTGCCTGGATACTGCCTGGCGTCCACGTCCACACGCTAGTAGTGTCTGGATATCTGGATACTGCCTGGCGTCCACGTCCACACGCTAGTAGTGCCTGGATACTGCCTGGCGTCCAC
Organism: Allygus modestus; assembly: GCA_963675035.1. Taxonomy (NCBI): domain Eukaryota; kingdom Metazoa; phylum Arthropoda; class Insecta; order Hemiptera; family Cicadellidae; genus Allygus; species Allygus modestus. The sequence goes on from OY776117.1 coordinate 33,950,032, forward strand.
GTCCACACGATAGTAGTGCCTGGATACTGCCTGGCGTCCACGTCCACACGCTAGTAGTGCCTGGATACTGCCTGGCGTCCACGTCCACACGCTAGTAGTGTCTGGATATCTGGATACTGCCTGGCGTCCACGTCCACACGCTAGTAGTGCATGGATACTGCCTGGCGTCTACGTCCACACGCTAGTAGTGCCTGGATACTGCCTGGCGTCCACGTCCACACGCTAGTAGTGTCTGGATATCTGGATACTGGCTGGCGTCCACGTCCACACGCTAGTAGTGCCTGGATGCTGACTGGCGTCCACGTCCACACGCTAGTAGTGCCTGGATACTGCCTGGCGTCCACGTCCACACGCTAGTAGTGCATGGATACTGCCTGGCGTCCACGTCCAAACGCTAGTAGTGCCTAGATACTGCCTGGCGTCCACGTCCACACGCTAGTAGTGCCTGGATACTGCCTGGCGTCCACGTCCACACGATAGTAGTGCCTGGATACTGCCTGGCGTCCACGTCCACACGCTAGCAGTGCCTGGATACTGCCTGGCGTCCACGTCCACACGCTAGTAGTGCCTGGATACTGCCTGGCGTCCATGTCCACACGCTAGTAGTGCCTGGATACTGCCTGGCGTCCACGTCCACGCACTCAGGACTTTTAAACCTATGAGAGCATAGTTGTTCTAGATTCTGGTGCATTGTGTATTGTAAAGATTATAAAATAAAGGCATTATGTAATCACGCTAGTCCATCTATTATGTAAACTATTTTCTGACTATCTCGTAAGAGTTTAATAAACATATTTTCTGTACCTTGGAGTTTATTATTTTATAGCGAAACTCTCGGCAGATATTTTTAATAAGTTTAACAAGGAAGCACGATTGTGTTTTTATGGCGAAACCGTACTCAGTAAACTTTTTGGAACTAGAGTAAAATAATATTTCTACGGCGCTATTGAGAAATCTAAAAATATATTAACTGTTAATTTTAACGTTTCGAGTAACAGCTTTTAGATGAGAAGAGAAAACAATTTCTGGGAGACTCCAAAACGTAGGTTTGAAGTTGTGATTATTCTAGTTTGATTACTCTTCTCAGAGGAAAAACATGAAACTTCATAATTGTGTCTTTCAAGTACCTTAATACCTGCAAAGATCCATAAACAAATTAAAAGGCAGTTCAATGTTTATTCACCCTATTACAAACCATCCCTTCAATCCTATGAAGACGAAAAACATTCGTGTGACAAGATTCAACTAAATGCAACTATATGAATAAAGAACTGCTGTCTACATATGCATTAAGTATACAAATGCCACTCCAGCGATAGTTTTCACATCTCTCTCAATAGGTGTAAACGAGTAATATTTTGATAGGCTGTTATCATAAATTCTCGTTCCAATTGAGATTCCCCTTTGTTGCTAAGCTTCTACTGCACCAATCCCACCGAGCGGGGCCGGAGAAGAGTTGCGTACCGCTCTGCCGGTGTCTATGTGAGGCTATTCACGTCAAAACGACACAGGAAATACAATAGCTTATTGATTAGAGTATGCATACTCGGCCGCCGCACTATTGACGCATTGTTTCGTCGCCACAGGAGTGACAAAGAATCAAACCTCCCGCCACGCTGATTTGGACGTCTTTGTATTCGTGTCCGCTCTCCGAACGTCTTTGTCGATCGAGAGTCACGCTGCAACTGAACTACTCCTGTTTGTCCTTTTATCTTTTGTGGTTCATATCGTTAGTCATCGCCCGGTGCTTCAGCCTCGGGATTGGCTGGGATTAAGAAGCGGTCGGGATTTTTCTTTCATCGGATCCTCATTTGGCTAAATAGAGTCGGACCGAGTGGGGGTTTGAGCCAGAGTATGGTTTACAGTTAAAATAGTTAGGTTTTAAAGTTAAATTAAGGCAAGTACTTATCGGTAGCCTACCTATGAACATCGTTCTAATAATTGTGGTGCAAGCAAAAAAATTTTGGAGCTCTTTTCCCAGCGTGTGTGCGTCGCGTAGGAAAAATACATGCTCACTGTCAAGTAGGAGTATATTTGCAGGAATCCATTTTCATTTGTACCATCCCTCGGACTGCGCCCCACAGGCCTTCAGAGTTTCAATGTAAGTCTTATTGAAGATAAATTTGATCTGAAAATTTAACAGCTGTTGATATAACAATAAGTATCAGCAAAACAGCTAGAACAGATGTTCAGCCATGATGTTAGTAAAATCATACTACTTAAACTGCAACACAATATGCCCAAACAGTTGTGAGATTGTCATCAGCTGTTGTATTTTTAAACAGCATGGTTGAGATTATCAATACAGAATATGGAATCTGCATGTAATGTTTGTCCTTTTTCTATTACCGTCAAAAACTATTTTGTATATAAATATCGAAGGGAAGATTGTTTATTATTTAACATTTTCTTCAATACCCAAAAACTATTCAAAAACTATTTAGCTGAAATTTTGTTTAAAGATTAGCTTATATACACTAATTCTTAACATATTCCTAAACCAGTGCAACACACACAACTGTTCTAAAATGTAAGAGAGGCGGACAAATCTAAGTGAATTTCCTGTCATAAAGGCAAATGTGCACAATGTACTGACTGAAACTAACGTAGTATTACTTTGGCTAGGATCCTATCTACGTGATCCTAACATCCACGGCAATTCAACAGGAAGGGCCTAGAGATAGAGTGAACCAATGGAAATTATTTGAACATCAAAAGGCAATTCAACTCGAAAGGCTAATAATTCCTCTAAGATCCAATCTACGATCCCAGAATCTAAAAAAAATCAACATAATACAGCGATAATGAATAAAAAACAAAAAAAAAACAAAGCAAACCCAATATTTGATAACTCTAAACTTGTGGCGATAATAGTAATGTTGAGGTTCTACATTCTGGTCTCCCTGAAATCTATTTGATTCATCTTCGCTGTACCAACGAAGTAAATTATATCTACAAGTCTCGCCTGGGGTAAAAAGTGTAGCCAACATGGTTGATCGCCATTTTGCCCCTCTGGCAACTCTACTCCCATGGCAACCAATCAAATCCTCTCTTCACAAGTTATAATATGACAATCCGCTGACAACATATAACTTGTGAAGTGAGTATTTGAATGGTTACCTGAGGAAAATGGCGGTCTTAGGCTTCACTTTGTTACACGAGACGAGGTCTCTAGATCCATTAACCTCGTTGTGTCAACTGTGCAACAGTGATTTTTGAGCTGTAGCAAGTCTTGTAAATCTCTTGATGAAGTCTTACACCCCCGATTGCCTCGTGCGGTGGTTTTGTTTATCCAGCTGAGGCACTGATGTTACTGGGAACCTCTCTTATCTCCTCCGAGGAAGCCGGTATCTAATCGCACAGATAACAGCCGGGATATAGCATTAAAGCTCTGAATTACACGCGTTATTCAGGGTGCTATAAAATTAGGATTACATTGTCGGCCGGTAAGCTGCTTAGCATGTTTACATTTGATTACAACACTGTGTGTAAAGGAGTAAAAGTAGTTGAAATATGGTAGCAACCTAGTGTAGTTTAACATTTGTGGCGAACATTTTGATTGCGGTATTATCTATTCGAGGAAAGTAATTCATTGATAGTAAGTTCACAGTGTGATAGCGAAATTTCAATTCCTTCACTTCTCATGTTAAAAGTTATCCTAATACTAGAGACTACTTTAAAACAAAAGAATTATAACTTTTGTTTTTGTTTGTTTACTCATCATTCATTTTTACTTTCTCCCCTTATACATAGTATATGGAGAAAGTATTGTTTTCGTCAAAATTTTCGAATTTGAGTTGTTAGTGGAAATATTCGTTTTGGTGCTCCCCGAACCCAAAAAAGTGGTTTTTACGTGATGTCTGTCTGTGTGTGTGTGTGTGTGTGTGTGTGTGTGTGTGTGTGTGTGTGTGTGTGTGTGTGTGTGTGTGTGTGTGTGTGTGTGTGTGTGTGTGTGTGTGTGTGTGTGTGTGTGTCTGTGTGGATGTTTACAGAGCTACAGCCCTAACCAATGGGCCGATTTTGATGAAATTTGGTATGTAGGTACTAATCCACGATATCTCCAGGCATTTTTTCATTTTTTTGAATTTTTGATTTTTAAGGGTAATTATCCCCCAAAAATCGCCAAAAAACATGAAAAATTCAAATTTCTCAAAAACGGCTCTAACGATTTTAATTTAACTTTAGTCGTTTGCAGAAATTTAGTTTTCCAACAAAATGACACCACCCGCATTCCTGTAAAAAATCGGGTTCAGAAATTACAGGACTTAAAACATCAAAAATTCAGTTTTTTGGATTTTTCATAAAAATACATAAATATAAAAAAATATTACTATTCACCATTAAACAAACAACTCAAACAATTAAATAATTTAGTATTTTGAATTACTATTTTACGACTGCTGGTTTCGGAAAAAATTGAAATTTTCATTTAGCGGTAAACGCAGTACGTTGTCCAATGTTATTCTTGTGGGGAATACAAAAATTACTATTTCTCTCTTATTTACTGATCTATTTCATTCAAACTTGATATGCTTCTCAATTCAGCATTGACCAACAGATTTAATTCGAAATATGTTGCCCCTTAATATCCCTGGGGGGGGGAATAGAGGGCATTTCCCCTCTTAAAACCACGAGTGTAGCAATGGATCCTTTAGTGCCTCCAAAACAGGGATTTGGGTGGATGTTTTTTAAAACAACTTGTTTACAAGATTTTCTGTACATTCGACCGTGCTTTGTATTCTATATTTAGTAAATAAAAAGTAATTTATTCATTAAAGTTGGGCTAAAAGGGAGAAAGTATGTGTCAGTTTCCTGATACCGTTTATTCTGAAGTAGTTTGCACACAGCTAATGGTAGTAATCGCATTCAGTAATTATTCATATATTATTACTAACGTATAACCCAATATAAATCGGTAATGCAAGAGAGGGAAAACCATGTGTATTAGTTAAGGTTGTTGCCCAGATTTTTATGTGTGATGTAGTTTTGTGTACGTACGAACAATAATATGAACATATCATTTATAGCTTATTCATGTTGGGTAAAATAATAAATAAGTCGTGGCTAGATATGTTTATCTATAAATTATTGTATCCTATACTCTTAATGCCAGCAATTTCAGCGAATAACATGGATCTCGGAATCCCGTGAAAGGACTATGCTCAAACTTTGAAAATATAGGTTTCTCGGCTTGAGAAATCGATTGACAACATTTTTCACCCCAGGCATAATCAAATCTTGCTGAAAACTTCGTAAGGAAATTGAAACTGTTAATATTGGGCTTTTGGAGTATCAAATCGTAACAAAGTAATCGTAACAGCCGAACAAAATCAATCTGAGAGTAATAACACTCACGTGATGAAGTATCAGTAGTGATTTTTCACAGATCAAAGCTCGGCCCCCAAGTAAATATTGTGGTACTTTTTTCCGGAAATTGAGAGGACAAATTATTACCATCCTTCATTGTGAAAACAAACACGCAATCTCTATCTCACATATTCAGAATATCTGGAAACTATTGTTAAAACCAACTTTTTGGGGAGTTAGGAGTTTCATACGATTAAAGTTACAATTGTTCAACGTATGAGGGATTAACAATATTTTGAACCTGTATGAATGCACTAATGCCAAAGCTATTTAGGTGTTTTCGACGTAACCTGTACTGCAAAGTAGCAATTCAATCATACTAGGATATACCAATGCAGACAGAGCACATAACAATGTGCAATGGTTTGACCTTGTTCGTTGTTTTTATATAGTTATACTTACAATTTCGAAGTCAATAATATATTGGAAAAGATGGATAAGGAACTCCAAAGTCTTGGCCAAAGCAAGGAAGCAAGCATGTCTCACTTTACAATTAAAGACGTGGAGTGGTGGTTTACCTTGTGCTCGGGGGGTGCGGCGGTCAACATGGGGGAGGGAGGGGCGGGCGGGGGCGGGCATCGGTGGCCAGACGGCCGCTGAGGAAGGTCCCAGTAAACTTGACGAAACGTCCTCGTTCACGTAATTGGTGCAATTGTGACGACTCTTGTGGGCGACGCTCAATCGTAGCACATTCCCCGCACTGTCTGCCTAGCTGACTGTCCGTGAACACCTGATGATCTCGGGAAACAGCTGGGTGTTCCGCGGGAATTGTAAATGTCAAAACTTCAATAGTCGGCTACTAACTGGAACGGGTGATTCTGAGGTTTAATCTCTCATAGGAGACAAATCAGAATATTGTGGTTGTGAACAACTGTAGTGTGAATCTAGTAAATACTTTACTACGGATTCTGGATTAATTAATTAGTCACTAACTCGACAATTTGTTACTGTGATTAACAACAATTTCTGTTGATTTTGAATTTCTATAACATTCAATTCTCAAAAACTCAAATGCGTCACAACCACATCTAAGAAATACAAAATCAGCTTGAATCTAATTGAGTCAGTGTCTGCACACTCAACACAATTCTCTCACACAATCTAACACCGCATCCACTTCACAAACACTGAACCTGTGCAACTTTCCCTCTAAGCCAGTTCTCCGCACATAACCAGGGTAGAACTAGCACAGCGACAGGTGTACGGGGACACTCGTGTACAGTGCGTAGATGCAAATACAGTTTTATGGGAGTGAGAGAGAGACGGCGAGAGCCAGGCGTCCTTGTCGCGTCGCGGTATATCTAGCACTGCCAGACTAACCGGAGTCTGCGAGGTAGGGGGGAGGGGGGCGTGCTTGCGCTCTCAATCTGCATACATTACCCAGAGATGCCATATTTCAGAAAATTTCCTGGATTGACTGTGAGAATTTATTCTGGTCTCTTTTATTGTTAAAGCCACAAAACAAGTTATTATTGTTGCTTTTCACAACGGAAAAGTATTTTTAAGAAGACAAAAATATGTACAGTGCTACTTAATTAAACTTTAAAAATGGTAATTTGTATTTAGGTAAAGGAATTATCCAATTCTCTGCACTAGATGTTATTTTTTATTATTTATATGTAAGAAAAATTGTATATCTATGTTGGTCCTAATTATTGATGAAGTTAGGGCTTTTGTAACTACAACTCATCCTACCATTTATAACATATTTTTACGTTTTGGTGTCGTTGGGTAGAGCACAGCCTGAAGTTTTTCTCGCCCTTAAGCGAAGTGCCCTAGCTGCTGTCGAGGTTCGTACTTGTTCCTTAATATTAACATTGAGAATGGTTTCAATTGAATTACATATCAAAACAGCTGTTGTTTCGGTAGGAAAGAGTAAGACTAGACGTTGGTTGAGTGGTTTTTAAACCCGAAGAGGTAAATGAGCAAATCAAGTATACTTTGCCTGTAACATACTGAGTTTGAAGACCGAGGTAACCTTTTATAATGTTAGTCTCTACATAAGCGTGGTTAAGGAATAAAGGCTATATGATACTACGATAGTACAGTTTCGTATAAATAGCCTATTAATTAATATTTTGTGTCGTATTATGTCAAATAATTGTTGTAAACTGGACCTTATTGTAAAACCAGTACCAGTAAGGTATTTTAGTGACTTGTGTCGAGTAAACAACCTTTAATCTCGATCTGAGGTATAGCCTTACAAAAAGCTTCAATAAAAATAAATTTAAATTCGTCGACTAAAACAAACACACTGTTTTGCAATGAACAGTGTATCAAAACAGTACACCAGTGGCCGATTGCAAGGCCACCGATGTTACGCAAGCTGCAACCTTTGCTCTGCAATTTGTGAGCGAAGCGTGGCAAGCGTCGATGCCCGCTTCTCGGAATTGATTTATTGCAGATGCACCAGTTATCAGTCGCGACGCATCGCTGCGGTCCGTGTCAAACACTCCGCTGCTGCTTAATTATTTTGTTTGCAAACTCAGCCGGTATCAATACGTCAATTTAACCTTGAACAAAACGATTACACGAAGCGCTATTGAGTATGTTAAGCTTGTTTGTTGGGATAATTGCTGTGCCTGATTTGGTTTCCGGTATCATCAAATTCGAAGATTTATTATAAAAGGGAAATTAAATTTATTTTATAAATTTTCAGCAGTCTGAACATCTCAGGTGACAGTCCTACACACGTATATGATTGTTCGAAAACAAATGGTGGTTCAAAAAGATAATAATCTTTAACAACACTTAATACTATTTTATCAACGAGGACTTTAGTCTATTGACTTGATACATGAACGTAAGGAAAAGAACAGTGTCGCATTAATCAATTAATGAGTTCATTTCTCAGAGGGCAGTAACGGAATATTTCGCGTTTCTATCTGCTTCACCCATAATATATGAGATTTTTAATGTGTCATCTTTCCTTTTTAACCGATTATTTGGAATATTACATTATCTTTAGAACTAAAAACTACAAGGTGATTTCATAAAAAATAATTATTTACTATTTGAAAAAAATACTTCCGAAATATTTAGATTTTGTGAAGTTTTATTTGAACATTATTTGCGCTAGATAGATTTGTGATAGGTACTAAAACGTTAACGGTATATCTAACGGCTTATGGAAGAAGAATTTTTTTATCGTTTTATTTTACAATCTGTTCACTAAAATATAGAACAACTAGTACAAATTATTAATAAAAGAAAAATAACATGCGCAATGATTTGTCCAGTGAAATAGTTTTCATATAAACATTAACATGAGAGAGACTTTTAAATGAACCTGTAAGACAGTTCCAATACTTCAACACTCTTCAGCCTATTCATTGGCTCGCTATTGTCTAGCAGGTTGATAGCTAAACTATTAGGATGGTTTTCAAGGTTGTTTTGGTACAGTTGACTAAATCTTATAATTTCTCCCGCCACTGTTGGAATTATCAAGTCTTGACGAATTTCCCTGTTTGAAATAAACCGTGGAAAAATAAAATACCCCGTCGCAGCAAACCTGCATACTCAGCGAATTTCCAATAGAGATGTATCTGTCTTAATACTGCATCAAGCCACTTACCCAGTTTCATATAAATATATTCACAAATAAGCAAAATATACAATTTTAATTATTCTCCTTAAGAATAACATTGGGGCTGAGAACGCAGGTTTGCTGCATCAAGGAACACATGGGTTTTTGTGCTAATATCAATATAACTCATCTAGGTGAAGTCATATACCAGTTTTTATTCATTTATGTTCATAATTAGGGGAGACATAGCATTTAATTATTATCCATAAGAATAACATGGGGCTGAGTACGCAGGTTTGCTGCTAAGGGAGCCTTTAGAAAAAAACTGTTTTTTGATCAAATATAAATGGACCACAACCAGATGAAGCCGTATACCAACTTTCGTCAGTATACTTTCATAAATAAGCGAGATATAAATTTTTTATTTTCCTCCATAAGAATAACATTAGACAACGTACTGTGTCTAATGTTCACTTTCAATATCTCGGTAACCAATTGACATAGAGGAATGATAAAAATACCAAATTGTGTGTTTTTTAAGCTAAATCAAATGGTAAAAACTAAAATTTGACTATTTCCAAAATTATGTGTAACAAATTCAAAAAAAACCATTTTTGGGGTACAAAACCACACCAAAATACCCTTCGGATAGAGCGATCTGGCTGGTTTTCGAACTTAAGTCATAAAAGTTGCTTTACATATTATTTATAAAAAATTTAATCAAAATCTGATAATATTTACGAGAGTTATTGTGCTCACGTACACACACACACACACACACACACACACACACACACACACACACACACACACACACACACACACACACACACACACACACACACACACACACACACACACATATATATATATATATACAGTTTCGATCGAATGGTGTTTTTGGGGCTGGGGACCTCAAAACGAAAAGTTATCATGGTCCCGGGCCTAGGTCTTACCATGCCGACTACGGTAATAGCTTCTTCCCTATAGGGGAAATTCGCTGAAAATAAATTGTTGCCCTAATATAGCCCCCACTATTGGCCATGCCATTTTGTGGCGCAGGCAGTCATAAAAATATCAAAACTTTGGCTGAATTTTTATTTAAATTTAGAGGTCTGAGCAAAATGTTCTCTTGGATTGTTGTTTCGTGTAGTGCAGTTGTTTTGATAACTTAATGTAAAAACATATATTAAGTTGAGAACAGTTTAAAACAGTTTACATTTTTAAGATTGATCCACCTAATCATTTGGAGTTACTGATTTTCTGTTGTAGTTATTTATCTATGTTATATTGCTCTGTAAATATTTACAAACGTATGCTGCTAAATATCATTATTTGATTTGTACTTCTTCACGTAACTTCCGATAATACTCCTGCGTTTAACTAGAGCTAACTAATTATTATTTTGTTAGCTAACTAGTTTATTATTATTAGTTTATTTTGACGGACTGAAAGTACCAGACAAAACAGATCCTTCCCTTGAATACGCAAAATACGGAGATCTTATTATTTGTATATAGTACAGAAAATAAAGATTTAGTTTTAAGAATGTAAAATCTGAAAAACTCTGTTAGTATTAAACGTAAAACTAAATGTCTAACTAACTTTTAAATGTGTGTCACGTCCTTAAGGTAAGGACGACAATATTCAACGTTTGTAGACGCTCCTTATGGAGTGTTAACGATATTTATAGCAATTTTCATAGCTACTTACTTCAAAGCTAAAATTAAATATCTATTTTCAAAATGTTTCATAAAATATCCAATAAGTAAAAGAGATTTCGTTTTATGATTGGCAGTAAAAATCATATAGACCATTTTTCTATGGGTTTACTTGAAAAGAAACATATATTAGTAATTGTAATTTATAATTTACAAAGCACTGAATTTTGTATCGTAGCCTAAAGAATTAGTGTTTTACATAACACCGTAATTGTAAGAGCTGATTTTAATTGATACTATTAAGTATTTCAAGGGATTATGTGGGAAGTCACATGGATTTCTAAATCACAAGATATTTTCTGGATATTAAGACTAGAAAAAGTATTCTATCTCTAATAGTTTCAGAGATACAGTTCTTGAAAGTATGATGTAATATTAGAAAAATAAAGTATATGTTTCATGCTATTGTTGTTATCAAGAATATTTTTATTTACCAGTCCTACAACAAAACATGTATATGTGTTTTAAAACTAGACTAAATCAGTTTCAGCAAGACTACCAGACGGGCTTCCCCCGTCAACAACATGGCTAAATAAATAAATAAACCAGATTTGATATAAAACTGCAATGTAGATTGTTGTAATAACATTCAAATTGTAATATTTCGTTATCAATAAAAAGAATGATTATTTATAACAATAAAACTACGCAAATAACGAAAACTAAAATTATTATTATCAAATGGATCAAAGAAATGTATAGGATGCAAAATATTGTGAAAGTTATCAACTAATACAAATATTGATACTACATTTCCTTAATAGTGATTTCAAGGAGTGCGCCACTAACATAACTAATAAATAATTTCTTAGTAGCATTTTTGGTAGTGTTGTTAGACGTAGTTTATTTGATCTTGTTACAACTACTAATAATAATAACAGTACTTCTCAATAATTGCAGTGGTAATAACAATAAGTACAATACAAGAACAATGATAAGACATTACAATACCAATGACGATTTAATCTAATGCTAATTAAGTGATATGCTTTGAATTGCACACTTAATCGGAATTAACAACTTCGTAGCAAAACAAACAGTGATTCTGTGAGATTTCAAGTGTCTGAGAAAGGTTGTGCAATGATTTGATTGATGAGTGATAATCTATGGCCGAGTTAACAATAAAAATAATAAACTACGAAAATATGAAAAAAGTGATTAATATGATAATTGGAAACTTGGAAGATGTGACAGTAGTAAAATGAATAGTGAAAGATGGTTGCTCGCATCATATAGTTTGATAAATAGTTAACAGAATGTAAAAAAATGGCAGAACTTTCAGTCTTTTCTGTTTTCAAGGTGTCAGCAAACATTTTTGTTGGCAAAAACGAGCTTAATACATCTAGAGCTATCATGTACATTTTAATCTCTGACAAAAGTGAAGTCTACACGTTGTCGCCATTTTCCCCTCTCCTCTTCGTTTCTATAGCAACCCAAACCACAGACTATAAAAATGATGTAATCTGTAATTTATTTACAACCGGTTTCCACACAGAAAACAATAATACAATTTCCTGAACACTATATTATTTTTAATTGGATATGTTTTAAGTTTAAATAAGTTTTGTTACGTTAATGAATATGTATCACAGGCAGAAAAACATAAATATCTTCTTTTGAGATACAATTTTTATGTCAAACATTCTATTTTTCTCTGTGATTTGTTTACAAAAATATCCCCCAGTGAAGCTTCACTTTTGCTCCCAGAAGAGAACTCTCGTTGTATTAATCTCGTTGGGCAAAACCGTGAAAGATAGTCAGGGAACCATTCTGAACTATATACTAAAAAATGAAAACTACCCAAATTATTGTTTTCTTTTTCTAATATTTAACTGGAATTACTGTAGTTGGAAAGTTCATTTACAGAATTTTCAGCTATATTTTTAAAGCTTTAAGAGTTTTTTTATCAGCAAAAATACATCTGTCCTACATGGTCGTCTTAAATAAGGTATACTATTCCCTTGTTAATTATAAAATATATTCTTCTTCTTTATTTTTGATTTGGAGGAGCTTAATTATATTTAAAACCTAAAACCTATAACTACAGTGCAAACCGCATTTTACGTCATAGTCGCTTATGTATTTGTTGAGTTCTGCGTATTTTCTTGATTAAAGGAGATGTATTTTCAAATACATTTCAGTTGAGGAAGCGAATTGCAGTTCCTCGGCCAAAAAAGAGGCGATATAAGTTTTTTTTTACTGTGCCTCTGAATTATTTTAATTATTTGGAAGATTGTCTTATAGCATTGTTTCTTGTGTGCAGCTTAAAACATTTCTAAAATATTAAAGATATGGTTATTTAAAAATAATTACGCTGTTGATTTAAAAAAACAAGTAATATTATTAAAAGTATTATATTTATACCTCAGTGTACTTTTATGTTGTTTAATTAACTTCACGGTGATTTTGTTTAATTTATTTTAATGTAGCCTTAATGCAGCTTTTTTTCTCAGAGACCATGCATCCCTGTTTCCTTTAATTATGTAATATGTATGAGCTGTCAATTAATTAAGTTGTATATTTTTATTGTAATTTGTGTCATTATTACTTGTATTTTTTATTGTCATTAATGAAAATAAAGAATTTAAATTTTAATATTTGTTAAATATGCGGAACTTTATTTATATATTTCTATTCAATATAATTATTAGTGACATTTATAACAAGTTTTCTTTTCAAGAACATTCGATCTGTATTTTTATTTTCACACAGAAGGGGAAATAAATATACAATGATTTAATTTTTAATGTGGGAATTCTATCATACTAATATTATAAATATGAAAGTATGGATATTTGTGCGTAACTCTGAAGTTCCATCACGTGAAAACTACTGGACCGATTGAGCTGACATTTTGCAGGAATAGAGCCAATATACCAGAGATGAACATGTGCCTATTTTTATTTTGAAACTCCAATAGGGCTATGCCCCACGGGGGTTCAAAGTTCCCATGTATTCCTTATGGACATTCATTTTTGTTTGGGCTGATTAAAATACAAACAGCTGATCTTGATTCGTAGTAGTTCCACAGGCTAACCACAGAATGCAGCACACAAAACTATCATAGTTTTAGCGAATTTCCCCTACAGGGAAGAAGCTATTACCGTAGGTCTCATGGTAAGACTTAAGCCCGAGACCATGATAACTTTTTATTTTGAGGTCCCCAGATGCCAAAAACACTATTCGTTCAAATTTATATATATGTATATATATATATATATATATATATATATATATATATATATATATATATATATATATATATATATATATGTGTGTGTGTGTGTGTGTGTGTGTCCGTGAATGCGATAACTTGAGTAAAAAACGTCCGATGTCAATGAAATTTGGCTCAAATGTGTAAAGTAACATTCATGACTTTAAGTTCGAAAACCAAAAATATTGAACCATTGGAAAGGGGGTTTATGGGGTTTCAAAATTTTCCAAAAATCAGTTTTTTGCCTTTTTCAGCCTAACATTTTTAAAACACACAATTTTTGTTTTAACCATTTTATAGAGCTTAAAAACAAATAATATAGTATTTTGAATCATTAACCTAGGTTAAGTGGTTGCGAAGAAAATTCAAAAAAACCTGTTCATAAAATCTCCCATGTTAATCTTATGGGAAAATGGTTTTTAGCTTTTCCTTAGTTAATTTTACTGTAAACTTCACATTTGCTTTTACCAATCAGTTTAGTTCTACAAAACAATCATTTTGGTGTTTAAATTGTGATTCTACGTCCAACCGTTGCCCAGATATTCAAATTGCTAAACACAGTACGTTGTCCAATGTTATCCTTATGGTGAATAAATAAAATTTTATATCTCGATTTTTTATGAACGTATATTGATGAAACTTGGCATGTGGCTTGACCTAGTACTGGTATATTGATATTTGCACAAAAAATTGATTTTTTGTTGATTATCCTCTTAGCAGCAAACCTGCATACTCATCCCTAATTTTATTCTTATGGAGAATACGTAAAGCTTTATGTCTCCCTTAATTATGAACATAAATCATTAAAACCTGGTATGTAGCTTCACCTGGTTGAGTTATATTGATAATTGCAAAAAAAATTTTTATCTTCCTTGTTGCAGCAAACCTGCGTTCTCAGCCTTAATGTTATTCTTATGGAGAATAAATAAAATGCTTTGTATCACTTATTTATTTAAGTATTTTTATGAAACTTGGTAAGTGACTTTATGTGGTAGCATGATAAATATAGTCATGCATAGGAAATTCGCTGAGTACGCAGGTTTTCTGCGACGGGGTATTTATAAATAACTAGCTGTGTACCCGTCCTTCGTACGGGTTGTATATAAATGGTAGATTAACTAAAGCAAATAACAATCCACATGATTTTACAATATTGAACTTACATTTTACACGTATAATGTACAATCAAATAAAAGTTTACGAAATATACTGGCAGATAGTTCGGGTACTGTTGCTAAGTCGAGGAACTCTGTCGGTTAGTAAACGGCGTGTGGTTTGCGATTCCAAATCGGTACACGTACCACTTTGGATTCGCTTTTAAAAATAAAAGAACTCAATTAAACAAAAAATAAAAAAATATCGGGGAGGGCGAGAGGAGGGGAGGGGGGCATAAATATAAAATCGAAGAGGGGGGGCAAATAAAAATGGGGGGAGCAAAAATATGAAATCGGTGGGGGGGGCAAAATATATAAAATTGGAGGGGGCAAAAATATGAAATCGGGGGGGGCAAAAATATAAAATCGGGGGGGGGGAGCGCGCAGAGTTCCCCAATACTCCCTACTCTCGCCTATCGAAAAAAGGGTTTGAGTTGCCATTCAAGTTGTTTTTATTTCCATTATGAGAGATGCCATTCAAGTAGGTTTTTTATTTCCATAATGATAAACAGCTGTTTACAATATTTTAAGTTTTAGATATAACTATTTAGTCATCATCTGGTTCAATATCAATAAATACTTTGTCCATAAGAATAACATAGGATCTTTAAAACCGCGTAGGGCAGAGTCCTAAGGTGATTTCCAAAAATCCAACTAACCTAAAACCTTCTAACGCACATATAGAACATGGAAAAATGTTTCATCGAAATCAGTGCACCCGTTTCCCTGTAAAAAGCTAACAAAACGTGTCCAAAATCGCACGAAATCACGTTTTTGAGCGTCCGCCATTATTTTTCAAACAGGCAAATGCCGGTTTAAAGTGGCCTAAAACCTTCTCACGCATGTATAGAACAAACAAAGTCTCATCAATGTCAGTGCACCCGTTTTCCCGGAGAAGGTTGCGTAAAATGTCGTTTTGAGCGTCACCGACAGACAGAAATTGAGATAAGACGCGTTTCTGCTTTCCTATAGTGTAAAACGTAAAAATATGCAACAATTTCATAATTCCAAGCAATGTACAGACAAAACTCTAATTTTATTTATATAGATTCGAGATGCGAAGCCTGCGGGTAACAGCTAGTTTACCATATTACGCTGACTTTGAATACATAACAATCGATATTTCAGTCTTTTGATTTAAATATAACTTTAATTATAATTTGTTAGGCGAGTAGTAAGTTGATCGTAGTAAATATCAAAACAAAACAGGGCCCACAATTACCCACTTTATAAACTTTAAAAGTATAGTTTGTTGTGAACAATCAACTGAGGTGGAAGACATTTTTGGCACCGATTTGATGTTTTGTTGTGCATATCTTGTGGAACCATCCAAGAGGAAGCAGTGCTAAAATTGTACTAAGAGTAGTAAACTAAAATATAGTAAAGTGACATAAAAACACAATTTATATTACATTACGTTTTTTCAGCTCTCTATCAGCGGGTACAAAGTGTTTAGTGTATCATTAGTTCAATAAGGAAATTAGCACTACACTTACTAAGGAGGAGATTAGGTTAGGTTAGGGATGTTGAAAAATAATAATAATAATGTAATTATTATGTTTTACACAAGTTAAAATTTTAATGGAGCAGGCAATTTTTTTTTAAGAAATTAAATATAATTTACCATAATTTTAAATAAATAAAATAATAGGTAGGTTATGTGTACTAAAATTATTAAAAACCAAATATAAAAAAAATCAAAAGAAGGGGTTAATATAAAGATGTACAGGAGATAATTTCCGCATAAAGCATTTCATATGCTATTTAGTGAAACAATATTCTTTATTACATTGCTAACTTGGTACTTTTATAATGGATTTATAACTATTCATGAGTTAATTTTCAACTTTTTGAAATCAAACATTTGCAATCGTAAGGAGTGTCAATTTCTGGCCATAAGTATGTAAAATTCTACTAAGCACCTTACAAGAGTGGTTAAATATGAGGGAAAATCGTTATAATGACATAGGCCTAGAAATTACAGGATTGGTTTTGTTTTTCAAACGAACTAGACTTGATGACCCAGATTACGCTGGGCAATTCCTGTTATAAATTGCGTATACTTCCAATAAATTATGAATGCTACTCTCTATATTTTAAGGCAGCAAAATTTTGAATAATAACTAAATTAAATCTCAACTCCATAAGAATGTTAGGCCAATCGTGTGAAGCCATAGTTTTCTTGTATTCTATGGTCTTCGGTACATGTAGAAATCTCAACAAAAATATTGAAGACAGAATATTTGTACGATAACGCTTCCTAATTTGGCACCGTGCTTTTCCCTTTTGAATGCACGTATTTCAGAATTAGCGTTTTAAAACGTGGGTGATGTGTCCTTTGATTAGATACATTAGACAGTTGAACTTGGGAGTTGAACATTCACAGATGAACGTCAATAAGTTGCGTTAATGCCTGTTGCGATGAGAGGCGGGTAATTGTACAGACAGTAGTTCAATGTTCATGTAATAACACGGAGTGGGCCTCGCAATCTCGCTATTTATCGGTTTCACGATTCACGGCAAGTCCGGTCATCCAAGGCGTCAGATCAGCTATTTTTGATGATAATTCCTAGAAATGTGTGTTATTAATAAAACAGCTTATTGTTTTCAAAATCATTTGATAAGTTACAAAATGAGGACGCCACTAAGTTGCAGAGTTAAATTTTCATCTGATTTTCTTACAGTTAACTCTTTTCAGACCATCCAAGCTGAGAAAGTGGGGTAAAATATGTCAAACAATATTTAGTATTAAAATAATACGCGTATTTCTTTATTCCCATGCTTAGTTACTGAAAAAAACAAATTACAATAAAGCAGTAGGCCTACATATAACTAATTATATAACATAGTAACTACAGAAGTTATATGTTACAAATATAATTACATAAAACCAATATTGTATTAAATAACAACATATTGCAGGATTAGAAAATGACACGGCTTTTTTGATTCTTACGGTTTGTCACTAAATATTACGGGTTTTATGATATTTAGCTTTGAAAAACAAAAATAGCCGCCATTTTTAAATGGTACAAAGTATAAACTTGATACTCCATACCAAATTGAGTCTTATTAAATGTATTAAGTAATATTTAAAGTATTAAGTAAATACAAATACAGACAGATAGCCAAAAAACTAAGCGTTGTAGGACATACCTTCATATGAACTTTGTTCTTTCTTTTTGATGAGAAATCATATCCCATAGTCCTGAAAGGTTTTTTAACGCCCTGTATTTACATAAAGTGCTTGATTATTCTGAGTATTTTTATGTTTGGAACATCAAACATATTGCAATACAACATTGCCTAACAACACTGTAATAGTATATTTCGCACCAAGGGCCGAAAGTGGGGTTTTGCTAGCCCGAGATCGTGTTTTATGACCGAGACGAAGTCGAGGTCATAAAAACGTTCGAGGGCTATGCAAAACCCTTTCGGCAGAGGTGTGAACGCTATTTTTCACCATACTACAATTATTAACGGGTTAAATGTGATCGGTCATAAACAAAACACAGTGGCCTATGCAATCTCGGACTAAAAACAGTTAGGCAGAGGCTACGTACACGTCAACGTGAGCCGCTACTGTTCACGTCCGTTCCAAATGATGCACCGTACGTTACTTTTCCTGTGATTTTTAATGCAGATTGAGAGCCAGTGACACATAACGAAAACCTCCTAACCTAACCTAACCTAACCTAACCTAAACTAACCTAACCTAACCTAACCTAACCTAAGCTGTAGCGGCTTACGTCGGACGTGTACGTAGTCACTTCGAAACAGTTAACTAATAAACAAATCATCGATAGTACAATGTTTTGAATTTTATTATTATTTGTTCTAGTGTTTCAACCAAAGAACGCAAAATAGTATGCACGTATTAACCAGGTAACGTCGTGTACGCTTGAAAACAAGTTGGCAACATTGGCTAAATAGATCAGCTGACTTTCGGCCCTTGGGCGGAAAAACTCTTCTTTCAGTATTCAAATGACGTTCGGAAAACAGATGATTACAGCGTAGTGTGGTGAAAATATAATACAGGCGAAAATCACCGTGTCGCATCGTTTCGTCCAAGTATCATCTCGTCCAGGTATTATCTTGTCCAAATTCCATACCCGGAGGCTTGGGGTTCATTTCTCTACCTGCCCACTAGTATCATCTCGTCCAAATACCAAACCCCTGAATGTTTTGACAGGTCTACACCATTGACAATAGAACAGAAAATGCCTTGACTAACTATCGAAACATTAAACTTTAAAAACATTGACAAACCACTTTTAAAATCACCATTCTTGCCAGGTCCTGTTTTCATTATAATTGTAAATAAACAATTTAAACTTGGAAAAATCATATGTTTTAAAAACATATGATTACTTGATTTTATTTAAATAAATGTAAATCATTATATACGAACTGTTCTAACAGTGGTCATGGTAAAATGAACGGTATTAAATATTGTATATGTTCGTTCCACCCTTTGGAATAGACCTACATTTGTGTTGATCTCCGTTGCTTGTTCATTGGTGGACGTGAGGATGGCACAGTCACAGAGTCAGGCACTTTCCAGATTAAACTGTTTATGAACCTCGGTGTAAAAAACTGTCAATCAATAAATCCTGCGATTCATCGATAGTGCCAAGTGAAGGATAGATGTTTCTGAGACCTTAATTTGTTTTTTAATGTCCCAATCTCAACTTTTAAAAGCGCATAAGAAAACTGCTCAACCCCTTAATCTTCTCAAAAATACATTTTCATATTTACTGTTAAGTTCAGACGCTCAGTGGTCGGCTACAAAAAATATATTTTTAGAGAGGCGTAGACTCGTCCACTCATGTCTCACTTACGACTGTGTGAGATCTCCAGAGAACATCACCGTGACTCCCCATGATGTTGTTTCTTATTTCCTTTAAGGCATCAAATTTCAGCTCTACTGGTTGAGTAGTTGGTGTGTTATGACTAACACGCTTATATTAAAGGCCATTGGGCCAGAGTCCTTGAGTATATTTGTGTCTGGAGTAGGTAAATGTCTGCACTGAGCTATCAGCTACATTCTTACCGAATTCCAGATCCATCAGTCCAAGAGTATGTGCAAGATTGTTAAAATATTGTATTTTGAAATTCCGGGGGTTGAAGCCCTTAAACATTTTCGTAACAGGAATAGGCTTGCGTTTTTTTCTGATGAATTATTTATGTTCCTACCGAAATGTAACTTGCAAAGGTCCAGTAAGTACTAATACTCATAAAATTGCCATAAAAGTAAATTAGCGAAGACCCCTATAGGACTTTTTTAAACGTATTCTTATTATGAATCTGCAGCATAAGGGGAACCACCATCCAAAATTTTATCTTCAATAGACATTGTCGTTTCTTAGATAAAGTGATCACTATGTCAGTGAGTGCATGAGTCTGACAAATATAGATTTAGATCATATATCCACTTATGTTATATATTACCAATCTTCACTCAACGTTTAAAAAAAACTAAAAAACCTATTTATAGAATAACTATGCCATCATCTGGTTCAATATAAATAAATGCTTTGTCCATAAGAATAGCATAGGATCTTTAAAACCCTATGGGGCAGTGTCCTAAGGTAATTTAAAACAATCCAAGTAGCCTAAAACCTTCTAACACACATATAGAACATAGAAAAACACAAATCAAATGGTTTCCATTAGTAATCAGATACCCCCGTCGCAGCAAACCTGCGTACTCAGCGAATTTCCAATGCATATATAAGGGTATCACTACTACCTAGAGACCCTTACCAAGTTTCATAAAAATACATTAACTAATAAGTGATATATAGCATTTTATTTATTATCTATACGAATAACATTATAATTAAGTACGCAGGTTTGCTGCAACAAGGAAGATAAGAAACGTGTTTTTTTGAAATTATGAATATAACTCAACCAGGTGAAGCTACATACCAAGTTTTATTAATTTAGGTTCACAACTAAGGGAGATATAAAACTTTACTTATTCTCCATATGAATAACATGGGGCCGAGTTTGCAGGTTTGCTGCTACTGGGAAAAAAAACTTTTTTGTGCTAATATCAATATACCACAACTAAATGAAGCCACATACCAAGTTTCATCTATATACATACATAAATAATCTAAATATAACATTTTATTTATTCTCCATAAGGATAACATTGGACAACGTACTGTGTTTAGCACTTTGAATATCACTTCAACGGTTGGACGTAAAACAACAATTATAACGCCAAAATGAGTGTTTTGTAGAGATAAACTGATTGGTAGAAAGAAATGTGGATTTTTTAGTGAAATTATCTGAGGAAAATCTAAAAACCGTATTCCCATAAGATTAACATGGGAAATTTTATGGACACATTTTCTGACCTTTTTCCACAACCACTAAACCTAGCTTAATAATTCAAAATACTAAATTGTTTGTTTTTTTAAGCTCTATAAAATAGCTATAACCAAAATCTTGTGTTTTTAAAATTTTAGGGTGAAAAGTTCAAAAAACAGATTTTTGGAAAATTTTAAACCCCCATGAAGCCCCCTTCCCATAGACCGATCGATCTGGTTTTCAAACTTAAAGATATATAGATATATATATATATACATATATATATAAATTTGAACGAATAGTGTTTTTGGCATCTAGGGACCTCAAAACAAAAAGTAATCGTGGTATCGGGCTTAAGTCTTACCATGCCACCTACGGTAATAGCTTCTTCCCTATAGGGGAAATTCGCTAAAATTTGCATAAAAATCAGTGCACCCGTTTTCCTGTGAAAAGCGAACAAAACATGACCAAAACCGCACAAAATCACGTTTTTGAGCGGCCGCCATTATTTTTTTTTAAAGGCGTATGCCCTAAAAATTTCTCACGCATATATAGAACAAAGAAAAAAAGTGTTTCATTAATGCCAGTGCACCCGTTTTTCAGTGAAAAGCGAACAAAAACCCGTCCTTGAGCGTTACCGGCAGACAGACAGACAGCCAGACAGGCAGAGAGACATAAATTGAGATAAGATTTTTTTGGTTTCCCTAGGGTGTAAAACGTGAAAATATGCAAAAATTTCATAATTCCAAGCAATGTACAGACAAAACTCTAATTTTATTTATATAGATTAATTATACGGTATACTGAAATAAATCTATCTATACTTATTTAATAGGCGAGCAGGTTTTTTTGTGACAATCACTTCTCCTAAACTACTAAACCGATTTTCATGTTTTTGGTGTCATCGGAAAAAGCCAAACGTGAAGTTTTGCAAGAAACTTTTTTATAGAGAAATAATTTGTGAGTGAGGCCCTGGAGCCCCTTCAAGTTGAGTTTTTTCCCGTAAGCTTAACATTGGGAAATAACTATAAGTTTTAAGCAATCAGCTGGATAGAGTAAACATAGTTAATCAGCAGGCCATGTTGGCTTTGAAACGGTAACACAATATTTATACGGGAATATCAGTATAATATTGCGCTGTTATCGCGAGCGAAGCCGCGACAGGCTACTAGTATATATATATATATATATATACTTGATGTACACGTTCTTCGCACAGGGGTTTTCCTTACCCGTTCTATAGTCAATGCAAATTGCATTTTAGTTAGCTTGAAACGGGTTGTTCTCGCTTCTGCTCTTTAAGCTGTCAAATGTAAGTGCCCTCAGCTGTTCACATTACAGTTTCTGAATGTTTACTTTCTTATGAAATGTAAACATTGAAACTTAGGACGTTCATGGGGCGTAGCCCGAGGGGATTTTAAGGAAGTGAATAGGCTTATGTGTTGCATGGCTTCAAGATCTACCTTTTTGTAAAGTTTCAGCCCAGTCGGTTCAGTAGTTTTTGCGTTCACCCGGAACATCAGACAGACAGACAGAAACCACCTCTTCTTTATAATATTATAGATAGATAGATAGAGTACCTGGGGACCGAGCTTTGCTCGGGGGAAGGCCAGACAGTTTGTTTAGATGACTTGGAGTAATATCTCACCACTTCCCCCTACTGATAATCAGATTTGTATAACTCATTTGCTTATTTTCTACATTTTTAAGGTCACTCCAGTTGTTATTTATAGCTCAATGTTCCTTTGATTTATTTTACTACTCTATTTATGTAATCTTTACTCAAATATTTTAATCTCTGCTCTCAGGAAACCACATGTTAATAATCATATACAACATGAGTATTAATTGGACAGTTCCCTGGTTGATTATGAGCAGCTGTTACAATTAATTCTTTTGTTTTGATTTGAAACTCTATAAGCCCAATGTTAATTTTTTTAACTTTTCATTGTAGTTTTTTTACATTATTTGATTTTTCGTGGGGATGAGGCCTGTCTAGAACTTATTTTTATCCCAGAAATTAGTTACTTCGAACATTTGAAGGAAATCGTTGGAGCCGTTTTTGAGATCCGTGTCGCAAGCAAGCAAGCAACCCTTACTCATATTAGAGTATAGGATATAAGAAGATGATATTATATTTTGATGCAGACGTTAGCATGAAACAGCTGTTATTGTGCTGTACTGTGTTTTGTTAGCAAGAAAAGGTGTTGGTAAATGCCCAGTTAAATTGATTTATATCCTTTCATAAGATTAACACTGGAACTTTGAAAGCCCAGGGGGCAGAGGTCTAAAGGTGGATGTTTTCCAAACCTCCAAAAGGCACATCTAGACGTTAAGGGGATTTTTAAATATAACACATAAACAATAATTAAAGACCTAATAGTTTCAGAAGTAGCCTGCTTGCAAAAATCGACCTCCTCTTTTGATAAATAGATAACAAACCGAAACTCATTATGAAGTCTTCGAGCTTGACATGAAATCCAGATACCTTTATTTCCAATATTCAAATGAGCAAAATTCGAACTTATTTAAATAATGTATTAAATAGGGTCCAGGTTTTGTGGGTTCAATAGGCAAAAATGCCCGATCAACTTTCTTTCTAGACACTTCAAAGGATTCTGACAAATCTGAACTGAAACAATGCTTGGGTTGGACATTAGCTGGGGTCCATTCCCATTATAGTTGTGTTCAGGCAAACCAGCTTATTCAGAGTCGCTAGTAAATGTAGAGGACAAATAGTATCAAATCATGATGCTCTCCTCCAGACTACCTAACTTGCACCTCTTGAGCACTCGCTTCATAATTTGAGGTTTGCCAGGTCGATCCTAAGCAAAATCTAAAAATGTTGTGAGGTGATACTTGATTTAACTGGCTTGTGTAAGTGGATAATCACAGCTGATAATTTGTTCATTTTGCTTATTAATAAAAACACTTTAGTGATATTTCCATAAGAAAATCATTGGATCTTTGAACTCCAGTGGGGCGTCGCCCACGTAATTTTTGACATTTCTGACATTTTTACCACCGTCCTTGGCCCTCAAGCTTTAAAATGAATCGTCATAACCTAACTTAACCTTCTTCCTAGCTCGAGATATTTCGTGGGGACCGATTCGCTTACGGAATTAAATATTAAGATAATTTCTAAGAATACGTCGACCTTAGATAGCAACAATCCAGGTTTTTTCCCGTTCCGTTTTAAAACGGAAAAATGCCTGTTTTATAAGTACACCCCAAAACATAACGTAACAGACGTCTCAATCATTTTACTATTATGAGTTTCACCATTAAATCACGGTCATTGACTCGTGATTGTGCAACTGTAAGACAGATTGAGAGCCAATCGTTGGCAGCGGTGACGCAGAGCAGATGAATGAAGCCTGACGCTGGTGGTCCTCACAATGGCTGGTCCGGCCGCAGGACTGGCCTAAGGCCGCCACTTCTCATCACGGCACAATGGACTAACAACTATTCTCCTGCTAATTTAAAATCCGATGAATGAACGGAATTGGTTTTTATAGGGCCATTTAATCAAAAGCCTGTTTTGTCCAGTGATATTCCCATGGTCCGTGCCTGCTCGATGCTTCGAGAAATAGTATTAAGTTTGAGTTGAGGATTTGATGAACAACATTAGAATTAATTTTACTTTTGGTTTATTGTAATCAATCTCCTATTATTGCGCTTCAGTTCCCATCAGGGTGAATACATATTTATTCAAGCACCTGTCCCTTTACTAAGTTTATGATTGTTAATCCCAAATACTGTCAGCTTTAACATTTTTGTAAGGTCAGTTAGTTTGTTTAGATGTCTTGGAGTAATTTTGCACCACATCCCCCTACTGACGAGCAGATTTGCTTAGCTCATTTGCCCATTTTCTGCACGTTTAAGGTCACTTCAGTTGTCATTATAGCTCAGTGTCTCTTGAGAGTAATTTGATTATATATTTGATTCATTTGTATTATGATCACTCAATATGTAATCTTGATTCAATGGTTTTAGTCACTTTACTCGGGAAACAACCAAACATGTTAATACACGAGTATTACTTTGACAGTTCATCACTGATTGATTATAAACAGCTGTGGTTATTTTTTATTTTTATTTGAAACTTCATGAGCCCACGTTACATTTTAAACTTTTCAAATTAGTTTTTTATATAATTAGACTTATCCTGGTTATGTGACCTGTAAAGAACTTATTTGTAACCCAGAAATTAGCTAATTATAACTTTTGAAGGGAACCATTAGAGCAGTTTTGGAGATCAGAGTTGCAAGCAATCAATCAAACCTTACTCTTATTAGAGCATAGGATAAAATGTTTAAATTAACCCAATAGATAGTAGAAATGGTAAGGTGTTTTACAAGTTAATCTTAGACGAATCTTATGATTAAAATGTGTTTAGTAAAACCTTTTGAAAATGTAGACTCCGGAAAAAGAAACAATATACTACTCGTTGCCATATTTGATTGGCGCTTATCATTGGACATGATAGAGTCAGTGAATAATACCATTTAACTCACATTCTGTGTTATTAATACAAATCAATAAAGCTTGTAGCTTACTTTCTATAAAAAACTGACACCATCATCTGACTATTGAATACTGAGAATACCGCCATGGCCTCGTAAAAAATGCATTGCCAAAAGTGATGAAATACATTCAACAGATTTAATAGCAAATGTGCTTGGACTGATTTATTCGTCCAAACTCCTAAGTATTGTTGTAATAATTATTTGTTTCCATTGGCCTTAGGATAGAGGATATCTTCACTAAAATATAGCTTAACAAAAATTCACGATACATATTTTTTATTTTATGACACATACTTAAATCTATATAAATAAAATTAGAATTTGTCTGTACATTGCTTGGAATTATGAATTTTTGCATAATTTCACGTTGTACACCCTAGGGAAGCTAAAACAAGATTTACCTCAATTTCTGTCTGTCTGTCTCTCTGTCTGTCTGTCTATCTGTCGGTAACGCTCAAGGACGGGGTTTTGTTCGCTTTTCACAGGAAAACGGGTGCACTAACGTTGATGAAACTTTGTTTCTTTGTTCTATGCATGCGTGAGAAGGTTTTAGGCCACTTTAAACTGGCATACGCCTTTTGGAAAAAGAATAGAGCCGCTCAAAAACGTGATTTCGTGCGATTTTGGTCACTTTTTGTTCGCTTTTCACAGTGAAACGGGTGCACTGATTTCGATGAAACTTTCGTTCTATGTTCTACATGTGCGTTAGAAGATTTTAGGTTAATTGGATTTTTGGAAAAATCATCTCAGGAATCTCCCACACGGGGTTTTAAAGATCCTATGTTAATCTTATGGACAAAGAATTTATTTATATTGAACCATATGATGACTTAAGAATAGTTATTCTATAAACAAATGTTGTAGTTCTTATTTAAAACGTTGAGTGAAGATTAGTAATAAATGACATAAGTATACAGAGAGGATATCTATATAAAAAAACTAAATTTTTGTCTGTACGTTGCTTGGAATTATGACTTTTTGCATATTTTTTCGCGTTTTAAACCTTAGGGGAGCCAAAACAAGTTTTATCTCAATTTCTGTCCGTATGTCTGTCCTTCGGTTACGCTCAAGAAAGTGTTTTTGTTCGCTATTCTCGGGAAAACGGGTGCACTGATTTTGATGAATTTTTGTTTCTTTGTTTCATATATTCGTGAGGGGGGGGTTAGGCTACTTTAAACTGCCATCCGCCTTTTGGAAAAATAATGGCTTCCGCTCAAAAACATGTTTTAGCGCAGTTTTGATCGTGTTTTTTCGCTTTTCCCAGGGAAACGGGTGAACTGATTTAGATGAAACATTGTTTCTATGTTCTATACGTACGTTAGAAGATTAAAAGCTATTTCAACATTTAGAATTCACCTCAGGGCTACCTACACCCCACGGGATTGTCAAGATACCATCTTATGGTTATGGACAAAGCATTTTTTTTATACTGAACCAGTATAAAACTCAAGCCCAATGATGACTTGAGTTGAGTGAAGATTGATAATAAATAACATAGGTATACATAGTGGACATATTATCTAAATCTATATTTTCAGACACATTCACTAGCTCACATTGTGATCACTGTAACTAAAAAATGACAATGTCTAAGAAGGTGAAATTTTTCATAGTGGTTCCCCTTATTCTGCAGATGTACAATATGGCTAGGTTTGAAACAAAATCGTACCCTAATCTGCCCTAATTTACTTTTATTTCTGGCAATATTATCATTATTAGTTCGGACCTTTTATGTTGAATTTGGTAGGAACATACCTAATATATCAGAATAAACACAAGCCTATTCCCGTTAAGAACGTGTTTTAGGGCCCCACCCCCGAACCTTCAGAATACTTATTTTAACAATCTTGCACCTGCTACTAGACTGATGTAGATGAAATTCGGTAGCAAATAAAGCAGATAAAAATACTTAAGGGATATGCCCCACTGACCTTTAATATAATCATCGCAAACTACTCAACCAATAGAGCTGAAATTTGGTATTTTAAAGGACATCAGCAACATCATGGCCCATAATGGGGAGTCATGGTGTTGTTTGTTCTCTCTAGAGATTTCATACAGACACTTGGGTGTTTGAGTCATAGGGGGGCGAGATCTATGCCTCTCTAAATAGATATTTTATGTAGCCAACTACTTAGTGTCTCAACGTAACAGTAAATTTTAATATAATTTTTCGATAAGATTAAAGTGTTGAGGAGTTGTATTAGGTCATTTTAAAATTGGGAACAGGATATCAGTCTGAGTTGCCTCATAAACATCCCTCCTTCACTCTGTTCAATCGATGAATAACAGGAACTACTGATTGACAGTTTATTCCCTGAGGTTCATAAACAGATTAATTTCGAAAGTGTCTTGTGCCATCCTCACTTCCACCAATGGAATATTGTAAAATTAATTCGGTTGTTATTTTTTTCAAATTCATCTATTATTTAGACATACAACCCGTACGAAGGAGGGGTACACAGCTAGTTAATTATAAAATCAACAGATGAGAGTTTCTCTTGTATACATAAAAAAAACAATGTTCTGTCTACGGTGTTGAAATTACAATAACTATACTTCCTCGTTGAACTATAGCTACTAGGGCATCTGCTCCATCCGAGGGAATGTAACTGTGTGGAAAACTAAATTGATTGTTAATATATTTTCAAACATTCATTAAGAAACAACATACTTGTGTTCAATCATCCCAAAATATAAATCACTTAATTCTAATGAACCAGTCTTTCCTAAATATAATGCAGTGCATCATAAACAAAGTTTTATGTGACCGGTACTTTAAACCTGCATTTTATCGGGGAAGTCTAGTGAACTGAGGCTTAACCTCAAAGACGAAAACTAAGGTGATAAAACTGGTTGTAGTTGTGAAAACCCACACATCAGTTACGTGATTGCGTCTAAATAAATAAATAATTGTATATTTGTCTTTTTACAAAAATTGCATTGACAATAGACACAGTCTAATGAAAAGAACAGTCTAGCATAGTTTGCAATGGGCTTGTAGGATAGACCAGATGCGACACCTATAGTTGACGAGGGGCTTTGCCCAAGATCGATGCGTCAACTATGTTAGACGCTGCAATGTTTTGTTATGTGGGACGATGATGTTTGATAAGGTTGGATCTAGCTTTGACTAACAGCTTTACTTGTCGCCTGATTTCAGTTTCATAGTAAAATAAATTCACACAACTGACTAAATTCCAATATTGAAAACTAAGTTTAAACTTGACACGTTTATTTAACTTATGGCTTTAGAAGTAGTTGTTTCAAAACACAGATAGTTCCCCTAAACATTTTTCACTGAGACATGTAACATGGGTGGCATGTTGTTCTCAAAAGTTCCTTGAGCGGGATGTCTTAGTATAAATATTCAAAGTACTAACTCCTGTAATGCCTATATAGTCTATGACCCTCTAGTGGATGGATGAATAAGTCATTTGGGTTTGGCCATCAAATTATGCAAGCAAAAATCAAATCATTAAATCATTTCATCATCAAATACAATAATTCAACCATCGCATTATTTTTAGCGAATTTCCCCTATAGGGAAGAAGCTATTACCGTAGTCGGCATGGTAAGACCTAGGCCCGGGAACATGATAACTTTTCGTTTTGAGGTCCCCAGACCCCAAAAACACCATTCGTTCGAAACTGTATATATATACATATATCTATATATCTATATATATATATATATATATATATATATGTGTGTGTGTGTGTGTGTGTGTGTGTGTGTGTGTGTGTGTGTGTGTGTGTGTGTGTGTGTGTGTGTGTGTCCGTGGGTGCGATAACTCTCGTAAAAAAGGTCCGATTTTGATGAAATTTGGTACAAACGTGTAAAGCAGCATTTATGACTTTAAGTTCGAAAACCAAACGGATCGAGCTATCCGAAGGGGTATTTTGGGGGGGTTTTGTACCCCAAAAATGGGTTTTTTGAGTTTTTTACATACAATTTTTGAAAAAGTACTTTTTCCCATTGGAACCAGCTTAAAAAGACGCACAATTTGATGTTTTAATCATTGCTCTACGTCAATTGGTTACTGAGATATTGAAAGTGCTAAACACAGTACGTTGTCCAATGTTATTCTTATGGAGGATAAGAAAAATTGTATATCTCGCTTATTTATCAACTTATCCTGACGAAACTTGGTATATTGCTTCATTTCATTGTGGTCTATTGATATTTGCACAAAAACCCATTTTTTGGCCGATAGCTCCCGTAGCAGCAAACCTGCATACTCAGCCCCATTTTATTCTTATGGAGAATAATTAACGTATTATCTCCTTTAATTATGAACATTAAATTAATAGAACTTGGTATGTGGCTTTACCTAGTTGAGTTATATTGATATTTGTATAAAAACCCATTTTTAGTGTTCCTTATTTCAGCAAACCTGCATACTCAGCCGCCATGTTATTCTTATGGAGAATAATTAAAATGTCATAAATCGTTTATTTATGAATGTATATTGATGAAACTTGGTATATGGCTTTATGTGGTATTAATATAATATTATATGCATTGGAAATTCGCTGAGTATGCAGGTTTGCTGCTACGGGGGTATTAGTCATTACCAAAGACTACCATACCTCAACCTTACACCTGATTGGACAACGTCGATCTTCGACAGCCTTAGTTTTAGCAGTGACGGGTCCCATGCCTCTGGGTCTGCGGGACTTGCGAAGGAGGAAACAGGTGACAGGTAAAATAGAGTAAAACATTAGGTTTTTCATAACATTTAACTTAATTAAGCTTCCTTTTTCTGGACATTCGCTCCTCAGTCATGTCCTTCGACTCTCCGCGTCCCCAGGCACCCCGTGCGACGCCACGAGACCCGAGTCACGAGCGCCAAGGTTGGGGCCGTGAGAGGATGAGGATGGAATGTGCCGGGGAGTGGACGCGCCTGGGGCTACGGCAACGAGGCTTCTGATTGGCCGAGCCGGGGGGCGGGGCTTGTCACCAACAGGTGACTGATCCGACACCATCAAGGATTGCGACACAATAGGCACAACCATCATAGACAAATAAGGTTGCTAGATTTTACGTACATTATTTGTTATTTAATTGTAAAAAATCGTTATATTTATGTACAGTTTCATTTAGTGAAGTCAATGATACAATAAGTTACAAAATACAACTATATACATTTGTTTTAAATTCTTATTGCAATGAAAATTGCAGCCATTCAGTTTTACTAGACCAATTCACTAAAAGAAAAACATGATTATTAAATAAATAACCATCCTCTAGACTCACAATCATAAATTGTTTGTAATTTTCAAACCACGCAGCACATTATGCGCAAATTAACACTCTGGCATGCAGCTAGACTGAATAAAATCGATTGTGTATAGTTGTGTGTGGTTAAATTGTATAAATTTCATAAACTGGTAGTATACTGGAAAAGTAAATTTATTGGCCCATTTTAAAAGAATAAATCGATCACGTATAATTGATAGCACATTCAATTTCTGGTCACTAACGAGTAGGGTTGCCCTCAGCTAATGCCACATCATTGTATGCACTGCTACACAGGATTGGGTGACTCAACAAGAACACATCTTACAACATTGTGGAGGTGACGCAATTCCAAAGCCATAAGACTTATCAGTGGTTGTGACTTGGCAGACAGACTGTCTCGGGTGACATTATCACTGACCTCGCAGCTTGACACCCAGTAATGACATGAAACAGCACATCAAACCCTGTACGCCAGCCCATAACACGACGCCCGACGTTGGGTCTCTTACAATGCACAGCAGTTTTACATTTTATCCATTTCGAATTCATGCATTTTAAACAATTAATTCCAGGAATCAATTCTATTTTATGTAGGATGTATCCACATCCGATGTATGATGTATCTGAGGATGTATCTACTAGATACTTGTCTATTTTCATAGTATCACGTAAACTCTGGTCCACTTAAAGCCAAATAAACCTTGTACTATACAAAAATCGAATAGCAACTGAATAAATTTCCGAACCATTACAATGTTTTTCTTATATTTATTTTACTCAGGAACGAATTGGTAAACCTCAAATTAAGATCTAGAGAGATCTAGAAAGATTAAGTCTTCTAGTACGTTGTCGGCTATGCTCTGCATCTTGAAGTAATAGCTAAATTAAAAATGTAAATTGGATACAGTTTCAAACTTCAAATAACATTTTGAATTGGCTTAGGTTGGATATGGTTAAAGATTAAGATTTGAGGATATATGTAGACTTAATGATACTAATGTCTTCTCCTTTTCCGTACACTACTTAAAATCTTAGGTGGTTACGAGTAAAGAAAGATCAAATTCAATCATAAAAGACAAATGTACTATATTTTATGCATTTAAAGCATACCCTTCAATTAAAAAATAAATTTTGCATATTTTTTAAAACTCGTGTCACAGAAATCGATATTCTGCTGTACTCGTATAATTGCAACCTCAGACAAAGGATTCGTTTCTCTGCGATACAACCAAAGTGTTAATAGTTCTGATATGGCGTTCTTTTTCTAGGGCAATAAGATTACTTTAGAACACAAAAGGACTAGAGAGCTCTTTATAGATATAAGATCGTTTGTTTTTCGTGTATGGCGATGTTTATGCGATATTTATGTTTACATTTTCCCAAACGTTTATTTGGTAAAAATGTAAGTTAAGGTATTTACAAGAAGCAATATTATGGAAAGTTTCTGAACTTATTACACACAATCAATTTACCTGAATGTATAAAATTGCCAATTTGAAATAGATGACCCATGTAAATATCACGTTAAAAAAAAAATCAACTATTGCAGTAAAACTACAATTGATCAATCCTTCCAAGACCCTATAATTTAGTTCCTATTCTCAAGGCCATCAAGGCTACTGTAAATTGACTGAACATTTGATAATTTCCAGCATGAAACGCAGTTTAGTTTTAGCGAATTTCCCCTATATATAGGTCTCATGGTAAGACTTAAGCCCGAGACCATGATAACTTTTCATTTTGAGGTCCCCAGTTGCCAAAAACATCATTCGTTCAAATTTGTATGTATGTGTCCGAAGCACGATAACTCTCGTAAAAAGGTCCGATCTTAATGAAATTTGATTCAAATGTGTAAAGAGTAAAATCAGACGAATAGCACCATCCGAAGGAGGGTTTTGGGGGGTTTTGTACCCCAAAAATGTTTTTTTTTTGGGGATTTCCACATGTAATTTTTATTTAAATCAAATTTTAATTTACCATTGAATTCAGCATAACAAAAATTTGGTATTTTGATCATTTTGGTCAATTGGTTATTGAGATATTGAAAGTGCTAAACACAGAACGTTGTCTAATGTTATTCTTAAGGAGAAAAAGAAAAATTGTATATCTTGCTTATTTATGAACATAAACTGACGAAATTTGGTATAAGGCTTCATCTGGTTGTAGTTTATTGTTGTTTGTACAAAAAAAAACAATTTTTCGCCTATGGTTCCCGTTGCAGCAAACCTAGGTACTTGGTCCCCATGTTATTCTTATGTAAAATAATTAAAATGTTATATATCTCTTATTTATGAATGTATATGGATGAAACTTGGGATGTGACTTCACTAAGATGAGTTCTATTGATATTTTCATAAAAACCCATTATTTTGTGTTCCTTGTTGCAGCAAACCTGCGTACCCATCCCCAATCTTATTCTTATGGAGAATAATTAATATTTTTAATATCGCTTGTTTGTGAATATATTTCTTATGAATCCTGTTAAGTATTTTAATGTGTTATGTTATATATTCATTGGAAATTTGCTGAGTATGCAGGTTTGCTGCAACGGGGGTATTTGTAAACAACTTTACTGACATTGACAACTGCTGGGGACCATGAACATTCAGCACTAGGAGGGGGCCCAGGCACCTGCTTCTACCTGCCTCTCCCATAAGACCAATGTTAACTTTCACGTCCTCAACGGATTATCCGAATTTGTTGATTTATGGCTCATTTTATAAAACAAAAATATACCTGACGAATCCAATGAACAGTATTTTGATAACAGAAATAAACTCAACAAGAAAAGTCGCATTTTGGAATGTTATGGAACAATTATTTTTTGTGTAATCAAAAGTACGCTCACTTCAAAATATCTAGGTATTGTTTTGCCCTTTAAAATGAGTCATTAATCAAGGACTAGTGGTTTACAGGGTCTTTATTCCATAGCATATGGTTTTTGGGTAAGTGGATAATCACAGCTGATCATTAGTTCATTTTGCTTATTAATAAAACACTGTAGTGATATTTCCATAAGAAAATCATTGGATAATTGAAGTCCAGTGGGGCGTTGCCCACACAATTTTTAACATTTCTGATATTTTTCCCACCGTCCTTTGCCCTCAAGCTTTAAGATGAATCGTCATAACCTAATTTAACTTCATCCTAGCTCGAGATATTTCATGGGGACCGATTCGCTTATGGAATTTAATATATATACTAGTGGCTGACCGGGGTTATAACCCCTAACTTATGGTTTTGGTAAGTGGATAATCACAGCTGATCATTAGTTCAGTTTGCTTATTAATAAAAACACTGTAGAAATATTTCCATAAGAAAATCTTTGGATCTTTGAAGTCCAGTGGGGCGTAGCCCACGCAATGTTTGACATTTCTCATATTTTTCCCACCGTCTTGGCCCTCAAGCTTTAACATGAATCGTCATAACGTAAATTAACTTCTTCCTAGCTCGAGATATTTCGTGGGGACCGATTCACTTACGGAATGAAATATATATATATATATATATATATATATATATATATATTTGGAATAATCCATTGAGGAGGGAAGGGATTTGAAACTAACATTGGCCTTATGGGAAGCAGATATCACGCTAAATGCGATGTGACTGGAGCCCCCTCTTATCTTCAACTCTTATCAGGTCCTCAGGCATGCAGAAGCGCAAGGACAGGCTACCAGAGTTCAAGTGGCACAGAGAGTTCAAGGACGATGCGTGGCATGAATAACCAACAACCCAGCAACAAGGCGGCATACAACATGGTTAGAGCAGTGCAAGACTACACTCTAATGAGCAATTCCTAGGCAGACGTGCCTCAGTCCACGCTGTTCTCCTAGTTTACACCTCTTCGGTGAAAGCATTACTTAACTCGTTCAGCTTTTTAGTTCCGACTGAAATGAATCTGTTTGAGTTTAGCGCTTGTGAATAGTTTTTGCCGTTTTGTAAACAGAACATGTTCTTCTAGAGAGGTATTACTGCATGACAAATTATTCTCGCTGGTTTGTCTTACTTTTGGAGCTATAATTTTAGAGCTTTGAAGAGTCAGTTTTATACAAACATTATATGAGGCAGCTCATTCTTTAAAATACCATAAATATAATCAATAGAAAATTCGGTTCAAAGCGACACATCCTCCTTGTGGAATTGGATTTACGAGTTGAATACCAGAAAAATGTTCTTTAGAAAGTATTCAAACAAGCTCCTAAGAACCTGTGGCGTGAAAAGTGACACAAAATCGACTAGAAAGCTCAAGTACTCAGTCAGTGGTACCAATTACCACCTGCTAAAAATAAAACCTGTTGTTGTAAGACTGGATGCAAATTTAGATCACTGTATAAAAATAAGATACGATAGGTTGGGCCCGAGGCTGGGACGGGTTTGCATAACCAGATATGTGGAGCAGCGCCGCGAGCAGGGTTTCACCGTCAGATACAGGGCTGCCAACAAACGGCGTGAATATCGCAACCGGATGTCACAGAACACGTGATCATCTGTTGCAGCTAAAGCCTTTCAGATTCAATAAAGGAGTCTGGATATATGTAAGCCTACTTGCTTCGGGAAGGTTTGTTGTTTATTCACCCAAATGTCGTAGAAGATAGACTTGCTAAAGGATCTTCCCGTTACTAAAATTCTTTTGGACTCAGCTCCATTGGTCATCTAAGATCCAGTTATAATCTGCAGGACTTAAATTGTACAGTATTATTATATCAGGTGATTAAGTAACATTGTGATCACAAATCAAGATGATTCAACAGCTTTATCTAATAATGCGACATATACATTTGTTGAATAATTGCAGAGAGGTGAATAAGCGTGGGGTAACACTCATCTGTCTCCCATGTTAAGAAAGGCGAAAGAGTTAAATAAAACAAAAACCTCTGTGAATCATCCCTCTGTGGGCATTGATCATAAAATACCTGGGTGAAGCCGGGTGTAACCTTCAGTATTTTATGTATATAACAAAAAATATATTTATTTCAATATTCAGGTAAGAAAAGAAAAAGAAGCTCGAAAAACCCCAAACTTGTTTTACAGTAACTGACTTAGAAGAAGACAGCATACTTGGTTACATTTAGAGTTTTAAAAATTCAAATTGCTCTGCTGAAATATTTAGCATGTGTATTTGTTTAAAAGCCTTACTGTATTATGAACACTTGTTAGCAGATAATGATTGCCGGCTTATTCGTGAAGATACATATCAAGAAAATTGGTTTCCAATTGAGGTATCTCCAAGAGAAGTTTCATTAAGAAGGTTACGGAAAGTAAATATATAAAACTAGCCAAATAACAAAATAAATCGACTGTGTTATGTGTGACCCAAAATATGAATTTCAAACCAAAAAAGTTGGGATCTCGTTGCAACGGAAATAATGTTCTAAACTTGTAAAATAGTGTACTCTTTAGTTATGAGCAAAGGCGTAATATTATACAAGATTCGTATTCGATGGGGTCTTTGCAGTTACAGAGAGATTACCTTGCAAGATACAAAATTAAAAAAAAACTATGAACAAAGATATTTCTAAAATAACTAAAAACAATTATTACTTTCTTTCACTGGATGGTGAATATATTCCTGTTTGGAAAAAGATTTTCATAAATACATTAGCAACATCAGACAAGACTATCAGAACGACACGAATAAGTGTCCCCATAGAAAAAGAGAAAAGAGGAGGAAGATATAACAAGTAGAAAAACACCAGTTGTATGTACAGTTGATATGGGCATTGTATTATCCTATATTATTCTTAAGGGGAAAAAATCAAATTCTATATATATTCCTTATTTATTAATATATTTTGATGAAACTTGGTACGTGCCTGCGTGTGGTTGTGGTATATTTATATTTTGATGAAACCCCCATTTTTGGTCATCTTCGGTATAGCAAACCTGCATAAATCTGTTCAACGTTACTCCTATAGAGAAAAAATCAAAGTTATATTTTACTAATTATTTAATATATTTTGATACGGGATGTAATAAAAGACGTATATTTTGATGAAACTGGGCATGCTGGTTTATGTGTTTGTGAGGTTTATATGTTTGCTTTGAAAATTCGCTGAGTATGCAGATTTTCTGTGGCGGTGTTATTTTAATTTTTTGCATTGTGCTTCAAAGTTTATTTAATTTTTCATAGCGTTTAAACAACGTAATATAATTTTACTGTATCATACAAGTTACGATTCAATTTATCGTAGCTCATAGATAATAATCTTATTTGATCTAGTAGTATAAACTATAATCATCGAAAATCAAAATGTTCCATACATTTTTCTACGCAACCTCGAGATATTAATAGAAGCTTAAATATCCCCGGCCTCTAAAATTGATAAAAACCTATACAAAAAGAAAATATGCAAATTAATTTTTAATAATATCTCACGTTCTGGTCTATTTAAGTGGTGATGTTGTTGTTATCGTGTTTGGCAGTAAATACTGCAGCTCACTTTAATGTTGACCGGCAAGGTTATCAGTTGAATTGCCCAACTTATTGAAAAACTGTATTGTGACCCGTGTCGAACAACTTAAACGGCCTTGAAAAAATCGTGTCAATGACTTTCTCTCGAACCAATTAAGATATTATAATTAACGAAATTCAGAGACCAAGTAAAGGTGTTGGACCTAATTTAGAGTTTAGTTAAAATCGAACCCAGCTTCATTAAAACATTTGCATAACATATTTTCATTATTAAGTTTTTATACTCTTACTTTCCCTCATGACTCATGTGTTAATAACAAAATGAAAAAACAAACAACTAATACATATCTATTACAGTAGCTACATATTATGTTTAAAAACTAATATATTCAGTATAATAAATTATACTATACCTAACAATTTGTTTAGTTTATCTTGTATATGTTAGGACAATCAAACTATTTAACGAATCAAATAGTGTTCAATATTGGTTACAGTGGCAGTTTTAATAGTCTACAAGACTGACAGCTGCCAAACCTGTTGACTGGCCCACTTGCTAAAGTAACAGTGGAAAAAACCTAGCGAACGCGGCATAATTAATCTATATTTGTAAACACGAAACCAAACTCTGACTCAACTCTAATCCCACCACTTCCCGAGAAGATGTACAAATTTAAATTTTACATTTCACTAAATTTATAATAGGAGCGGAGAAAAGTTAAAGCATGCCGTCTATCTCCTTAGCCTCTTAGATAATCGCAACAGAGTTCTTATCGATTCCGGTGTTTCTCATATTAGCATAAAGTTGGATCACTTGATCATGTTATAAAACTTGTGTCGATATATTACATACACTAGCTGCCATCGTACCCGGTTTCACTCGAGAATAAAATACCCCCGTAGCAGCAAACCTGTGTACTCAGCAAATTTCCAATGCATATATATGTCCTAATACCACATAAAGTTAACCTTACTAATTAAATAAGCGATATATATATTTTTTTTTAACATACATACTTTATTTACAATCTGTTTAGTTACAAAACAATAAGCAAATGTGATAAATTTACAAAGGCATGAGTTAGTATTTGTCCAGCAACAAATCTAACAAAATAAATATATATTTAAACTATGTCTTGAACCGTAATGTCAAATCCAGGACACTATGGCGTTTTAGTCTGTAGATGTGGTCACTGTTGTCCAGAAGGTTCACTGCAAGGTGATTAGGATGACTGAAGCGATATATAACATTTTAATTATTCTCCATAAGAATAACATGGGAGCTAAGTACGCAGATTTGCTGCAAAAAGGGACACAAAATATGGGTTTTTATGCAAAATGAATGTAACTCAACTACGTAAAACCTAATACCAAGTTGTATTAATTTATGTTCATAATTAATGGATACATAATATTTAATTTATTCTCCATAAGGGGTACTGAGTACGCAGGTTTGCTGCTACAGGAACTATCTTGTAAAAATGTTTGTGCAAATAACAATATAATACAACCAGATGAATCCATGTACCAAGTTTGGTCGGTATACATTCATAAATAAGCGAGATATATTCTTCATATCTGGGTTCTTATTCTCCATAAGAATAACATTGGACAACGTACTGTGTTTAGCACTTCCAATATCTCTGGAACCAATTGACGCAGAGCAATGATCAAAACACCAAATTGTGTGTTTTTTTACGCTGAATACAATGATGAAAATTAATCTTTGACTTTTTCTAAGGTTATATGTAAAAACTCAAAACACCCATTTTTGGGGTACGAACCCCCCCCCCCAAAAAAAAAAAATACCCTTCGGATGGGTCGATCTGTCTGGGTTTCGAACTTAAAGTCATAAA
Organism: Allygus modestus; assembly: GCA_963675035.1. Lineage (NCBI taxonomy): Eukaryota > Metazoa > Arthropoda > Insecta > Hemiptera > Cicadellidae > Allygus > Allygus modestus. The sequence goes on from OY776117.1 coordinate 33,989,382, forward strand.
TGTTGCTTTAAACGCTTGTATCAAATTTCATCAAAATCGGACCATTTTTACGAGAGTTATCCTGCTCACGGACACACTCACATATATGTAGATATATACAGTTTTGAACGAATGGTGTTTTGGAATCTGGGGACTTCAAAACAAAAATTTATCATGGTCCCAGGCCCAGGTCTTACCATGCCGACTACGGTAATAGCTTCTTCCCTATAGGGGAAATTCGCTAACATGTGGTGTGTGCTGCATTCTGTGGTTAACCCGAGGAACTACTACGAATCATGATCAGGTGTTTGAATTTTCATCAGCTGAAACCAAAGTGAATGTCCATAATAATACCCCCTTCACAGCAAACCAGCGTACTCAGCGAATTTCCAATGCATAATATATGTCTTAATACCACATAAAGCCGCATACAAAGTTGCATTAAAATATATTCACAAATAAGCGATATATACAGTTTTAATTATTCTCCATAAGAATAAAATTGGGGATGAGTATGTAGGTTTGCTGAAACAAGGAACACAAACAATTGGTGCTTATGCAAATATAAATAGAATTAAACTAGGTGAAGCCACATACCAAGTTTCATTCATTCATTTAAATAAGCGTTATATAACATTTTAATTATTCTCCATAAAAATAACATGGGGGCTGAATAAGCAGGTATGCTGCAACAAGGAACACAAAACATGGGTTTTCATGTAAATATCATTATAACTCAACTAGTTGAAGCCACATACCAATTTTTATCACTATACATTTATAAATCAGCGTTATATACCGTTTTGATTATTCTTCATAGGAATAACATGGAGGATGATAAGCAGGTTTGCTGCAACAAGGGACACAAAATAATGGGTATTTATGCAAATATCAATAGAGTTTATCTAAGTGAAGTCACATACCAAGTTTCATCCATATACATTCATAAATAAGTGATATATAACATTTTAATTACTTTCCGTAAGAATAACATGGGGACCAATTACCTAGGTTTGCTGCTACGGGAATCTTAGGCGAACAATTGTTTTTGTGCGAGCAACAATAAATCACAACCAGATGAAGCCATATACCAAGTTTCGTCAGTTTATGTTCATAAATAAGCGATATATAAAATTTGTCTTTTTCTCCATAAGAATAACAATAGACAACGTACTGTGTTTAGCACTTTAAATATCTCACTAACCAATTTACGTAGAGCAATGATAAAAATACAACATTTGTTTATCAAGCTGAATGCAATGGTAAAAATTAAAATTAGATTAAAATAAATATTACGTGTGAAAACCCCAAATAACCCATTTTTGGGGTACAAACCCCCCCCAAAACCCTCCTTCGGATGGTGTGATTCGTCTGGTTTTCGAACTCGTTCAAATAAATGCTACTTAACACATTTTTGCCAAATTTCATTAAGATCAAACCTTTTTTACGAGAGTTATCGTGCTTACGGACACATAAATATATAAATACCGTATGTATATATATATATATATATATATATATATATATATATATATATATACAACATTTGAGCGAAGGGTTTTTTTCGCGTCTGGGGACCTCAAGATGAAAAGTTATCATGGTCTCGGGCTTAAGTCTTACCATGCCTCCTACGGTAATAGCTTCTTCCCTATTGGGGAAATTCGTTAAAAACACGGAATTGGAATTTTGTCTCCCTGTGGAGCGGAACACTATGGGAATTCCTTAAATCCTTTCCTAGGGTCGCTTTCCCCAAATGTGGTTTAAGTTAAACTGGTTTAAATGTAAACGGGGGTTTAAACTCCACCCCACTTTCCCAACTGCTCAGTTGCTTATTGCCATTGTGATTTGCCAATTCGTCTGCATTTTAACCAACGAGATTAATCGCGGAGCTCGTCGGGGGTAAAAAGTGAAGCCTTCAAGGTGTTAGCTATTTTTCCCTCGGCATGAACAAAACATGGTCATAGAACGGGATGCCATGGATACGAGAGGTAGAATTGGTTACACGGCGGGGTTTGTATTGTATACAGATTTGTTTATTATTTGTTTACTAGATTCTTTTTATTTATTCCAAAAGGCCTTTGGAAAATATCACAAGCTAATCCATAATTTGTTCTTTTTCTTGATTATTGTTGTTACATGGGGTTTAAAAATTAACTAGAATTATTATTAACACGTCAAACTTTGTTAAACTCAATCATCAGCTTCATTAATTAAATTCATAAATATTTTAACAAGCCTTCACAGTAATTATAAGCAAACTCATACAAATCAAACACATATTTCAATTTTAGGTTAGAATGTAAGAAGTAAACAAAACAATATTAGGTGACAGTCTATCCTCTATGTTTAGAAAAATATTATTCTTTGCTCTTGGTTTAAACCATTGACTATAAATACTGAAGTAGACTTCTCATTGCCATTGTAAAATGTGTCCCTAGTTTTGTGTATGCCAGGATTGAAAGAGGTCGTAGTTTACACCAATCACCAACAGAGTACACTGCTGTCAACTATTACTTATCCTCTCAAGGAAGGGATAATACAACGTTGGTGTGTCAGGAAGCAAACACAAGTTGATTATAACTTGCTTTCTGGGGTGGAATTATTTTAAAAGTTAACGTAAATAATTAAAATAAATAGTTGACAGCAGCACAATCTGTCGGTAACCTAATCAAACTACTTGAATTTTAAATTCTAGCATACACTAAAAGTGGGACATGTGGACCATATATGGATGGGATGTCTCCTTCAGTATTTATAGTCAATGGTTTAAACTATTTATTACTCGCTAAACAACCTCTCCAGTGGTTTAACTTATGCCTAGTTTAAACGGAGGAAGTTGTTTGGGGAAAGTGATATTTTGGTTAAACTAGAGTTTAAACCAGCATAATAGTTAAACCATATTTGGGGAAAGTGGCCCTTAGTGGTCTACGTTATGGAAAGAGTATACGAGCTATTTGTCGTGGTTGTAGGTGTAGAGATTTGACTGGAGGATGATCGGGTTTTCGTATTTATAGATGTAGATTACTGTTTCCCATTTTAATTTGTCCAAAAACGATACTTTTGACCAAAGAATCCACAACAATTGCCCAACTGTCAAATACAATAGACTATGGGGGATGATAATTAGTTAAAGGGACGCTACATTCTTTTGTCTTCTAAGCGGACGCTTTCGCTCTATGAAAATATGCCAGATGATAAAAAACTAACTGCTCCCTTTGGGAAATATAAATGTGAACTGAAAATCATCTCAAATACAATTTTACGAGTCAGGGTGAATTTTTATAATCCAACCAAGGAAATTCCATATAAAATCAGCAAATTTGTAATGTATTTATTCACAAATTCTTACGAGGCAAAATAGCGATGGGGATTGCAAGTTAATTTTTACAATAAGCTTAGAATAAGCAATAAGATTTCTACAAATGAAGTAACTTCTTTATTTTCATCCGATTTCCTTGGATTATAAAAATTCACCCTGACTCGTAAAATTATACTTGATTTTCAGTTCACATTTCTATCTCCCAAAGGGAGCAGTTAGTTTTTTGACTGTAAAATGTATATAGGAGAATGATTTTTGTTTAAATAACTGCTAAAATAGCTGATAATAGCTAGTATGTAGGTATATAGCTAGTATACTATAATTATGTTAATTCAATATCAGACCAGTATTTACTTGGCTTTTAAAATTATGAATTAATTAATTATCCAATAGTTTTATGTAGATCAATGACCTAGCCTAACTGCCCCAGCGCAGTACCCACATTATTTCAAATGATTATTGTGTAATTATCTTGGTCTATGTTCAGTCCATTTACCATTAGAGACTATTTGGAATGTGTTGGCACCTAACTCGAGAAGGGAGGAGGAGGGATTTCCACTATTAAAACCACTGTAGCGCAATGACTATGTAGCGCATCCAATAAAGGGACTTGGGTGGACATTACTGGAAACAAATTGTTTGCTAGAATATTTAATATACATTCATTCTATATTAAGTAGATATGAGGAAATTTAATTATTAAATTAGGGTTAAAAGGGGGAAAGTATGTGTAAATGTTCTAGTACAGTTTATTTCAGCTGTCAGCTAAGTTTTGTGTTAGGAATCGTCCAAATGATAGTTTACTAAGGGTTTGCCTTGGTGATGAGCCAGTCTTCTCAACAAATTCCATAAGATTTCTTGATCTGATTATTGATTTTAACCTATCATTTGACTTGCACATAGATCACGTGTGCAAGAAGCTGATTCAAGGTACTTTTGTGCTTCGGAAATTGTCTTGTTTTGCCTCTGTTGAGATTCTTATTGCTGCTTACTATGGGATCATATACCCGTATATGTCTTATGGAGTCCCCATTTGGGCTTGTGAAAGCAGTAAAACAAAGCTGGTATTTAGATTGGAGTAAAGGGCCCTGAGTATCTTTCAGGTACCAGGACAGAACGCATGTGCAGACTGTTTCGTGTCTAATAACATTCTTACATTTTCTTCCATTTATATCCTTGAAACGTTGTCTTTTCTTCACAAAAACTTCTTCCTCTTTCAAAATTTGTTTCCTATTTATAGTTATAGTATATACCAGAAGTAAACCTAGGCGCATAATGAGTATACCATCACACTCCACCTCTTTTTTCCAAAAACATTTAAGTACTCCGCGGTGAAACTGTACAATAGTCTGCCCCTGAACGTAAATGTAGATCAAGACTATAGTAGGTTTAAAAGAGAAATAAAAAGCTTACTAATTAATAAGGCTTTTTATAGTGTGAAATATTTTCTGGCTGATAGAAAAGCGCATTAACTTGTTGTACAAGATAGAATAATTAATTAGTTTTATGTACCTATTGCCCATTGTAACAACAGATTTTATTTTATGATTTGTAACCATGACTTAGCGTATACATTTTAATATTTGTCAACATGCTAAATAAAGAACTTGAACTTAAACTTGAACTTACAATGGCCCAACCTTTTCAACATTTTGATTAGCATATTAAGTGTTGCTATTAATTATGGGATGTAATAAAATAGTCTAACAACACTTACATACACAACACTTAAAACATATATTTACACTTATACTGTATTCCCATATCAGAAGGCAAACGTATATAAAATGTAAAAGATGACAGACGGTAAACATATATAACAAAAATGGTTTTGTGTATTTTATATTTGTTTACTGTCTGATATGTGAATGTATATATATTAATGCATATATAATTAATATCATAAGTGTAAATATATTTTTAAGCGTTGTAATACGTCTATTATTACATCGCGTATACAACCTTTTCCCCCGCTAAATTTATTTAGTACTCAAGTTAATTTATAAACCGGTGATAAAAAATCTAAGCCCAAATATCGTACATGGTTGTGTATATTTATTAGTAAATAATTTATTTAGTAGCATGATACGTGTTATTACAACTAAACAGGATAAATAAAATACGTCTTACAACACTACAAAGTATATTTACACTTATACTGTACTTACATACAAGACGGTAAAATAAACACAAAATATGGTACAAGGTGATCGATTTCAACCAGTTACACCTTTTGTGTATATTTTTTCGTCTTCTATGCAAGTACAGTATAAGTGTAAATATACTTTGTAGTGTTGTAAGACGTATTTTATTCATCCTATTTAGTTATTAGTGTAAAAAATAAAAAATGGATTTCGATCTTTTCCTACTTGCCTTCTTATGTATAGTATTTATTTAAATACTACTAGGTGTACGCTCATTCTTCCCGTAAGAGGATGAACGAAGACTGAATTTTTAAAGATATGTAGGCAGGCACTGGATTGGTAACACTCTTCTGTTATCCGTTTTAACTCCACAACAGAAAGAAAAGATAATTAATAAGCCAAACATTTTACTAATGGAATGGTGACACCATTCCCATATCCGTTTTAACTCCACAACGGCAAGAACAGATAATTTAGGACTAATGTAAATAAAAAATACTACTGACTACTGGAGTGGTAACACCCTTCTCATATCCGTTTTAACACGACAGTACCTGGGGGCCCAGCTTTGCTCGGGGGAGGGCCAGTCAGTCAGTTTAGATGACTTGGAGTAATATTTCATCACATTCCCCTACTGATAATCAGATTTGTATAACTCATTTGCCTCTTTTCTACATTTTTAAGGTTCCTCCAGTTGTTATTTATAGCTCAATGTCCCTTTCATTTATTTTACTACTCTATATATATAATCTTCACTCAAATCTTTTAATCTCTGTTCTCAGGAAACCACATGTTAATAATCATAAAAAACATTAGTATTACTTTGACAATTCCCTGGTTGATTATGAACAGCTGATAAAATTCTTTTGTGTTGATTTAAAACTCCATAAGCCCAATGTTAATTTTTTTAACCTATCATTTTAGTTTTTTACATTATTTGATATTTCCTGGGAATGAGGCCTGTCTAGAACTTATTTTTATCCCAGAAATTAGTTATTTTGAACATTTGAAGGAAATCGTTGGAGCCGTTTTTGAGATCAGTGTCACAAGCAAGCAAACATACAAGCAAACCTTACTCATATTAGAGTATATGATACCTGGGGGCCGAACTTTGCTTAGGGGAAGGCCAGTCAGTTTGTTTAGATGACTTGGAGCATATTTCACCACTTCCCCCTACTGATAATCAGATTTGTATAACTCATTTGCCTCTTTTCTACATTTTTAAGGTCACTCCAGTTGTTATTTATAGCTCAATATCCCTTTGATTTATTTTACTACTCTATATATATAATCTTCACTCAAATCTTTTAATCTCTGCTCTCAGGAAACCACATGTTAATAATCATAAACAACATGAGTTCCATGTGGTTCCATAATACCCCCGTAGCAGCAAACCTGCATACTCAGCGAATTTCCAGTGCATATTAATTTATCTTAATACCACATAAAGCCACATACCAAGTTTCATCAATATACATTCATAAATAAACGATTTATGACATTTTAATTATTCTCCATAAGAATAACATGGCGGCTGAGTATGCAGGTTTGCTGAAATAAGGAACACTAAAAATGGGCTTTTATACAAATATCATTATAACTCAACTAGGTAAAGCCACATACCAAGTTCTATTAATTTATGTTCATAATTAAAGGAGATAACACGTTAATTATTCTCCATAAGAATAACATGGGGCTGAGTATGCAGGTTTGCTGCTACGGGAACTATCGGGCAAAAAATGGATTTTTGTGCAAATATCAATAGACCACAACCAAATAAAGCCATATACCAAATTTTGCCAGTTTACGTTCATAAATAAGCGAGATATACAATTTTTCTTTTTCTCCATAAGAATAACATTAGACAACGTACTGTGTTTAGCACTTTCAATATCTCGGTAACCAATTGACGTAGAGCAATGATCAAAATACCAAATTGTTTGTTTTTTTAAGCTGAATTTAATGGTATAAATTAAAATTTGATTTAAATTAAAATTACATGTGAAAACCCCAAAAAACACACTTTTGGGGTACAAAACCCCCCAAAAACCCCCCTTCGGATGGTGCTATTCATCTGGTTTTCGAACTCGTTCAAATAAATGGTACTTTACACATTTGTACCAAATTTCATTAAGATCGGACCTTTTTTACGAGAGTTATCGTGCTTACGGACACATATATATATATAAATATAATATATATATATATATATATATATATATATATATATATATATATATATATATATATAGACATATATAAAAATTTGAACGAATGGTGTTTTTGGCATCTGGGGACCTCAAAATGAAAAGTTATCATGGTCTCGGGCTTAAGTCTTACCTTGAGACCTACGGTAATAGCTTCTTCCCTATAGGGGAAATTCGCTAAAATCAGATAATAAATCCTTTGAATGAAGATTACATGTAGAGTGGTCATATCCAGAATGACCCTTACCAGCCCGGCCAACTTTCCTGTTTGATTTATATAATATAACCTACGCTTATATCAGGCTCTACAGATGGCGTTGTGCAATTACTTAAATTTCGAATTGCTAAAATCCGTATTTCTGCCTAGTGTATATTAACGTTGTCATGGCAAGATATTATTAAGTGATTTTCATTATCTAAATACATAAAACAAAGTCGGGATTGTATGTTAGTTATTTAGTTTCATCAAACAGCTGTTATAAGGATGATATCTAAACATACTTGAAAAGCATATAAACATATGTTTATTATAGAAATAATAAATCTATTTGAATAGCAACTCATTTTCAATACCGAAGCAAGCTCTATATAAACATAGGAAAGTGAGTGTAGCTAACGAGCTCATCATGAAAAAGAACGAGAATTTTTGACATAAAACAAATTCAGTGACATTAGGACAGAATAATGTCTGTCTGACCAGCTAGTAGTACTCAACCCGAACGCTGACCCGTACTCCCGAACGCTTACCCAAGGATCATCTTTTCTCTATAAATTTAACAAGGCAACTTTTAAAGCCAGCGAGGCGGAGCTCTAAGGTCGGGGTTAAAAGAAAATAACAATTTTTTGTATAATTGAAAATTTTCTAAAATTACTAAAAAAGGCGTAAATAATAACATAGAAAATTTTCCTGTGCGGTGGAGGTCTATGGTTGAGTAGGGCGGCGTATCAAACGTGGGGTCATCTTTCAGGAGATGCTGCATTAACAAAATAAATCCAACGAATCATACGTTAAAATTAAAAGTTGGGAGTGATAGTAAAGGCAGAGCCCTGAGGGAAGAACAAAGAGGTATTCATAATATTTTGGTACCCAACAACGTAGTATATAGGTCTGGAGCAGTTTTGAGGAGCCGCTTTCGAAATCTTTGGATTTTTTATTTGGTGGTTTATATTAGGTTTCTAATAAAATATACCACCTGATTTTTTAGAAACATTTGGGTTCAGAAATTACAGGGCTTGAGAGATCCCAAACTTTAGTTTTTTTACCTTTCTTAGTACCATATACTTTAAATATTTTTAGCAGGTTTCAACAGTTTTATCTCATTGCCATAAAAAGCTCTAAAAGATGAAAAATTAGTACTCCAATCCACACACGGTTAAATTAGTATTTCGTTAGTAGGCTATTCGGCTAATGGTTGTGGAGAATATTTCAATTTCCATTCAGCAGTAAACTAAGTATATTGTCCGATGTTATTCTTATAAGAAATAAAAAACATATATCTCTTGTATACTGATTAATTTTATTAAAACTTGGTGTGTTAGCATTGGCCAATCGAGAATATTCTTCCTAGGACAACCTTAAAACTGGTCTATACCAGTTTGGATGCTGACATTGGGTACAGCAAATGAAATTGTCATTACATATGAAGTTTTTTGGATGTCCATTATGACAAACTTCCCTTTCACCTTTGGTCCCTCCACTTGCAGTGGCTCTGGGCAGAAACTCAGGGGTTGGTCCCCAACCTGAGAATGTATGGTCCCTGGCTGTTGTACCCCATCCGTACAATATACCCCATCCGTTGAGTTGGCCAGTTGGAAGGCAGAGCGGGTCCACATTGAGCCTGATCACAGCTGTCACAAGGCACGGGAGTTGGTACGCTGAAAGGCCAATTTGGCTGCCTGTCCCATCCCACCCTTTCCTTTCCTGCTATATCCTAACCTTCTGGTAACCTGCGCAAAATTCCCGCTTGTGGAAAACGTGCCTATAGCAGCTATGCTGGGGTTTCCTAATCTAGCAACAATGAATAGAGAATATGCGGAATACGTTTCCATCTAACCCTGGAGGGTGAGGTGGAGCAATTAACCTCTTAAAACCACTGTGTGTACCTAGCAAATTAGATTAAACTGATTGCGTTTATTTGGTCACAGGTCCTAGATCCTGTTCACGATTTTTTATGACTCGGCCAATGACTAATATATTTTTGGCACCGGATGGTTTTCGACGAGTTTTAAATATATAACCTGAGGGAAAAGTTGCCAATTATTATTAGACCTATTAATTTCCAGCTCCAAAATCAGGGGGTTAAACATACAGAAATATACTTGTTTTAAACCCATTTAATGTAAAAAAAGGTATTCAATGATTTATTTATATAACAGTATCTTATCAAATTCATACCTTAAATTTAAAAATGTTTACATCATTAATATATGTTAGTTTGAATAAATACACAAGCTACTGAAATCGCAGCACGAGAGATTTAAAAGCAAAATCCAACATCTACATTAATGACAATTTTTCAGGAGGGCAATCTGTCTACATCGTAATTAGTTGAACAATGTAGACGGTTGGGATTACGGAGTTTTGGACATCTTGATTGTTTATGAAAATCAATATTAACCACAGAAAATGCAAACAAATATAAACTGTAACCAGACTATTTTACTGACCGGTAGATTACAAAACTTTAATCCCATGTCATTAGGTGACAGTGAGGCTTATTTGGTACATTACATGTAATAAAGATAGTTTGCACGTATGATAGTTTAGTTAGTCTGCCATCAAGTAATTTGTTCACAATGTAAAGAAACTACTATAGGTCTACAACACGCTTGATTATCAATCACAGTCAGTCGTGTTACAGAGTTATACTGTCCAGTAATTCAACAATTCCAAAACCTATTGTATTAATTTATCATCACTAGTCCAAACACTTAGCTTTTACATCGAAGTTTTCCAGTAAAAAATAAACTGATAATAAATCTAAATAGTTACAAGCATTGTTTTAAACACGACAAAACACTATTAATTTACATAACACTCACATTTTAAACTATTTCGAAATAAAAAAATTGATGGAACAAAACATAACCAAATCCATAGTTGTAGTATGTTTACATTTGAGTGATTTATAAACAAATATGCAGTGTTTCCACTCTACGGTAAAAATATGCCACGCACTGATACAAAATATCCCACTTTATCCCAGACTCTCCCTTATAGTATCCCTCGTCATATCCCACACTTTCCCACTGATTTGTTAAACATTGCAACACAATTAATGTTAAATATTATATGATTATTGAATAATGTATTAGTACAATATTTATACCGTGAGATAGAGTTTATTTATATCTACTAATTACCAATAGGTATTTTACATTTTAGTACCTCAAAGGATTTTGAGCAATGCGACAAAGGTTAAATGATACGGTGAATTAACTAAATTAAATAATTTATTTACGTGAGAGGTACTAATATTTTTAATGGTAGTACTAAAGAGTACGAAGTAGGTACTAAATAATGGCAAATAGTTTGCTTGTTAATTCCAACATGGCTCGGCCAGCGAAATTGACATGATTCAGTGTTCGTTCTGTGACGTTTATAAAATCATAATAGGTGCGGACTGCGAGGTTAAAAAACGGGAAACCCCGCAACTGCCAGTACGGCGAGAAAATTCACTAGAAGTGCTACTGCTAAGGTGCTCTGGTCGTAAGTTGTAAGCAAACTAGCAGACGTAATGCCGATTTCAAAAAAATCCCACTTTATCCCACAATCCCATTTTATCCCACAAGCAGTCAAAATATCCCATATATGGGATAAAAATCCCTCAAGTGAAACACAGATAAATCCCAGCTGACATTTTAAAGACAACCATAGTCAATAGCTTACTACGAAAACCAATTCAACTACTGAATATCAAACATTATAATTAGTTTTAATAATTATTAATAATCCAAAATAAAATACAAATGCTGTGTTAAAACATCCCTTTGGTATCCCAAATGACTCCTTCAAAATTTCATTAAGAAATGTTTTACAGTTATTTAGTATTTCGATAACACACCCACCCACACACACACACACCCACACACGGCCACTGAAACTTCTTCATCAATACAGTGATTCACTTCGTTCATCAATTATAATTGTATTCAAAATAATATAAAAATTAACACTTGGAATGGCTTATAACAATTAATATACCATTAGCAATGTTTGCAAAAACATTGTCATCTTGGCAGGGTAATATAACTGCAAAGCAATAATTTATTTGTCAGTCCATTTCATAAATTATGATGCATTTGATGTATGTATTATCATGCCTACATTACGATATTACAATTACCCTAGCAATGAGACAAATAAAAACTTGAAATATTCATTTGAACTTGTGAAATGGATTTGTTTAACCGCCTAAAAAGTGTTAACATTTCAATAAATTCTATTACAACACATAAGATTTTCATGGAAAACGAAGACCCGTCCAAAACACAACTGATAAAACTTTTGATGACCATTATCTTCATCGGTAATTCCATTCGCCTACTGATTAAATGTAGTTTTTCAGATATTTGTAGTATCTACGCCAAGAAATTGCACCTAGTTTTATTACTTGGGATGGAAATCTTTGCAGTTGATACCACTTTACGACAAGAAAGAAAAATACGGATGATCAGAGAGATGGAGCAGATCCAAAGTGGAGTAAATTGTAGAGGAATGTTTGAGAAGAATAAAAATGGAGGGATTTTGAAGTTAGTCATGGACGGAACATATTTGTTTGCGAGTTTGTTAAACATGTATTACTTACATAAGTGCGAATGGTAATGAATTTGCCAATGGCATTATAACAAATATATATTTCATGTTAGCTGACTCTCTCGAAGTGCTTTTTTGTTGATTATTTTCTTATTAGATCAGCACCAGATTGTTAATGCGTATGGAACAAAATTTCGTTTAATGACGAATGAAATAATATCTGTAACGAGTAATTTGCAAATATACAGCAGTCATCTACCTACTGTACGTGATCCGTCTACTGTCATTTTACCACTGTACAACATAGAGCAAAGCAGTAATGGAAATCTCATCCAGTGCAGAAAAGGGTTGAACAATCTTTCAGAATCAAAAAGATTTTCTTTGAACTTAAATGAGATATATTACTTGCAGTTGGCATTTTTGATGATATTCTGTTTCGCTCGTCTTCCTGATGGCATCTTTCTATAAGGAGCTTTGTTAAATAATGCTTTCATTCAAGCATGTTCATCCACTTTGTCGATAGTGCTGATTGTTTTTCAGATATTAGGGCTATTGGGGAAACTATCTGAATAATTACTCTAAGATTAGAGTTGTCGAGAGGGCTTACCTCACCAAAGACCACGAGTTAAGAAGGCACTTGAGGAAGTTTTTGCAAGTGGTAAAGACTACTTGCAAGAAAACTGCTTGCAAGACTACTTGCACTATCTGGACACTCCTTGTGTATTTTTCAACCTGGAGCCAGGACTCATTTTGATGGTGCAAGATGTTTTTATCTTAGTAATAAGTAAATTGTATTCGCTTTAACATTTACTAAAACAACTAGTTTCACAAGTTATAACATGTTACAATTTTCGATTTTGCAATATTGTTGGTATAGGGTGAAATTGCACTTTGCGGTAAAAAATGATTATGTTTCACTTATTAAATATAGTGGGTACTTTTGTCAACTTTTTGGGTCAAGTGAAAAATCTATCTGATTAAAATATACTAAACAAACTTTTGTTGAAATATCTTGAATGCTGCCTTTATGTTCTTCACGGAAAACATAAACTGATCAAATGCATTCCATTGGATAATATTACCTTCGGCTGAAGTATCATTACTCTACACGGTTTACAGACTCAACCCTAACTCCCAGACCGAGCTCGCGGAACCTTACAAGGATTCTTCAACAGTTCCCCCCGTCGCCGAGGTCCGTTCCCCCACGCGGAGCGGAGGATCCGAATGCGTTGTAGCATCTAAATAACCATGACTCGGGCACAAAAGAAATTCCACAATTCATTTGTTTTGCCTTTTTTATAATTGAGACAAAGGGTCGCGGCGGCGAGCGCACCTGTTGATAGATCTTATTTTGTTCCCGTGGTCCATTCAGTCGCGTGGAAGAATGCAGTCGCTGCTCCTCGCCCGCGCCCGCCTCATTATACGGTGCGATTAATTATGATAAATCACACCATTGCCCGTGCTCGCAGGACATTCGTTTTCGGAATTCCCTTCAATATGTTGAATTAGAAAGATGCTAATGTGGTAAGTAATGTGTCCGGTTTCGCTGCGTTTCCGTTCATCTAGGGTGTTTTATTCTGATTTTGGAAGTTAAGGAGGTTATTGTTTCTTAGAAATATAATATGTTTATTTCTGACGATTATAGTAAACAGGATACAATAAAATACATCTCACAAAACTACAAGATATTTTTACAATACTTATAGGCCTAGATGTCGTAAACTTACAGAAAGGATGATACAAGGCGATCGATTTAACCAATTACACCGGTCATCATCAGACCCATTTAGATAATGACAGAATCTGGCGTACCCGAATTTCCGGAACACCGCCAGATTCAAAGTTCACATGTCCATTAATCAATGTATCCATATCCTTACATTAGGGATTTTCATTAGGGATTATAGTAAATTGTTTTACTATATATTATATTACAAATAGCTATAATCTTCATCGGTTAAATGTATATTGTGACTACGCGCAACGTAATACTTGTATTAAATTATCAGTGCGTGATAGTTGTGATCCAGAAAACATAAAGCAAGTCAAGATAACTAATTGTCTTCAAGATATTATAATCAATTTTAGCCAAATTTGAAAAGGGGCCTTTAATAGACCTGCCTGGAGGCAGACTAAGTCTTATTAAAGTAAAAATGTCCGACGCAGTTTTTGCGTGTGGATAAATCAGTTACAACAGATATTCAGGGAGGAGAGTCGAAATGAGCATGAAAATTTCAATTCTGGCAGGAGCCTGTTTATTGGGAACCGAAAGAAGGTGGTTTTTGATAATTATTTCTGTGAAGATTTACATAACAGTTTAGGTGTTGTATCACTCGATATATGCTTGCGATTTATATATGTCAGAATTTAAAAAATCCCCCAAGTGCCCAATTAAGGCAACACTTAACTTACCTGTAGTACAGTTTGAAATAAAAGGGTAACCCTTATTCACAAAGTAATAATAGTTTTATCACAATTTCACTATTATCCTCTTTCAAAGATTAGCTTTAGAAGATTTATTACATTCTGTGCCAGGCCCTAAGTATTAGTTTGCCTAGCAGGTCTACTAGATAATAAACTAATATTCGGTGGGAGGTTATTTGGTTTTAGGATAGGATGTTAGTATTATAAACATCAAAGTTGCTGATAACAGTTTACAACAAATTTGCTTGATATAAAAATCATATTTCGAATTCTTATCTGTAACTGGTCTAAGAGTCCGAGTTTCTTGCAGTTAGTTATAGTGGACTAATGAAACATTATGTTCATGGAATACTAACTTATTTTATTTTGTATTTAAACTAAAGGTAATTAATATTGTATTTTCAATATTCATCGGCAGTTTTATTTTCCTGAATAATCCGTAACGAAGTATTTGCAATTTATAAAGGTTTCTAAATACACTTTCTCTAATAATACTGAATTAGCTAAATTAGTGCATATAGGACCTGCAAATTAACTTAATTAATAGTCAAAAATGTATACAAGTCGTTCACATGCTATTTAAAACATATCACTGGTTGTAATACATAACCAGGAAAGCCTTGTTTATGACATTTTCGTATGAGTAACAAGTTAGTAAGCATGTGCTGTAGTATGATCCTGTATGATCAACAAATTAAATCAGAACGATTACCATAAATTATACGAAAACTACAAAAACAGACAATCCCTTGTATTAAAAAAATATCCATTTTTAAGGATAAATGCTAAACGTGTTCAAGATTGTTCAAGTCAACAAAATAGTCAATTGTCATAGTTTTGTCCATCCAGATTGTTTTGTAAAATAATTAATATTGGTTTTCAAAATGTTGTGTTTTTTTTAATGCCATCAAATTACCATTCCTAAGATTTTTGATCAGTTAATGTCTATGGCTTTTGTTTAAAATCATTATAATATTAACAATTTTGCTTATTTTTATGAGTACAATTACATCATCAATCTTTTAACACCTTTTCGGTATCGTTTTAGTTTTAGAATATCTTTACTTAATTTATGGAAACTCTTTTTTAATCGAACAATAGGATATCTATATTCAAAATAACAACACATTTGAGTGTGAAAAGTATTAAACTTGTTTTTGAAAGTTACTCCTGAAAACGCACAGGTCTATTGTAATAGAAATCCGTAAATACGGCAATATTTTCATTACAGAATAGCATACCAAGCATTCCCCGTCTAGCGTTATCTCTATTATTAAAAGAATGTATTGGTTTTTGTTCGGCGATTTGTTACCCCTAAAACTATTATTTTATATACATATTTGGTATTAATCGAAAGCTCTTACCCTCTAGATGTGCCTTTTGGGGGGTTGAAAAACATCAAACTTCAAGGCTCCGCCTCATTGGTTCTTAACATTTCAATGGTAATCTTATGGAGTTATATTTTATTTATTCAAACAGCTGATTATAATGCAAAACAGGCCAAAACATCTGACCCTGTGCCTGCGAGATTTCCGTGTGGCGAACGGGACACCTGCTAGTGTACATAAAACCTTTATTTTTATAATCATTATTAATAAGGCTGTTGTAGGGTATGATGGTCGCAGACAGTGCAGCAACCTCGCACTGCAGAATAGATTATTGTTATCATTCCGAGTAGATGGAGAATATGCTTTTTTACACTGTCAAACACTTTGGAAATTCATAAAAACATTACTAAACCCGATTGATTATAGATTTTAGAATTTCCTGCTATTATTTTTTGCTCTGAAGGAAATTTGTGTCTCTCAAAGCTTTTAAATATTTTGTAGAGTTTTAATAATTCCGAACATGTAATGGAATTTAGAGCCTTACAACTATCTAGTATGGTCAGATATTTCATCTCTTAGACACGAAGGGTTATAAATAATTTTACTGCCAACACCATATAAGTCATTTATGAGTTATGAGTCATTAAAATAAGAGTATACTATAAGTTGTATCCTCATAATTGTATATATTGTCCAAGGTTTGTATTTATTTGTGTAGTGTGTACGTGTGTTATAGTGCATTTTGTAATAACTATTAGGACCAGCTGCCCGAGCAAATGTCCTAACCATTATTCTAAATTTACAAAACACATTTCTATAGAACTAATGTTAAATTCTTTCTTGCTTCTGTGCTATGTTTTGTTAATGTGTCAACAACTTTTCAATACTTTTATATTTATTGTTTCCTATTCCATGTTAATTGCATTAGAGCTCAGAATGTCTGTGGGTGCAGTTCTGAGGACCGAAGCAAATTATAGAAGATTACATTGAATCTACGCCACGTCCTCTTTTACTTAACACGTCAAACATAAAAATCGATGCAGTTTCCCCTATATATCGCACCTAACGAAAACTCGTGCATATACAGTATGTATCAAGTACTGACGTATTAAGAATGTATTAAGACGTAGTAAGATTGACGTATTATGATTTATTTGTATGGCAACGGTAGAAAATAATAATAGTTTTCGTTTATTTTTCAACTTGTGTTACGCTAGTCTACATTATATTTATATTTATTGGTGAATTATACCTAGACTCGTTTTTTAAGCCGTCTCCACTTAGGCGAGTCAATTCATGCAAGTTAACTGAAATAACACACCACGAAACAAGCCATCCATACTTTCGCGTTCTTCTTCGCTCTTCTATAAATATTCGGCCAGTGTTGAGGCGGCTTAGCAGGTAACGAGATATATATACAATTTTAACGGATAAACCATTCAAAGAATGACACTGAGTCAGATTCATCTCTCAGTTTATTTGCATACTCATAACTGCGATCTGAAGTCATCGTTCATCGCCTACTCGATCATGACCCGTGACTCATCACAAGAGAGAGCCCGATGTTAATAGTTTCGCACCGCCTCACTGACCCTCCGGAAGGAGGAAGACCACACAAGAGTTCGCGGAGACACAACCAATATGGAAGCGGTGTTCGGCAACGATCAATCGGCCAGAACGGATGTATTAATTGTTGCGAGATGGTTATCAGGCCGAGGGTAATCGGACCACCGTAGTTTAATTGAGGGCCGGCCTCCCTTCACGGAAACAGCCGCAAAATCATCCACTCGCCGACAGGTAAAGTGACGCTTTCGGACAGGACTGGGCGTGATGGGGGGTGAGGGGGTGAGGGGGGTCCCTAGGGAGGCGGGGGGCTCAAAGTGATCACCGACCGATACAGGGGGCTTCGTTTGGAAGAGGGTAACGTGGCCGAGCCTCCAGAGTAGATCTAGAGCGGATAACCAAGGACGCAAAAAAATTTTACTCAAATGTTAATACGTTATCTGAAAGCCACCTTGGGTGAGTTAAAGGTGTGAGATGACCGGGTCACTTAGTACATATCCTACTACTCAATTTTAGCAGCATTTATTAAGTATACTGATTCTAGTAGCATCAGTAACGTTGAAGTACAACAGTAATTTAATAAAGAAATGCAATAATAATAAATCTAAGGCAATATGTTCTGTCATAAAAAGAATTACAGGAGTTGGGATACACCGATAATGTACCAACAAACCTAAGTGCAAATGGTTTTAATAAATCATTTACAAGAAATGTAAAGGAAATCAAGAATAATATTGCTATAACTGATTAAAATTATGACTATTTATTAAAAAGAACCAATATAAAAAATAATAACAATTTTACATTTAGACATGTCACAGTTGAAGAAGTGGTCAGTATAATGAAATACGTAAATCAAGTTCTTGTTTGGATATATATACTCTAAACACATTAATAATAAAGGAAGCCTCAAGAGACATTTGTGAAATACTTTGCACTTTATTCAACAATGTATCAACAAAGAAAATTTCCCAACTATTTACAAACATGTGAAAGTCGTCCCAATACATAAATCTGGTAAAAAAACTTATAATAATTATAGACCTATTTCAATAGTCCCTGTAATTTTAAAAATATTTGAAAAACTAATGTTTAATAAAATGTATGACTATTTTGAGCCCAATAATCTATTTAGTGATCGACAGTTTGGATTCAGACAAAATTTAAACACCAATAATGCAGTTTTAGATTTAACTACAAATATAATTAACAAAATTGAATGTGGTAAATTAGTATGTTTTAGAAGTTTTGATATGTCTAAAGCTTTTGACACAGTGACACACAAAATTCGATTGGGAAAAATTAAATATTATGGTTTTAATGACACTGCGCTGAGTTTGATCTATACATATTTAAATCGAAGAATTCAATATGTTGAATATGATAATGAAATTTCGTAAGGAATACCAGTTGAGATGGGTGCACCACAAGGTTATTGTTTAGGTCCACTATTCTTCAATAAATTCATCAATGACCCTACCGTTCAGTTTAGCTGGAGAAAATAGAACCAATTTTTGATATGTTGATGATTTAGGAGTAAATGGAATAGGGGAATCTCCTGATCAGTTGATTATAAATCTTCAGACTGTAACAGAACAAATTCAACATTGGTGCCATGCTAATATATATTAATCTTGAATTATGAGTAAGACACAAAATTTATAAATAAGTTTTTCAAATAAGTTTTTTCTCAATAACAAAAAAGTTCGATGAAATTTTTAGGAATTATGAGAGATTCACAAATGAATTGGAAAGACCACTCTTCATATATAAGTGGAAAAATCAGCAGAGGATTATATTTTTTAAGAAGACTAAAAGGAAATGTAACTTTGGAAGCAATTTTAAATGCCTACCGTGCCTATGTTCAGAGTTATATTGGCTATGAAACTTGAATCTGGGGCAACGGACCAAATTACAAACTCATTTTTTAAATTTTAAAAAATCAGAATAATTTGTGGTGTTAAACCAAAAACCCATTGCAAACCGTTATTTAAAAATCTAGGCACACTAACATCAATCTACATTTTACAAAGTTTACTTTTCGTTAAAAGAAATCACTCTAAATTTGTACTAAATTCTAATATTTACCTACATTAAACAAGAAATCAAAATAAATTTCAAGTTACATGTTTCAAATGCTCAAAAAGCAAAAGGAATTTCAATGAAATGGCTATCAAAATTTTTAATAATTTACAAACTTATTGGATAAATATTAGTCAAATAATTTTTAAAAAGAAAATCAAAAATATTTTACTAAATGACTGCCATTACAAAATTTATGAATGTTTGAAGAATAATTGTTGGACCCAGAAGAAATTTAAGTAAATAAATGTAGTATAATGTATCTAAATTTATTGTTCTGTTAACTATTGTCATGTATTATTTTTAATGCCCAACGACACTAAAGTTATTTATTTATTAGTAAGCGCTTGACGCTGAAATTTATCGGGCAGGAATATTGGATGTTAGCACCTTAACAGGTTTGTTTATTCAGGCCATAATGCCGAACATGTCTCATTCGCACTAGTATTTAGTTCTCGCAGATGACATTAAATATAAAACGCTCGTATACTCATAATTTGATGTCTGTTTTAAACTTTAAACCCAGTCAAAATCTCATTTGTCTCTAACCTTAACCCTATCAGGAACGTTTGACTTAAGTAACAATCATCTCCTGGGAGACAGATCGTTAACTAATACATGCGTTCGTGTACAAATCCAAGGATCTCCTATTTAAAACTCGCGCAGATACTAATCAAAAACACACGAATAAACATGAATCGACAATATTTTCTTCTCAGCCCCCTCAAATCCACTTAATCAGCATGATCTGCTGGTGAAGTACCTTATGCACAGCACACATGGTATTACGCCAACAACGGTTTCAAACAGTAAATACCCTGCATCATTGCCCGCTGCCGGCTAAGTACCAGTACAGATGACAAGGGGCGAGTGGCATCGCGATCGTCCATTGTATCGTCTAATGATCGGCCGATCGTCCGAGCGCGACGGCACGCTCCGGTCGACATCAGGTAAAACCGGCGATGGAAAATATCGGCGTTAACGAGGCGATTGATAAAAACGAGCAAAACGTTTTTCTAGAACCGCGTCGCGTTGCGATTCTAGGGAAAAGGCAAATCGTTCTCTTCGGTCCACTGGCTCGAACTTCATACCGTATCTTATCATCCGAATAAGGACAACTACCGCGGAACCCGCCGCGTGTCTAGCACATGTCCTGACCTTATAGGAACTAGAAAAACAACCACCTGACAAGTAGGATTTCCTCCCCTCGGCAATCATTGATGGAGATAAACAATGAATTATTAATTGACGCGACGGACCGGTATCCATTGACAGACTGCGCGGTAGCGGTCATTCATGTGACGGCATCAATGGTCTGACCACGTGCCGCTCACCTGCGCGTGCACCGCGGTATATCGCCTGTCCCTCATTAGGTTCTGCCCGTTTTGGAAACTAGATCTAAACGCTTGCTGGTTATAAGATATGCCGATCTAAATAGTTGGCTGGATTAATGCAGTTGATTAATGGTGTTATTCGAGCGGGATTATTCTTCCAAGTATTGTTTATTCAGTCATGAGAATTATTTATGGCAAGACTCGCTTTAATCGAAATTTATTGCCTATTTATTCAGGAAAGTCTTTTGATTGTTACTCCGATGTATCGGTAAGCTACCATAACGTATAATAACTACCATTATCCAGGCTGAAAAAGGGGTTTAATTACGTTTATCATTCTCGTAGTTAATAGGTTTCAGACTTTTTGGTCCTGTAGAATAACGGTACTTATAATTCGTATTATTATTCTATTTTTTCTTGTCTACGCCAGTAACATTTGAACGTCTTAACAAATCATAAGATGAAGAAAATAAGATCACTCGACAAAGTATGTTGACACTTAACTAAGGACTTGTGTTTAGTTATTTGTTCAATTACATGTTTGGAATATTTAAACTCTACTACATATTTAAAAGCTTAGAGGGAGACAAATTTCCTTCAGAGCCAAAAATAATGGCAGGAAATTCTAAAATCTGTAATCTGTAATCAATCAGGTTTAAAGCAAATGTTTTTCTGCATTTTCAAAGTGTTTGACAGTGTGAAAAGTGTATTATCTATAAAAGCTCGGTCCATTAGAATGCAACGGCTATATTTCATAGGTGCCACAATATGCTTAAATATATGCAATTGCCAAATTATCGCATCGGTGCAAAATTGTATGTAATTTCTAGTAATTAGTTTTTCCGTTTTTATTTTTTGTCATCTACTCAGTACAAAATTTACTTTTGTTGGAATTAAAACAGTTTTTTTTGAGAGGACGTTAGTTGGTAAAGTCTCACTTTTAAGCCAGAACAGCGCTCCGCTACGGATTCCATAGAACAAGTTACTCGCATACCAATTAAACCCACCAATGGGCCAATTGATTCGTACTATCTTATAACAGCATGATGATTCCTTCCCGGAAAAGACATTTAATCTACAGGCGTAAAATCTAGTATTATTACGTAGTTTTCACGTCAGTGAATTAACACAGTGTGATTCACTCCTGCGTTTTTTAAGCGACACAACCAGTATTTCCACAATGTACGCAACATCTCGGCAACTATGACGATCACAACATGTTTTCCTTCGAATTTATTAACAATAATTCTTCACGAATGAGGTAACAGTGTGACCTGCAGTTTTTCTGCATTGGTTTGGTAAATTGAATTTTTTAGCCTTTATAAGGCCAAATTATGTTCATATTTACCTTTACAAAAATATGTGCTGTCCCCTTGTACAGGTTTCATATTCTATTAATGTTAATTTCATTTGCCTATGAAGTTTACATTCAACCTGTACAATTAAAATAGTATTTTCCTACAACCCGGCCCAAAGTGATTCTTTAAGATCCAAAAGCACATCGTAAAACAGCTGTTTTCGGTTTAGCGAGCGACAAAAATCTTGTGTTAAATCGAGGTGGG
The DNA here is from genome assembly GCA_963675035.1 of Allygus modestus. Classification (NCBI taxonomy): domain Eukaryota; kingdom Metazoa; phylum Arthropoda; class Insecta; order Hemiptera; family Cicadellidae; genus Allygus; species Allygus modestus. The sequence continues at coordinate 34,012,080 of OY776117.1, forward strand.
ATTAAATTAAGTCTTAGGCCTACTGTCTTACTCAGTCTGTACCTTACTTGTCCGCTCGGTGACAGCTGCATGATAAACAGCTGACAGATTGTTGCTTTAGACCAAGCTAACTGACTCGGTTTCTATAACTTTTGGCTCGTGAATTCAGCCAAAATGGATGAAGCTGATTTTTTGAATATTTTTTATGGTATCCAAAATTGTTGTAGGACAAACATTGTAAGTAATTCAAGTAACGTAAAGTGTCTATAGCTTTTGTAAAATAACGTTTTCTCTGAAGCGATAAAGTCCTCTAATTTACATTCTTATAAATAACTTTTTTTGCGTATTCTTTCTCGAAAATATACCCCTATTTTTATAAATGTTTGTTAAAGGTCAAGAACAATAAATTAAAAGTGTATGACATACAATGTTAAACAATATAGGCAAATTAAATCATCAATATATCTATACCGTTAGCATTAAATACATAAATATAACGGAACAATTTCTTTGGAAAGGATCCTAACAATTGTATGTAGTATCTCATAAGTATATCTTTGTGTTACACCGAGGGAATAGCTAGTTTAAGCACTCGGCTTGTTTTCGAGCCCAGAACTTCCAAGAATTCTCGCCAACTTGGAAACCGACCCGAGTTCGGCATGTTTTCTCACCGTTTGGCTGTTAAAACAAAATACCCTTGATTCGAACAAGTGAGAAGAAAGGCGAAGCGGAATGCCACTTGATTCACACCGGCAGTATTTCACCTGTGCGATGGCAACAAAGGAGGCATTAGTGCAGTCGCTATCAGGCACATCTATGACGGACCCGTGTTAAAAGCACGGCCTCTATACAACAGGACCAACAGTTTTATGAATGAACTTAAATGGAAAAGCTTTTCTCACCGGACCTTCCATTCAACAAATCACCCTCGGTCGTTTACTACAAGGCGGCTAGGGTGGGAATGTAAATACCGCGGCAGCGATAGAAAGCTGCTACAAGAGATAGTTGATAATGTCCATGGTCGATGATGACCAGGGTCGGTCATCACCGGTGTGGCCTGAGCAACTTATAAAGCAAGAAATGATTTTAATCTTAAAGCTAAATTGGTTCATGCTGGTTTAACACGAGAAAAACATTTTTTTATCCTCCTGAATTGATATACCCCCTCATAAGCTATTTTGCATTGGGTTGTCATTCCAGACGTAATTTGATTTACATTAGGTTTGGAGTACCTTTTTCCAATGTTGTACTGAGTTTTGTTAATTACAATATGATAGATATACAATTAAATTTTGTAACATATATTTTCCAAAATTTTTACCTTGCTTGAAGCTTCGAAGGCCAGTGGAGTGTGGAGCACAAAAGACAAATACAAATCATAAGGATTCATGAAAAAGCGCCTCAATCTCTTGTAATTGACTTAAAATTACGATTAATAGTCCCCTAGAGAGCGTCTTTACCAAAAACGTGATTTTCTAAAAATTCAGATAAACATTTAGATAGAGTACTAGACCCTCGCTTACCGATATATTGCCACTCACTCACAGTCCCATATTGAAATAACTATATTTAAAGTATACACATGGAGTATTTTTGTGTACTCATGGACCTTAAATCTATATAATACGTTAAGGAGATTTTTGTAAACAGAACTACTCCGTTATTTTTTAACCGATTTCGACGGTTGAGGTGACAAAAATAAAAGTGGCTTTGATCTTTAGCTGGCCAAAGTGGTTTTCAATTTTCGATAATTTTATTCTGAAGGCACAAGCCGCGCATGCAATGCAACACAGATTTACAACATTAAACACTAATGTGGTACGAGCTGAGTATAAATGGTCAGAACATTGAAATGACAACCCAATCTGTATTTCATAATTGTTTAAATATTTTTAATAAGTTTATAGATGGAAAAACTTTACTTGGTTTCGAGTAACAGGTCCACTAGTTTTTAAACAGATCTCAAATTCAAAGTCAATTCAGATTTAATTGTATTATTCCATAATTTTACAGTAACAAATATACTTACTTATTAATTTAATGTTTTGAAAAGGAAATACTTTCAACTTTCAACTTTCTTTTTAATGTATGTTCACGCAATATGGGCAGTTAAACTGCATGTTAATAAACCCTCCACTTTACCTGCAACCATTCTCGAACTTCTGCGTAGTGATTTCAATCTAAACACCCAAACTGCAGCGGGAAAACAGTTGCGCAACCATAGAATAAGTGATGTTGCACATTGGCGCAGTTGGAAACCTAGAATTAACAAAGTTTGGGTAAACATTGTTAAAAAGTAACCGGCAAACAGCACGAGAGCGGTTTGGGAGAGAGTGCAAGTGCAATACTGGCAACTATTCGTGGAAAGCTGTCAGTCCGATATTGTGCAGAACATCGGCGAATTGGCGGGAAAACAAACATGGCGAAGTGTGAAGGCCGCTGGGTGTAAACATGCATACAAACATTGTACTACACTTGTAGCGAGTGTCTGCGCAGTGTTACCAGCATACTGGCACTGCCACACCGTACAACGTACAACACGACACAGTAGTGGGTTGTGGGCGTGAAATAGAGCTGGCAGTTTCCAGAACTGTTGCGGCTACGGCTCGTTGGTTTTCCCGCCACGATACTGACTGTTTACTTGAGAATTCTTGGTTATATTTACAGGCTGTTGAAAGTATTTGCATTCTAGGTACAATAAAACTGTCTATTGGAATGGATACGATTCATTTGCTTAATCCACACACTTTCTAGAAAATACTTATACGAGTAGTATGTTTATTTACTTGCAAATAAATTATTCCAACCTACGTCCAGTTTGTTGCATGAGTCAAAAACCCGGCCGTCCTAAGACTATATTATACCGGGTGTTTTTATTTAAACTTTCATATAAAAATATAAAAAAATCAATACCCTCGTCGCAGCAAACCTGCATACTCAGCGAATTTCCAATGCATAATATGTCTTAATACCACATAAAGCCGCATACTAAGTTTCATAAAAATATATTCACATATAAGCGATTTTAATCATTCTCCATAAGAATAACATAGGTAATGAGTACGTAGGTTTGCTGAAATAAGGAACACAAACAATTGGTTTTTATGCAAATATAAATAGAATGTAACTAGGCGAAGCCACATACCATGTTTCATCAATATTCAATCATAAATAAGCGCTATGTAACATTTTAGTGATTCTCCATAAGAATAACATGGGGGCTGAGTAAGCAGGTTTGCTGCAACAAGGAAAAAATGGTTTTTTATACAATTATCAATATAATTTAACCAAGTGAAGCTACATACCAAGTTTTATTAATTTATGCTCATAATTAAGGGACTCCAATACATCTGACTTATTCTTCATAAGAATAACATGGGGGCTGAGTACGCAGGTTTGTTGCTAAGGGAATAATCAACAAAAACTCAATTTTTTGTGCAAATATAAATATACCAGTACTACATGAAGCCACATAACAAGTTTCATCAACATACATTCATAAATAATCGAGATATAGAATTTTATTTATTCTCCCTAAGGATAACATTGGACAACATACTGTGTTTAGCACTTTGAATATCTCAGCAACGGTTGGGCGTAGAATGAAAATTTAACCACAAAAACGATTGTTTTGTGGAACTGAACAGATTAGTAAGAGCAAATGTGAAGTTTACATTAAAATAAACTGAGGAAAAGCCAAAAACTGTTTTCCCATAAGATTAACATGGGAGATTTTATAAGTACGTTTTAGCGAATTTCCCCTATAGGGAAGAAGCTATTACCGTAGGTCTCATGGTAAGACTTAAGCCCGAGACCATGATAACTTTTTGTTTTGATGTCCCCAGATGTCCAAAACACTATTCGTTCAAATTTATATATATGTATATATATATATATATATATATATATATATATATATATATATATATATATATATGTGTCCGTGAATGCGATAACTTGAGTAAAAAACGTCCGATTTCGATGAAATTTGGCTCAAATGTGTAAACTGACATTTATGACTTTAAGTTCGAAAACCAGAAAAATCGGACCATGGGAAGGGGGGTTTATGGGGGTTTTAAATTTTCCAAAAATCAGTTTTTTGCATTTTTTACCCTAAAATTTTTAAAACACTTAATTTTGGTTTAGACCATGTTATAGAGCTTAAAAAAACAAATAATATGGTATTTTGAATTATTAACCTAGGTTAAGTGGTTGCGGAAAAAATCCAAAAAACATGCTCATAAAATCTCCCATGTTAATCTTATGGGAAAACAGTTTTTGGCTTTTCCTCAGTTAATTTTACTTTAAACTTCACATTTTCTTTTACCAATCACTTCAGCTCCACAAAACAATCATTTTGGTGTTTAAATTGTGATTCTACGTCAAACCGTTGCAGAGATATTCAAACTGCTAAACACAGTACGTTGTCCAATGTTATCCTTATGGAGAATAAATAAAATTTGATATCTTGATTATTTATGAATGTATATTGATGTAATTTGGTATGTGGCTTCATGTTGTACTGGTATATTGATAATTGCACAAAAAATAAATGTTTTGTTGATTGTCCCCGTAGCAGCTAACCTGCATACTCAGCCCTAATGTTATTCTTATGGAGAATAAGTAAAGTTTTATATCTCCCTTAATTATGAACATAAATTAATAAAACATGGTAAGTAGCTTCACCTGGTTCAGTTATATTGATAATTGCATAAAAACTCATTTCTTATCTTCCTCGTTGC